>OU452313.1:13760000-15010000 GCA_911728475.2 Pterostichus madidus | reverse complement strand
ATTCACACGAAAGGCCATGTGGCCACGAGTGTCAAATTACACAAAGCCAAGCTTTTATCTAAAGCAACATACAATAATGAGATAGCTCATATTGTTATATTGTGTAGCAGAGCAAATAAATAATGAAATAAACATAATAAGTTATTGTAATTGTTTAAATAAAATTATATTGGTTCAAGCTAAAATTCGCAAGTTGAAATATCGCTGCCTTCAACTTGTATTAAATAAATATTGTTTGTCATGTTGTATAGTAAATTAAAATAAATAAATATTCTAATTTTCAGGTATGAAAATAATGAACGTGGCATTGCTTTCCGTAGATAAAACCGGTGTGGGCGACGGCTGCATCTGAGATGTGAAGAACAACAACGAGTCAGGTCTCATCGAGACCTGGTGCATCACCGACTACTAGTACCATTGGATATGGGTTCACCTTCAAGAAACAGATAGGAAACTTTATTTTAAGTGTTGATTTGTCTTAAACATATTTTCAAAGACAATTTTTAGGGAAGGTAACTGTCTCGAACATAATTTGGTTTTTTTTGGATAAAAATTATTTTGACGTCAAAATTTCGATAGCAAGGAGTTAATTTTTAAATGATCTTCAAGGAAATAGATAATGAAAGTAGTGAAATTAAATCAACGTAAATGTAGTATTTATTTTTTTCACTATTTTTTTTCTTTTTGTACAATTTTTTGAATAGAAAAAATGTAAACGCTTTTTCTACGATTTTTTGTCAATGAAGATAAGTTTCAAAATCTAGAGCCTTGATCAGAAACAAGAGTTATGGATTCAAATCTCACTGTCTTTAACTTTTACCTAAAAATATAATTGCTTCCGACTGATTCAGATTCAGTTCTGGAGATTAATTTCTTGTTGTGCAGTGTAATATATAAATAAATAATCTTGAGTTGTAACTCTGTAGTTACGCTATTGCTTACCTAGTCTGAGAATTTAAATTTCGCAAGTTAAACTTCAACAAAAAAATACTATGGCGTCCAAGTAATTCTTATTAAAAAAAAAAGTTATCGACTGAGATCTGCAATTGTAGAACTATAAAAGGGAATAAAACAATTTGTCGAAGCAAAAGCAAAATAAATGAATGGATATGATATAAGGTTTGTTGCGTGAACGTAAGATAAGACGAGTTTATTTAAAAAGAATTATGAATGTGGATGGTGGCTATGGTATGGATGTTTGTTGGAGATTAATTGTTGAATGAATCTAATGAATATTTCAAGGGTTCGTACTATCCCATTTGATGCGACATATTATGATGCATTCGTTGATGTCACCAACAGCATTATCAGCGCTGCAGAAATCCCAGAGTCAACATCGTCTTCTAGGTTACTCGCAAGATTCTGGCACAACAACTAAATGACTGCTAAAAATAAAATAACCGCTCCAAATAATATTGTCACCCATTATATATTGTATTAAATTGTACTTGTAATATAAATGTTAGTCTCTGTTGTATACAGTTTTAAAATGCCAATAAATGAATTTAAAATAACTTATAGTCTTTTATTTATAATATTTAATCACACAGACAAATTTACACAGATACTTTTGTGAGAAGATGTGTGTGTGTGTGTGAGCTACTTTTATTTAGCGATTTTCTCAATAACTAATGTAAATTTTGGGGTCGTCCGAGCCCAGCGCATTCAGTATTAGGCCCTAGAAGACGCCTGCAAAATTTCAGCGATCTCGAATATATCCTTATTAATTAAATTTAAAAAATTCAAACCATGGACTATACCTTAAGATTTATTTGGTCACTATTTTAAAGTATTTTTTATCGCGCTGAAATTTTGCATACAGGTTCACGGCCCTAATACTGAGTGCGGCGCTGAGAAACGACCCCAAATTTGCATTGGTAGGGGAGATATTCAACTTTAAGGGTGGTTATTTATATATCCGAAGTTAAGGGTCGTAGAGAAAAAAGATTCAAACAGAAGCTGTAGAGAATGAAATTATAAGCAACTTTTATTTGAAAAACTTTTATAAATAACGTCTATTTTTGGCAGAAATCAATTATTTATAAATGCGATATTAGTTCAAACTTTTGCCGCATGAACTGAGGGCGCCACTAACTACTTTTGTAAGATTTATATCTGTGTGAGAAGGTGTGTATGTGTGTGTGTGAGCTACTTTTATTTATCGATTTTCTCAATAACTAATGTAAATTTTGGGGTCGTCCGAGCACAGCGCATTCAGTATTAGGCCCTAGAAGACGCCTGCAAAATTTAAGCGATCTCGAATATATCCTTATTAATTAAATTTAAAAAATTCAAACCATGGACTATACACTTAAGATTTATTTGGTCACTATTTTAAAGTATTTTTGATCGCGCTGAAATTTTGCATACAGGTTCACGGCCCTAATACTGAGTGCGGCGCTGAGAAACGACCCCAAATTTGCATTGGTAGGGGAGATATTCAACTTTAAGGGTGGTTATTTGTATCTTCGAAGTTAAGGGTCGTAGAGAAAAAAGTTTCAAACAGAAGCTATAGAGAATGAAATTATAAGCAACTTTTATTTGAAAAACTTTTATAAATAACGTCTATTTTTGGCAGAAATCAATTATTTATAAATGCGATATTAGTTCAAACTTTTGCCGCATGTACTGAGGGCGCCACTAACTACTGCGGCGTGGCGTATCGGCGGAGGCTATGGCATGGCGGTGGCGTATCGGCGGAGGCTGTGGCGAGGCGGAGGCTGTGGCGTCGGCGACGATTGTAGTTGAATTAATCAACAGGTATTAAATAAAAGAGTATAAGTTATTTTAAATTCATTTATTAGCATTTTGGAACTGTATACAACAGAGACTAACATTTATATTATAAGTACAATTTAATACAATATATGAAATTTTGCAGGCGTCTTCTAGGGCCTAATACTGAATGCGCTGGGCTCGGACGACCCCAAAATTTACATTAGTTATTGAGAAAATCGCTAAATAAAAGTAGCTCACACACACACACACATCTTCTCACAAAAGTATCTGTGTAAATTTGTCTGTGTGATTAAATATTATAAATAAAAGACTATAAGTTATTTTAAATTCATTTATTGGCATTTTAAAACTGTATACAACAGAGACTAACATTTATATTACAAGTACAATTTAATACAATATATAATGGGTGACAATATTATTTGGAGCGGTTATTTTATTTTTAGCAGTCATTTAGTTGTTGAGCCAGAATCTTGCGAGTAACCTAGAAGACGATGTTGACTCTGGGATTTCTGCAGCGCTGATAATGCTGTTGGTGACATCAACGAATGCAAGTCGAGTTCCATGCTCCAAGTCTGCTGCAAAGATGAGCCCATGTATAGGATATTATATTTCTAAATAAAATAGACATGTAATTTTAAGCATATTTCTTATTATTTCAAAGTTGTATAGAACAGATAGTAATATTTTATATTGTAGTTATTATTACAATGTTGTTGGTTGGCATAAAGCCTGGATGAGTGACCTGGTGATGTCCAGGGGCAAGTCGCTCATCCCGTCTCCCCAGCATTCGCTGTCAGCTCCAAGAGGAAAACCCCGAGTAAAAACTCTTGGCAGAAGACTGGCTTCATCGCGGCTGCACACAACTGCGTCTGCAAATACACAAACAAATCATTACTAATCTGCACAAATAATATCATCATCATTACAAATATACAAAGCTTATTTTATTAATTGCTCACTTGTAAACATTATTTATTCAAACAGCTCAGCTATCAATTTTAAATAAATATAAGTATATTATAACACCTGTTACCTACTATTGGGCGTGGCAGTACACTGCCGTCGCAGATCTTGAAAAGTGATATATTTATGTGCGTACCAGCCGTCGAATCAGAGCTCCCAAAGATGATAATGGAGAGCAAAACCACAAGGGTAATTTAAAAAATAAATAAATAAATAAAACACAGTGCCACACCCAGTAATAGGTAAAAGGCATGATGATATATTTATTTAATTTATTTAAAATTACCCCTGTGACAGTTCTTTCACTAACATATTTGGGGGGCTTTGATTCGGCGGCTGGTACACACATAAATATATTACATCAAGATCTACGAAGGCAGTGTGCTGCCACATCTAATAATTGGTAGAAGGCATGATCATATATTTATTTTATTTATTTCAAATTACCACTGTGACATTCCTTTCACTAACATATTGGGAGGGGGGGCTTTGATTCGACGGCTGGTACGCGCATAAATATATCACTTACCAAGATCTGCTACGGCAGAGTGCCACACCCAGTAATGGGTAAAAGGCGTGATGATATATTTATATTTATTTACTTTACAAGTTAAACTTTCAAATAATTTAATACAATTTTTAACACAAATGACAAGATTTAATTATTATTTTTAAATATGTTTACCAATGAGGAACAAATAAAATATTGTACTAATACACGCAACGTAACGGTTTTAACTGCATCAAGGAGTAAATTCCTCCTTTTAACAGTAAAAACTGTTTTACTCTGCTAGTAATGTAAGAAACTATAGAAAGGGACTAATTTAAATGAGCACCGAAATAATTTTATCAATAATAATAAATTACTGTTACCAGAAATAATTAAATAAAGACTAAAAATAATAATTGAGCATTAAAAATACTAAACGATCTTTAAAAGTAATTGTTGAAAGCCAAGAATAGTAAATAAGTTTTCCAGAAAAATGAAATGGCAATAAAGGGGTTTAAAATAAGTAAAGAGAATATTGAAATTATCTCCTGAAATAATCATTTAATCTAAATAATTTAAAAAAATTTTTCGAAACGTTTTTTTAATTATTTAGATTAAAAGATTATTTCAGAAGATAATTTAAATATTCTGTACTTATTTTACAACCTGTATATTGAGCCGAATATTTATTTTTGGTTTTAATTGTTTAAAATGATAAACAAGCTGACAAACTTTAATATTTTAAATAATAATGTTCTTACAATTGTTGCTGCGAGCTGCGGACGACATTCTGCGATGACTGCTGATACTGCAGCCAACTTCTGACATAGTTGAAGAAATGTTGACTCAGGCGATGTTCTCCACGATGACGGTAGCTCCGCTGACACTGGTTGGAATACCAGCTGCTCCAAGATGATGATATTAGCATCGGTGACGTTCTCCACGATGACGCTGGTTTGAACACCAGCTGCTCCAAGATGATGATATAAGCATCGATGACGTTGTCCACGATGGCGGCAGCTCTGGTGACGCTGGTTTGAACACCAACTGCATTAGGATGATGCTGAGGCCGCAGGAGATGCTTGCAGGTCCCGTCATGTCCCTAGAAACATAAAAACAATGTATTAGTAAAACAGAATAGCTGGAAACATTAGAAAAAAACATACATAAAGATATTTGATGATTGTTGAACCTGAAACAGAAACTCAGAACAAAATGCAATAAAATAGAATAATAGACAAAGTTATGGTAAATCAGCGTGCAGCATGCAGCATACACCATTCATACCACACATTCCATTCATCCCATAACATCCCATTTATACATTTCTTGATCTTCACGTTGTTTTCAATGTTGATTTCTTTGTTCTTTCTTCACTTCTGTTCTTGCCTTATCCCTACCTAAGTTTTAGTGTACGAATAGCTAATTTTAAGTGGCGCAATGAATCTACGACAAGCAGCCGATTTGTGCTTGTACTTAATACAAAGACGTGGACTATATTCCGTAGCCCCGACCTCTCGGTTTACGCCTACAAAACCTACCCGAGTCGTAGGGAGAGTATTCCACAGTGCTCGTGGCAAGAGAAGCCTCTATGTACTTGCCCGGAAATCCAAAGGCCACCTCTAACGAGGGGATTTGGCGACCCCGGCCACGCAGTCATCGGCAGAGATACTCTCTAGCTGGGCGACCCGCCTACTCACCAAACTACGACCTTGGTCTCGAGGGACTCGCCCCACCCGGTTCGCGATACGCTAATTAAAACTTGCCTAATGTATGTAGAAAGTATGTTGGGCCCCCACGTGAAGGCTCTAGCGTGTTCGGAGGACAATTGTTTAGATATAATGGCCTTCTAAAAGGCAGAAATGCAAAGAAAAGTACGGAGCGCGATACTACGTCTATACACTTCAACGAATTCTAGGCAAGTGAATGAGCTTGCGCAACCATTCCACTGATTACAATGTGCTAGAGAGAGACAGACTTATGGCTAGAATGTACAGCGAGCAGTAGCAAAGTGCCTGGTTTGCAGGTTTCGTCCGGATTCATTAGTGAACGGCGCGTTCTAACTACAATTTATAAATGTTACCTTGAACGATACAAGAATAAAAATATACACTGTGCAAATACAATATACATCATTTTACTTTTGATATTATTATAAATAATAATTTTATTATTGCTATTATTTGTTTTTGAACATATGTGTAGAATAATTGCAATATATGTATTGTTTGTTTCTAAACAAATTTCTAATAAAAAAATTAAATTATAACGTCTCATTAGCATTAGCATTTACTTTAAATACGTGAAATAAATATTTATCATATCAAAAATACTCAACATAAGAGAATATTTCATCGTTGAACAGAATTATTCGGAGATAATTAATTTAAATGGCTTTTACGTAAGACTCAGATGTACCAAGGCTGCGTGTCTTTAAAATAAACGTATATATTGAAACCAACTGCAAAAAATTATTTATAATTTCTTTTCTCATTTTTATACAATATAAGATAATTGCACTCTATTTGTCAAATTTCTTATAAAATGAAAAGGTAGAAATTATTTTTTCTTGTACCTAGAACATTTATAATAAATAATGTCTAAAAAAACTCATATACCGGTATCAACTTTTTTTACATATCTATATTTTCTACTTAATCATATTCAAAAGAATTTAAAAAATACTTAAATGAGAACTTCAAATATCAACTTAAACATAAATATCCAACTATATAAAAAGCAGGAAACGACATTGGCTCCGGCAATGCTGCACAGGAACAATACAATCATTAATTAGATTCATCTTACAATTAATTTCCGCCAAACATTTCTATCCTAGCACTCCATCCACATTCATAATTCTTTGCATACAGGCTTATCTCATCTTTCGTTTACCCATCATACCTGATATAATTAGCATTTAAAATGTATTATATGTGTTGGCAAAAGTTAGCATTATACCGTTTTTGAATTTCATGGCTTTCATATCACTTAAACACAAATAATTATTAATATGAGAGCAAGAAGAAGTAGAGAAGAAATCATATAAAAAAATTAATTGAAAGTTTAAATTATTCATTCATAAAACTAATTTTATACTACAACACAAAGCAGTATGGCACATCAGAATCAATTTCAGAATTTACGTTACTGTCAAATTTGATGAGTTTAATTTATATTTATGCAACATTATTATTAGATGTTATCCTTTTCTTCTCCACCTTTATTCTAATATCCAGATTGAATGCAGGAAAAAGTTATCTTGAAGTTCAATCAAATAAGTCTATATAAAAATGAGTAATGCACTAAGTAAATTTTAAATAACTAGAATTTTTTACTAGGAATATAGAGTATTATTTGATTTTATACTTCGTTGTTTTATCTGAATAAATATACAAACATTTTATTTAAAAAATTATTATTACGTCATCAACTCACCAATCTTTAATTCTGCTCCTTTGGGCGGTGTTGCTGACATTGCACGCGCCAATTTTCCGCAGTTGTTTGCACCGGGCGCGCAACAATGTTTGACATGTGTAAATGTGGGTCTTTGTGGCCACGCGCTACAGATCGGGTCACGTGCCGACACGTGGCAAATCCAGACACGCGCGACGGACTATTATAAATCCACCACTCGCTGAATGTATGCTGAACTGACAGTTAGAAGATATGGATGTGCTGTGTGATTTTTGTATAAACAGATTCAACGAGTAATACATTTTTAATGTCGACTAATAAAAAAAAAATCTGAAATTTATTCCTTCATTAGTTAAGAACAATTAATTCTGTATCAGAAATATGCCATCAGTAAACATTTAAAATATATTTATGTGTTACGCAGTTTTTGTTTTCAACATATTAAAACTGAAACTTATCAAAAAACTATTATATTTAAATATTATTATGTTAATACTTTTATTGCAAACTCAAATACTAATCAAATCGAGAACTTACAATCAATAATAATACAAAAATATATATAATAAGTAAATTCTCAAAATGGTTAAATATACAAATGCATCTTCAAAACAATAAACAATAAACATTCATTAAAACTCAACTAATTACTTATTAATTAGAATTATATACAAATATACAAAATATATTATTCATAACAATGAACGAGATAAAGGTTTTGTACCAGATAAAATATATAATTTACTTTGATTTACATATTCTCCACGTAAGTTGCGGGAAAAATTCCAACACAGCCGTTGCATTCTCCCAGCCACCAGCCATCTTCCTGTTTCCGGTAAACTGATAAAATGTCTCCGGGGTGAAGGTGCAACTCATCGGGAAGATTAGCGGTGTAGGCGTAAAGGGCTTTGCATTGTCCCAAAGGAACATTGTGGCATTCTTCGGCTACGCTGCTACCTTGAGAACTAAATTCATCTACAAATAATAGAAAAAAACAAAGATTAACAAGTTTAAAAGTTTTAAACTCATACTCAAAAATAGATCTACAAAACTTCAACCAAATAATGTTTCATTCAAAAATAAACAATGATACATTAATAGTTATTTGTTTCATTAAGACTAAAAATATAAATTTTCGGATCGAGTAATAAAGGTTGTCGGACGACGCGTAGCGGAGTCTGGCAATATTACGAGATTCAAAATAGTATTTTTAGTCCGATTGAGACATGTTTTTTTTACCTACTTATTTAGAAAATGTCTCAGATTTATTAAAATTAAAATGAAACAAATAAATTTTTTCATCATGACAACTGTAGTAATACAATTGTTTTTATAATAAGTGCGCAAAATGAGTGGTTTTTTGTTGCACGTGAGAATGTCACTTTTGTCGAGAGTCTCGACCACTGGATCGAGACAAACAAATCATTCGAACGCGCCAAAAAAACACTAAATTCCCACACTAAATACAAACATTGTTTTCTACAACTATTAAAAAGGAATAATACAATAATTATTGATTTATTTAAGTAAATTGAAGGGAAAAAACCAAAAACTACAAAATAATATGAATTTGATGTATTGCAACCAAAGAAACGAGAAAACGTTTGATAAATAAATTTTAAAAAGTGAACGAATTTGAAATTTGACATATCAATGAAAAAATAATTATTTTTTCACTTGTAAAAAAAAAATATATTATTTACATGTGAAAAAAAAACAAATTTGGTGTATCCTTAGCGAAGTGAAAATGTATTTTTTGAAAGTTGTAGAAAAATGCTATTTTTTGTCCTAAGACTAAAAATCGATGACATATCTATGGTAACATAAATATTCCTGAAATAGCGTTCCTTCACTATTGAAAATGTTGAAACAATAGTATCATACTGAAGTCGGTGAAAAAATATTACTTTCTTACTTTACTCAACGTTTCCTTTTTACTTAATATTAATTCTTTAATTCTTCGAATTTAGAATAACTCATCTACATAATTTAAATTTAAATATATAAAATGGATTTACCGAAATCTGAATCATGTTGATTTGAATTTCCATCAGCCATACCTCTGTCGGTCCAATCTGGTAATTCAGTTTCACAAACTTCTGTTTGTGAATTTTTCTCATGATCTATAAATTCTTCTCTCAGCCACTGAGGCACCTATAAAAATATATATAAATAACATATCAAGAGAAAGATAATATTTAATTTCTCAAATAATAAATTTGTTCATTTACTACTAAAATAGACATTTAATAATAAATTAAACCATTTTTCTAAAATAGTATTAACAGTCAAGTTGTAACGCAATTATTATAACCGTTGAAGACATGAATTCAATTAAAAACTGCCACTAAACTGTAAAAATAATTTCCGTCTCTATAACTAAATTTTTTTGTTAATATCTAAAAACTAAAGATTCGAGCAAAAATATAGAAAAGCACCAACAAAATTTGGTTTAAATAAATAAAAGCAAATCTAAGTTATATATCATATGAAATAATTGATAGTGCTGTCGAACATTCGATATGCTTTTATTTATTTAAACTAAGTTTGAAATTTAAGTTTTGTTGATGCAACTGTTCAAAAGATTTCTATTATTTGTTAACTCTCACATCCAGAAATAAAGATTTAGATTAGTTTAAAATTAGTTTAGAATAAATTATAAGACTTGTTTATTCTTTGCTAGATATGGTATAAAAAATAATTGTTATAAAAATTGTACGAACCATGAACATAAAAAATATTATTGCCAAAAAACTAATAATTAGATAGAATTGAGTTCAAAGAAGGTGAAAACAAACAACTCACTTTTAAAATGCTCTGCTGAAGCCCGGATTTGTCTCTGGTGATATTGATATGAGCAGCCAATGGGTGACTAGTTCGCTGCCTGTTTTCCAGTTCGGCCAGTGCACTCTGGACCTTGTAACGACCGCCTTCCAAATAAGTTAACATGGAACGCATCTGCCAAAAATACGTCATATTAGCAAACATTGCAAAAAGCTCCACAAAAAGGTTTATAATTACATGGTAGAGTTTTTCTGTAACGTTCTGCTGAGAATCTTCAGCTCCGAAGTTTGGCGTTTGTTTGATAGCCCGAGAAAGATTTTCTAAACCGTTTTTGGATTTACGCTCTCTTTCTAAATCTTGTCGTATTAAATGAAGAAGTTTTACAAGAGCCTATAAATTTAATTATTAGTAAATACATTAAAATATGTTTTAAAAGTTTTGTCGTACCTGTTTTCTTCTTTCTCGGTTCATGGCTAAAGTAATGTGTTCACAGTAGAAATCTGGAAGAAGTTGCTCCGAAACATGTTGAGATGAATTACGAAGATTTATAAATGCAGACATGTCTTTGGAAGGTTCACCCTCCATGATTGGTTTTCTTAATTTTTCAGTGCTCTAAAAATAAAAAATATTGTAAAACTAAATTATTTATTAAATAAATAGTAATACCTCTAATAATTTCGGGCACATTTCACTACTATGACTTAAATACGAATTTAATATTGATTTTAATTGATTTAATCGTTCTTCTTCCAGCTGTTGGAACGTTCTTGAGCCTCTCAAGACAGCAGATTCCCATTCTAACCTATAATTTACAAATATTTTTGTTTAGTAATTTGTTTTTATTGAGAAAGATGTGCAAGTATGTACCTTGCTCTTTCGGCTCGAACACATAAAGTATAATATTCGATATCAGCTTTTTTGACAGCATCTTCGGCTTTTCTCTTTTTACCTTCCAACTACAATATGATAATTAAAAATAAAATAATTATGAAAATATTTAATTTTATTATTATAATTTACCTTTGCACTTTCTTTATCTGATAATGTTTTGTGATTATGCATGTGAGCCAGTTGAATTAAACTTGTACTTCTTGACAATCTATAATCAAAAGAAATTATTTTACTCTTTTATATCGAACTGTGGAAATTAGAACCCGAGTATGTCTCCCACAACCGACAACTGATTTTCATTAGATAAAAATTACTCTTTTGGTCCAATCTTTAGTAACAATTTAGAGGATCTTGGTTTGACTTATAGTTCTCGAGACCCCAATGATGGTCGTTGTAGCACGGTGACATAGTCAGAAATTGATATCTCGTAATTTATTTAGTATATAGATAAATATAGGTTAACGAATAATAGTTATAGAGCGGTAGTTCGATAAACAATATCTCTAATAGGACATTCTTGAACACTGACAAATGTCAATAAGTATTATAAGTCGTATAGTATAATATAATGAAGGCTTTTTCTATTTTGTAAAAGTATTTCACGTAGGTAAAAAATAAAAATTGTGGATTTGTGGTTAACTTAGTTTGAGATTAATATAGTATAATTTAAAATAAATGATAAATCTTTAAAATATAGGAAAGTGAGAATAAATAAAAATACATGCACACAGAACATCACACTAAATCCCATCAAATGAGGCAGCACGAATTCTTGAAATATTCACTGAACATTTGTTCATTAAATTCATCCTGCTTTATCCAAAAGCATAATTCCTTTCATGCAAATTTGTTTATTGCTGTCAATCGGATCCATCCTTCACTCATATCCATTTATTAATTTCTAGGTCGTACACGCAATCCTTATTCCTCAATTTCATCAATATACACTTGTTATGGGTAGGTGACTCAGTGGTGTCGAATCGGCCTGTGGCTATGTGAACGCGGGTTCGATTACCACTAACATCCTTAGGGACCGTGATTTTACTACTAGTAACCGCACTTCACGCACAAAATATATTACTTATCGAGATCTGCTAGAGCAGAGCGCCACACTCAAAAATGGGTAGAAGGCGTGATATTTTTATTTACAGGGTGATCAAAAGGAATTGCTATAGTTGGTCATACAATTCCAGAGATCTTTTTATTCCACAGTTGGCACAACGTCAGATAAAGGCGGAAATGCTATTTGACATTTCTAATAAATACAAATAGGTTATGTCAGAAGTCTGACAGCTAATAGAATTTTGACTTTTTAAGTAATAGAAATACTTTAGAAATAAATGTATTAATAAATGTACTCAAATTTAAATTTTAAATGTCACTGTCAACAACAGGAAATGAATTTATGTATCAGGCTTACCAATTTCAAGTAGTTTTTTTTATTGCCAACTGTAACAATTCCTTTTGATCACTTTGTATTTATACTTGTTTAACCAATCTTTCATTCCACATAAAAAAACAATAAAATCAATCTCTACCTGACATCTAGAAGGGCATCTTGTAACTTCTCATTATCCCTGGCACATTGGTGTGACTGCTTCTTACTTTTAGCTTCAGCCGCTCTCCAATCTGCCAGCCCTCTCGCAGTCTTATCCACCGAATTTTCCGAGGTTTTCCTTTGTTTGTGTTGAGCTTCAGTCAACTGCTTCAACGGTTTTACGATGTCATCACACAGCGCTGATGAAAACTGTCTGCAAGAGCATACAGAGAAAGATAGAGTGATAGTGTAGATAGAATGTAAGAATGAGACGGGTTGTATGTACCTGTGAACCTCGGATCGTGATTCCATGTCAGCAGCGACGGATTTCCATGACTCGTTGAGACCGCCTACTCCATCGCGACATGCGCGAGAGAGCTTGCCGCTGAGTTTGGACAAGCTTTTTGCGTATTGAAGTTCTGCTTCAGATCTACACACAGCAAAATTCTATTTATTTAGAACTGCTTTCATTTCATAAAATAAGCTATATTTATTTGCTTTAAGGATTCAGTTAAAATTCTAGATAATGTTCTATCATTTACAATATTTCTGAATTATTTTATATAATCTCTATACTTTTTTATTTATCTAAAATCATTTTTAAAGTTTTACAACAAAAAATATAGAATAAGATCATTTGAAAATTCTATATACGGGATAATAATGATAATAAGAAAAATTCTACCATACATTTTCATATGTTCTTTAATAATAGTTGAACAAACTGATTTGTAGAGTATAATATGTCTCATAATTGAATTTACATGAAAATGCTTATATTATATACTCGTATATGACTGTCTTCATGTTTGATTAACTTATCGGGCTAGTATTTCACATAATCCTTTTCTTACATTTTAATATTGTAAGCAAGGATGAAGAAAACGAGGTAAAATAAAGTCAATTATAGATCATTACTCTTTAAAGTATGAATTACAACAGAAACGAATTTGCAAAATAATTTTAATATTTTTTAAACAATATTATTGATCACCACTAACATCTTTGGGAGCCGTGATTTGACAGCTGATATATATTTATTTTATTAATTATAAAATTCGAAAATAATTTAATTTATAGTTATATAGAAATTCTATAATAATTATTAATATTAATATTTTCAACTATAGTATTTCTCAATTATGTTGAACATTTTTATGAATTATTTAAGACAAACATGATTGAAATAAAACTGTTAAAAAATGATTTTCCATAATATTTATTTAAAACATTTTTCTTTAAAATAATTAGAAACGTTTGACGAAAGAAAATATGCAATGCTAAATTTTGAAAATAATTGAAACTTGTACTATTTACGAGTAAAATACATTACCGACAGAGGAAAAATTCATATCGCAAAAAACGTATTGAAAAAAATTGAGAAAAAAATCAGTAAAATTGCATTTATTCAACACAATTTTTCAAATTTTGTTTTTTTTCAAATACAGTATATTTTTTTTATATGTTTGGCTAGAGAAAAATCTTTTTTTAATGAGATCAAGAAAATTATAGCATGCCATTTAAGAAAAATGCGGTCCCCTTCACTATGAAAAAATTACTATCGATAAAAAATATTTGATCTCGCCAAAATATTCGCAATCATAAACCATCGAAGATTAGATTAAATTAGTATTTCAGGAGATAATATCAAAAATCATAGGAAGGTGGCTCAGTGGTATCGAGTCTGCCTGTGGATCCTAAGAACCCTAGTGCGATTCGCGCAGCTGACAAACAGTTTCACCACATTAAAATTATTTCTGTGGCTTCCTCACCACTAACATCTTTGGAGGCCGTGATTTGACGGCTGGTAACTGCATTTCACGCGCATAAATATATCAATTACCGAGATCTGCTTCGGCAGAGTGCCATACCAGTAATGGGTAAAAGGCATATTTATTTATTTATAATACCAAAAATATTCCTTACTTATTTTACATTTTGTATATCGTCTTAGCATAATAGAATATTATTTCTTGTTACAAACCTTTCTTGCAAAATAGCAGACAACTCTTTACAAAAGTCTCCCCCTTGCTTGACGAACCTCCTCAGATCTTCAAACCCATTCTGCCCCTGTAACAAAACAACTCCAATTACAATCACAACAATCATACACACATCACACGTTGTTATAATAACAATCATCAGTCTAACTAGGGTCCGTCTAAAATCTAGGTCTACGTCATCCTATGCTAAATACAAGGTGCTTCTCTCATACACGTGACGTTGTCAAAGTCGGGACATAGGGCCAATCAAAGGGTGCAGCGCGCATGACGTTTCCACGCCCCTCGTTCCCGCGTGTTTAGTGCGTATGTGTGTGAGAGAAGCATTTCCGACCAGACCCGGATGCGATTCTTTTGTTACAATTGAATCGTTTCCGTGTTCGTTCGCACGGAATTATTTGTGTGAAGAGTGGTATGTTAATTGGTATTAGGGATGAATTATTTGATGGAAAATTGATCACGCTGTAGGTGTTCTTTATTATTTACCCTAACTTAGAACTTTTCTAAAAAGATAGTAGATCAATGACATTAGATGCTTAAATAACTCATCTAATGTTTAACATATTTAATTAGAAAAAATTAAAAAAATTCATACCATAATATGGGAAAAAGCTTTCAGAGTTAAGTGTTAAAATAATTCAAACAATATTTGGTTGAGACTGCTAAAAAAAGGTATTTTTTGATAATTTTTTTGGGACATTAGAATAAATGCAATCGCTTTGGGTTTTTAGCATGTTATAAAGTAATATTTCAGCTTTATTTTCAGAAATTTTTAGCAGAAACAATTTGTTTCCCTGCCATTGGCAGCCCTGCGAATAGAGAGCTGCAGGCGGTGCATTATTCGCTTGCGGCACAGCGCATTCAGTACTGAAAAATGGATTCGTGTTTCGCGTTCTAAATTAAATTATCTAAAAGGTAGCATAGGATTTTTTCTAAATTCGCAAAATTAACAAAATGGCGGCGCTCAAAAAAAAAAGTTCAATTTTTCGTTGAAAAAATCGCTACTAAAATGTGCATAAAAAATCGAAAAGTTGGTATATCCGAAAAATCCTATGCTACCTTTCAGATAATTCATTTCTACATAGAAAACCGAAAGAATCAGCAAAATTTATCGAATAGTTTCAGAAATCTCTGTCCCGCAAGGTAAAAAAATGTGGTTTCGAGAAAAACGCCTTTAAAGATTTGAGTTTTATATAAGTTTTATACCTGCTCAGTTCCCTATTTTTTCTTTCTTCTTCGCAACGACTTTGTGTATCAAATTGGTATTTTGACACAACATTCTAGGCCGAAAATGCAAAAAAAAAATTACGATTTTTTAAAAATTTCAATGGGTGTCTCCCCTTAAATTCTATATATTTATTTAAAATTTGATATTTCGGAACTCTAGCCGCAGATTCAAATCTAGTGTATCGAAATATAGAGTTGTAAATAAATATACAGAACTTACACAAAAAATTGTTTTAAAATGTCATAAAGAGAGTTTCATGGATACGGGATACTTAAATTATAAAAATAAAATAAATATATCATCACGCCTTTTACCCATTACTGGGTGTGGTACTCTGCCGAAACAGATCTCGGTAAGTGATATATTTATGCGCGTCAAATCACGGCCCCCAAAGATGCTAGTGCCGGAGGGGCCACAGGAGTAATTTTAAATTGGTGAAAATGTTTTGTCGGCTGTGGAGATCGAACCAGGGTTCTTAGGATCCACAGGCCGACCTGATACCACTGAGCCATTGCCCCATCCATCAAAAATTATTTTCTCTATTATTGGGAATAGAAGAAATTCGTCTAAACTAAAGTTGTAAGAAATAGAATTGGGCATTCACTTGTTGAAGGAAAAAATATGAAACTAGTGGTTCTCAAACTGTGACACAAAGTTGTTTTTTTTTTATAGCACTCTATAAATTAATTTAGCTTATTAGACGGAGTTTTTTCCGAATTCAACTATCAATTTTTTTTATAAAGTTATAATGCTAACAAAAGGCACTAAATAAAGAATGAAAATTTCATTTGATACTTGTTTTTTATTGGTTAAAATTTTAGTAGGCCGTTAAAAATTAGCAGACCAGTTACAGAATACGCTTCTAATGCTTGTTTGCACCAAAGAAACTTAAATTTTAATTCAAATAAAAGAAAGCAAACCGAAATAAAATTGCTGTCAATCATTTATCGCGATATTGTCAATTTATGTCAAACTTAAAATTTAAGTTTCATTGATGCAAACGGACATTAATCAGTTAATTTGAATGACAAATAATTAATCAATTTTGTAACCAAATTTTTTTAGACTTGATAATGACACTAATCAGTCTCGAAACGTCGTCTTTTAAATAAAGACTTATATTAAAAGCCAGTAATCCATTATTACACTAAATCATTATCCTTTAGGCTTATTAAAAAAATTTCAGTCCATAATGAAATTGTATTAGATTTTATTTTATATATTTAAAACAAGTATGAAATTCACATTTTAGCGTAAGCGATGATGTATTTTAAAACTTTAAATTAGATGTGCTACAAATAGCAAATGTACGAGGCCGAATCGATCCCGTGTTCTCTAGGGTCATAAACCATCTTGAATCAAAATGGGAGGAGCCATAAAACTATGCGTTCCAAACTTTTAGGATACATACCTAGAGACAGAGGTCGCAAAATATTTTGCGACCACCTAATGTTCTCTATGGGATGGCTAGCTTAGTGGTATGAAGTCGGCCTGTGGATCCTGGGGTTCCTGGTTCGATTCCCACAGGCGACAAATTTTCATAATTTGAAAAAAGCTATCCCTGTGGCTCCTCCACCACTAACATGTTTGGGGGCCGTGATTTAACGACTGGTAACCGCACTTCACGCGCAAAATATATCACTTACCGAGATCTGCTTCAGCAGAGTGCCACACCCAGTAATGGGTAGAAGGTGTGATGATATATTTATTTATTTATTTTTATTTCTAATGTTCTCTGTTTCCTATTTGTTATGTAAATCTTTCTACCTACTAGCAATATTTTTTATATTTATTTTTGTTATAAACAGTTACTAATATTTAGCAAACTTCTAATAATAACCTGAATACCTATCAAATGGGCTATTCTTGTCGAAATTAGCATTAACATACAAATATTAATAAATTCAATTTTACATATTATTATCATACTTCATGTCATACCAAATATCAACACATTGTAAACAAAATTAAAATTTGTAGCCACACAAATTCCCAACCCACAATCAACTGCCCGGCAACCACCAACTCAGTACAAAATGCGTGGTTGCATCTGCATACAATCAAACTACAAATCAACTCATCCGCGAAAAACAAAGAAAACGAGAAGGTTTCCGACTAGATTCAAAGAATTCTAAAACTATTATCATGTTAACAACAGTAGAACTTGAAGAAATGTTGACTAGGGAACTCACTGAACTCAATGGTTGGTTGTCCTAACAATTACATGCATGGTTGACCGGTTAAAGTAGTTGAGTTGGTTAAGTCAAAATACCGTAACGTCTGGTGTCGTTAAACTTTTTCCTGTTAGAATGGCACCTGACGATATTAAGTGCATTTTGGATTTGACAAGATTCGAGGATGTCATGTGTTACTTCAAACAAAGAAAAAAATTGAAGCATGCTGTAATTGTTATTCAGTATCAGTAATAGTGTTACTAGATTCTATTCCACATATGAATGCAACAGAGAGGTACTTGTGACGGTGAAACCCAGTTTATGAAATAATTTTGTAGATACTTGCAATTCTTTTAACGTTTTGGTAGCTAATTAAAATTGACATCTTACGTGTATATACTCAATAATACATTTCAAATTTATTTATTTATTTGTTATCCTGCATAACAGGAACTTAATTCCAATTACAGTACAGGAGACCTACAGCTTATAGCAGTGGCGTAACTAGACCTTTTGCCGCCCAGGGCGGTCTCCAATTTGCCGCCCTTTCTAAATCAATCAAATGGTGGTTTTTATAAATTAAAAAATTAATATATCATCACGCCATTACTGGGTGTAGCACTCTGCCAAAGTAGATCTCGGTAAGTGATATATTTATGTACGTGAAATGCGGTTACCAGCCGTCAAATCACGGCCCCCAAAGATGTTAGTGATGGGGAGCTACAGGGGTAATTTTAATTTGGTGAAAATTGTTTGTCGGCTGTGGGAATCGAACCGGGGTCCTCAGGATCCATAGGCCAACTCGAAACCACTGAGCTATTACCCAATTAAATTAATAAACATAAATAAATAATTGTAATTGAGACAAACTATAGGTGGAGAACTTTTTTACCATTGGATGACGTATTTAAATTAGGCAGTAATAAAGGAATTTTTCGAGATAATATTTTCAACCTTACATTGACTTGACGATGAAGAAAAATATTCGAAATCATATAGTAATTGATAATTCGTAGAAATCGAATAGTAAACTTATGAAGTGAACAAGTTGTTTTTTACAACTAAAACTAGATATAAAAAATGCCGCCCGGTGCGGACTGCACCCACCGCCCTCCCCTAGGTACGCCAATGGCTTATAGTGGAATCCGAACCACTCAGACACAATCGTATTTTTTTGATATAAGTAGAAGTTTCTGAGATTTTAATGCACGACCTCTTGCTTGCATTGTATCTATTATTAAATAAATGCAAAATAAAATTTGGAATTTAAAGCATCTACAGAAAGCTACTTACAGATTGCCATGAGAAATAATAGTTATTTCTATGTATTTCAAGGGAAAAATAACACTTTCTTCACAAGGTATACAAAAATGTATCCACTATCCTATCAGTAAAGTAAAATTTTCAGAAATAAATTAGATATTTAGATAAGATTTATTATTTAATTTTCAATAAAATCTAGGTAGGTATCATTGTTTGTTTATATCAGATTGTCATTTTACTGTCAAAATTCATTACAGCATTTGTATCGTTATAGAACTCATTACGACACACTTTTTATAATATTATAATATTGATATTACGTTATGAAATTAGGTAAAGCAAACAATTTGTCAGATCTGGCAATACAAAAGTTCAAATCAATTGTTTCATTTCTTATGGTAATCTGAAAGTAGCGTCAAATTGTCAATTTTGTTTTGCATCTATCTATTCCGTGCATGAAGCATATTTGGCAAAAAAGGATTATTTTTTTTTGCTTAAGCTATATCTAAATGTAGTTTTTAACTTAAAACACTTTTTGGTATTTACTATTTCGTCCTAAAATTAATAGAACAAAAAAAAAACAGTCTTATAGAAAATTTTAATATTGAATTTTCTACGTAATATAAAGAAGTAGACATTCATTACATTATCACGCTTTTGTTCAATTTGAATAGTAACAGATCTCCAATTACTGATTTAGAAGCGATATTTTAATCTTCAAAGTTTCTAAAAAATGTAACCGTCTAACAAACAAAAACATCACAACAAAAAAATGTTATAATTTTGATAATTTGCACTATAATTTCGATTCGATATTTTTTTGTTTTTTGACAGATAAATTTATTAGGAACTTTGTTAAGAGACTTAAATACTGGCCTTTAGATAAATAACAAGTATTTGAAATTCAAATATCGACCGTCAAATTACAGCAGAGTGCCACACCCACTTATGGGTAAAATGACAGGATAATACATTTATTATTTATTACTATATTTTATATATGAGTAAATAAATATTCATGGAGGTGCATGAGCTATACAAATAACTTTTAATGATTAAATAGTAGCTAAGTGAAATCGAACCCGGATCCTCTGCGGCTTCAAGTCATCGTTTTAATAATTACTTAATTCCCATAAATAAATTGTATGTATAGTACCCATTTTGTGTTAATGTAAATACGAGTATTAAAAATAAAAATTCAATTGAATTCAATGAAAGTTTTTCACAGAATGCTTTATGATATTATTTGTGTTTGTTGCCAGCAATTTCATTCGTCAGTAAATTAACATTTTCCTGTGTTTCTACCCATGTGTAACATTGTTTTTTTTGTTTGCAAGGTCCCGTTTCAACATCACAACACAATCATTATCATCAATGAATAGAAATTTTTATATTTTTTGTTATTGTCTGATAACATTAGATTCGTGGACTCGCACACTATTAAAAGTTGAAGTACAATAAATATTATTTCTAATATTATTCTGTTTGTGAATTACATTGAAGTTAAACGTAATCGTTGAATATTTAAGTATCTAATAAAATACGTAATTGTATAAATATTTATGTGTAGTATATCAATTAAAATATTTAAAATAGTTTATTCAAATGCATACGATCAATATCAAGGATATTTAATTACTGAAACTAAAATTAATTAACGCAACCTACGTTTAGTAAATAATTAATATTAATTTATATTTATACATATTTATTATTACAACAGTTATTATTGAATAATCTATATTTGTGTTTCTAGTTTCCCGACATATGTATACGTTACCGTCAAACTGTGAAATTCAGTAAAAATTTAATACAAATTTTGCCAAAAACAAATATAAAAGTTTGCGTTCTATGGACTTAGGTTTAAAATGCGAAGAAAACGAGCCTTACCAGAAACATGTTGAATATTTAAATATATATATAAAAATTTTAAAAAGAAATATATCATCACGCCTTCTACCCATTACTGGATGTGGCACTCTGCCGAAGCAGATTTCGGTAAGTGATATATTTTGCGCGTGAAGTGCGGTTACCAGTCGTCAAATTACGGCTCCCAAAGATGTTATTGGAGGGGGGAGCCACAGGGGTAGCTTTTTGAAATTGTGAAAATTGTTTGTCGCCTGTGGGAATCGAACCAGAGTTCTCAGGATCCACAAACCGACTTCATACCACTGAGCTAGCCACCCCATTAAAATATATGTATAAATGTGTGCGCTATCAACCACAGAATTCTAGTTTAAAAAGTGACATTTAATCGATCGTCAACAATTGTTTTTATGCACAACTGGGCCAAAATTCAAGTGTTTTAGCCATGAAAAGCGGGCTTAAACTCTTATTTTTGGCCCTAGGGCCAGAATAAAATAAATTCCTATAGATACATAAACAAGATGACAATTTTTGTGTATTGTGAATACTTGATTTTGCAAAATGTCATTTTGACATATAAATGTACCTGTTTTACTTTTTGAACATAAAATGAAATGTTATTTTGTTGTGCATAAAATATTGTATGTACCACGGGTGAAATAAGCGTTTCTGACCCAGAGCATGTTATTAACCCTCGGCTCTTTGCGCCTCGTGCTAATAAACATGCCACGGGGCAAAAACGCCCGTTTTCACCCTTGATACATAAAAAAATATATATCATCACGCCTTCTACCCATTACTGGGTGTGGCACTCTACCGAAGCAGATTTCGGTAAGTGATATATTTTGCTCATGAAGTGCGGTTACCAGTCGTCAAATCAAGGCTACCAAAGATGTTAGTGGTGGAGGAGCCGCAGGGGTAGTTTTTGAAATTATGAAAATTGTTTGTCGTCTGTGGGAATCGAACCAGGGTTTTCTGGATCCACAGGCCGACTTCATACCACTGAGCTAGCCATCCCATAAATAATAAATAAATATATCATCACACCTTCTACCCATTACTGGGTGTGGCACTCGGCCGAAGCAGATCTCGGTAAGTGATATATTTTGCGCGTGAAGTGCGGTTACCAGTTGTCAAATCTCGGCCTCCAAAGATGTTAGTGGTGGAGGAGCCACAGGGGTAGTTTTTGAAATAATAATAATAATAATACACAAATAATAATAATACATAAATAACTATTTCAAAGTTATATCAAATTTATCTTGTGATTTTCAAATTTGCAATCGATTTCTGATAAACAAAAAATCCTCTAATTAGAAGCAGATCTAATGTATTATATTGTAACTATAAAACTAGATTTTTGAGAAAGAAAACTATTTAGAATAACGCTTTAATCGGCTTTGACATCTTTATGTAATATTAATTTCTATTAATCATTTACAAATTAATACTTCCGGTAATCTATAATATGCATCTTTATCATTAAATAGTTTGCACGAATATTAAGTATACTGCGAAAATATTGCAGTATAAATAACTGTACTATAATGGCATTTAAATAACAATAAAGTATTTTTCTAAAAAATACACATTCTCTATTTGCTTCATTTATTGTGAGAAATACGACGTTTAGTCAAACGGGGAAAGTTTTACAATTCTATTCATAAAAGAAAGCTATTTAAGATAAAAAAATACATTTTTCTGCCGTAAAAGTCAACGACACTTTAAGTTCAAAGCATTATATTACCTCAGTGAACATTCTGCTTCTTCTAAATGCGCTTTTTAGCGTGCTAAAATCAAAATCACTTCTTTCTTCATCTCGCGAAAGAGACAAAACTGTTTTAGAGTCAAACTTATCGCTTAATTCACTTTTGTCAACAATAGTATCATTACTACCACAGTCATCACAGTCATTCACTTTAGCAAAGAACGCGTCATTTTTAACTATTTGAGAAGAGGTATCACTACAGCATTCGACGTTAGGATCAAGGTTTTCTTGGCCCCGTTTTTTACTAAAGATTTTTCCAGATTTCTGGACGAACTTTTTACATTTATTACGAGAGTTTTTATAAAATTGGTCTAAATTGATCACTTTATCGCCTGATGTATTTGCGCCTACTCTTTGCGCAGCTGAGTGCGTTGCAATTATATTACTAACTTTACTTCGCAGGTGCGACCACGATTCTGGTGCTTTTAAACGCATTTGTGGTCTGCGTAAAAGAGTTGCTCGTCTTATTTTTATTGGAAGTTTACTTCGAGCGTTGCAGTAGTCCAACTTTTCTGAACTGTTTTCTAAGCTTTTATCTATAGATGGAGGTTTATCTAGAATCACATGATGTTGAATTATTTGACTACGAGATTTTTGACTACCCCCAGAATTTCTTTTTACTTCTTCGTTATTTGGTAAAGTAATTGTATTAAAGTCATGAAGAGATTGAGAAAGTCTTTTATAAGGTTTAGTAGGAACTTTGTAAAGTCCTTCTTCATCATCGTCATTTTCTCGTAAATCTATGCTGGGTTCACTTCCGCATTTCATTAAATTCGTGAGAGCTAAATCATCAAAACTTAATCTAGAAATGTCATATTCGACAGTTTTTTCGTTACGTATCTCGCATTTCGATTCTGAGAGTGACACCTCATCATCTTGACATGACATTTTTGTGTTGTCATCCACACTTTCATTTGTTCCGATATCTAGATCCGAATCGCTATCGTTTATCGGAGGCGGCGTTGCTAAAACGATTTTAACTTCAGACTTCATTTTAGGAGTTGAGCATCTCGGTTTTACGTTCAAAATTTCGTATGCTTCAGTGGATTGATTGTCGACAAAGTCTTCAAAAAATGAGAAACTTATTTTAGGAATGTCGTAGACGAATTTTTCGGATATTTCATCGCTCTCTTTCGAAGTATTTAAAGAGTTCTCAACGTCTGCGTATAAATTTTGGTCGAATTCTTCCGGTGAGCTGGCACAAGGAAGTTCTATTTTTTTCTCATACATCGGACTGGCATCCTCATATCTCGATTCTAAGTCTGAATCACTTTCTTCATTTCCTTCCACAATAACAATACCGTTCGTCACACTTTTGCTTCTATCGCTAGTTTCGCTGTTAATTGTTAAGTAACTTCCTGAATTTTCGGAACTGTCGATTGGATCGTTCAAATTATACGATCCTTCATTATCTGATTTTCCGTCAGGGCTTGAAGCACTTCTCCGGAAAAGCGTTGAATTTATATTCGGGACGCTTACTCGCCATTGTTGTTTGGAAATTCGATTGCAGAACTTTTTCATTTTCACTGCGAGATGATACGCGGTTTTTTTTACATAACTATATTAGTTGACCTCCAATTTATCTCGTCTATTTACCTGTCCTGTAATTAGTATACATAGGTATGAATTTATGATAGTTCTGTTGCGTCACATAACCACAAACTTTAACCACGTGATTTTTTATTATTAATTCTCATCAACAACATTTGATTTACATCTATCTGTTAACTACATAAGTAAACTCGTAATTTAAAAACGTTTACATCAATATCTTACATCTTGCCAATTATATTTTTAGACTTACACTTTTTACGTTACACCGATTTTAGATAATATTTATTTGTAATTAAACTTTGATAAAAATCACAATAAACGCGATATGTATAACCAAACCAAACGCGTCAATCAACTGTCAAATCAAAACAAATCATAACCTAAAACCATCACTTCATAAACACTTTCTCTACGTAAATCACTTCATATCTACAATTATTGATCCTGTGCACACGGAATCACACCAACAATCACTAGGTTCACAGATGACTGATGCTTTCTCTGTACTGTACTGTTTGTTCAGTTAACAATGACTCCAACCGGCTGATCGTGATTGACTAATGGCTTGCGTCGTCGCGTGAATGACACTACACCGCGAAGTTTAGGCTCGTAGGACTGTCGTACTTATCCCACTGTCGTAGGAAGATGCAACGGGTTAGCTAAAGTGGGTTGCACGATGCCAATGCAGGGATAGAGAGATCGTTGCTATTTAAAGCTAACACCACACTCGGGAACCGAAATGCTATAATTAACAAACTTCGTCCACATGTATCGCTGTGTTTGGAATCGTTACAGTCATTCTCAAACTTTTTTCGCGAACAAAAACATGTGGTTAAATTATTCTCAATTTTTTTCAAATTGTTTTTCGGTGAATTAATATCAACCTTGAATTATAAATAATTTTGTGTAGGAATTGTATGAATTGCTAATTATAACAAATAATGTAAAGTTAAATATGTAATTTGAATTAATAATTTGTAATTGAGAGATTTGTCTACACACTTTTTGGGTTGTTAAAATGGCTGACAGCTGTGGTACATAAATGCAAAGGTGTGAATCACGGAAATGCTAAAATTATATTCTTGTAAACAATATACGTACTTCCTGTAAAAAAGCGCAAAGATTGCCAAATATTATAATTTACTCTTGAATAAATTATTACTAAAAACCTAAATTTTATTTTAAAAATTGTATTTTTTTTTGTTTATATGTAAAAAAAATATATCATCACGCCTTCTACCCATTACTGGGTGTAGCACTCTGCCGAAGCAGATCTTGGTAAGTGATATATTTTGCGCGTGAAGTGCGGTTATCAGTCGTAAAATCACAGCTTCCAAAGATGTTAGTGGTGGAGGAGCCACAGGGGTAGTTTTAGAAATTATGAAAATTGTTTGTCGCCTGTGGGAATCGAACCAGGGTTCTCAGGATCCGCAAGCCGACTTCATACCACTGAGCTAGCCACCCCATTAATTATTATTTTATTAATATACTAATTGTATAATGTTTATAGGTATGTATAATAACTCAGAAATTGCAGATTTTGATTTATTTTTTATCACTCAAAAAAGATATTATTTTAATTACCTTGGGGCAGTTTTTCAATCACTGATTAATGTTAATCATGATTAAATAATGGGGTGGCTAGCTCAGTGGTATCATGTCGGCCTGTGGATCCTGAGAACCCTGGTTCGATTCCCACAGGCGACAAACAATTTACATAATTTCTAAAACTACCCCTGTGGCTCCTCCACCACTAACATCTTTGGGGGCCGTGATTTGACTACTGGTAACCGTACTTCACGCGCAAAATATATCACTTACCGAGATCTGCTTTGGCAGAGTGCCACATCCAGTAATGGGTAGAAGGCGTGATGATACAGGTATATTTATTTATTTATTTATGATTAAATAATGGGGTGACTAGCTCAGTGGTATCATGTCGGCCTGTGGATCCTGAGAACCCTGGTTCGATTCCCACAGGCGACAAACAATTTACATAATTTCTAAAACTACCCCTGTGGCTCCTCCACCACTAACATCTTTGGGGGCCGTGATTTGACTACTGGTAATCGCACTTCACGCGCAAAATATATCACTTACCGAGATCTGCTTTGGCAGAGTGCCACATCCAGTAATGGGTAGAAGGCGTGATGATACAGGTATATTTATTTATTTATTTATGATTAAATAATGGGGTGACTAGCTCAGTGGTATCATGTCGGCCTGTGGATCCTGAGAACCCTGGTTCGATTCCCACAGGCGACAAACAATTTTCAAAATTTATAAAACTACCCCTGTGGTTCCTCCACCACTAACATCTTTGGGGGCCGTGATTTGACGACTGGTAACCGCACTTCACGCGCAAAATATATCACTTACCGAGATCTGCTTCGGCTGAGTGCCACACCCAGTAATGGGTAGAAGGCGTGATGATATATTTATTAAATAATAATAGAAACTATGGTTACCATTATTATTAAATCATGATTAACGTTAATCGAGAGTAAATCGGTGATTGAAAAACTGGCCCTTAATATACAGCATTTATTGTAAATAGAATTAAAAAAAATTATAAATAAATTTCTGAAATATTATTCTTATATCGCTTGTGCCTTTTGTATAATCAAAATGGAATTATTGTCTGACTTAACTTCTAAATTGCTGGGTTTTACCTGTCGCAGTAGGGGATGTCAGAAAAGATGTATTTAGTAAAATTTTAAATATACGAGTACTTATTTGCATATATAACAGATTACCAATTTGCAGAAAATAATATCTGCCTTATACCACAGCAGATAATACATTTTAAAATAATATATTTTTTTAATTTTTTGTTCTCGTGTTTCAAGCATAAAACTTGTTAAAATCGTTGTAAACTGTAAATAATCATCAAAGTTTATTGGTTTGTTTAGTTTAAAAAATATGATCATTTTGTTTAGTGCTACGCTGTTAAAGGAGTTGCCAAGTTAACAATAAATTAGTAATAAATAAAAAAAATATTATTCCATTTAAATATTTAATTATTTCAGAAATAGATATGTAATGGTTCAGAATAATTTCATATGGCATGCATACTATTCTTATTATTTATTTTATTTTATGGGGTAGACTTTGAAAACCAGGGTTCGATTCCAGTAGCCGACAAACAATTTTCTCTACATTAAAATTACCCCTGTGACTCTCTCTTCGCTAATATCTTTGGGGACCGTGATTTAACGGCTGGTAACCGAACTTCACGCGCAAAATATATCACTTATCGAGATTTGCTACGGCAGAATTCCACCTCAATAATGGGTACAAGGTATAATGATATATTTATCTTTATTTATTATACTATTCTTAATCTACACTACTCTATCTTTTATTTTTAATTACTATAGACTATTTTACCACTTTTATTATATGACTCATACTTTGCCTTGTAAGTTTGTGTTTGTCACAATTTTCTGAAACGTACTAAATATTCTTGTACAAAAAGACACATTCATTTTCTTATTATAATTATTTAAATTAAGAAGTTACACTTTAAATTAAAATTTCACACGATATTTCCTATGAAGACATTAAAATGATTTAATAATAAAGTAGATTACACAGTTTTGGATCCTCTGGTGCGTAAAGTACATCATCTTATAGTTTACACATGTAAATACCAAGTAGTTGATAAACAGATAAACGTAAATAGCAAGTAAATATTTAATTATTCATACAAATCTCACTACCACAAACATATCACCATATTTAATTAGTTCGTAACAGTGTAACATAATCGTTGACCGTCAGACCGAACATAATTCAAAAACAAAATAAAATCACGCGAGAACTACAGAAAAACCGGGAGCTTCTTTGAAAAACAGCAGATGTTTTACATCGCTAAAACACTGGCTTCACAGACAACACTCAATCAAGCGGAAATTAAAACAATTACTTAGACCTAAGGATACTTGATCCATGCGGTAGCGTAACGTGATCTATAAGTCAATGAAATGCTATACGTGCAGAGGCGGATTCAAACGATTTTAAATTAGATTGAGAGAAATATGAATAGAATTAAATGTACTACTACTATCACCCAGATTTTTACTCATTACTGGCATGCTGCTGTGGCAGATCTCGGTAAATGATATAATTATACGCGTGAAGTGCGATTACCAGCCGTCAAATCACGGCCCCAATGGTGTTAGTGCAGAGGCAGCTACAGCGGTAATTTTGAATAAAAAAATAAATATATCATCACGCCTTTTACCCATTACTGGATGTCTGGCACTCTGCTGTAGTAGATCTCGATAAGTGATACATTTCTACTCGTTAAGTGCGGTTACCAGCCGTCAAAACACGGTCCCCAATGGCGTTAGTGCAGAGGCAGCTACAGCGGTAATTTGAATAAAAAAATAAATA
This sequence comes from Pterostichus madidus, assembly GCA_911728475.2. Taxonomy (NCBI): domain Eukaryota; kingdom Metazoa; phylum Arthropoda; class Insecta; order Coleoptera; family Carabidae; genus Pterostichus; species Pterostichus madidus. The sequence goes on along the minus strand of OU452313.1, from coordinate 14,980,925 downwards.
TATTATCATGCCTTTTACCCATTACTGGTTGTCTGGCACTCTGCTGTAGTAGATCTCGATAAGTGATACATTTCTACTCGTTAAGTGCGATTACCAGCCGTCAAATCACGGCCCCCAATGGTGTTAGTGCAGAGGCAGCTACAGCGGTAATTTTAAATAAAAAAATAAATATATCATCACGCCTTTTACCCATTACTGGATGTATGGCATTCTGCTGTAGTAGATCTCGATAAGTGATACATTTCTACTCGTTAAGTGCGGTTACCAGCCGTCAAATCTCGGCCCCCAATGGTGTTAGTGCAGAGGCAGCTACAGCGGTAATTTTGAATAAAAAAATAAATATATTATCATGCCTTTTACCCATTACTGGTTGTCTGGCACTCTGCTGTAGTAGATCTCGATAAGTGATACATTTCTACTCGTTAAGTGCGATTACCAGCCGTCAAATCACAACCCCTCCAAAATGTTAATGCTAAGATTGGCTCAGGGGTAATTTTAAATAATAAAAATGGTTCAAACCAAATTGAATGGAAATGTTGTCAAATTAGTGAAATGTCACTGTTGTCTAGCTGTTATAATGATATAAATAGTTAGTTGTTTATAGTTGTCATGGATTTAATCATTTTAGTCACTTGTGAATAATTGCTTATTTTAGTCCCTGAAAACGATTCTATAATATACATCAAAAACTGCTACTGTAAAGGCTGATTTATAATGAAGTAAAGTAAGAGGTAACGCAAGAGCAGTAAAGTAACGCAAGACATGAACATACGTAACAGCATATACCGCTTTATAATAAAACGTAACACGCAGCAGTAACGCAAGACAGATGTAACGTAAGGCAAGGAGTTCGCCAACTTTCAACTTCTTGCGTTACTTCTTGTACCTCTGACCAATCAGGAAGCATAATTTCAAACTTCATTGCAGAAAGCTATATTACCGATCCGATATATTTGTTTGGTTCAATCTGTCTTCTGTCTTTGTGAACGCTTTGGTCGACCATTTTGAGTAATTTGTGTCTTTTATTTTGCATTTCTTTATTATTATTGCTGTGTTCTGTTATTATTATCATGGATGATAAATTGCTGATTCAGTTAGTAGAAAAATATCCATTTATAAAACAGAAAAAGAGTTTAAAAACATCAAGTTGAAAAGCAGAAGTTGGGGTTAATCTTTTCTCATTTTTAATAAAATTAGTAATAAAGCAGCCATTTCATCCTCACTGTCCATTGTAAACTAACTTTTTATTACAGTCCCAAGTCACTAAAATACTTAATGTAACCTAAAATGCTATCTGTTTTTGTATGACATAAACGTCAAATTTAAACTGACAGCTGTCGAAGCGCCACGTTCAAAACGCTCTGTGATTGGCTACATGTAACCATGCTTACTTCATTATAAATCACACAAAATGTTTACTTTGCGTTGCGTCTTCGATTGCGTTACGTTTTACGTTACTTTACTTCATTATAAATCCCGCTTAAGAGAAATAAATGTATCATCACACCTTTTATCCATTACTGGATATAGCAGAATTCGATAATTAATATAGTTTAAGAGTGAAATGCGATTACCAGCCGTCAAATCACTGCCTTGAAAGATGCTAGTGGAAGGGGAACAACTCTACATAATTTTGATGCTATGAAAATCAATTTGTCGGTTATGAGAATTAAATACGGGTTCTCAAATCCCACAGATTCTTAAATAAAATAGAGAGTATTAGAATATCTCGGAAACAATAAAACTTTTATTATCTCAAACCATATTAATACTTCTGGGTGAGATTATTTCACGGCTGTTAACAGTATTTATAAATAAATTTGCAACTACTAATCTATACATACAAAGATCTGAAAATTCAGATTTGTCACTGACAATTTATTTTCACTACATCAACATTACTCCTTTTTTAATATCTTTGAGAGCGAAGATTTGACGGCTGGTAACTGCTCTTCACGCACTTCACACGTCAATATATAATAATTACTAGAACCCAAAATTAATTAATTACTGATCTATACAACAGGAACTTAATCCCAATTACAATACACGGCCCGGACACGCCGAGCCACAGTGTGATAGTTCATATTTTTAACTTGAGTAGGATTCGAACTCGGGATCTTCGGAACGATCCAATAATGAATAAAATAGCGTGATGTTATATTGTTTTGAAATAAAATTGACAATGAGGTAGGTACTTCAAACACACTGGCAAATAAAAAAAAAGAAATGTAAAAATAGATTAGGATCACAGAAAGGTAAAGTTAAAAATACATTTAAATCCCACGGCGTATTTGTTCTGAACATATCTACAAAAAACGCGACCTAATTTGTAAGCAGACGCATTTTTTTTTACTTTTTAAATAAGCATCTGTCTAAATTTAGACGGTAACTTAATCAGTAAATACTACAATAAACTAAATATAATATTATATTACATCCCGGAAATATTTTAAATTTAGTCCTGATCAAAATAATACTCTAACAAATTTCAAATTATCTCAACAATGAACTGTCGTCGTACACGTCACATTTTCACAAGTAAACACGATTGGCCTCAAAAGATGAATTAAAGCACTTATCACAATTACATCACACACGCATAAGGTACAGGTTAAAGGTCAGGTCAAGTTAAAAGTTAATAACTAGTTCACATTTTTCACATGTATTAATTACCGTAACTATCTTCATGCTAAAGTAATCATTAAAATTAAAATTTAACTCTTGATATTTGAAAATAGGTAACACAGAAATTCTAAAATAGAAGTGTTTTATTGTCTTATTAACCTCTTTAATAATGGTTACTCTAGCAATGCCAGGAAAATTAAATGCAAAATTTAAAACTTTTATGAAGCAAGACACAATAAAAACATGTTTTGATTATATTTGTTGTTTTTGCGAGAGTTTTTGAATAAATAAGAGAATTGTTTGTTTCATGTTTGCCCTTATCGTGTTTCTTTTGTTTTCGACGGCATACGGGTTGCGGTGACGTCATAAAACCACCCACAATATAGAGTTTCACATCCTGCTCAGAAACTTTTTTGTGCCACTTGATACTTCAACATATGTATTAGTGACATCGTGTTGTGATTATGAGATATATAATATATAATAAAAGCAAAAAAGTATTTCAAAATAACGGATATCCGTTGGAATGAATATTATTAACAAATTATCTATTTCCTTAGCTGTAGTATTAACTATAAACCATGCAGTTCATATACACAATATTTACATTTTAATTTGCGTTGTGAATAGTTTTGGAACCATCGAAATTATTTGGCATAGACTTTTTTTCTGTATATATTTCTAAATATGTTCTATTCAAATTCGTATATGATGATCAGATCAGTAGCTGTTTCAGTTGGCAATACAATTTCAGGGATTTTTATTCTACAGTTTGCACCACGTCAGTACAGGCGGAAATACTCTTTGGCATGTCATTTTAAGAATACATACAAATAGATTGTGTCAGGAGCCTGACAGCTTATAGGATATTAAGTGATAGAAATACTTCAAAAATATGCCATATTAATAAAAGTGTTATGTTAAAATGTAATGAGGTAGTGGCTCAGTGGTATCAAGTCGGCCTGTGGATCCAAAGAACACTGGTTCCCCACAGTCGACAAACATTTTCACCAATTTAAAATTACTCTTGTGGCTCCTCCATAATTAACATCTGTGGGGGACGTGATTTGACGGCTAGTAACCGCACTTCACGCGCATAAATATATCACTTACCGAGATCTGCTTCGGCAGAGTGCCACACCCAGTAATGGATAAAAGGCGTGATGATGTATTTATTAAATTTTTTATATTGATACCATTTTTTTTTTCATTATTGATGAACGGTATCGGGAAAAATAATCAATATGACACTATTATTTCAACATTATTTCAGGAATGTTTACGATACCATGGATACGTTATCGTTTGTTGGTCCTAGGACCAAAATAGCATTTTTATTTATTTATTTGTAAAGACAAAAAATTGTAAATATACTCAAATTTAAATTTACAAATGTCACTGTTCAACAACAGGAAATGCATTTATGTATCTTGTATTATCAATTTCAAATATATACATTTTTTATAAGTTAACATTTTGGTAACTGGTCTACAGTGAAAAATGTTTTGGAAGCGCTTGTAATATCAGACGCAGATTTTTTGTTGTTTTAATTGTACTTATGTCATAAATTAAAACCTTTATTGTTACAGTTCCCATTCTCAGCATTTAAAAGAACCTAAAAAAATGTCCTTGCATGACCTTGAATATGACCGAAAAACAAATTAATTTACACGTAGATAAGAATTAACATTTTTTATTAGTTACCTACTAATTATTTAAAAATACTACCAATATTATTATTTATTTTATTTCGTTCAGTTGAAGCTGAGAGTCATATTTTATTTTGCTTTATCTTCTAGATTTTACCCGGAAAAGTATAAATTATCACTAAAATAGTATCATTTGGGTTAGAAACAAAAAATAAGAATAATATTTAAATAAAATAACTGTAAAAATCATGCATGTAATCTTGTAAGTTACATATATTATTACATATAAATATTTAGGGTATTAGGCTAACAGAAACTTGTTACTCACTTCACGGCTAAAACGATAAATGTCTTCCAGTTTTTGAAGCCCTGTTGTTTGCTATTTTACATTTTTGTTCACATTTCATTTTATAATATTATTTATTTATTATTTAAGTGAATTTATACTTTCCTGTATTTTCTAATAAATTGTTTATTACTCGCGGAGAAAATGGCTTCTTTTCTGTAATTATTTTGGAAAAATTAGAATGTTTATTTAATTAATAAGAAATACTCATTTTCGAGCAGTTTACAATTTTTTTTTTCTACAAATTGATAGTTTAATAATTATCAAATGAAATTAAAACCTAGAGTATCCAAAAAAATTTTTTTTTATTACTAATTAAAATATCAATTTCAGTAATAGTTGTACCGCTTTTGGCAACTACCAACAACTAATTTGAATAACAAACAAACCATTTAAACATTTTCAAAATATAATTACATGCAAATATTAATAATACACTTAAGAATGACAAAACAATTAAGTTTGTATCCTTGACATTAATAATTAGAAAATAAGGAAAAAGGAATAAAAAAATATTTGTTGTTTTGACAGACATCAATCAAAATGACACGTTTTGAGCGCGTTATACAGGTGAAGGTAACAGGGTAACATCCCTTATGGGATATTGAACTTGGTGGTGTTTACCCGCCCTTCTGGTTGCCATGACAACCGCGACACCTGGAGCGGGTGATCGATAAGGCGCGTGGCACAAGACGCGGGAAAATTCGCCATTTTTAACAGCACATTATTTTTAAATTAAATATGAGAAACCAAATAAACATGAACTAATTGTTGCATTTATGCGGTCAACTAAATTAAACAATTAAATTATTAAACTAAATATAGAATTTTTTTTAAATTTATGTCTATCGCTGTGTACTAAAAAAAATAATTACGGAAATGAAACCTAGGAGTCGACTATTTAAATTTTTTTTAATAATTTAATTTCATAATTTTCTATTAAATGTGAAAATTTGTGTAAAAAATACAATTTAATAGTCTTAGAACATATTTATTATGTGGTAGATAGCTCAGTGGTATTGAGTTGGACAGTGGATTTGAGGTCCCGAGTCCGATTTTCACAGCCGACAAACAATTTTCACTACATTATAATTACCCCTGTGGCTCCCCGTATATTAACATCTTCGGATGCCGTGATATGACGCCTGATAACCGCACTTCACGCGTATATATATATATATATATATATATATATATATATATATATATATATATATATATATATATATATATATATATCACTTACCGATGTCTGCAACGGCAGAGTAATAAGTAAAAGTGTGATGATATATTTATATTTATTTATTTTATTCACTATTGAATATTTGCTACAGGTAACTGGTACTAATATCTTGGGAGCCGAGATTTGACGGCTGGTAATCGTCCTTCACACGCATCACTTACTGAGGTTTGCTACGGCAGAGTATCATACCTAGTAATAAGTAAAAGGCGTGATGCTATATTTATTTATTTTATCCATTATTGGGTATTGGTTGTCAGTAACCAGAGCTGGGCAGTAGCTAGCTACTTTTGTAGCTTAGCTACTAGCTTAGCTACATTTACCTTAGCTGTAGCTGTAGCTTAGCTAACTGTGAAAAAATATAGCTATAGCTTGTAGCTAGCTACTTTTTTTTTTATTAGCTTAAAAATAACAACTGAAGCTACTTTTACAGCTACTTTTTAAGCAGAAGGTCAACAAAGTACGCATGCGTACAAGCTAAACCCACACAAAATAATTATTTGTTGCCGGTTCTAACTGGCTCTAATACGCAAAAATACACAGTAGGTGCCAGATGTTATTTGCTATTTTTGATATTTATGTACATAATAGTAAATTAACAGTCATTATAACAGAAGATTGATCATAGGACAATGGCAAATTTATTATTTCACAATAATTTAAAAAAGTAGCTTTAAAATTTAACAGCTACTTTAACGAAAGCTTTTAGCTGTAGCTTAGCTATATTTTACAAAATATAGCTTATAGCTGTAGCTTAGCTACTTTTTTAAAGAATAGCTGTAGCTGTAGCTTAGCTACTTTCTTTAAGTAGCTTGCCCAGCTCTGTCAGTAACTCACACTAACACCTTGGGAGCCGTGATTTGACAGCTGGTAACCGTTTTTTACAAACATCACTTACTGATATTTGCTACGGCAAAGTATCATTCCCATTAATAAGTAAAAGGCATGACGAGATATTTATTTATTTTATCCATTAGTGGATATTTTTTGCCGGTAACTGATACTAATGTCTTGGGAGCCGAGATTTGACGGCAGGTAACCGTACATGTATCACTTATTGAGATTTACTACGGCAAAGTGTCATACATAGTAATAAGTAAAAGGCGTGATGATATATTTATTTATTTTACCCATTATTGGGTATTGGTTTCAGGTAACTTGATACTAAGATCTTGGGAGCCGAGATTTGACGGCTGGCAATCGTACTTCATACGCATTATTTACTAAGATTTGCTACGACAGTATCACACCCAGACTGAGTGAAAGGTGTGATGATATAAATATTTTTATTTATTTTGTTTAGAATATATTTTTTATTTCTTTCCTGAAGTTTACTATCAATAGTGTATTAAACTTATTATTGTATAAAATAATAACAATTAAAAAAAACAGTTTTAAATAAAAATTAAATGTAAAATTATGAATGTTGTCCGTTTTAGTTACTTGCTTAGTATAATTTTTAAATTTAGTTGCTATATAAATTCAGAATGTCAGAAAAAGTAAAAATAACTAATTTGTTATTTCTAATACCAATATCAACTAAGAATTTTGTTTCTAATTTTGTTTACGCGGCGTATTTTGTAACTATGTAGAAGGCGAAGACGAATATAATTCAGACTGAATCAGACATCTCCCAACTCGGTCAAGATCACTGGAATACGATGCAGAATACAGAATTTCGTTTTGTCCTTTACATTTTTATTATTTCCTAAGAAAACAACAACCTCTCTGGTTTAGTTGTGTTTTCTCATTGTTTCAAAAATGTAATAATTATTTAGTCAATTGACATTGTCCAAATTTTATTATTACCAGTTTCTTAAAAATGTGTAATAAAAAATCATGTTAGTAACCCATTGAAAACGATTATAAGTAGGTAAGTAAGAATAACATGTAGTAATAAACAAGAATAATTTCATTAGAATTTAAATTATACAAAACAAAAAATAATTACTTATTAATTTAATCTGGAACATTTTCTTTGTCTTCTAATAGAAAAATAAACGCTTCATCATATTTTTTACATGTAATTAGTTATAAAATAACAACTGTGAGATTATATTATACTAACAAAATTAACCTAAATTCAAAATCGGTGTCACTATTTTCTACGCAAGTTAAATGTGGCCAACAATAGCACGCAACTAACGACAAATTATCCGCTAATTGAACAACAAATAATTTTAAATTTTTAATACTACTTTCTGATTTCCACGACTCTGAAAGTGAAAGAAGAAAGTTCACTTACAGCATTTAAACAGTTTTCATATACCAAATGTTATTTTTCATACTAATATTTCGATTATTATAGAAAACCTTAACCTAAAAATTAAATATTATTCTCATCAAATTACTATAATAGTGTTCGAAAACAAACGAAAGTTATTCGTGGAGCTAAACAATGATTGACACTATAATTATTAAATTATTTTGGGTATAATTAAAACAACACGTAATTATTTCGTTTTTAAATTAGGATATTGATGGCTTAACTGGCTATTTTACACTACAAGGATGCATAGTTCCTGTAATACGTTATTAAATCAATGTTCTTGAAAATATATATGTATGATTTTCACTCTTTAATGTCGAACACATTTATAACAATACAATGTTAGTTGCGTTAAAACTAAAAAGAAATAAAAATTGTAATTTTAGTATATTTGTTTTCTAAGAAGTATTCAAAAACATTTACAAATCTTGAATTCATGAGGTCATACTTAATTTATAAATCTTGTTTTTTAAATATTTCATAATTACATGTTGCATTTCCGGTTTTGCTGGAAACGGCACACTTGAACTTTTAAACAAATTTTTACAGGTATAATATTTAATATTTGTAAGAACTACTTCTTTGACATAAGAAAATATAGTAAATATGTAAGTTTATCATTATGTCATTCTATTCATTTCTAGATAATTAATGTAGAGGGAACTACAGAGGTAATTTTGTCGACTACTAGATTTGAAATGGATTTACTTCCACATAGATATTATTATTTGTGCAATATGATTTTCTCTTAATTCTTTATCTAAAGCCCTTTTAGACGATCATAAATTTAAATGTAAAATATGTCATATTTGACCATGTATTTTATAATTTATTCAATCGTTTTATACGATCAATTTTTTTGTTTTTATAATTTCGAATTGCAACCTGTTTTTATTTTTATGTAGTGGTATTTACATATCGTATTTTTTTTAATTTTAACTCTTGTGTTCAATAATATAAAATAATAAAGAAAAGGTAAATTACTGGTAAACCGATTTCGATTGATTATTTTTTGACGTTTCTCAAAACCAATGAAATGCTTTATTGTATGTCACATGTCTGCGTTTTAACCAATCCTGTTATTATTATACTGCGAATAAAGCTTTAGTTATTATTTCCAGGAATAATCTCTGTAGGTGCTTTTGTTTGCGACAAATAATAGGTAGTTGTCAAATAATTATTTAAAACTGTCAACGCGTCAAGTAAAATGTGTGAAAAAATCGATTTAGTTCCATTTCAGATACAGAAATACACCAACAAATTTTGGAAACATCTTCCAAGAGTACATTAATAATTATTATTACATTATTAACGTATTCTTGGAAGATGTTTCCAAAATTTGTTGGTGTATTTCTGTATCTGAAATGGAACTAAATTGATTTTTTCACACATTTTACTTGACGCATTTTAAATAATTATTTCACATTTTATTTGTCACAAACAAAAGCACCTACAGAGATTATTCCTGGGAATAATCACTAAAGCTTAATTAATCAATCGATATGGATCCAGTTCAAAATCTTTTAAGTTGGATGAATCGACCTCAACAGCTAAGTCAAAAATAATCTAATTAAATATAACTTGATAGTTTGATAAATTTGAAAATAATTCTCCAGTATCTTTCTCAAACTTGCCATTTGGCAATAGCCACTCAAGCCCTGCGGGCTTTCGTGACTATTGCCTGGCAACTAGTTTTCGAAAGATCTGGCAAATTATTTTCAATTTATTCTGTTTAATGTTTAATTTATAAAAATAATAAAAATATCTTGTTTTAAAAAGATCATGGTTCAGGTGCCAACTTCAGGCCAAATTAGGCGTGTGTTTCACATTAAAATGATTCATCTACAGTGTATTTATGTTAGCATCAGTCGCTAAAAAAATTGCTTTTGCAAAAAATCTCCTGCGTCACTATTAAAAATGATTAATCTACTTCTTAATTAGCCAAAAAGTAAAAGTGTCGTACCGGTGAAATACTTTCCATATCAACACCTAATTAATTCAAAATAAATCAATTTACATATTTCCGTAGCTGAGAAAATCAAATCTAGTTAACTATAAAAGGCATAACTAACCCGTAGTTAATTGCAAAGTCGAAGATAACCTTGTTAGCCATGAGGACGTTTGGTCGCGATCACGAAAATGAAAACCAATCAGCTAAAATATGCAACGCTGCTACAGCATTTCATGAGAAATTTGTTATAATGTGAAGGTTGCTTCTTTTCACCTTGCGCTCCGGCAAACAAGAAGTGTAATGGAAAATATTTAAATAGTTTATCACGATTATTTTTTAATAACTTCCGTTTAAGGTTTATAAATGGATAGTCATTAATAAATTCTTGAAAGATTTGATGGAATTGTGACATTTGAACTTTTCTCTGAAATCAATTATATTAGAAATATTTCTAGTTTATTTAAATTTTCTTTACCTTCATTGAAATTGAAAGTTTATCGTTTTGTACTACTAGATAGTCAGAAATAACTGTTTTAGTTGGCAATACAATTCTGGGGTTCTTTTTATTCCACAGTTTGCACAACACCAGGAAAAGGCGGAAATAATATTTAAGGTGTCATTTTTAGAATAAATACAAATAGGTTTTGTCAAGGATCTGACAGTTAATAGGATTTTGTATGCACAGGCAGACATTGGCCTAGGCTAAAGAGGCAATAGCCTAGGGCCCAATAATTTTAGGGCCCGGATTCAACCTTTTAGTTTAAATAATAGAAATATATATACTGGGTGGTGACCTTGACTCTCGAACACGGGTATTTAACATGTAAAATCATAATTTTATAATTTCCTGCTTCCCTAATTATTTTAAACAAGACAGCTTCAAATAAAAGTTTTAGGACATAAAATTCTGCATCTAATCCAATTAAACAAAATTAATTTTGTATGCTTCGTAACGACACAAATTAGATCTGAAAATAACGAAAATAGCCTCAAGTCATGGAATTGAAACAAAATTAAATAAATGTTTGACATTTAATCTGTCAAAATAATTTCTTTATTTATTATGTCATTTATTTTGACACATAAAACGTTAAACATTTGTTAATTTTCTTTCAATTTCATGACTATCGTTAATTTCGTTATTTTCAGATCTAAATTGTTCTATTACGAAGCATTTACAATTATTTTTGTTTATTGGATTAAATGCAGAATTTTATGACCTAAAGGGCCCGATATAAATACTTTGCCTAGGGCCTGAAATATTTTAAATCCGCTTCTGTTTGAGTGATATAAATACTTTAAAAATAAAATAAATAAATATATCACGCCTTCTACCCATTACTGGGTGTGGCACTTTGCCCTAGAAGATCTCAGTAAGTAATATATTTTGCGCATGAAGTACAGTTTCCAGGCGTCAAATCACGGCTCCCAAATAGGTTAGTGGTGGGGAGCCACAGTGGTAGTTTTAAAATGGTGAAAATTGTTTGTCGCCTGTGGGATTTGAACCAGGGTTCTCAGAATCTACAGGCCGACTTGATACCACTGAGCTAGCTACTCTATAAAAATATGTGATATTAAAAAAAGTGTAATGTTCCAATGTAAATGGAGTAAGTGGTTCAGTGGTATCGGGTCGGCCTGTGGATTTAAGAACCCGGATTCGATTCTCACAACCAACAAACAATTTTCACCACGTTAAAATCACCGCTGTGGCTCTTTCTCCACTAACATATATAGGAGCCGTGATTTTACGGCTGGTAACCGCACTTCACGCACAAAAATATATCATTTATCAAGATTTGCCACGGCAGTATGCCGCACTCAGTAATGGGTAGAAGGCGTGATGATATATTTATTTATTTATTGTAAAATTTTAATAAAATATTGTAAATATACTAAAATTTCAATTTTCAAATGTCACTGTCAACAACAAGAAAATAATTTATGTATTAGTAAATTTTTTTATTGTCAACTGAAATAGTTACTTCATCATCCTGTATTTATAAAATTTTGAAATAATGAAAACAAATATCATATAGGTACAGAGGTTTTGTTTTAAGTTTGTTAAAGCAAAAGCCATGTACGAGCAGAGCTGGGCATGATTTAAATCAAAAGGAATTATAAATTGATTTAAATCATATTTCTTGATTTAAATCAAGTGAATTAAGCCTTTTAAAAAAATTCGCAAATCAGGCTTGTGATTTAAGTCTTTTAAAAGAAATTGATTTGGGCTTGTGAATTGTTTTAGAGCTGAAAAAAGGCTTAAATCATTTCTCTGGGCTTAATTCAAATGAAAAGGCTTAATTCAAATGAAAGGGCTTAATTCAATTGAAAGGGCTTAATTCAAATGAAAGGGCTTAATTCAATTGAAAGGGCTTAATTAAATTGTAATGACTTAATTCAATTGAAAGGACTTAAAATTAATTACCGATGCGTGCGTTATAAATAATAATTTTCCTTTTGAACTGTTTCTTTACTTTTTGGATTATATAACAGTAGATATATTATTTTTGTTATTGAGATTAGCAATGCTGGTGCACGTTTAAATGTCACATTTCTGGCTGTAGCTGTCGGTGATCTGTGAACTAATTCGTGATTATGTAACACTAAAATTTTGTTTCAAAATACTAGCCATTTTGTATACTTTTACAACGAAAATTAATATTTTTTAAAAGTCTTTAAAAGCTAAAATGTTATAATGCAATACAATTTAAAATAGATTTAATGTGAACATGCCAACATATGTCATTCATTTAATTATATTTTTTTAGGAACCCTTTGAACATACGAGCTGTGGCTAGTAAATAACGAGACTGACGCTGCTACAGAAAAAGTGCGCATGCGCCAAAAGCCAGCGACCATCATCTTTTTAGCGAGAAAACTTTCTCTTTCGAATGCAGTACCTCTCGCTTCTGTAAACAAATCCGTATAGCCGTGGCTTTCGTTCTCATTAGAGTTGTTTTTTTGTTTCGCCGGAAAAATGTTAAATGCAACATTAGAACAACGAATTGTTGTGAAATTTTACATGAAACTTGGCAAAACTGCTACTGATACTTATAATTTATTGAAAGAAGTACCCGAATTTTGGAAGAACTAGTCATGGGTTTTCCATCAAAGCAATGCGTTGGCTCATTTCGCAATTTCTAGCCACTTCTATCTGTTTCCTGAGGTGAAATTTGCCTTAAAAGGAACAAGATTTGAGCTGTGAAAGAGAAATCGGCACGCGTTTCGAACACAGGAACATTTGCATGGAGCGTTGTAGGGATAGATATTGAAGGTGATAATAAGTAAATAGGTATGGAATCAAAATAAAATGTTAAAACAGCGTCAATCTCGTTATTTAATAGTCAAACCTCGTATCTAGTTATATCTGTTTTCATTCGGTTGTGCACATATGTTTGGAATATAATAATGCACCTAATATTTAAAAAAAATAAATATTAAATAAATTGATAATATTTAGTACTTGTAAATATGATTTAAGCTTCAAGCCTCAAGCCCCAATTCACAAAAAGGCTTGTGATTTATAATTCACATAAATAAAGCACAAATCACTTTGATTTGTGAATTAATTCACTTTGAAAATGAAGTGGAATTGTGAATTGTCACAAAAAAATATTTGTTTGATTTGTGAATTGTGAATTAATTCTTTTTGTTCGTGATTTTGCCCAGCTCTGTGTACGAGTATTGTAAATTATGTCTGTAGGTCATCTTCTAACATCTGGAGACGCTTAATCGTAATTTTATGACTGATAATTATAAATCACTATAAAAAATATGTCATTTATCGAGATGTACCATTTTCTAGCTGTCATATCAGAATGAGATAAAATAAGCAATTAAATATTTATGTTTATATATTTATATTTGCTTTAAAATATCATTATTAAATGCAACACTAAAACATGCTAGTAAGATGGTCATTTAAGGCCTTAAATTTTATAAATGCTTATGTAAAATATTTTTAGTGGAATATGTAATTAGAAAAACAGAAATTACCAAAAATATGCATATCACATTTCAGACATACGGCTTTGCGAGCTATTAACAAAAATATAAATATATTATTTAAATTTATTTGTTATTCTGCACAACAGGAACTAAATCCCAATTACAGTACAGGGGGCCCACAGTTTATAGTGGAATCCGAACCACTCAGACACAATCGTATTTTTGGATATAAGTAGAAGTCAGTGAAATTTGAACGCACGACCTCTTGCTTACTAATTAAGAAACGCAAGTTTTACCTCGCTTTTATCCACTGAGCTACGATTGCCTGTACGCCTTTTACCCATTACTGGGTGTAGCACTCTGCCGTAGCAGATCTTGGTAAGTGACTTTTATGCGTATGAAGTATGGTTACCAGTTGTCAACTCATGGCCTCCAAAGGTGTTAGTGGAGAGGGTAGTGGTAATTTGAGTGTGGTAAAAACTGTTTGTCGGGTGTGGGGATTGAACTTAAGATCTCAAATTCACAAGCTAACGCGATTCCACTACCTACATTATTTTGAAAATAAAAGACATATTTAGTATCCAAAGAATATAAATATAAATAAAATGAGGCTTCAGAAATCCAATAAAATATTAAATATATTAATATGGACGTTTAGTTTAAACAAAACTTGAATTAAAATTTAATTGATTAAAAAATGTAACATATTTCAACATTTTTCATTCTGTGACGAGTGGTTACCAGCCGTCAACTTACGGTCTCTAAAAATGTTAGTACAGGAGGAGCAACAGAGCTAATTTTAGTGTGGTGAAAATTGTTTGTCGGCTGTGGGAATTGAACCTGGGTTCTCAAATTCACAGGCAGATTCGATATCACATAAGAAAGGTTATTATTACTAAATCAAATTAAAAGAAATAATAATAAACTTCTTTAATCTTAAAACTTTAAACTTGCAACACCATCTTTTGGCAAATTGTCGAAGTAAAGCAACAGTGTATACTGAAATTTAACCCTGCAGGTTTATACCTGATAGTCAAATACATTTACGATTTTACGATAGGTACGGAAGAAATGTTTGTTTCTTTAAAACAAATTATTTAATAATCCAAAGATTGCTGAGAATGATAATATTATTTCTTACTTTGAGCAGAAATCAGCTACCGGCTACGCCCAAATTCACACAGTCTATTCCACTTCATTTTCAGTTATATTTTAATGTACACGACACTCGAAACACGAATACATACAATATAACATCATTTAAGAAATTTTACATATTAAAATATTCGCTAAAACGTTCATAAAACAGCAGAAAAACTGTTCTCGCTGTAAATGACCGCTGTGTACTAGACAGACAAGCCTAGCTCAGCGCGATCCAACAATAATTGGTAAAACATACTGTAACTTGTTCGTTAGCATTAAAAATAATTGTAAAATATATTAAATGAAACGTGTGCAGATTTCTTAGCTGTCGGTTAATTTCGGACAATAAACGAATGGACCCGATTTGCGTAGAATTAGAATAACAGTATTTTACGAAAATATTTTGAACAAAACAAATTTTAATATCATAAATAAAGAATGTTTTATATTGCCGTATATAATATAAAAGTCAGAAAAAAAACTGATTAGACAAATTTGATTTCTAACAAATTTCAGTACTATAAATTACAAAAAAATGCATAACACATTTTACATAAATATAAATAAATAAATATATCATCACGCCTTCCACCCATTACTGGGTGTGGCACTCCGTCGAAGCAGATCTCGGTAAGTGATATATTTTTCGCGTGAAGTGCGGTTACCAGTCGTCAAATCACGGCCCCCAAAGATGTTAGTGGTGGAGGAGCCACAGTGGTAGTTTTTGAAATTATGAAAATTGTTTGTCGCATTTTACATTCATATTTATAAATAAAAATTAGGCTAAACTCCAGTATACCCTCTTGTCGACTAACAGGCGTTTAAAATATTTCAGCTCTACTTATTAAAAATAATAAATATTTTGAAATAATGATAGTAAATCTGTACCTTGAAACAAGAACAACCAATGTCAATATTTCGCCAAATGTAAAAATATTTTTTGTTATATAAAAATAAAAAAATTAATATATCATCACGCCTTCTACCCATTACTGGGTGTGGCACTCCGCCGAAGCAGATCTCGGTAAGTGATATATTTTGCGCGTGAAGTGCAGTTACCAGTCGTCAAATCACGGCCCCCAAAGATGTTACTGGTGGAGGAGCCACAGTGGTAGTTTTTGAAATTATGAAAATTGTTTGTCGCATTTTACATGCGTTACTTATAAATAAAAATTAGGCTAAACTCCAGTATACCCTCTTGTCGACTAACAGGCGTTTAAAATATTTCAGCTCTACTTATTAAAAATAATAAATATTTTGAAATAATGATAGTAAATCTGTACCTTGAAACAAAAACAACCAATGTCAATATTTCGCCAAATGTAAAAATATTTTTTGTTATATAAAAATAAAAAAATTAATATATCATCACGCCTTCTACCCATTACTGGGTGTGGCACTCCGCCGAAGCAGATCTCGGTAAGTGATATATTTTGCGCGTGAAGTGCAGTTACCAGTCGTCAAATCACGGCCCCCAAAGATGTTACTGGTGGAGGAGCCACAGTGGTAGTTTTTGAAATTATGAAAATTGTTTGTCGCATTTTACATGCGTTACTTATAAATAAAAATTAGGCTAAACTCCAGTATACCCTCTTGTCGACTAACAGGCGTTTAAAATATTTCAGCTCTACTTATTAAAAATAATAAATATTTTGAAATAATGATAGTAAATCTGTACCTTGAAACAAAAACAACCAATGTCAATATTTCGCCAAATGTAAAAATATTTTTTGTTATATAAAAATAAAAAAATTAATATATCATCACGCCTTCTACCCATTACTGGGTGTGGCACTCCGCCGAAGCAGATCTCGGTAAGTGATATATTTTGCGCGTGAAGTGTAGTTACCAGTCGTTAAATCACGGCCCCCAAAGATGTTAGTGGTGGAGGAGTCACAGTGGTAGTTTTTGAAATTATGAAAATTGTTTGTCGCATTTTACATGCGTTACTTATAAATAAATATTAGGCTAAACTCCAGTATACCCTCTTGTCGACTAACAGTACTTGGACTTATGCATTAGATTAGAAAAACTTAATATGATCGGTTGTAAAACAGCAGATAGTCCTAGTCCTATAGTAAGTTTGTTCAATGGTTGCTGAAAGTTAGTATATTTCGAAATAAGTATTAATGTAAAAAGTAAAAATAAAAAAAAATATCATCACGCCTTCTACCCATTACTGGGTGTGGCACTCTGCTAAAGCAGATCTCGGTAAGTGATATATTTTGCGCGTGAAGTGCGGTTACCAGTCGTCAAATCACGGCCCCCAAACATGTTAGTGGTGGAGGAGCCACAGGGATAGCTTTTTTTCAAATTATGAAAATTTGTCGCCTGTGGGAATCGAACCAGGGACCTCAGGATCCACAGGCCGACTTCATACCACTGTGCTAGCCATCCCATGTAAAAAGTGTGGTGAATAAATTAAATTACGTGTATGTAAAACAAATTGTTGTAGTGATGGTTTGTGTGGAGGGTAGGTCAGGTTCGGTTAGGTTGTTTTAGAGTCACTGGAAACATGAGCATCTCCTATACAGTGCCATCTGTTGGTTAAATATCAAAATAAGTGAAGATGGTATACTGGAATTTTACCATAATCAACTTTATTAATCTTAAAGTTTATACCTGATTATCATATGCATTTACAATTATACCTATAGAAAGCAGAAACTCAGAGAGATGCGACAGAAATGTTTGTTTCTTTAAAACAAATTATTTAATAATCCAAAGATTGCTGAGAATAATAATATTATTTCTTACTTTGAGCAGAAATCAGCTACCGGCAACGCTCAAATTCACATAGTTTGTTCCTCTTCATTATCAGTTCGGTATATTTTAATGTACACGACACTCGAAACTTGAATACATACAATATAACATCATTTAGGTAATTTTACATATTAAAATGTTCACTAAAACGTTCATAAAACAGCAGAAAAACTGTTCTCACTGTAAATGACCGCGGTGTACTAGACAGACAAGCCTAGCTCAGCGCGATCCAACAATAATAGGTAAAACATACTGTAACTTGTTCGTTAGCATTAAAAATAATTGTAAAATATATTAAATGAAACGTGTATAGAGTTCTTAGCTGTCGGTTAATTTCGGACAATAAACGAATGGACCCGATTTGCAGAGAATTAGAATAACAGTGTTATACGAAGATATTACGAACGAAACAAAATTTTGTTTGTATGTTCGCGGATTGAGTTTATAAGAAATAAAAATTCTTATTTATGTCTTTACGAACAAATGCAAAGGGAAGAAAATTTTTTGCTTAATTTAAAACCCATATTCAGTTATTAAAATTTTTAATTAATACAAGATTATTTTATAACAAGTTTTTTTTTATACTTTATCCTAATAATACCATTATTTTAATGAATCAAACCTTATTTTAGTTAGCTTTGAAATATTGACAAATGATTATTAATTCTAACTCAAGATAAAAAAAAATAGTGAAAATCAAAATTATGGACCGAGAACTTTTACTCCTCCGCCCAATACCAACATCGTATTATAGTTATTTATTATACAAGTGTTTTATTAGGTATATAAAACATGCAAGAGAAGTTTAAACAAGAGACCGAAGGTCGAGTGTTTAATATGCTTAAGTGTTTTATATACCAATAAAACACAAGTGTAATACACAATTGTATCCACAACTCATAATTATAGGTATCGAAGAAGATTGATCGTAACGTTTAACGTTGATTCAATTATGTAGGTATAGTTTCTCAAAATACGGTAATCATGAAGTGGTTGCTAAGTAACAAGTTGTGTACAGTGTTTTATGAGCCATATAATTCCACTGAAATCAGTGTAATAATGTCTTTATTATATATGAGTTGTGGATAAAAAATATTATTTGTTCAAACTTTAATATTTTTTAACAAAAATCTCTATTTTGAACAATACCTTCGTACTTTATGTTAATAAGAATTACTATTGATATTTAAACAGTTGTCAATATTTCAAAGTTAACTAAAATTATATTTGATCCATTATAATAACTGTATTATTAGGAGGCGAAAATAGCAAAAAACGTAATAATAAAAGAACCTTACATTAATTAAGTTTTAATAACTGAAATATGAGTTTTAAATCAAGCAACAATTTTTATTCTCTTGGCATTTTTTTGTAAAATCTAAAATAAGAAATTTTTCCTCTTGTAACACAATCCAGGGACATATGGTATAATACAAAAAAGACAGAAAGAAAAACTAAAAAAAAAATTGATTTCTAACAAATTTAAATGCTATAAATTACAAAAAAAATGCATAACACATTTTACATGCGTTACATATAAACAAAAAATTACAATTTTGAAATAAAATTTAGGTTTTTATTACAATATCTAAGCAGGAATATACATATAATGAGTGTATCCGAAAAGCGGGCGCAAAAAACTTTATCCGTGCGCATTGTTTCCCGAATTATTTGATACACAAATGCTTCAAATAAAATTCTGCATCTAAATCATTTCTGTTTCGTAACGGCAGAAACGATTGACGTGAAGAACTTTAAACTAACTATAACAAAAAATATGTTTTACATTACTTTGGTAAAATATTAACATTGATTGTTCTTGTTTCAAGGTACAGATTTACCATCATTATTTCAAAATATATGGTGGCTAGCTCAGTGGTATGAAGTCGGCATGTGGATCCTGAGAACCCTGGTTTGATTCCCACGGGCGACAAACAATTTTCATAATTTCTAAAACTACCCCTGTGGCTCCTCCACCACTAACATGTTTAGGGGCCGTGATTTGACAACTGATAACCGCATGTCACGCGCAAAAATATATCACTTACCGAGATCTGCTTCGGCAGAGTGCCACACCCAGTAATGGGTAGAAGGCGTGATGATATATTTATTTATTTTATTTTATTTCAAAATATTTATTATTTTTAATAAGTAGAGCTGAAATATTGTATGTACAGAATTTGTACTTTAATACTAGCGGTCAAACTGTTTACGAAGTACTATGCTAATTAATTATATGAACGTTATGTTAATAACAAAATAAAACGTTAAATATTATTAATGTCTTCAACACTATTTAAATTTCTTTCAAATTACATACATCTGTAATTTTCCTATTACTACATTTATCAAAATTACTGTTTACTTAAGAAAGTAAATTGCAGATCGCAGTAAAAAACTTCAAATATGTACATGAACTTGCGAGAGTCATAATTAAATGACCATTACAGAAAATGTGCAAATTACTAAAAAATGAAAAATGTATAATTCTGCAGAAAGTAGTACTTGTCATTTGTAGGTCATTGCAGAGTGATATATCGAGAATTTCCGTCCACTAATGCGCTTTTTAGATGGAGAAAAGCTTTAATAACCTCTTAAATGAATGCAATTTAGAAAAATTATCTTTGTGAACCACTAATGATTCTCAGGATTTAATGATAAATGTACGTACACTCAGTGAATGTGGTGCGTTTTTGTACAATTTCTACAATTGTTAACTAGGTTCAAAAAGTTGCCTTTACTTTTACCGACATTCATAATTGCTGCTTGTTAATTTGACCAATTATTCTAACTGTCCATTATATTTTTGCAGTACTAAACTAGGATATATTTAATAGTCAGCCGTGTCCCATAAGTCATAAATTAATAGCAACTGATAATTTTCTGCATGATCAAAATTTTAATTTTAGTTTGTCTCGCTTGTTAGTATTATTTATTGTTTAAAATAAAACATAATCTAATTAAATATATGATATAACAATTACGTAACTTGTAGGTAAATGAACTGTAGTGGAACAAATTTTAAATTGGTTCTGACTACAGTAAACAATTGCCAAATAAAATTTGTTGTTTTCCTAACACACCCAGAACAAATCAGACGGAAACTCATTAATCATACTAGAGCAGTCTGTCCGATTCAATAAAATGTATCTCTACATATAGTACAACTAGCTAGAATTGATCCACGTGCGATGCTCACTTTTATTTAAACAAATAGAGTTACACAATTGATGTCACGTGCAAAAGAAATGTAGTAAATATTAGAAAGAGATAAAATATTCGTAGTACAAACAAATGCCCTCGCGCTCTTCAGCTCTCAAATTTGAAAACAGTATTACCTAAGCAATATTTTTTGTTTGTTTTTATAGTTACTTATTTTTTATCTTTAGTGGTTGAACAAACAAAAACACCTAATTTTTTCCTGTATCGCGTTTAAAAAGTGAATTTTGTGCAACTGTTTTTGTAGAAACAGTACTATAAAATTCAATTTTGTACAACTGTTTTTGGGGATATATTTTGTGGACTTGTTGAGTTGTAAAAATTTCAAACATAAATCTATCACATTAGTGCTGGGTTGCAAGAAAAAAATAAAGAGCTCTTTAGTTAAAGAATTGTTTATTTAGCAACAGTATCAATAGCGATTTTCTGAAATTTATTGAACCGTTTGTTGCTAATGAACCGATAAAACTTTCATGCAACCCAGGATTAGTCATGTTAAATTATTGCAATTATTATTTTTGATAATAAAATTAAACATTAATTAACATTAAACTGCAAAACACTTCTTGGTAAAACTCCAGTATAACCTCTTGCCTTATTTTAATATTTTGCCAAATGATAGCACTGTATAGGAGAAGTTCATGTTGCCAGTGATTTTAAAACAATAATTTACCATTACTTTTCGGGCGGTTTATTATTTCGATTTTAGATTAGCTCGTTTCGCTCGCGTTAACCCCTGACTGAACCATCCGATTTATTCTCCATCGTAATAACAACAATAATTCACCTGTCAATTATAGGACTAAGACTATTCAGTTTTAGAACCTGATCGTATCATGTAAAATTTCTTATCTAGCTCATGCGTCAAACTACTGTCAGTCGACAAGAGGGTATACTGGAGTTTAATTCACTTCTTTATGAAAAAATTAAAGGTAATTTGTTTTATAACATAAACTAGATAATTATGAATTTGAATTCTAACTTAACTAATATATGTAAAAAGTAAATTAAATTTCAAATGTTTATTGAATCTGTCAGTATTGAAATTTTATTATTATTATTTTTTTAACAAAAATTTTGAAATAAAAGTAAATGAATGCGATATAGAGACAATAGTATGAAAAACACATATTACAATGATCAATTGTAACTCTTGTTTTTCAATATACTATTATAGCATCTTTATATTTGTACCTAGTATGGTTTGTTTACAGCCCGTATACAAATTTGTATTGTGTTCTGTAGTTTGACGTTTGTTACATATTTATTTATGTTGCGGTAACGGCAACCTTAAATATTATATTTGCAGATGTCTATTAACAAATGGGGTAATTACCTCAGTGGTATTGAATCGGATTATAGATTTGAGAATCCGGGTTCGATTCCCTGACAAACAATTCTCACCACATTAAAATTACCCCTGTGGCTTCCTCTCCACTAACATCTTTGGGAGCCGTGATGTGGCAGCTGGTAACCGAACTTCACGCGCATAAATATATCACTTACCGAGATCTGCTTCGGCAGAGTGCCACACAATAATGGATTATTTATTTATTTACTTAGTAACCTAATGCGTATATTAATATTTCTAAAATATAATATTTATTATTTGTTTATCATAGATATAATAATATGTCATATGTTATTGTTTTGTTCAAATAACAAAAATAAAAAATGAGTAACGTTGTCTTGTATTACAAACAAGTTCGATGTCGTAACTGTTTTTCGGAAATGAAATGAACTTTATCTCAAATATCACAAAAAATAAACAAACAAAAAAATTGATTATCTAATTACCGCGTAACCATGGTTAAATTTTCATGGTTGTCTTTACAATTTACCATAAATAAGAATCAATTCATTAACTGTAATACCTCGCGTAAAAAACGTGACTAGTGCTAAACAAATGAATTAGAATGTAAGTAAACAAACGTAGATAGCACTTGTTTCTTTCTTGGACAGAACGTTAGCGTAAAGCGATGAATGTTATCGAGAAATCTGAGTGATTCCTTTTACTGTTTCACATTTCAATAGAATTTAATATATTCCAAGACATGTACTGATTTCTTATTTTCCTCCTGAAGTGTTAAAACTGATTGAGAAAGTGAATTATTGATAGATGACCTGGTTTTAGTCAATGTTGTTTTCAATTTGTGATTTACATATTTCAATGTACTTTGGAATATTTTAAACAGTTTACGAAACTGTTTTTATTGACTTTTTAACGAAATATTTACAAATTTAACATTTAAAATGTTAATAAATATCGAAAGATACGTAATTAATTTGGATACAAACTACGCAATTTAAGATTTTGCGAAATTTTCTTAAATTCACTGAAACCGTTAGAAAAATAATGTTGAGTTGTTGACCTATTTAAATGGGTAATTTATTACAATACAGAAATTTTATTTCAATTATTTATACTTTATGCATTCACTGTACCATACTTCCGTTGTATTATTATTTGTTTAACCTTAAAACGGAAATTCGCAAATAAAATAATTGTTTCCAACAATTGAAGTATATAATTCATCATACATTTAGGGTAGAAACATTCACCTCCAATATATTAATAAAATAAATAAATAAATATATCATCACGCCGTCTACCCATTAGTGAGTGTGACACTCTATTGCAGCAGATCTCGGTAAATGATTTATTACAAGCCTTCAAATCACAGCCGCCAAGGATGATTATGGAGGGGGAGCCATAGGGGTAGTTTTTAATGTGTGCTGTGGGAATCGAAGCCGGGATCTAAACGCGATATCACTAAGGTATCTATCCCTAAATAATATATATTGATTGACAAATAAATATATCATCACGCCTTTTACCCATTACTGGGCATGACACTCTATCAGATCTTGGTATGTGATACATTTATATGCATTAAGTGTGGTTACCAGCCTCCAGATCACAGCCCCCAAAGATATTAGTAAAGGGGGAGCAACAGGGGTTAAAAGTTTGTCGACTGTAGGAATCGAACTTGGGTTCTCCAATCCATTGTTGTGTAACCAGCATTCTAATTAGTTATAGTTATAATTATCTATTTTCTTGTTTTATATAAATTTAATGCATGTTAGATATAAGTCTAGTTATGTATTAATCATTTTAATTTTCTTATATTTAAGTTTAAGTTTAAGTAATGGAATTTTAATCAGTTCTGTACATATTTTAGAAAGCTACTTTTTATAGATACAAAAAGCATTCCTTCAGACCATAAAACCCCTAAATTCCAATCCGCTTTC
This sequence comes from Pterostichus madidus, assembly GCA_911728475.2. NCBI lineage: Eukaryota > Metazoa > Arthropoda > Insecta > Coleoptera > Carabidae > Pterostichus > Pterostichus madidus. The sequence goes on along the minus strand of OU452313.1, from coordinate 14,956,514 downwards.
TAAATCCAGCAACATCACAACCCTTAACTTTCTAAACTGCCCTTTTCACTGGCCCTTACTTAAAATCCTATAAAAATCATACCCGTCCAAGAAGACGCTCTCATTCGCATACTCATTCCTCATTCATTACTCAGTCAACTCATTCATCACTATTCATTCCCGATTCATTCACCATCCAGAAGTACTGTATCAACAAGCAAACAGCGTAGAGTTACACAAAATTAACAACCACCGTAAATAAAATATATATTTAGTTTGTACTTGTGTGTTTTATTGTGCAAATTAATCCTTGCCATCACAAGTACACAACACCATAATCTGACATGAAACAACTGAATTTAAATAATTAAATTGTACAAATAAGAAAGCATAATTTTTAATGCGTTTTCCTTTTATTTTTTTCTGAATTTCGTAATGAGCTTGCTAAGAACATAAAAATTTTTGAAAAATTAGTCATTTACGACGTTACAACAGAACTAAAAATAGTCTATTGTTTGTAGTATCAACAACTATTGTTACTTAAACAAAACAACATCTTTTTCCACTTATTCTAATGACACTACAGCAAAACAAATGAATAAAAAGCATAACAACCTTCGATTCTATAACAAATGTCAACTTTTCAAGAGCTTCTTACGTTTAACAATAAGAAAAACCTTTCATTCTATTGTATTCCGGTTACGTATTTAATTCTATCTACTTTCTCTACACTAGAGTGTACACTGACTTGCACCTCTTATACCGTGATTTGAATAACTGCACCAGGTGTACACAGTGTCTGATGATTAAGCAAATAACAACGTTTTAACTTCACAAAGTTGGATGAAAAATCATTAATGGTCGTGTCAAAACGTTTGAAGGACGATGTAAATATTTGTTTACACTTAGTTTTGTTTGTATGCAATTGTTTTGTAGAGTTATTTTAATTATTGCTGGGAGAATTTCTATTAGGTATTAATAATATTAATAACTTGAAGATAAGAGAAAAGTTTTAAAATGTTTACTTGGGAGAAATTTTAAATTGTGTGCAGAATAACAATTTTGAATTATATATTTCCGTGTATTCCTTGAAGAAAGTAGGAAATGCAGAAAAATATTCGCAAATGTAGTCTTGCGTACTAATCATACAGTGCTATCTATACTTTATATGAATATACACGCACCTCGAGTTATGAATAGATTGGATTCCAAACCAACGTCTATAATAAATGATTTATTACTGAATATTAAACAAGTAAAAAGGCGTTAGTACATCCATACTTATTTATTAAATTGATACGTGCAATGATTTAATAGTACGTTAATCGTAAATGTATATGGACGTTAAATATGAGATGTGAAAATATTTGCTTACCATACTAGTTGGAAATATTATTGGAACAAATCAAGGAACGACTGTCTTACCTGAAACAAATTAAAATAAAATAAGTATTATGGATGTAAAATAAATGAATAAATATATATTTCATCACGTTTTTCACCCATTACTGAGTGTGGCACTCTGCTGTAAAAGAAATATTTATGCTATTGCCAGCCGTCAAATCACAGTTCCCAAAGATGTAAGTGGAGAGAGAATCACAAGGGTAATTTTAATATGGTGAAAATTATTTATCGGCTTTGTTGATTAGAACCCGGGTTCGATTGACTCGATATATCTGAGCTACCTACCCCATATTATGGATGTTAGTCGTTAATCACGAGTAGGTCAGAATTAAATCGCGAGTGAAGCGTATATGTTTCGTACAATATTTTATCTATGGTCGAAAACAGTAGCAAACATATCCAAATAATTGACATTAATGTCATCCTTGAATACTGAAAAAATTACTATTATTTTTTGACGTTTCTTACGACCAATGAAATGCTCTATTGTACGTCAGGTGTCTGCGTTTGAACCAATCCTGTCATTATTATACTGAGAATAAAGCTCTTGTGATTATTCCCGGCAATAATCTCTGTAGATGCTTTTTTGTTTGTAACAAATGATAGGTAGTTGTCAAATAATTATTTAAACTGTCAATACGTCAAGTATACTAAGTGAAAACAATCGATTTAGTTTCATTTCAGATACAGAAATACACAAACAAATTTTGGAAACAACTTCCAAGAATGCATTAATTAATCTACCGATATGGACCCAGTTCAAAATATTTTAAGTTGGATGAATCGATCTCAACAGCTAAGTCAAAAAATAATCTAATTAAATATAGCTCGAGAGTTGGATAAATTAGAAAATAATTCTCCAGTATCTTTCTCAAACTTGTTGCCATTTGGCAATAGTCACGAAAGCCCTACGGGCTTTCGTGACTATTGCCTGGCAACAAGTTTTCGAAAGATCTGTCAAATTATTTTCAATTTATTCTCACTCTCTTGTTATATTATTACTGACAATAGTGCGTAAAGTAATTTTAACCACTCATTGCTGGGTAACCCATGAGTAATGAAATCTTTTTATTAAACAGTAATTTTACGAACTGAAAACAGACACTTAAAAAACTATTTTACACACGGTCATAAAAAAAAAGTATTACTAGAGTCTATACACTCTGAAAATGGATGAAAAAGGTACAACAATTCTTTAATTAGTGCTGAGTCGACAATCCTAATGCAAAAAAAATCTCTTTGAGATTTAGCTAATCCTGAATTTTGGATTAGCCAAATGAAGTTAAACCATTTTCTCAAAAAAGTTTAAATAAGCTTTAATACAATCTTGTTACCATTTCATTTTCGGAAAGTGGTTTCGATTAACTAGAATAAAATTCAGGACTAGTTAAAGTTTTATACTATCGGCCCTTAAAAGTATTTTTTTCAGTTACGCCACTGAATATGTTATTGCATTGTCATTATTTAAAAAATAATGTTACTGACTTGTCATGATGTATATTATACTATTCTATTCTATACTTAATTATTCAAATCACAATTGTTATGGTAACAATAAATATTTTCAACTCAACTGTATCATCACATAAGTAACAAAATATTTGTTTTTTTTTGTTACCTTTAAGGCAAAAATATTGGCACTTAAAATATTACAATTATAATGATTACATCTTATTAAAAGTAATAAATTAATCTAGATATGAATACAGCTTCGAAACTAATTTTAAACTCTTCCTGGTCTTCCAGAAAGGAACGATTCCATCCCATAACAAGAAACCCATTCATCGTCAACGCACAAAACGAAATGGAAACTACATCAAGATAAATGAAACATCTAAATCCGGATAGCCATGAAACCATAAAACAGGTGCAAGCGCAAACACAAACAAAACACTAACACGGACATAAGAATATCACGATACTGCCACTGCCTCTGTTCCTCCGTGCTGCAGATGCAGTCTTCTGATACCGGAGAAGGCTATGGAAACTGACATTTGACTCACGCAAACTGTTAATTATTTCAGAGAGAATTTGCACAGAACGCGGGTTCTGGATATTAAACGGATATGTTAATTGTGAAATATCAAATGCTATATAAAGTTATCCGGTTCTGTTCTGTGCTAACCGTAAATGAACATATGGCTGATTAGTTGAGATTGATGGAAGTTGTTTTAAATATGAGAAATTAACTAGAGAACAAATATATTATAATAAGAACAAGTTCAATTTAGACACATCTTACATATATTTAATTGTAATTTTATTCTCTGAATGCATAGTAGGCGACGACTTGTGATCTGGAAAAGAAGAGATCCGCAAACTTTTTACATTGTGCACTCATTTTCATTTCATTAATAGTGACATTCAGTTGTGTATCTATAATTTTTGGTTAATTAATTATTTATTATTATTATTATTTGTGGGGTGGCTAGCACAGTGGTATGAAGTGGGCTTGTGGACCCTGGTTTGATTCCCAAAGGCGACAAACAATTTTCATAATTTCAAAAACTACCCCTGTGGCTCCTCCACCACTAACATCTTTGGGGGCCGTGATTTGACGACTGGTAACCGCACTTCACGCGCAAAAATATATCACTTACTGAGATCTGCTTCGATAGAGTGCCACACCCAGTAATGGATAAAAAGGCGTGATTAAATATTTATTTATTTATTTCAGTATAATGGGGTTGCTAGCTCAGTGGCCTGTTGATCCTGAGAACCCTGGTTCGATTCCCACAGCCGACAAACATTTTCACCACATTAATACAATCCCTGTGGCTCCCCCTCCACTAACATCTTTGGAGGCCGGGATTTCACGGCCGGTAACTACACTTCACGCGCAAAAATATATCACTTACCGAGATCTGCTCCGGCAGAGTGCCACACCCAGTAATGGGTAAAAAGGCGTGATAAAATATTTATTTATTTATTTCAGTTTAATGGGGTGGCTAGCTCAGTGGCATCGAGTCGGCTTGTTGATCCTGAGAACCCTGGTTCGATTCCCACAGCCGACAAACATTTTCACCACATTAATACAATCCCTTTGGCTCCCCCTCCAATAACATCTTTGGAGGCCGGGATTTCACGGCCGGTAACCACACTTCACGCGCAAAAATATATCACTTACCGAGATCTGCTCCGGCAGAGTGCCACACCCAGTAATGGGTAAAAAGGCGTGATAAAATATTTATTTATTTATTTCAGTTTAATGGGGTGGCTAGCTCAGTGGCATCGAGTCGGCCTGTTGATCCTGAGAACCCTAGTTCGATTCCCACAGCCGACAAACATTTTCACCACATTAATACAATCCCTTTGGCTCCCCCTCCACTAACATCTTTGGAGGCCGTGATTTGACGGCTGGTAACCACACTTCACGCGCAAAAATATATCACTTACTGAGATCTGCTTCGACAGAGTGCCACACCCAGTAATAGGAAAAAAGGCGTGATGAAATATTTATTTATTTATTTCAGTTTAATGGGGTGGCTAGCTCAGTGGTATGAAGTCAGCCTGTGGATCCTGAGAACCCTGGTTCAATTCCCACAGGCGACAAACAATTTTCATAATTTCAAAAACTACCCCTGTGGCTCCTCCACCACTAACATATTTGGGGGCCATGATTTGACGAATGGTAACCGCACTTCACGCGCAAAATATATCACTTACCGAGATCTGCTTCGGCAGAGTGCCACACCCAGTAATGGATAAAAAGGCGTGATGAAATATTTATTTATTTACTTCAGTTTAATTTACAAATGCAGGTAAAACTGTACTTTATTTTAGTCTTTGTTTGTACGTTGAATGATGTTTAAATATTTATAATTTCGAATTATGTTTGGTCGTAAAAATTGCATTTGTTTACATAATTTTGACAAGTAACGAACTGAAACCTGAGTTTGTTTATAGTTTTTTTGCGGAGATACGAGTAGATGAATGAACGAATCAGAAATTCGCATTGCAATTTCAAAACTCATTTTTGAAATCAGTTAATGACACTAAAACTACTTCCGGTATTTAACCTATGTAGTTAATTACACGTTAAATAAAACGAACCATAATGTCAGCATTAAGTTCTTGTGCCAAAATGTCATTGCCAACAATTGTAACTTAACACCAATTCAATTTCAAACACAAAATACGAGATGAAAAAACGTTACACTATAAACTTGTTCAAATTAGAAATCAAATTTCTATCAAGGTCACAGCAAACCCCATTTCTTCATCTTCATTTACATATTTAAACCATAAACACTAATTTACTTCTTCGAGATGTTATTTAACTTCCACATAAAGAAAACATAAGAACATAACACAACATAATACTATACCAATCAGCGTGAACGCAACATGACGTGAGTTACATTTATTCATAGAATTTCAAAATCTGTAATCTGTTGTATTGAAACTAATCAGGCAATGTAGATGCATAAGAACCCGAAGCGATCGGAGGGATTGAAATATCGGTGTCGCGAGTTATGAAATACCGGGTTAATGACTTTCTATTCTGGTTTTTGTCTTTCCAAAAGTGGTACAGTGGCTGTGTGGATTCGCCGTCGCCAACTTGCGTTTACGCACAATCGACTGTCCGAAAGATTTTGTGAGATAATCGATAGTGGATTTGAGAAAATGTGCTGGACATTTCACTTATTTGTCCTCAATTTGATAGGAAAGTTGTTGCTTCTTTAGGTACATTTCTTCCGAATGACTCAAAAACAAAGTACTATGAGTTTGGATTCGGGAGAAATACGTCTAATTATGAATGTAGATGAAGCTGAAGAAGTGTAAAACAATAGACATGTTTGCCGAAGATTAATTACGAGATGAATTTATATTTTTTATAAGATTATTTGTCTAAGCGATTGAGACTGCACTGTAAGCTATACTGTAATTTATTTATGCTACTCTGCAAAATAAGAACTTACTCCTTACATAGTCCGGACTCACCGAGCCGCAATATGGTAGATCATAATTTTTTAGCTTGAATGAGATTAGAACTTAGAATTTCTATGTTAGAAACAATATACAAATACATTTTTTAAAAAATTTTGAAGCGTAGAGTACAGCCAAAATGCCTGTGGATCCTGAGAACCCTGGTTCGATTTCCACAGGCAACAAACAATTTTCATAATTTCAAAAACTACCCCTGTGGCTCCTCCACCACTAACATCTTTGGGGGCCGTGATTTGACGGCTGGTAACCGCACTTCACGCGCAAAATATATCACTTACCGTGATCTGCTTCGGCAAAGTGCCACACCCAGTAATGGGTAGAAGGCGTGATGATATATATATTTTTCTTAACATGGATTTGTAAATAAAACATTTTTTTCTATATCGCGTTTACAAAATGAATTTTTCCTACAACTGTGCGATTTCTTTGTTATTACGTAACTATAATTGCCTTGGTTACGTATGGAAAGTAGATGAATGCAGACCAAGTGCGCTTCCGAAAGCAAAGAAACACTAGTGCGGAAAGTGCTTCATTACGTAACTGTCAAAAGAATATTGTTTTGACAGCGATTTAAATTTCGCGCCGAGCGCGGAATTCATATTTTGACCACAGACGCTTATGGAAGAAGAAGATACGGTGAACCAGCGCTAGTAAATATGTAGTAGTATATTTTGACGTTTATAAACGTAACCTTAATTTGCAGTATATCTAATCTGTAGACAATTAATAAAAAGAACCGAACAAAGTAAAATATATCGATAAATGGTTTTATTTAAAGAGTAAGTGAAATACTGCATATTTATTGTTTGTGTATATTATTAATACAGTTGTTACAGTTGCTTATATTAACATAATGTAAAGTGGAAATTTTGTGTCTAAAGAAACATTGATTTCTTCCGTACCTGTTCATATTATTACCAGTAATATTATTGGTAACAATTTCGGAAGCTTCAGAAGTACCAGCAGCAGGTTGATTGTCATTGTCGAAAATAGATCCAACATAGTATGATCCGGAGCTTCAATTATCTTTGGAGGTGTTAATGATAAAGAAGAATCACTCACTGTACTATTCCAATCAAGATGATTTTGAAGAAATTATTTTGACGTTAGTGAAATATTTTTAAATAACGTAGAACAATGTGCAAGCAATCAACAAACAAACCATAGCAACGCCGTAAAACATCGTTCTCATGTAATATGATTAAAATTTTATAAATTTTATAAATTTTAATAATATTTTAGTGATTTACTAAATCGCACAGTTGTAGGAAAAATGTTGTTTATAACACGTGCCGAAAAAGGTTACATGCTCCTGCAGATTTCCGCACTCGGCAAGCCTCGTGCGTTAAATTCTGCACTTGCACGTAACGAGCCTTTTTCGGCACTTGTTATAAAAATAACTATTGTGCAATTGTTTTTGTCAAAAATAGTGCTACAAAATTAATTTTTGTTCAACTGTTTTGGGGATATTTTTTTCAAGTTGTTGAGTTGTCTAGTTGTAAAAATGTCAAACATAAATCTGCACTTTAGCTGTAATTGCTCAACTCATATAAAATTATTGCATTTTTTTTTATAACAAAATAATTACATTAAACTGCAAAACATTTCTTTATTAAAAATTAAAGTTATTTTGATTTACAATATAACCTAGATAACTACGAATTTGAACTAACTAATAAATGTCAAAATAAATTAAACTTTAAATGTTTATTGAATCTGTTAGTATCACCACCATGAAATTTTATTTTAATTTTTTTAAATAAAAGTAAATGAACGTAATATAGAAAAAATAGTAAGTTACAATGACCAATTGTAATATTCCTAGTTTTCGTTACTCTCCTGTGGTTCATTACACAAACTATACACATAATAAGGATAATTGTAACACTTGTTTTTAATATACTATTGAGATAAGTACGAAAATCCTTTACAAAAAGATGCGAAGCCTGTGCTGAAATGTAAATGAGACCACCTGTTGCGAACATTCTAAAATAAACCATTAATTTCATAACACACATTGTTTTTATACTTTTTTTTTAAGAAATATTATGACAAGTAAGATATCAATATATATATTTATATGTACTTGACAGACAAATAGTGTAAATAGCTCATCATATCTCTGAAATGATTAATTTTGTGGATCCATGTTGATTGAGCATTTTTAACCTTTGGTTCGTACTTCAGGCTCCTAATTTTCCAAAAAAAATTTGCAAAAAATGTATTTACAAGTATAACAATATTCAAAGACAAAATGTCAATTGCGATGTGGAATTGAGTCTTAATAAAATAGGAAAAAACTAATTTTCCATCACTTGTCACAAATTCCACAAAAATTTACAGCTCGTTTGAATCAACTTATCAGGTCATCATCAAACGGCTGGTCAAGTTCAGCTTTAACCATAGACGCGTTTCGTCCTTTAGGGACTCATCAGTATGGTGCGATCAACTATCCAACTAGACCAACTACGGACTAGTGAACTGTAATACTGTGTACTGATTCTTCAGATTGTAGAAGCGATACAAGCGACACACTTCCCAGGACTTCATATCTTTTTGCCAAGGTATGCACTAGTCATCATCCAAATGTTCTTCGTCATCTTCCAACACAAAATTTAAATCATCTACTTAATTTTCTAACCTTGCTCCATTAATTAATTCACATGTGATATGACATAATCATAACAATAAATCAAAAACAACAAACACCTTATAAAAAAATTCTTTCCTACATTCGTCCTTGCAAAGAATGCGCCAACACCAATCCTTCCTACATTACATTACGCTGTATTTTTAGTTAGTTGCAGAACGACGATTGTCGCTGTTGCAGAGTTGACTGCAGATTGCAATGCCGATACGAGGAACAAGGCAGGAAATGAACGCATATGAACACGCGAGCATTGCACAATCAGTATGATAATCAGACATATGAATCGTATAACTTGTGTCGCCATTAAATGAATGATGCGATTGCTATTTGATTGCGTGAGCCGGAGGAGATTTAAATGGAGAGCAATCCAGAGGAGAAGCTCACTAAATTTGTTACTGTGTGAATAAATAAATAAATCTTGTGTACCTATATACCTTCATATTGTTGTAAATACTTTGTTGTAATAGATATATTGTTGTAATAAATAAATAAACATTTTTAATACCAGTTGTTAGGTAGTTATTTCTAATATATTAATAATTAAATTATAATTATAAACACTACAATTCAGTTTATTCATTTTATATACATCAGACCAGAGCTGGGCAAGCTACTTAAAAAAAGTAGCTAAGCTACAGCTACAGCTATTTTTTAAAAAAGTAACTGAGCTACAGCTGTAAGCTACATTTTGTAAAATATAGTTAAGCTACAGCTAAAAGCTTCCGTTAAAGTAGCTGTTAAATATTAAAGCTATTTTTTTCAATTATTGTGAATTAATTAAATTTGACATTGTCATCATCAGTCTTTTGTTGTTGACTGTTAATTTATTATTATGTACATAAATATCAAAAATCGTAAATGGACAAATGTACTGTTAATTTTTGATGGTATAATTTTTTTTTATATCGGTATAAATTAATAGTCCCATTAACAGAAGACTCATAAGCAGTCAATGTTTAGTTCCTCAGTTATAGAAAACAATAAAGAAGGTACAATTCAAATACAAAACAAAAATAAATAAATATTTCTTAATGAACAGTGGTAGCTTTAAGCTACAAAAAGTAGCTTTGGGCTACAAAAAATAGCTTTAAAAGTAGCTTCAGTTGTAATAACAATATTTTAAGCTAATAAAAAAAAATAGTTCGCTACAAGCTACAGCTATATTTTTTCACATTTAACTAAGCTACAGCTACAGCTAAGGTAAACGTAGCTAAGCTAGTAGCTAAGCTACAAAAGTAGCTCTGCATCAGAAAAATTACTCTTTGTAGTGTCGGCCAATGACACGAGAAATGTGCACTTCAAGAACCATGTTCTAATTTTGCGAATTTTTTCCCAAATGTAAAAACACCCTACATATTACTGTAATAAATATATTATTGTAATAAATATTTTGTTGTTTTCAATATAATGTAGCAAACGATTCAATAATATTGATGGCTATCTTATTTCACTTTGTTTGAGGAAACTTAAATGAAGAGCAATTTACAGCAAAATTTCACTAAATTTATTACTGTTTGAACCAATCAAAATTCTTTTATACATAACTTCATATTGTTGTCATAAATATTGTTGTAATCAATATATTGTTATAATCAATATATTGTTGTAATCAATATATTGTTGTAATTCATATATTATTATAATCAATATTTTGTGTAATTAACAAATAAATGTTCTAAAATCAAAAATGTTTCATTCTATACTGTCATGCTGGGCGATGTTCATGTACATTATGTGATTATCATAATATTTCCCATGGCACATAGACGTCTTTCAAATATCAAAACAAAAAAACCATAAACCAACAGAAACATAAAAATAGATTTGGATTAGTTTTTAAATTAAAAGACTGTAAACTGTCACACCACCAAATAAATCTAAACAAAAGTTTAGTAAACATACTCTAATTTACCATTTAAATCAAATCTGTCTTTGAACTAGAACTTACGTCCACTTTTGAATCAATTCACTTATTTTGTCATCGTTTTCATGATGCAAACGATTGAGTTCGATAGAAATAGCGGTCTATTTTTGCACATGACACGAGGACACGACGTGTTTCATTGAACATCGAACAAAACAAATCATCCAGGCTTGAACGTAAAATCATCTTTACATGATTTGATTGAAGTTAATTATCTAATAAACAAGTAAAATATTATTATACAAGTGTGAAACTATTATTTCTTCAAGATGGGGTACGTGCTCAGTGGTATTGAATCGGACTGTAGATTTGAAAACTTGGGTTCGATTCCCACAGACGACAAACAATCTTTATCATATTAAAATTACACCTGTGATTTTCCCTCCACTAATATCTTCCGGGGCTGTGATTTGACGGCTGGTAGTCGTAGTTAGCATACTTAAATATAACACTTACTGAGATCTGCTACGGTTATCGATGATATTCTTCACGCTTTTCCAGTTTGGAGAGCACTCTTATTCTTTTTCATTTATTTTCCGCGAAAAGACAGAATGAAATGGAATTTGTTGTCAATAACAACCCACGCTACTAAGATCTTAAAATTGTTCTTAAATAATTTTGTGCACAACCGGGCCGAAATTCATGTGTTTTAGCCGTAAAAAACGGGCTTAAACACTTAATTTTCGCCATAGGGCCATAAAAAATAAATTCCTATGGATACATAAATAAAATGACAATTTTTGTTTATTGTGAATACTTGATTCTGAAACATGTCATTTTGACATATAACCTATGTACATATTTTAATCTTTTGAACATATAATTAAAAGTTATTTTCTTGTGCAAAAAATATTGTATGAATCACGGGTGAAATTAGTGTTACTGACTCTGAGCATGATTATTAGCATGAGGCGAAAAGCGGGCCAGAAACGCCTGTTTTCACCCTTGATACATAAATAACTATTTTTCTATTTTAGTATTCTTATAAGTCTATAAATGCACTGTAAACACGTCACAGATCTATAAGCGCACTGTTTTTGGCGCTTTTTATTTTGTAAGAGTGGTATGAATCTTTTAATTTTGACAGATAAATGACATATAACCTCAAAATTGTAAATCGTTAACAGATTACCTTACAATGGGGTGGCTAGCTCAGTGGTATGAAGTCGGCCTGTGGATCCTGAGAACCCTGGTTCGATTCCCACAAGCGAGAAACAATTTTCATAATTTCAAAAACTACCCCTGTGGCTCCTCCATCACGAACATCTTTGGGGGCCGTGATTGGACGACTGGTAACCGCACTTCACGCACAAAATATATCACTTACCGAGATCTGCTTCGGCAGAGGGCCACACCCAGTAATGGGTAGAAGGCGTGATGATATATTTATAAATTTTTTTATTACCTTACAAAACTAGTTCTTTAATATATTATAGAACTAGTTTTTCAAATTTGTGCTTTTCAAAATTTGCTATAGAAAAAGAGTCACTATCGACTCGTGAAAAGGATCCACTCGCTCTTTCGTCGCTCGTGAATTAACATCTTTCACTCGTCGATAAAATATCTCTTTACCGTCTTGTATAATCATTATTTCCTTCACGGAAATTTTACACAGACGTCAAATTTCACCATGTAGGTAGGTACCTCGTTCAAATAAGATTAAAAATATTTTTTCTAATAAGCAATTCAATCTATTCCACGCACCAAATGATTAATCATTTGCATGTTCCTGTCCATTGCTTTCAATCACAAAATTAATGACTATATTACTTCTTTCAAACTGTCCATAATTATTTAATAAGGAAACAACTGACTATAAAGCAATGACCTATAGCTAGAATCTAAAATTTTGCAAGAAACGAAAATAATTTATAGTTGTGAACAAATGATGCAATCACATCAATCAAAACTTATTCCCATGAACATTTAAATTCAAATTAAAACAAAATGTTAATACTTTATTTCACTAAGAAGTTATTAACAGATGGTATTCAATCCTTTCTAACAAAGGTAGCATTCATCAGGATTACCGCTAATCTCTAATAAATTTTCTGCAAGTTGTGGTGTTTAATTATAAACACAAACAGTTGAATAACAGACGAGAAACCTCGGATAATATTTCGAATCAAGTGTCATTATTATATAAGCCTAGTAGGCTGTAATTCAAGGCCTACTACCATCTCTAAATGGTCACCACTATTGTGAAAACAAATGATATACTGACGGAATTATGCATAACTCTCAACAAATTATTATATAACAATAATTAAAATATTAACTTGCTTGACAGCCCGACGACGGGGGTTGCGCCACTTCCTAGAAACTCTCTGACTCCTATGTTACAGGGGGATTAGTCCCTTTTTCCTCTTATTTACATTTCTTTGCATATTTCATTCCATTTTTAGTATTCAACGTCTTCTATTTGTCTATTACTGCATTGTGCAGGTTCTGTCTTATTTCTTTAAACCAGGTTAATCTTGGTCTTCCTCTTCTTTTATTCCTTGGGTTCCACTCTATTACAGTAAATATTGTTGCTTCTGCTCCAGCTCTCCATATATGCCCGAGCCATTTCGCTCTTTGTTGCTGTTTTTTAAATTTTATCTTCGCCTTTTATTTATTTCTTGTAGTATTTCAATTTATTCTTGCCCCATTGTCTTCAAGCTTGATTCCTCCTAATATTGCTCCACTGCCATTTCTAAATGGTCACCACTGTTGTGAAAACAAATGATATACTGACGGAATTATGCATAACCGCCAACAAATTATTATAATAACAATAATTATAATATTAACTGTAAATATACGTGTCATTTTCAATATCAAAGCTTTTATCTAAAATATAAAACCTATCTGCAATCTCATTTTGATTTCAGATTCAGATCATTCACTTTTTCAGTTTAGGTGTTCCTTTCCTGTATATGGTATCCTGGTGATATATTTTGTTGATATAACACAGTAGTGTGTAAAAATGTAAATGCTTTGTCTACCATATATAGAAAGGTTCGCCATTTTGACAGAGACACGTCATTAGCAACTCCAAAAAAGGACTCGCAAATCGAGATATTGGATTTTTTAGTTAATGTTATCTGTAAGTTCATTTACAGTTTGGGATCATCCTACATGAAAATGTTTTTATATTGAAATTAAAAGTTTGTTGATCCTACAGTTTACAGTTTGAGTTCGTCTTTAAATTATAAGTTATTAAACTTTGATAGATAATTATAGGAGATAACCGATTACTTATCTGAGTTGAAATTTTGACACAATACTTCACAATTTTATTATTATACAAAACAGATAATTGAAAAGAGATTGTATATAAACATATTATTATTTTATACGTAATTACATCCAAATAAACAAAAAATCAAGATTAATAGTCTTTTGGAATATATAGTAACGAACATGCATAGACAAAGTAAGCTGCCATGTCATTTTTGACAAGAAAAGTAAAAAAAGAAAAAAAACAATGGTCATTTAGGAGAAACTTCAAGAAAAATAGAATATTGGAGTTTTGTTATTTGTATACACCGGGTGGTGAATTGATTTATGCAACATAGGTAATACAATATGGGATAATGGCTCAGTGGTATCAAGTCGGACTGTGTATCCTAAGAACCCTGGTTCGACAAAACATTTTCACCAATTTTGTTTTTTTGTGGCTTCTTTGGCGGGCCAAATACTTAGGTCATATGCCGCCATTACGCCCTGATCTGTGTTTTTAGGTATTATGGTCAACAGCAACGCGGGTTTTCTCTGGACGGTCACCCATCCAAGTACTACCCGCGCGCAACGTTACTTAACTCGCGTTATCGCTTAGATCAGTTCCAACGAGTGCAGCCATGGCCGTTGACATTCACCAATTTAAAATTAGACCTGTGGTTCCCCCACCACTAACATCTTTGGGAGCCGTGATTTGACGGCTGGTAACCGCACATAAAAATATCACTTACTGAGATCTGCTTCGGCAAATTGCCACACCCAGTAATGGATAAAATGCGTTATTTATTTTAGGTAATACAATGTTTAATGTTTTTATAAATAAATAAATAAATATATCATCACGTCTTTTACCCATTACTGGGTGTTGAAGCAGATATCGGAAAGTGATATATTTATGCGCGTGAAATGCGGTTACCAGCTGTCAAATTACGGCCTTCAAAGATGTTATTGGTGGAAGAGCTACAGGGGTAATTTTAATGTGGTGAAAATGTTAGTCGTCTGTGGGAATCAAACCCGGGTTTTCAGAATCCACAAGCCGACAATATTCCACTGTGCCACCTACTCCATTAAAGATGCAATTTCTTTTAATTGGCATTTATACTATTGGTCCTAAAGTAGTACACAAGCTATCAGTTAATATAGCAAAAACACTGAATAATGGGAATACATGTCATAATATTTAGTATTATCGCAAATGAAATGAGTTATTTCCTTAAGAAAGTAGGTAGACTAGTTTATAAATATTACTTTATGTCATGTATTGCTAATAATAATAATAATAATAATAATAATAATAATACTAATAAACATAGGTACTTAATTATGAACCAAAATATTTATCCACATTCTCAGTTTCCATCTAAGTAAGCTATTCTTCTTTATTAAAGGTTAAATGACAATAATGACGCGTGCAAATATCAACAAATTATATGAGCGTAAATAATGCCCGTTTTATAAATAAACTTAAATCATTTTAGAACTTAAAACTATGAAAACACCTTACATAATCTTATACAAGAAATTTAGTACCACACCATATACAGCGGCTTAGAGCATTTCAGCTTTCCCTTGTTTAGCTATACGAGTACATAATACCTTCAGATCAGGTTCGATTCTCGAAACATCTCAGATCATTGTGAAATATCTAATATCGTTACGTAATGCCGAAGCATCTAGATTCTAGATTTCGTGTGTGATGTTGATTAACCAAACCGCCTGAGGTATTTTACTCTGAAGATCTTTAAAGAACGTGTAGCAGTGATAGGATCCGATGAACAGAGCATGTTATAGTGTTCAAGAAAAGTGGAACGCTGTTTAATTACTGATTGTTTTATCTTTGTTTAAGAGATTTTGATGATTTTTATGGAAGTGTGGATTAACTTTCTTTGGCGGAATAGAAAACAATTCTAGATATTTATAATCCTTAATTACCCCTTCAGTAATATTATTTCACTTGTAATAAAGTAATTGAGTAGGTGTACACTAATTATTTATGTATTTACACAATAGGAACTTAATCATAATATAGTGGGTAGATAGCTCAGTGGATTCAGGTCGGCCTGTAGATTTGAGAACCCGAGTTTGATTCCCGAAGCAATTACTTTCATAAGTGGTCGTCTGAAATAGTATATTATATAACAAGCATCGAAAGTGTAAGATAACGTGCGAGTGTACAAATTGAAAAACGAGGCGCGCAGCGCCGAGTGATTTAAGTACACGAGCACAGTTATCACATATTCTAGCGAGTTATATACACTATTTTTCAGACGACCACTAAACATTTCTAAAAAAAAGTTTACAAGAGCAATGTTGTTACACTTTGACAGCTGATGCGTTTTTGTAGATGAGCGTTGACGTTTGAGGTTAGGTATTGTGATACGTAATGACAAAATATTAAATAATCCGAAAATATTAGTAAATAAGTAATTATTAATTTTAAAAAATAAGATTTATTTGTGCAAATGTGCCAAAACTTCATAAGTGGTCGTATGAAAATTAATTTTAAATACTTTCTCAAGTGACTGCAAACTTTATATCAACTTTTGCAATAGAAAATGTAATCAGTCGGTGCAGACAACAAACAATTACAAATCTTGATTTACATATATTACATTAATTCAAAAAAACCTTTTACTCGATTGTAAAAAACATACATTTCTAGACCGGTTATTCTCGTCATTTCCCATAACATATAGACATACTTTTAAATTGTATTTCTATGTCAGATTACAAGTAAATATGTTTGATTTAATAACGTATGAATTGAGCAATAAATAACTTTATCAGTACGGCAGATATTATCTGCATCTCTCTGAGAAAGTAGGAACAAAAATAATGTTAACAATGATTATGAAATGTATTTTATATTATCTCCAAATTATTAGCACATGTTCTAAAATCAGTTTATGAGTTTATTAGCTTTAATTTTACGACATTTAAAATTTTAGAAAACCAGGTTACTTTCTTGTTTGCCAAACGATATCTCCAAATTTTATTAGCCGAAACCTATATTAATTATTCTACAATTATTGAGTAGTAACCTCGATCTCAATATATTGTTTATTTCCTACAAAATGCACACAGATTCACTTTTATTGACTCTTAAATCCAAATGAAAAAACCGAACATCTTAAAAGTTACATTAAAGTGAACAGGAATCCTGCATCGATAAACTTAGTTGTTAGTTTAATGGACAGTAGCATAAAATGTTTTTAAGCTGTTTTGGCATACCGCCAAATTACCCATGAAAGGTTAATATAAACTCTGACAGCTTCAAAACAAAACTGGTTAGCATCTGAAGCTCATGTGAACGTACAATGTACTATGCGTGTTTAGAAATTGGTTTTGACAGTAGAAAATGTAAGTAGCATGCGAACTGTAACCTTGAAACTTCAAAATCTACTTTTAAATTTATTAGTTTTTATTTATATTTAATATTGATATGAGATGAATGTTAATAGAGATTGATCTTTTGACGTCATGAGAAAGAGCGTGAAATATGGTGTCATTTGTTTCTTCTATTACAACCATTATTAGATTATTACATTTACTTTTTTTATATTACTTAACTATCTTTTTGTTTTATTGATTACTGCAAAAACACAATAATCGATTTAAAATCATATAACAATTTTCAGCTAATCTCAAGGATATTGTTAATAGGAAATAATTTTATTCACGACTCGGTCAGAAAGTACAATTTTCTTCCCTTAACTGAGAAAAGGAAATGATACATTTTATTCTTTTACTTTCTTCCCTAAGGAAAGTGCAGCCGTATCCATGGCAACTAGAAAACATCCAGGTGACATCTATTAAGAGAATAATAAATCCTATCTAAATTTCTCAATTATTTTTGAATTTATTTCTTTCTAACAGAAAATAAATATATCATCACGCCTTTGACTAAGAACATCATATGTCCCATTTTTGATATACTGCGAAGTTATGAAAAAGGCCCGCTATTTGGAAAAATTATGCTTTTTATAAATACGAGGGCAGGGTGAAAAGTCCCTGAAAAATAAAAATCAAAAAAAAAATCTCATGTGACATTTGTGATGTATCATCTTTAACTAGAACGCATTAAAATTTTCAGACTGATATGTCATTCAGTTCTGTTTTGACACCCATCGAAAGCAAGCAACCTTGAGGATTTTTGAAAACATGGAAAAAAGTGAATTTCGCGTCTTGATTAAACATTATTTCTTGCGTGGAAAAAACATTACGCAAACTAAAGCATCGCTTGTTAAACATTATGGGGACTCCTCACTATCAATTGGAACGATTCACAAGTGGTTTACTGATTTTCGTTGTGGTAGTACGACCACAAAGGACGCCGAATGTTCTGGTCGTCCAATTGAGGTTACAACGCCAGAAATCGTCGATAAAATCCATGGTATGATATTGAACGATCGGGGAGTTAAAGTGCACGAGCTGGCTGAGGCTATGAGCATCTCAACCGAACGGGTACGGAACATTTTGCATACATTTTTGGATATGAGAAAGCTATCTGCCAGATGGGTGCCGCATTTGCTCTCTGCACCGGCGCACAGGTCCGCAGTCGCAATGACAAAATTGCATGAATTACGGTACGAATTGGTTCGTCATCCACCATATTCTCCAGATTTGGCCCCCTGCGATTTTTATCTATTTCCAAACTTGAAGAAATGGCTCGGCGGAAAGAGATTTGACTCCAACGATGAGGTCATCGCTGAGAAAAATGCCTATTTTAAAGGATTGCCAAAATCGTATTATTTGAAAGGGATCGAAAAATTATAAAAACGTTGGACGAAGTGTATCGAGATTATGTTGAGAAATAAAATATGTTTTGACCAAATAAATCATTTCTTGTTTAATTTTTCAGGGACTTTTCACCCTGCCTTCGTATATAAATATAATATTCTTTACATTTTTAATATTATTCATTAAGTTTCTAAAGTTTATATATGAAAGCATATATAAATATAAATATATCATCACGCCTTCTACCCATTACTGGGTGTGGCACTCTGCTGAAGCAGATCTCGGTAAGTGATATATTTTGCGCGTGAAGTGCGGTTACCAGTCGTCAAATCACGGCCCCCAAACATGTTAGTGGTGGAGGAGCCACAGGGATAGCTTTTTCAAATTATGAAAATTTGTCGCCTGTGGGAATCGAACCAGGGATTTCAGGATCCACAGGCCGACTTCATACCACTGAGCTAGCCATCCCATACTTTCTTTCATAATAAGTTTTATATGCTTTCTATAAGAACTGGAGCCTCTTGAAACTGACCAATTACGTCATGGTTTAATATTTTATAAATATAAAAATCAATGTAATCTCTGGGAAAAAAAAATTATATTGGCTGTCAAAACTAATGTGAAACTTTTTTTGCTTCGGCGTACAATTTAATATTCGGTTTATTGAATAACAAAATAATTTATTTTGTACTCATCATCAGCATTAATTCCTCGACTTTGATTCGACAAATGCAACCACACCCTCGGGAAAAATGTATTATTTTCTTCCCTTGATATACAAGCACTGCTTGGTTATTTATATAACTTGATCTGAAAGTAATATTTTACTGAAAGAGTAAGCATATTCAAGAGCGGGCTGTAGGCGAGCTTTGGAAGCTTAAGGTAGTACTAGTGTGACGGTGGCGCCATCGGTTTTCGAGTGGCGAAACTGACACTCAAAAAAATATAAAAATTGAATAAAATAAGTGTTTTATACCTATTATGATTTGAAAATCATGAATTGTTAACAGGTTGTTGGTCTAGTGAATTTTCAAATGCCATACCACCGTGTGGTGTTGCCATTACAAATTGCGATTCTTAATTTTTCGTTAAAAACAAGGCTTTGCATGGCTATATATCCATTACTAAACGATAAAAAACTTTCTCCTTCTGATACAATATACATGGATAGTTCTAGAACATCGTACTAGTTTTTCAAATGAAACTGCAAAATTTTAGAGGTACACAAACCAAATATGTGCGATTCTGAGTGATGATCGCCATAAGCCCCGTGTATAAGAACTCAACTTTACAAGCGAGTATATTTGTTCACAGACGATGAATGTGTTTCATATTTTAACAAGATGCGTATGACTATCCAATGTTTACGTGCGCCAAATTTCATTCAAATGTGCAAAAACTTTTTTCACGCTAGTACTACCTTAAGAACATAGTAAAGACAGTTTCAGCACCAGACTATTTACTTCCCGGCGGCAAAAGGCGCCTTTTCAAAGTCAATGTCAAATCAATATATATTTTTACTCTCCGTACAAATGTAGTCTACATGTCTGATAAGTTTTTTGTCATTAACATTTAAATTAAAAGAAACAGATGTAAAAAATAATAAAGTTAGTTATTATATTAAACAATAACAATATTTGTTACTGCTGTGGTAGACAAATTAATATATGCATATGGATTGATATATTTATTACAAGATTAAATTTCTTAAGAATTAATTAATCAATTCAAATTACGCCACAAGTAATTTGCATTATTTAATTTGCTTAATAGGTCATCGAATTAAAATTTACACTGCAATATTTGTAATGACGTATTTTTTCTAAAACTAAATATCGCCAATAAACAAAACAATAAGTTACCTAATAAGCATATAATAAATGAGTTAAAGCGACTGTTTAAATGCTGAAAATATGAGTTGTTATATTTTCTACGCTCATTAGTTGCGATTGATTACATTGTAAGTTATGTTCGTTAATTGAAGGTTTCTTTGGTGACATTTACATTACTCTAATAAATTCAAAAACATAATCAGTAACCAATAAAAATATTGTTAACACAGCCAATTAAAATATATCACTTTCTAGTTTTCTTTATAGGGACAATAAAAATTGCAAATTGATATTCTTAAAAATTTGCTTTCGAATTGCGTCTAAAGTTGTAATAATTATTTATATAATTGCCATTATAGTTACGCCTTTCTAAAATTCAATTCTGTGTTTTGAGTCACTACTATTACGCATGCTTGATTAATTTAAAAGGTTTACCTATATCTGGAGCAGATTTGCATACATTTTGTAATTTTAATTTTGAATACTTACGTATTTGGTATTTATATTTTCATATGCTAAATAAATGCAAATTGAAAAACAGGATATATTTTAGTAAATTTTAATTAATATTGCTAATGGTGCAAATAATACTAATTTAAATTTAATTATAGTGTTCAAGTAATTGCAATATTTCTATCTCGAAAAAGGGCAAAAAATTGTAAGTTACAGAAAATTACATTTAAAAAAAATAAAAAAAAAATATATCATCACGCCTTCTACCCATTACTGGGTGTGGCACTCTGCTAAAGCAGATCTCGGTAAGTGATATATTTTGCGCATGAAATGCGGTTACCAGTCGTCAAATCACGGCCCCCAAACATGTTAGTGGTGGAGGAGCCACAGGGATAGCTTTTTCAAATTATGAAAATTTGTCGCCTGTGGGAATCGAACCAGGGACCTCAGGATCCACAGGCCGACTTCATATCACTGTGCTCGGCCATCCCATAAAAAATTACATTTGAAACGGTAATAAGTATAGCTAGACTAATAACTAATAATAATTTAAGTTAAAAAAAAATAATTTGATTTATGAGCGTTAAAAAACATAAAATTAATGCACAATCAATAAATTAAATTTTATTGCAGAATTTTCGCAGAATATATTAATAATAATTTTAAAATTATCTTTAGAAATTAACTAACTTTTGCATAAATTTCTTAAAATTAATTTTTTACAGCAGTCACAAGAGATTATTGAAACTAAATTTATTTACATAATTTTAAAATAAATTTTAAATATATTCATTTAGCTTAATAGTAAATACTAATTTTATAATGAATAAAAATAAAGCACACTTCGTTTGTGATAATTAACTAAAATATTTATTTTTATAATCCAGGACTCAACTCCATAATATTTTAAATATCTGGAAGACCCAGTTTTGCTCGGAAAATAACGGAAAATGTGAAGTTTAAAATGAAAATTAAGAAACTAAAAAGGAAGAACTTTTCCCTCCAATTTTTTTGTCGAATTTTCGCTCATGTCTCGATGTCGATTTTGGTCTTAATAGATTTCTTGGGTCAAATTACATTATCTTAAAATACTCACACGCGTATTGGGATATTCAACTACAAAAAGATGGCGTTGATCACGATATGTCAAACTTGAGACAAAGGTACACTTTTAATTGATTGTTTAAAGCTGATGATGAGTTTTGTATAGACTCGAAACGTCCTATTTAAATAAATTATATTATTGGATTTCTGACGCCTGATTTTATTAATAAAAATATTTTTTGGATCCTAAATATTTTTGTTATAGTTTCATTTATCGTTTAATTTTTATATACAAATGAAAGTAGTTCATAGGTTCTTTTAATTGGTATTGTAGTTTTCTTAGTAGTAGTTTTAGTATAATATTAATTAATTATACTTTTATTATTTTCTTTATTGTAAATATTAGTTCTATTTTCATTCATTTTTACAAGTACTTAGTTATTAGATTAGTTCCAATTTTCGCAACTATGAGCGCATTCTTATTTTTAAAATCACAATATTTTGAAGAATTAAAATTTATATGAATAGTCGCCTTAATTTTCTTTCAAAATGACATTCTAAATTAATTTTCCGGGGAATGAAAACCAAGCTACATCGTTTTTGAGGCCAAAAAATGTTAGAACATCAAGTTTCGTCAAAATCGTTAGAGCCGAGGATATAAATAATAGGTATTTTTAATTCAACTGTAGTCAAGAAGAATTTCTATCATTTTGAGCTCCTTAAAAAAAATTATGTCACTGTACTTACGGTAGTTACTTGTATAATTTGTTTATATCATGACATAACAATAGAACTATCACAATATGAATAACAATGCAAAAAGGTAATTCTATTTATGTTACAACTTATTCAGTTCAAGAACCAAAAAGAAACAAACCGTACTTAAAATTAAAAATACCGCAAGTAGTAGTAAGCAAAGCATCAAAGCAAAAACACAGAAAATGCATCAAATTTAAATAAAATTACGTAACGGTACGCGATTCTTGGAAAACAAGTTGACATTTAAAGTACACGCATATATGTACGCACTTTAATTCATGCAATTCTGTAATCACAAATATAGAGACATAAATAAATAAAGTACTTCATCGTGGAGTCCCTACGGCATCCGCTATTCGTTTACGTAACTCCCGGCATGAGATATGTTGTTCTACCCACTTACTCGACTATAATAGATAAGAAGAACAACGTAATATGTTCCTAATCGCGTAGGCTGTGGAAGTGATTAGAAATGGAAATGAATAGCAATAGCTGTGGAAACAGATGAACGTTAATTGTCATTGAGAAATATATCTAGAGTTCGTTTCCCACAACCGACAACTAATTTACATTCCCTCCACTAATATCTCTGGTTGTTTTAATTTGATACCTGGGAACTACATTTCACATGTAAAATATTTCTGTTGTCGAATTCCATTCTGAGAAATTTAATTTAATTTTTATCTAAATAAAAAATAAATATATCATCGCGCCTTTATCCATTACTGGGTACAGCATTCTGCTGTAGCAGATCTGACGAGTGTTCAATAAGTCCTGGCGTCCTGGGTGGCTAAATTATAATAAATCAGTATATCTAAAAATAATAATAATTGTTATTTATTATTATTTTTAGATATACTGATTTATTATAATTTTTTCTTATTATGTTATTATTATTTGTCCAGCAGAATGGTGGTGTGATTAACAATATAAGAACTACCATAATGTGGCTCGGTTAATCCAGATCCTGTGCTGTAATTGGGATTAACTTTATGTTGTACAAAGTAGCGTAAATAAATCAAAGTTGTTATTTTATATAGTTACTATGTTATCTAGATTTCTAATAAATATTGGTCAAATTTTGAATATTTTTTAGATATACTATAGTTATTTTTATATAAGTGCGTGAAATTGATGATTTAAGTGCGTGAAAATATTATTAAAAGTTATTTGAACATATTAAAATATTTCACGCTTGAAATACAAACAATACTTTTTCTACAATTAAATGCTTGAAATAAATTCTAAGACAAAAGTTTTGCCAAACCATGAAAAAACGTTGTTTTTTACACGATTATTAAGGCAACATAATAAAAAGTGATACTGTTAAATAATTACACTTTACGCAATGAAATAAATATAAAGCCTACTTTTTTTATCGATCGTAAAAAAATATTTTCATATATTCTTAGCTCATTTAGTATATAGTTCGTTCGGCGAAAGATAGTGTTAAAGATATAGAACATTTTTTATGTTAATTATGATTGGCTGACAAAATAATAAAATGGAAGGCAAACTGAATTATGAATAAAATAAATAAATAAATATATCAACACGCCTTTTACCCATTACTGGATGTGGCACTCTGCCGAAGCAGATCTCGGTAAGTGATACATTTATGCGCGTGAAGTGCGATTACCAGCCGTCAAATCATGGCCCCAACAGATATTACTGTTGGGGAGCCACAAGGGTAATTTTTAATTAGCGAAAATGTTTGTCGACTGTGGAGATTGAACCAGGATTTTCAGGATCCATAGGCCGACTCGATACCACTGATCTATTACCCCATAAAATTATAAACAGAAAAATTAGGATACCGTTACCGGTATGATTTGAACCTGAGACTTATGAACTACGGTCATATGCAAGTTTACATAGCACGAAAAACACAATTCTTTAATTACATAATAAAATTATTATATACATAATTGATACGTAATCTCAAAAATTATTTTTAAGCTGCGTAAACATGTCTTCATTTTGAAGTTTTGTCAACCAATCAGGATCAAAATTAAATACATCTTATACTTTTCAAACGGTAATCTCTCGTATGATGAACTGTAATATATTTTGCTGTAATCAAATGTATTTATTATGTGCTTCAAATAAAAGATACAAAGAAAAATATATTCTACCATATGTTTCTATCAACTGATTTAAAAACATTTGACAGCAGAAAATTTGCGATGCCAATATGTCAACATCTTCTGAACAGCTGTGTCCTGCCTATTGGCTGCATTATATTTTCACGTAGTGTATTTTTTTATCTTTGTTTTGCGGTTGGAGAGTGGGCGTTGAAGAATGTAAAAAGTGAATTTTCTATTCTTTGTTCCTGAATCATGTGTGATCTTTACAAGGAGGATACTGGTCTCCGATTATGTCAAGGTTAAGCAAGAATTGATTTAAATAGCTTTGCATGTTGTAATAATTATTATAATGTATTAACTGTTTATAAATAAAGCAAATGAGATATTTTGCAAGGATTTACCGTGTTTTTAGTTTTGTAATTTCCTTAAATGCTTAACGAGCATGTTATAATCACCTGAATGAAAATAAATAAATATCACCACGCGTATCTGTGAGTTTCTTATACACCGGTCTGGATTAAAACGTACGTATTAATTTACTGAACGCATAGGGACATTATGGCACGTAACGTTTTCAATTATTTTGATTAGCAAAAATTATAAGGTTGCTAACTGCTTTGTTATTCTTAATATAATTACATATTAATAAACTGCTCTGGTCAACAGATGACTTCTCCAACCATAAATAAATTATAATAATTTCGAAAGTTGTTTCAAGTAAAACATGTTTTGAATTAAATTATAATATTTATTTATATTTTGTTGTAAATTCTATAATTTACAAAATAAACCTAAAAAAAGGTCTATTAATAAAATTGAATATGACACATTAATGAACTTAACCTGTTATTCGATCAAAAGCTTAAATACAAAATTGAGCACCGATTTTTCAAAACTCGCGCTCCGCAAAATTTGATGATTTGGGTTACTTATCGAGTCATATATTTTCGATTACGACCTTTTCGTTTCATCAAAAGTTTCATTTCATAGAAGATTTGTATTTCAAAAATCTCTATTTATTTTTTTTTAGTTTATTTTCAAAATTCGCTTTGTACTTCGTCGTCATGCACATCTTCGTATAATTCTATGATAAGTTACTTTAATTATGTTTCGTTTAATTTGTAAGTATATTAGGGTTGTTGATTTCCACCGAATTTCGAATTTCTGAACATTCGAACATTCGAATTTTTTTAACTTCGTCAAAAAAAATTCGAATCTTCGAATTTTTGAATTTTTTGAACTTTTCGAATTTTCGAATTTACGAATTTTTTGAACTTTTCGAATTTACGAATTTTTTGAACTTTTCGAATTTTCGAATTTTCCGAAGCTTCGAATTTTCTAATTTTTTGCCAATTAATTAACGCCATCTGTCATCTCCAAGTACGCTCACGCATAATTCGTGAAAAGTCGGACACGAATTAAATAATAAATTCGGCGAAGTATTCTGCAAAAACTCTGTAAGGTTAGGCGTCTTAATTAAGCCATCTACTCTCTTAACCGCCCATCTAAATGCTATGGATTTTTAGTAAAACGTTTTAAAATGAGAATAAAAAGGATACAAAAACGTTTTAAATATAACGTTTTTGACAGTGTAACGAAATTTTATTAATAATAATTACTTATGAATTAATACAAAACTCTGCAAATGAGTTTATTCTGAAAATAATTCATACCACGTTAGGATCTAAAACATAATAAATAAATAAATATAATAATAAATAATTCGCAAAATTCAAAAAATTCGAATAATTCGAAAAATTCGAAAATTCGAATGTTCAAAAAATTCAAAACTTCGAATAATTCGAAATATTCGAAAATTCGAATTTAAATTCTAATGTTAAAAAAATCCGAACATTCGAATTTTCGAATATTCAATATTTCAAACTGTGTATTTCCATCTATTGCTTTTTATTTAAGACAAAATGAGAGAGTATTTTGAAATACCTGACGATGCAAAAAAAAATTATAAGGATATGACAGAAATAGGAAATTGTCCCACCCATAATTATGGAAAACAGAAGACGAAGAAACAATCTAAAATTTTCTAATATTTTGTGATTTCTGGGAACCCCACATTTTTTTTTGGTTCGTAATTATACTTTTCAATTCTTTATACTTGATGTGTATTTCATAATACAAGTTGTTTTTTTGATTATTTTAAAGAATTTTTTTTGTGAAAAATGTCATTTACAAAATGATGGGTAACTTATAATTTGATATGTAAAACTACAATTTTGGGTAACTTATAATTTGATATGTAAAACTACAATTTAGTCCGAGTTAAAATACAAGCTAAAAAAAAAAAAAATCATTTTCTGCAAAACGTTGCTTTTTAAAAAACGGTCCTCAATATCATTTTAAACTCTTATGGAAATCACCATCATCTCTGATCTCCAAAGACAATTATTTAGGTACAATACTTATAATATAATAGATAATCTTTATGGTTTGTGGTTGTGGTTAACCATCCACCAACAACCCTGAAGCGTTTTGCTGATAATCGTATATCCTTAATTAAAACAATTTTAAATTAAAATTATATAAACATGTTAATAACCGGAACTAATATTTTTCAAACAATATAAAGTCATTAAAGAATATTCTTCTTTATTATTTAAATATCAGAATTTGAATCTAGAACCCAGGATCGGATATAGGTATTGCGGGACCCCTAAGCACTCCCCTTCAAAAAAATTAAACCTAAAATATTTATATATTTATATATATATATATATATATATATAAAAAATATATATATCATCAAGCCTCTACCCATTACTGGGTGTGGCACTCTGCCGAAGTAGATCTCGGTAAGTGATATATTTTGCGCGTGAAGTGCGATTACCAGTCGTTAAATCACGGCCCCCAAAGGTGTTAGTGGTGGAGGAGCCACAGGGGTAGTTTTTGAAATTAATAAATTGTTTGTCGCCTGTGGGAATCGAACCAGGGTTCTCAGGATACACAGGCCGACTTCATACCACTGAGCTAGCCACCCCATATATCTTTATATATAATCAGTACAAATACATATCCAACAATTAAAAAAATTACTTACAATGGCGACCCATATACAGGATGATGAACGCAACTCTCGAACATAGGGATTTAACATGTAAAATCACAATTATGTAATTTCCTGCTGTCCTAATTATTTTATGCAAAAAAGCTTCGAATAAAAGTTTTAGGACATAAAATTCTGCATCTAAGCCAATAAACAAAATTAATTTTGTGTGCATCGTAACGGCACAAATTTGATTTGAAAATAACGAAATAGCCTGAAAACTATTGATAGCCATGGAACTAAAACAAAATTAAACAAATGTTTGTCGTTTTATCTGTCAAAATAAATGACAATAAATAAAGAAATTATTTTGACAGATTATACGTCAAACATTTGTTTAATTTTGTTTCAATTTCATGGCTATCGATAGTTTTGAAGCAATTTTTGTCATTTTCAGATCTAATTTGTGCCGTTACGAAGCAAGCAAAGTTAATTTTGTTTATTGGCTTAGATGCAGAATTTTATGCCCTAAAACTTTTATTCGAAGCTTTTTTGCTTAAAATAATTAGGGAAGCAGGAACTTACAAAATTATTATTTTACATGTTAAATCCCTATGTTCGAGAGTTGCGTTCACCACCCTGTATATTTAAAACAGCACTTCAGAATGTAAATATAAAAGTGCGAATCAATTGAATTTTTAGTTTTAGTTTTAAAACAATGAACAAATGTAATGTCTGAAAATTTGGAGGACAGTGTAAACAATTTGTACATTCAGTTACAAAATTTAATATGTATTAAATATTTGGAAAAATTTAATATTTATTAAATGTATATTAAATTAATTTTTGTTAAATAAAAATTGTTTAATACAATAAAATATTTAATCAGAACTTAATTTATATATACAAATATTTTATAGCAACTGCTTAAATTGCTTTTACTTAAATCCGGCCCTGCCGGGACCTATGAACACATATCACTTACTAAAATCTGTTACGGCAGAGTGTCACATCCAGTGATGACATATTTAATTATTTTTTTTAATATAAAACATTTTTAGAATAGTCAAACACCTTTTACGTATTTACATTCAGCCAAAAGAGAAAAGTAATTAATAAAAATGCAAATCAGTGATGAAATATCACAATGTCAACAAAGAATTAACACATTAACTGTTACCGTTAAACTCACAACCATGAACATTTAGCAAATAGCTTGAATTCATCAAATTCACATAAAAATCCTACCATTAACGAATCTCCACAGCTTTCACTCCACGGTTCTCATGGTATCAAGAGATATTTTTCAACAAATTTAAATCTTATCTAAGAGTGCATCAGTCCATGACTCATTCACTTAAAAGAAATACTGTGTCGAGTGAAGTGTTCTGCATTAGACACCTACATATTTATATGTACCGTCTGGGTGGTAATGGTTTTATTTGGGCTGTAGTGTGTCGTATGTGTCGGTCAACGGTACCATTGGCGTGCGGGACTGGGGCAGAATTTAAATTATGTATACGTCATGATGTGCAATGTTTAAATATTTTTTTATTCTTTGCGTTCACATTCGGTTTATTATTATACTGAGAACAGTTTAATAATAAAGGATATTGTTAAACTGTTTTTGGTTACTTCATATTTTGTAAGATTGGTACTACTATGTAGCCACACGTTAAATATTATTTAAAAATAACCTCAAATATTTTAAAATGTTCTTTTATTTACAATTTGACAGAATTTTCAACGTTACATAAATATTCCATAATATTATTAAAGTATATGCCTATAATTTGATAAATTAAATTTTCAGGAATTTTCTTACGAATTTTCTTTAAAAATGACGTACTACATAAATTTTCCGGAGGATGAGACGTAGCTAGATCGTTTTCTAAAGCCAAAAAACATTAGAATACCAAGTTCATCAAAATCATTAGTACATATTTCAAGATTGTTTACATACACAAACAGACATGCAATATGAAATAAATCGATTTTTTTTATTGTCTTCCTTCCAACAATTTTTGAGAAATTAAACCAAAATTTTTAGAGCACTTTCCTTTATTATTTAAACATAAATTTTATTTTATTTATTTATATTACTATATATGGAGTAATGGCTCAGTGGTATCAAGTCGGCCTATAGATCCCAAGAACCCTGGTTCGATCCCCACAACCGACAAAACATTTTCACTAATTTAAAATTACCCCTGTGGCTCCATCACCGCTAACATCTTTGGTGGCCGTAATTTGACGGTTGGTAATCGCGCTTCACGCGCATAAATATATCACTTATCGAGATCTGCTTCGGCAGAGTGTCACACCCAGTAATAGGTAAAAGGCGTGATGATATATTTATTTATTTTATTTATATTATAATACTTTCAACTTTAAACTTCATAAATATATATAAAAATAAATATATCATCACTCATTCTACCCATTACTGGGTGTAGCACTCTGCTGTAGCAGATCTCGGTGATATATTTTGCGCGTAAATTGCAGTTACCAGCCGTCAAATCACGGCCACCAAGGATGTTAGTGGAGGGAGAGTCACAGTGGTAGTTTTTTTAGTTTGGTGAAAATAAATAATAAATATGATACGTAATATTTCATTTAATAATACCAACGTTGCGCGCGGAGAGTATTCCGATGGGTGATACGCGGGGAAACTCTGAAAAAGACCTAAAAACGCGACTTAGGGCGTAATGGCGGCATATGGCCTAAGTAGTTGGCCCACCAAGAAGCCAGACAAAAAAAAAACAATAATATTTTGTTTCAAAAAAATTAGCATTCGGCTACCAACTTCATCGACATTTAGACGGATGATTCAGGGGTGGCTAGCTCTGTGGTATGAAGTCGGCCTGTGGATCCTGAGAACCCTGGTTCGATTCCCACGGGCGACAAACAATTTTCATAATTACAAAAACTACCCCTATGGCTCCTCCACCACTAACATCTTTGGGGGCCGTGATTTGACGACTGGTAACCGCACTTCACGCGCAAAATATATCACATACCGAGATCTGCTTCGGCAGAGTGCCACACCCAGTAATGGATAGAAGGCGTGATGATATATTTAATTTTTATTTATTCAGGTAACAGATTTATATTTTGATTTTCAAAATTATCAGTGCAGCAAACATTATTAAATATATTAAATAATACCACAACTAACATCTAAATTTATCACTACATAAAAATTATCCCTGTAAGTTGTTTCTTTTCACTTGCATCTTCTGGATCTCTAAATTTGACAGCTGGTAATAGCACTTTATCTTCAAACATATATCATATAGCAGATCTACAATTATAGTAAAACGTCGCACCCAGAAATCTATAAAATATAAACATTTACTTTTGCGATGTCAAAATATAAAAAAAAACACCCATTTGTATAGGCCTTTACTAATAGTTTTGGGTCGCAATTTGACATCTATTCATCGTACATCACAGCAGAAATACAGTATCGACATTTGCAGAACTACATAAATATAATCAACAATCAGCAATATTTCAAAAATAACAATATATATGTTCATAAGGAAGTGACCACAATAGAACCAGATTAAAAAATTCAATTTAGATCGCAGATGCTCATGCATCTTGCCACACCCTCGGCCCGGCCCTGTGTAAATTTATAGGTACTGTTCTAGGCATAACGGGTAAGACATATATTTAGTCGGTTCAATGTTTTACATCGGGAGAAAGTTCCGAACGTGACTATTAATATCGCCTATGCTACGTGATACGCAGATTATGGAATCATCTCGACATAGAAGTTCATTTTATTTAATAACTACAATTATTTTTTATAGATCATCGACCTTTATCTACAAGTGGAAGGCGATGAACTTATCTATTATATTTCTTCGGAAATTAATTAATCATTTTGTAAGAAATCAAATAATTAATTACTTTTTAAAACACTACTTTTTTTAATAATAGAAGATTATTATTTTAGCGATGCATGAACGATTCCATTATGAAAAAATTACCACCATCTTGGAATTCATCGTAATTTCTTTTCTCAATTAATTTTTTTTTTAAATAAATAAATATATCATCATGCCATTTACCCATTACTAGGTGTGGCACTCTACCGTAGCAGATCTCGGTAAGTGATATATTTACAGGCATGAAGTGCGGTTACCAGCCGTCAATTCACGGCTCTCAAAAATGTTAGTAAAAGGAGGAACATAAGAGTAATTTTAATGAGGTGAAAATTGTTTGTTGGCAGTGGAAATCGAACCCGGGTTCTTAAAATCACAGGCCGAATCGATACCATTGAGGCACCTACCCTATACAATTTTTAAGAAATAATAAATTAATATATTGTCATGTCGTTTATCCATTATTGCCGTAGTAGGCAAGTAAATGATATATTTAAACGAGTGAAATGCGGTTGCCAGCTGTCAAATCACGGCCTCCAAAGATGTGAAAGGTGGAAAGTCGCAAGAGTAATTATAAATGGTAAAAATATTTTGTCGGTTGTGGGAATCGAACTCGGGTGTCACCTACCCCATACAAAAAAAATCCATTTTGAACATTATAAAATCCGTAATCGTTATATTTTGTTAAAAATAAAATGATTTGAGCCCATTACTTTATAATAATTTGGCTATAGTTAATGTGGAAAAGTTTTCTTATTTTCACCTAATTACAATCAGCCTTCAAAAGCGAAAATAAAAAGTTTACTTATACGTAGATAAATTCTCAATTAAATCATTACCGATACACATGTACATTATACATATTATTATAATATCACCTGTATACAAAGTACAAGTATTACAAAACTTTAATTGAATATATAATGTTAGTATCACATATTTTAATGAATTTAATAATAACTTGCGGAATTAACATAGAAATGGCAAAAAAACAACAACATAAAATTCTGCACACTTTGATATTTAATTACCTTGCAAATTCGCCCACAGTGCAAAACACCTGCTAGCGCGAAAAAAAAGCACAATCTACAATTTATAAAGAATTAAGTGTGCTTCATTGAAGATCACGATTCAACTGTTATAATTATCCGCCTATTCCATTGTTAATTCTGACCTAAATATGCTGCAAACAATTGACAATTTCAGATTAGTTTCAATGTTTCATGGCAAGCTATGATTTCTACGACTAATGTGCGAATTGTGTTGGATGCGGTCTATTTGAGCAAAAGGACGCGATATTTTAATGATTCTAAACATTTACAGCCCAATGGGCTCCTATACCATAATTGAAATAACAAGAATAAAGAATAAAAATGTAAAATATATACATTGAATAATGGTTACTAGTGAAAAAATTATTTAAACACTAGCTATTACCCGCGACTTCGTTCGCGTGGTCTACAATTTAATGCGAGTATCCCGCATGCGTTTCATTGCAACTCAAAGAAAGTGTTTGTGTTCAGCTATCCATGTGAGAAGCATGGATTTTCCAAGTTTAGTCCACACACTTGTAGCGACTGTCCCAGTGCTTTGTTGACGGTCATTGCAAATGCGAGTCGTACCGGAAACTGCAAACGTCTGAATTCGAATGACATAGGACTGAAGCTTTGTTATACCTATATGTTCAGATTAGTTTTCGTCTGTACCTATACCAAATTTAAATCGAATCAGTGCCGTAGTTTTCAGAATAGCTAGCGGCCATTTTGTTTCAAGATGGTAGACTGAAGATTTATTATACTAATATGTTAAGATTGGTTCCCGTCTATGTCTATACCAAAGTTGAATCCAATCAGTGCAGTAGTTTTCAGAATAGCTAGCGGCCATTTTGTTTCAAGATTATAGACTGAAGCTTTATTATACTAATATATTAAGATTGGTTCCCGTCTATGTCTATACCAAGTTTGAATCCAATCAGTGCAGTAGTTTTCAGAATAGCTAGCGGCCATTTAGTTTCAAGATGGTAGACTGAAGCTTTATTATACCAATATGTTAAGATTGGTTCCCGTCTATGTCTATACCAAATTTGAATCCAATCAGTGCCGTAGTTTTCAGAATAGCTAGCGGCCATTTTGTTTCAAGATGGTAGACTGAAGCTTTATTATACCAATATATTAAGATTGGTTCCCGTCTATGTCTGTACCAAATTTGAATCCAATCAGTGCAGTAGTTTTCAGAATAGCTAGCGGCCATTTTGTTTCAAGATGGTAGACTGAAGCTTTATTATACCAATATGTTAAGATTGGTTCCCGTCTATGTCTATACCAAATGTGAATCCAATCAGTGCAGTAGTTTTCAGAATAGCTAGCAGCCATTTTGTTTCAAGACGGCGGACTGAAGTTTTATTAGACCTATATGTTAAGATTGGTTCCCGTCTATGTCTATACTAAATTTGAATCGAATCAGTGTAGTACTTTTCAGGATATCAAGCGGCCATTTTGTTTCAAGATGGCGGACTGAATCTTCATTATACCTATATATTAAGATTGGTTCTCGTTTATGTCTATACCAAATTTGAATCGAATCAGTGCAGTACTTTTCAAGATAGCTAGCCGCCATTTTGTTTCAAGATGGCGGACTGAATCTTTATTATACCTATATATTAAGATTGGTTCTCGTCTATGTCTATACCAAATTTTAATCGAATCAGAACAGTACTTTTCAAGATAGCTAGCCGCCATTTTGTTTCAAGATGGCGGATTGGACGTGTGCTAAATTAGAAACCTTCGCGGGCGTGCACTCAACAACTTAGCAAAATTTCATCGCAATCGGATGAATGGTATAAGAACGCATAAGGGACAAACAAACAAACATTAATTTTTATATATATATAGATAACTAGCTATTACCCGCGACTTCGTTCGCGTGGTCTACAATTTAATGCGAGTACCCCACATGCGTTTCATTGCAACTCAAAGAAAGTGTTTGTGTTCAGCATGGTGAGAAGCATGGATTTTCCAAGTTTAGTCCACACACTTGTAGCGACTATCCCAGTGCTTTGTTGACGGTCATTGCAAATGCGAGTCGTACCGGAAACTGCAAACGTCTGAATTCGAATGGCATAGGACTGAAGCTTTGTTATACCTATATGTTAAGATTAGTTCTCGTCTGTACCTATACCAAATTTAAATCGAATCAGTGCAGTACTTTTTAGGATAGCTAGCGGCCATTTTGTTTCAAGACGGCGGATTGAAGCTTTATTATACCTATATGTTAAGATTGGTTCCCGTCTATGCTTACACCAAAATTTGAATCGAATCAGTATAGTACTTTTCAGGATAGCTAGTGGCCCATTTTGTTTTAAGATGGCGGACTGAAGTTTTATTATACCTATATATTAAGATTGGTTCCTGTCTATGTCTGTACAAAATAAGAATCGAATCAGTACAGTACTTTTTAGGATAGCTAGCAGCCATTTTGTTTTAAGATGGCGGACTGAAGTTATATTATACCTATATATTAAGATTGGTTCCCGTCTATGTCCGTACAAAATAAGAATCGAGTCAGTGTAGTACTTTTCAAGATAGCTAGCGGCCATTTTGTTTAAAGATGGCGAAATTAAGCTTTATTATACCAATATGTTAAGATTGGTTTCGTTCTATGTCTATACCAAATTTGAATCGAATCAGTGCAGTACTTTTCAGGATAGCTAGCGGCCATATTGTTTCAAGATGGCGGACTGAAGCTTTATTATACCAATATGTTAAGATTGGTTCCCGTCTATGTCTATACCAAATTTGAATCCAATCAGTGCCGTAGTTTTCAGAATAGCTAGCGGCCATTTTGTTTCAAGATAGTAGACTGAAGCTTTATTATACCAATATGTTAAGATTGGTTCCCGTCTATGTCTATACCAAATTTGAATCCAATCAGTGCAGTAGTTTTCAGAATAGCTAGCGGCCATTTTGTTTCAAGATTATAGACTGAAGCTTTATTATACCAATATGTTAAGATTGGTTCCCGTCTATGTATATACCAAATTTGAATCCAATCAGTGCAGTAGTTTTCAGAATAGCTAGCGGCCATTTTGTTTCAAGATGGTAGACTGAAGCTTTATTATACCAATATGTTAAGATTGGTTCCCGTCTATGTCTATACCAAATTTGAATCCAATCAGTGCAGTAGTTTTCAGAATAGCTAGCGGCCATTTTGTTTCAAGATGGTAGACTAAAGCTTTATTATACCAGTATGTTAAGATTGGTTCCCGTCTATGTCTATACCAAATATGAATCCAATCAGTGCAGTAGTTTTCAGAATAGCTAGCAGCCATTTTGTTTCAAGACGGCGGACTGAAGTTTTATTAGACCTATATGTTAAGATTGGTTCCCGTCTATGTCTATACTAAATTTGAATCGAATCAGTGTAGTACTTTTCAGGATAGCAAGCGGCCATTTTGTTTCAAGATGGCGGACTGAATCTTTATTATGCCTATATATTAAGATTGGTTCTCGTCTATGTCTATACCAAATTTGAATCGAATCAGTGCAGTACTTTTCAAGATAGCTAGCCGCCATTTTGTTTCAAGATGGCGGACTGAATCTTTATTATACCTATATATTAAGATTGGTTCTCGTCTATGTCTATATCAAATTTGAATCGAATCAGTGCGGTACTTTTCAAGATAGCTAGCCGCCATTTTGTTTCAAGATGGCGGATTGGACTTGTGCTAAGTCAGAAACCTTCTCGGGGGTGCACACAACAACTTAGCAAAGTTTCATCGCAATCGGATGAATGATATAGGAACGCATAAGGGACAAACAAACAAACAGACAAACAAACATTAATTTTTATATATATAGAAGATGTTTTACTTTAGAGATATAATGCCAATGGCACACTGGTCGAGGAGCATGAATGAGCGTCGAGGAACTCATCGATGAAACAACAGAAGGCACCCTGACTGATAAAATAGCACAATGCAAAACCAAAATGACAGCCCACGCTAACATGAAATGAGACACAATAATACGTGTGAAATGAGACACAATCGTTTCATCGAGGAACTCCTCGATGGAAATAGAGGCGTCTCTATTTTTCATCGATGACGGGTGCGTTCTGTTGTTTCATCGATGAGTTTCTCGACGCTCATTCATACTCCTCGACCAGTGTGCCATTGGCATAAGCGATTAAAAATATAGTGACGTCCCACGTTCGGAAGCGCTCATAGGATGCGGGCACTCACGTGACACTGTGACGTTTTGTGACGTAAAAATAGCTGTTCGGGCAAAGATCACTGCGCCACCTACAAAATGAACTATTTTTTTAGGACGAGATTTGAAAAAAAGGGTTCTTTTCAAATCTTGTTGGGCTGCGATCACTGCGCCACCTACATAATGAACTATTTTTTTGTGGCGAGATTTGAAAAGAACGGTACTTTTCAAATCTCGTCCCAAAGAAAAATAATTCATTTTGTAGGTGGCGCAGTATCACAGTGTCACGTGAATGCCCACATCCTATTGGCCACAAGTAGAGTGCCTACAATGAGAGTGATGACAATAGTGGTCTTCATTTTCATTGGCTACGCCATGTTTGTGCCAATCTGTTGCTGTTTTAGCTTGTGTGGTACCTATAGGGAGTTTGTGTTTGTTTGTCAATTTTTGTTAAATTTAATTAGTTAAAATTGTTTAATTTAGTGTACTGTTTATTATTAGGTGTTAGTTTTTTTATACTTAGTAGTTTTAGTACAGTTAAAGTGCTTATTAGGACACAATTTGTGATAAGTAATTGAATAAAATATTAAGGTAAGTAACATAAACCAAATTTATACAATAAATAAATATAATGTAAAATTTTGTAAACAATAATGGCCAGTTGTACCTCTATTATTTAGGAATTAAGCATTTTTTAGATGAAATTGTATCAAATCGAAATCAATTTGTCAAATGACACATAACCTTTGCTGCTGTCATTATTTAGATTGGACATTTAGAGAATTCTTTAAATTTTATTAGCTACTAAACCTGATCAGTAAGTTTAATTGATGCATGCATATTAGTAATTATTGTGGATAACAAAAATAATAAAACGATTTGTTTTATTTCGTCTTAAAATTGCAGGTAAAAAACTGGCTCGTAAGAAAATATTGTATGCCAGTAAATCATTCATGTCTACCACTTTATAATTTGAGTTTTTTTCTTTCTTTTTTGTTATTGTAATCTTTTTGTATACATATTTAGAGTATCAACCATTTATTCTATATTACAATGTACTTATACAACTCAATGGAGTCATTTTTTATACAATAAATAGTATTTCTTCTGGTAATGTAAAATTTATTGGTTTATTTTATTTATTATTGCTCTTTTTTAGTTTGATACTAATGATTTGAAATGAAATATTTCATCTTATGCATGAATTCTGTTCTGACAGTAATTATACTTTTATTTAAATATAATGATTTTACTATCATTTCATTAGTCTATATATATTTTTAAATTTTCAAATATGTCTATGCTGGCAATTTATAAATAAAAAATATATTAAATTCAAGTAATACATTCGTAAGATAATATTTTCGTGTTTTGCCCGTATACAATCCATGTTAAATTAGCACAAATATGGCGGCCGTAACCGTATGTCATCACTCTCATTGTAGGCACTCTAGCCACAAGTATTTTCGCGCGGTAAATAAGAGACATATGCGGAGAAAAACATAACTAACTATGATATCTCAGCACTTGTTTTTCAAACTGTTTGTCGTTTGCTAGTAAGTACATGTTCAACACATTATATATTTATTACTATAATTAATTTATTTTTCTTGGGTCTTGTATAAAATATGACTTTCAATATATTCAGATAGTTTTCAAGAATTAAATCGTATATAATTTGAGCTCCTTGAACGAAACAGGTGAAGTACCACTAAACCGAATTTGGGACATCCCAATTTTAATACAAAACTTTAAAAAATCATATCTCTTTAAATATAAAGAATTTTCAACCTGCCTTTTCACTGATCGTCATAGTTTATCATGTAGTTTCATAAAAAAAAAAATATTAAAAAATAGGTATAGGAGTCCATTCTCAAAAAAGGTTTAGCTAGAATCTAGCTGATCCTGAATTTTGTATTTGTCAAATTAAGCTAAACCATATTCCCAAAAAAGTTTAAATAAGCTTTAATACAATCTTCTTACCATTTAATTTTCGGAAAGTAAATTGAATTAACTTTCTTAAATCGGACTAGCATAAGATTAGCTAATCCAAAATTCAGAATTAGCAAAAAAAAATTTTTTGAGAATCTGTCAATACGTTTATTTGAAAAATTATTACTAATAAGTTTTGAACTTAAGCATTCAAGTGTGAATAATATTTATTCAAATAAAATGAAAGGTCGCAGGTGTAAAAATTTTTAAAAAAGCGTAACTAAATATATTATAAATATACTGGAGCTTAAATGTCAACATAAAATTATGCACAGCTCTTAAAAATAAAATGTATTTAGAAAAACATGTACATATTTAAACGACATTATCAGCAGTAGTCCAAATACATCACTTTTGAAATATGGTCTATTAAAATTGAGTGCCTACGAGTGTACGTAATATACTAATAAATAATAGTAATAGTTTTTTTTTGTTTGCTGGAAATGATATTTTACGCAGTTACAAATTTCTCTTTCCCTATTTGCATAACCGATTGTTTAATATATCTTTAATTCAATTTATTCAAATTAAATGTTCTTGGCAGTGCGAAAATTTTAGAAAATCTTCCGAATATATTTGAAATGTAAACAATCAGCTATTAACCATTTCCGGTGTACGATTTCTATAATAAATTAGTCATTGTGGAAGTAGACAATTCTTTCTATGATCTCACACGTAATATACATTCAACAATAAGTTTTGTTATTAATTTTTATGAAAATCACACGCTTAGAACATGATTTAATAAACACCTTAAATATAATTGAATGGAAATTGATTCTAGTTTATAGTGATGGCGTGTTATATAAAAGTTATTTATAGTA
The DNA here is from genome assembly GCA_911728475.2 of Pterostichus madidus. Taxonomy (NCBI): domain Eukaryota; kingdom Metazoa; phylum Arthropoda; class Insecta; order Coleoptera; family Carabidae; genus Pterostichus; species Pterostichus madidus. Next base: position 14,916,553 of record OU452313.1, on the reverse strand, counting down.
AACCGAGCCCATTAAGTGTTTTACGTCATTTAAATTATAGATCACGCATAGATTTATGTAAATTATTTGTGGAATAAATAATAAATATTTATAAAACAATTTAATATGATTCATTAATTAGTTTTCAAATATGGACACTGCTACTGGGCGGTGCCATTAGATACTATTATTAGTTAAATAATAATAATATAATATTGAAAATTATTATTTACAACAGTCTTCTCATCTATTCTTATTTGTGTACATGACAACTGTTGATAACTAATACAATGTTTGTAAAGTCATTACTTACACAATACTCTCTAATTAGAAATGAATCATACTTCATACTCGAAATATAATGCTAATGATTGTAAAATGTAAATTTACCTATGTGTTCATGAAATTGCGCAACAATTTGTTATTCAAGAATCGTTTTTAAATATATATAGTATCAGAGTTAGTGCACACTATATTTATTTATTTATTTATTCTATTTTGTACAATAGAAACTTAATCCCAATAGGGACTTACAATTTTGACGTCACATGCAGCAGACCCCCTCCACACAATTTTGTGTGAAACAACAAATTTGTAGAAAGAGCGAGGTGACACCATGCCGAGTCGAACAACTGCCTTCTCCTTTCAACACTACTCCCCGCAGATCTCCACATTTGTTTCACGTTTGGATCACGTGATAAACGTCAAACTGTCAAGCTATACCATGTTCGCTACATAACAAAGTTTTAAATTCTATTTTACTCACTAGATGGCAACCGAAAAATTTGAATTGTATAAGTCCTTATTACAGTACAGGGTCCAGACTCCGGACTCACCGAGCCGTACTGTGGTAGTTCATATATTTTTAGCTTGACTGGAATTTGAACTCGGGATCTCCGGGTTCGAATTCCGTAACGCTACGCACACCACCGTACTTAACACATTCTGTTTATGTCGCATACAAATGGGGTAGCAATAATACAAATTAGTTTCACTTCATCTATATTCATTTCATAAACCTATATACCGGCAGGTAAATAGATTTATGCAATATAGGAAATACAATATGTAGTTTAATATATTTTTATATTGATTTTAAAACAAAATGCTTCAAATAAATCTTGTAGATTATTTTTTGACGTTTCTCAAAACCAATCAAATGCTTCATTGTATGCCACGTGTCTGCGTTTTAACCAATCCTGTCATTATTATACTGAGAATAAAGCTCTTGTGATTATTCCCGGGAATTATCTATGTAGATGCTTTTTTGTTTGTGTCAAATAATTATTTAAAACTGTCAACGCTTCAAGTAAAATGTGTGAAAAAAATCGATTTAGTTGTATTTTAGATACAGAAATACACCAACAAATTTTGGAAACAACTTCCAAGAATACATTAATAAGTAATCAATCGAAATGGACCCAGTTCAAAATCTTTTAAGTTGGATGAATCGACCTCAACAGCTAAGTCAAAAAATAATCTAATTAAATATAACTCGAGAGTTGGATAAATTAGAAAATAATTCTCCAGCATCTTTCTCAAACTTGTTGCCATTTGGTAATAGCCACTCAAGCCCTACGGGCTTTTGTGACAATTGCCTGGCATCAAGTTTTCGAAAGATCTGTCAAATTATTTTCAATTTATTCTCACTCTCTGGTTATATTATTACTGAGAATTTAATTCTGCATCAAAATCACTAATCATATTTTATTTTACACCTTTTGTAACATATAAAATCAAGTTTAAAATTTTATAAAAGTTGTTATTTGTAGTGATACTTATGAAATTTACAAAATTACAAACAAATGCAAAACAGTTTTCAATAGTTTGACAGTTCGCGCAAGTATTACTATTTCTATTATTATATTGTCCGGCAGTACGGTGGGGTGGGTAGCGTTACGGAATTCGAATCCGGAGATCCCGAGTTCGAATCCCACTCAAACTAGAAATTATAAGAACTACCACTCTGCGGCTCGGTGAGCCCGGACCCTGTACTGTAATTGGGATTCAATTCCTGTTGTACAGAGTAACATAAATAAATAAATAAATAAATAGTGTTATTTTTATTAAAGAATACTTTTAAAAACTATGTAATAATAAGGTTTGCGAATTGAACTACTACAAAGAAAATAAAAAAAAAACTTTGATATACGGTCTATAGTCCAAAATACAAGCAATTTAGAATGTTATGGACATTTAACTGCTAACGGCAGTACGTAGCAGTGGGTAGCGTTACAGCATTCGAATTCGGAGATCTAGAGTTCGAATCCCACACAAACTAAAATATATGAAGTTTTACACTGCGGTTTGGTCCTTAGATATATTTTGTGAGCTGCGTGAAGTAAATAACAAACGAAGAATTTTTAGAATAGCATCGGTTAGTGCATTTAATCATTTTTATTAATAATTATCTTAACCAGCAACTTATTAAAAGTTTCAAAGACACAAAAACTACAGGAAGAAAACATTAAACAAATCACTACCAATCTTCAACATCCTCTTACTCTTCCATTTCTAATTCAATCTTACTCATCGACCATTCACCGTAGCCTGCGGCATGGCGCACGACGCGATCTGAATCACCTCCAATCACCGCCTGATCATCACTTGATCATCACGCCGAACGCAGTCACCGTGTACGCATCCCGTTCACTTCCGGTCTACCTCTGCGGTGCTGGCCATTGTTACCAACGTTCAGCGAGTTGAGTACTTGTGTGGTATGCGCAATGGACGGAACGGAGAATGGTAAATGGTTATTGACGGTTTGGTTTAAATTTATGACTAGATTTGAATGTTTTGTTAATTGAAAATATGAAATGAGTTAAGTTCTGTTTCTATTATTGTTTATGCTACGAGTATTCTGTACAAAAGGAAGTTAATCATGGTTACAGTACAGGGTTCGGACTCTTCGAGACGCAGTGTGGTAGTTCATATATTTTTTGCTTGAGTGAGATTCAAACTTGGAATCTTCAATTTCGAATACCGTAACAATAGGCGCTTACTTTAGATATTAATAGTGGGTGCTCACTCTCTTTTAAAAATAACACAAGTATGAGGTACGCAAAATAGTTATACCACCACTGATTACATGATACTCAGATGAGTTATGTTCATTTAAAATTTGGCAGCATATTTTATGAATACCAGGTGACGATATAGGCCGTATTTGTTTGGGAAATTTGGATTCAACCCTGAAGTGACCTAGAACTAACTCGTGTTACTTCCAAATAAATGATACATCAGTTGTAAGCACTGGCGGTAAATTTAAAATCTGAATATATGTTCGAAGCGACATCTGCTTAGTTTTGTTTGTGTGTTAAATTGCGCTTTTAATTGGATGTTTTAAGCGATCTTTATATTTTTTATATGTAGTCAAAAAGCAAATAACGTCAGAGTCTGTTCGTTTTTTTATAATTTTGTCATCAGCAGTATCAAAATAATTAATTTCGGAGTCGCAATTATGTGTCGTAATGTGACTTATATTGCAAGAAACACATAATGCCTATTGCTCTTCCATCATCTGCATAAATAATAGTTTAGTATATTTTTTCAAAATATTATTATAAAATTACTTACTCCTAACCTCTCTATACTATTACAAATCGCGATGCCGCCACGAATAACAAGAAACACAAGTTGATTAGAAAGGGATAGTAAACGGGTTGAATCTACGAACCCGCTAAAATAGTTGGGGCAGTAGGGTCAGTTTAAGGTCTGTTCTGGGTTACTTAAAGCGTACCAATTAAACAAAAGTAACCTACCAGGTTACTTTAAAAGCCCAAATAAATACGGCCACACATTACAGTGTGAAAAAGTGTCGCCGTCTGGTAGTTACCTGCACACCTGTCAAGAGTTGCCAACCTGTACATTCATAAATATTCCCAAATTATTTACTATAGTCTAATTACAGTGAAATGTAATTATAAAATATTAAATTTAACTATTAACCTATAGATTCTATGCGGTTTAATTAAAATCTACAATTAATTAATAAATATTTTATTTATTCATTCGAATGCTTTATAGTGGGTGCTCGGGCGCCTATGACCGTAACGCGATCTACAGCACCATACTGTCGGACGCAATCTGAATCACAGAACTAAAACCGAAGATGAATAAAAATGAATTCTCAATACTTTTTCAATATTTTATAATTACTGTCTACGGTTCATTTTTTTAAATGCTTAGTACTACTCGTATTACAAAAAGAATACAGTTGTCAGCAGATGCCTCTACAACCGTTCGTAGTCAGTTTTAACATAGGGAAATTATATGTTTTCTTCTAAACATTTCGTATTAATTTTAACATTTAAACTTTTTTTAGTTTTGACGTTTATTCAAGCCATTCACAATAATGAAAATATACTTTCAATGATATCAATACTGCATTCTTTGCGAAATCGAACTATAGATTCACATTTCTAAATAACAACAACAATCAAAACAAGTAACTAAAAATATTGTAACAGGCATGGCAAGGTGAGTTTCACCCGGATCACTGGATAACGTTCATTAAAAAATTAAACAAAAAAAAATTGATTTCTATCTCAATTTAATTTGTTTTTTTTGTTTACGGCTATTAGTGGGACTGTGACCTACAGAATACTATAATATTCATAGAATAAATAAAATTAGAATAAATAAATAAAAATATATCATCACGCCATTTACCAATTACAGGATGTGGCATTCTGTTATAGAAGAACTCGGTAACTGATATATTTATGCGAGTGAAGTGATGTTACCAGTTGTCAAATCACGCACCCCAAAGATGTCAGTAGAGGGAGAACCACAGGGGTAATTTTAATGTGGTGAAAATTGTTTGTCGGCTGTAGGAATCGAACCCGGGCGATAATTTCAAATCGCCAAATTGGTACTTTATTCTAAATAATTTTGATAACATTATTTGTGTACTCAAAAAAATCATCGGTTATTTTATGCTATACGAGTCCAGTCCCGCTTCAGTTGGCCCGAATCTAATTTTATCGTTAAAATTTAAATAATACTAAAAACCCAGATAACTTGCATTTACTAAATTCTACAATTAATTTTCAACTTTTTTAACTAAATTTAACGTTAAACATACCTTAAACCAGAAATGTATAGCAGTTTAACTCTCAAATTTTTTTTTGTCACATAAACTAAATCAACACTCAAATGAACTATCATGATTATTATCTTGTGGGCAGTTTGGCGGATGAAATTTAAGTTAATTATTATTTAAAACAAACTTTATTATTATACAGTTTTTTAATAAAACAATTTTTTTTTAGTTAAAACAGAAATATTTACTTCCTCTTTCAATGGCTGTCATTTCTAGATGTATGTATCGATTGACTTAAAATTGTATCTGTGTATTAACAACATACTAGTATATGGCTCATTTCATTATCTTGCATACTACACGAGAAATAAAACAGTAAATTATAACATCAAACGAAAAAATAAAATTGGGCCAACTGAAGTGGGGCCGGGCTCGTATAAGGAAAAATCAAAATGTTTGTAACACAGACAACTGGGATTCTATTGTTGTAAATATAATTCTATATGGCGACATTTTCTGCACGGTGTGTAGAAAGTGAATACTTTCTGCCTAGTGCAAAAAATGAATTTTATTGACAGGGTATGTTATTATCACGTAAACATTTTTAGCGGAATTAAAAATAAAAGAATTGTCCAAAATTGTTTTAAATATTCGTGCGCGATCGATTATAACCTACTTGCGTCTCTTTGCAAGAAATAGATACTTATTAATGAGCAACACATGCCTAATTCTTAAACAAAATTAAATAAGTAGGTACTAGTAGCTTCAAATGTCTATAAAATGTTCATTGGAGTTCAATGGAGTTCCGGTCAATGAAGATCATTAAAAGTGTACCGCCACAAACACTTGAAGCGTGCTAAATATAAATAAATGTTTGTAGCAGTCACGAATAAAGAATCAGGAACCGCTAGAGCAACTAGCGACTACGTAATTGTTTGCACAATAACGACTAACAGTACTTTGTCTATGACTGTTTGCCTACCGCGACTACTTGGTGATGGTGATGGTAACTTGGTGCCAGATGCCCTAAAATCGACTATTGAGTTCAAACGCCGATGTAATAGAATTTGAACGTGGTGTAACGTAACTATGTAATTTACTACATACCTGCATACATTTCTTTTAGTTGGCAATCAAATTGCGACCTTTAACTTTTTGGGAATCCAATTCATTTAACGATTAATCGAAGCGCAGTGTAGTAATAATTTAGAAATATTTTCCATTTAAAAAATTAGTTAATCAACTGTTAGTTACTTTTAATCGACATTCGTACTAGCGGTTATTTTATTTTACTTATTTATTTATTGGAATTTTTCCTGAAGAAGGTAAAGTTGAGTATTGGAATATCCAATTAATAATGCAAGCCTAGTTACAAAAAATTTGAAACTATGGCATGAGATTTGTATGCTACTGTTTCAATTTTGTTTCTATATTTATTTGAAATATTTTCCAAGCAAATTTAACTTTAATTTCATTCTTATACTTTCTTTCTTGTAAAACTATAAATTAATTGTAATTATGTTGTATACTTCATATTTAAAAATACATGTGTAATGACTTTTGTAGGTTATTGTGAAAAATTGAATTTCCTTAAAAAAAAACTTTCAAAAGTAAAAAGTATTGTTGTGTACTTGAATGTAAATCTACTGCGAAATACAATCGAAAAGCTAGATTTCACAAATTATACTTACAATATAGTAAACTACAATCTTACTCTAGTTATTAAATTACGTATCTAAATATAAAAATTAAAATTAATGTACTAATAAAACTAACATAACAAGAAACATTTAACTATAATCTACAATAAATTATTAATAAAAACTTAGAAAATACTGAAAATTTAAGAATAAAACAAAGAAATACTATAGCTTGAAATGTTAACTTTTTGGAAGTCAAACAAAAATCTTTCTTTGTTCAACTTTTGATAAATGGGATTCAGCGCCATCTCTTATTAGTGAGATATCCGAATACGGAAACGACGAATTTAAATAATATATAACATATAGTGGACGCAAAGATATAAGGAAGTCTGGCTACAGTTAACAAAGGGGTGCATTAAGTAGATTTGTCACAAAGTTAATAAAATTCTATTTCATGCTCATATTATTGTTATTCTATTTTTATCCATGTTATTATATTATTATTGAACACTGTAACATGACTTTTGACTATATTTTAAACTAAAAATGTAAATAAATACATAAATAAATAATAAAACATCTTTATTATGTTAACAGATATAAAATAATTATAATACGGCTCTGTTTCTTTTCATATTTCTACCAGTTTAATCCTGGGATAAGCCTGTACTAATTACATGCTGTGAGGGGCGTCTAAAAATCATTTTCTTATATCTTTGCGTCCAGTATACCATGTACACAGCTTTAGGAAGACGGACCTCGATTTCCTAAAGATTCGCGCCCTAATCACTTGCACTCGAAATTAGCTATTTTTACAATACTTGCACAAATAGAAGGAAAAGAAGAATAAGTTTCAAAATTAACAGCTGTCAAATTGTTGTCAAAATAAACAGAACCTTGATCTATAATATTTACTTACTGTCAACAGTGGATGGTAAGTAACTATTACAGTCCTGATGTAACCATGGAAATCCCTGTGCAATATAAGTTCCATTTACTTAAATTTTGTCATTAATAGATAATTAACAGTACAAGTATTCTAAAAAAATAATTGAAATCAAAATCGATTTAATTTTGTATAATAAGTTTCACTCAAATTACAGTACAGCTTTTAAAAGAACCCGAAGCATTTGGACACAGATGTGTTTCTGGATAAAAGATGAAATCACGGCTATAACCGCTTATCAGACAAACATTGCAGGTATTTCAGGGACTAATTTAGTACTGTTTGAACTTTAGATATTTCCCTTTTTCGTAGGGCAAAGTTCGCCTCAGGAAACATGAAGAAGCTATTCATAGCCTTATACGAAAGATAATACCATATATATTTATCAATATTAGAAAGTACTCTGATTGAATAAATATAGCACTTATCATATAAAAGTAATTCTAATACAGTATTCGTGACTACCTAGACAATAAATTACCCAGAAACGGAAGTAGCAGCTGCACAACCTATCATGAAACCACTTAAATCAATTCAATCATTACTGCTATCCATTTCACACTTACAATCTTATAGCATCAAATAAATCACAGATCACAGTTAGCCAGGCCATATCGACCCAGAACGCAACAACCGACAATCTATATTATTATCGTTCTTTTGTTTTATCACTCAATGCCAACTTTGCCCTAAATAACACACGAATGATAACACAACGTAGTTGAGCTAACTGTATTGCGGTGCATGATTTTATTTACTCTATTGTGATAGATAAATGGTTTACGGTGTCATATGGTGGACTTGTGGCATGATTTATGTGGTGTTAGTAGTGTGACTGCGATTGTTTTAGTCAGAATGGCTTATGGACTCGTTTAAGTGGCCTGACCACATTTTTAATGGTTGAACGAAGCATGTTGTTCATGGCGACAAAATATGAAAGACGTTGTAAGGAACAAGTTCTCAAACTAATAATATTCTTTCTTTGCTTAGTTTCTTTCATAAATTTACGGTTTCAAATTTTTAATTCTACTGCGAATAATATCTGTTTTAAATTAAAGTTTTACAGCCAGCTAGAGCTGGGTAATAGAAAGCTATTTTTATATATAAAATAACATAAATAAATATATCCTCACGCCTTTTACCCATTACTGGGTGTGGCACTCTGTCGAAGCAGATCTCGATAAGTGATATATTTATGCGCGTGAAATGCAGTTACCACCCCTCAAATCACGGCCCCCGAAGATGTTAGAGGTGGGGGAGTCATAGGGGTAATTTTTGAATTTTTGTTTAACTTATTCTAATGTACATTAACTTACGTTTTATAAAATCTTCTTTTTTGAGAATATAGCTGTTAGTCTTTAAAATTTATAAAAATATAAATTTTTGTTAATAATCAACTAACGTCATCATATTGAAAATGCTAGAATTATTATTTAAGTAATTAATACAATACTTGGTTTAGTTCTTTAGAATTTTATTTAAAATTGAATTTGATCAAAAAATAATAATTGTTTATTAAATTCGTTATTTGTTTGTTATTAAGTTATTTATTTATAGTTACGTTTTGTTTATTTATTATTTTAATTTTCCTGACCAAAAAATGGTTTAACTAAATATAAATTTATATTATTTCCAGAACGCAAATTTAAAATATTCATGCGACCTACTAAAAATTTAATTAACAATTTTCATGATGTTCGACACAAGTTCGATAGTTTCTGATTGAAATCCAGATGTTAAAAACTTGTCTTTGTCATTAAATAAAAACATGTACAATGCAAACAAGGCAAGCGTAACATGAAAATACTATGAAGTAAATTGTAATTTTGTCCTAATTTCTACAAAATATATCAAATTTGATCAATGATAATGAATAACCTCGATATCGGAGAAAACAGCTAAATATACACTTGCTCGAATATTGGCTTATTTTAGCTGTATTCCATTTGCCACTTGGTTCACTTAAATCAGTTCAGATAAATTTGACAACTTGGCTGAATGAATTGAATTAAGCAAACTAATGCACTTATCGGAGTGAATTACTTCAAAGTAAATTCGAGTCAGTAATTCTAGCGCTAGAAATTAACTCAGTTTAGTAATCTAGCGAAATAAATAAGTGATCTGATTCAGTAAATGTAAGTTAGATCTGATCCAAATGGCAAATGGAATACGTCTTTTATTTTTATGAGCTATCATTTGAAGTAAGAAAACATGTATTGTTTGAGTGCTTTTAAATCGATTATAAACAGAAAAACAAATAATAAATTTTATTGTACGGTTAATTTATATGATCTTTTAGACTCTAAGAAGAATTCTCATAATACTAATAAAGCGCAAACATCATTCCATCAATGCGTTCGAAATTGCATTTATTGCTATTGTTAGAATGGGATGGCTAGCACAGTGGTATGAAGTCGGCCTGTGGATCCTGAGGTCCCTGGTTCGATTCCCACAGGCAACAAATTTTCATAATTTGAAAAAAAAAGCTATCCCTGTGGCTCCTCCACCACTAACATGTTTGGGGGCCGTGATTTGACGACTGGTAACCGCACTTCACGCGCAAAATATATCACTTACCGAGATCTGCTTTAGCAGAGTGCCACACCCAGCAATGGGTAGAAGGCGTGATGATATATTTATATTTATTTATTTTATTTTAGCTATTGTTAGAAATCAATTATTAATACTTTGTCTGTCAAGATATAAATAATAGTTATTTATTATACAAGTGTTTTATTAAGTATATAAAACACAAGTGTAATATACAATTTTATCCAAAACTCATAATTATAGGTATCGAAGAAGATTGGTCGTAACGTATAACGTTGATTCAATTATATATATTTTGTCAAAATATGGTAGATCATGAAGTGGTTGCTAAGTAACAAGTTGTTTACAGTGTTTTATGAAATATAAAACACTATTGTTTTATGAGCCATATAATTCAACTGAAATCAGTGTTAATAATGTCTTTATTGAGTTGTGGATAAATAAATAAATATGTCATCACGCCTTTTACCCATTACTGGGTGTGGCACTCTGCCGAAGCAGATCTCGGTAAGTGATATATTTATGCGCGTGAAGTGCGGTTACCAGCCGTCCAATCACGGCCCCCAAAGATGTTAGTGGAGGGAGAGCCACAGGGGTAATTTTAAATTGGTGAAAATGTTTTGTCTGCTGTGGGGATCGAATCAGGGTTCTTAGGATCCACAGGCCGACTTGATACCACTGAGCCATTACCCCATAAGATATGTTAACAAAAAAATAGATATAAAAATGTAATAACATATTTATTATATTAGTTAGGTCCGGTTGATAAAGCGATATTAATTATGTTGTTACATAACAACATGTTAAAAGTCAACATTGACCAAGATGGCTGACACCACATTTTAGATATTTTCTCATTTTTATGTCATATTTAACTAATATCAGCATTAAAATGTTTACTGTTAGTTAAATAACAATGGTAAACAATATTTGTAAAAAATAATTTTTACTATATAAATGAAAATGTTTTAAAATATTTAACTGTCACAAATTTTGAATGGGGTAGATGGCTCAGTAATTTCGAGTCGACCTATATATTTGAGAATCCGGATTCTATTCCCACAGCCGACAACAAACAATTTTCACCACATTGAAACTACCCTTATGGTTTTACTACTAACATATTTGGAGAGTGATGGGACGGCTAGCTCAGTGGTATGAAGTTGGCCTGTGGATCCTGAGGTCCCTGGTTCGATTCCCACAGGCGACAAATTTTCATAATTTGAAAAAGCTATCCCTGTGGCTCCACCACTAACATGTTTGGGGGCCGTGATTTGACGACTGGTAACCGCACTTCACGCGCAAAATATATCACTTACCGAGATCTGCTTCAGCAGAGTGCCACACTCAGTAATGGGTAGAAGGCGTGATGATATATTTTTTTTTTTTTTTTATATTTGGAGAGTGTGATTTTACGATTGGTATTCGCTCTTTACGTAAATATATCACTTACCGTGATCTGCTACAGCAGAGTGCCACACCCAATAATGGATAAAAGACGTGATGATATATTTATATTTATTTTCCAAATTTTAACTTTTTCGATTGATTAGCTAACAATATTTTATACAACCGGGCCTAAAATTACATTACATTTTCTTTCTAAACCACATATTTATTTAAAAACTTCATGTTGCGATCTATAACTACCTATATTTAATTTAATTGTATATTCATGTAAACAAGTCATGAAAAAGAGATAAAATTTATAGTTGAACATAAATTTTATACTCGAGTGTACATTTTAATATGCAAAAACTTTAATATCCTTACAGTTATCTACATATTTCTAATCCTCCGCTTTAAAAATATCTAAATTGCTTAAAGAAAAACAGAAGTATGCTGCTTTTAGTTTTTAATATAACCGCACGTTAGAAATCAAATATTACCATAATTGCCTCAAAAAACTAACAAATACTCTATAAGTTTTACTTTATAAGGTACATAGTTTCAATGGAAAGTTCACATCCCATAATTTTGGAAAATAAATGCAGAATTTAATGATACATCTGTTAATTATAGGCAAAATATTCCGTAGAAATTCCTATTAATTATAAAATATCTAAATAAATAACGTGTATTATTAATTCATAATAAGATTTCACTTCAAAGGTCTCAGGAGAATTTTATTGAAAAAGTGAAAATCACGGTGAAAATGAAAGGATTATCAAAGTCGTTTTATTAAGTTCGTAACACTCTATCTACAATGTAAACACGAATATAATTTTCTGAATATCACTACTTTCCAACGTATTACATCGTTATTATCTGAACAACGCTATTTAGAATGAAATGTCAAGATGCGAAACGCGAAAAACAAAATTCATTAGCAATATCTACTGTGAAAATACAGAGTGATCAAAAGGAATTGTTACAGTTGGCAATAAAAAAAACTACTTGAAATTGGTAAGCCTACATAAATTAATTTCCTATTATTGACAGTCAGAGCTGGGCAGAAGCTAGCTACTTTTGTAGCTTAGCTACTAGCTTAGCTACATTTACCTTAGCTGTAGCTTAGCTAACTGTGAAAAAATATAGCTGTAGCTTAGCTAACTGTGAAAAAATATAGCTGTAGCTTGTAGCTAGCTACTTTTTGTAGCTTAAAGCTACATTTTAAGCAGAAGATCAACAAAGTACGCATGCGTACAAGCTAAACCCACACAAAATAATTATTTGTTGCTGGTTCTAACTGGCTCTAATACGCAAAAATACACAGTAGGTTCCAGATGTTATGTGCTATTTTTGATATTTATGTACTTAATAGTAAATTAACAGTCATTATAACAAAAGACTGATCATATGACAATGGCAAATTTAATTATTTCATAATAATTTAAAAAAGTAGCTTTAAAATTTAACAGCTACTTTAACGAAAGCTTTTAGCTGTAGCTTAACTATATTTTACAAAATATAGCTTATAGCTGTAGCTTAGCTACTTTTTTAAAGAATAGCTGTAGCTGTAGCTTAGCTACTTTTTTTAAGTAGCTTGCCCAGCTCTGTTGACATTGACATTTAAAATTTAAATTTGAGTACATTTATTATTACATTTATTACTAAAGTATTTCTATTACTTAAAAAGTCAAAATCCTATTAGCTGTCAGACTCCTGACATAACCTATTTGTATTTATTAAAAATGTCAAATAGCATTTCCGCCTTTATCTGACTTTGTGCCAACTGTGGAATAAAAAGATCTCTGGAATTGTACTGCCAACTATAACAATTCCTTTTGATCACCCTGTATTTCTCTTATGTAAAAATTTCATATAGAACAACATATAGGTGATTACTTCCTTATTGAAGAAGAGCATATTGCTGATCAAACACTAGATTGCAAATGCTACGGGCTTACAGGTAACGTTATTGTGTAACTCGTAACATAAAAGAAAAGGTAGTGATACATCATCTTTAATAATATAAAGATTGTTACGGCAGTAAAGTATTTTTAATCTGTCAGGTTATTGGGAAATTGGTTATTATGTTTCACCATTTTAAAGATTGAATTATTGAAATTATAAAAATTGGTAATATAAGTGATAATAATTAAGTCATGCACTGGTTGCATTACTTGCCCTGCAGTTGCATTGTATTTTTTTTTGAATGCAAATTAAATCATGTTTCATTTTATTTAGATGTAATTACAAAATTAATATTTTGTACAGAAGGCTAATAATTAAGTAATTTATAATTAAATAGTAACTATTAATTTGCAATCGACACGTAAATATAATTACACAAAACATAAATCATATAAATATTGAATGTTTCCAATTAAAATTAACTTTATTTTAAAAATAACGAAAATATTGTTCAATAGTTTAAGTTTGCTCACCAATTTGTCTAATGCTTTTTTTTCAATTTTATTTACAATTCTTTATTCATTAAAATTTAACCAAACTGTATGTTTTATAACTCAAATAAATAAATAAATATATATATATATATATATATATATATATATATATATATATATATATATATATATATATATATATATAATTATGGCTCAGTGGTATCCGAGTCGGCCTGTGGATCCTAAGAACTCTGGTTCGGTCCCCACAGCCGACAAAACATTTTCACCAATTTAAAATTACCCCTATGGCTCCTCCACCACTAACATCTTTGGGGACCGTGATTTGACGGCTGGTAACCGCACTTCACGCGCATAATTATATCACTTACCGAGATCTGCTTCGGCAGAGTGCCACACCCAGTAATGGGTAAAAGGCGTGATGATATATTTATTTGATTTTTACATAACTATTTCTAGAATAAAATATTTTTGTGCAATTTTACGAATAATTTGTGGTTTTTATTAAATAGTATCATTAGACAAAAGAGTACTGAAAAACAAAATCAATTAAACTATTATAAAATTAGTAGAGGATGATTTAATAATTCATGAGGGTTTTGCACTGAAATCGTTTTTGAGATAGATTCAGAATAGGAACAAACCTTGGAAGGTTGGAGACTTTACAAAGAACCACAAAAAACAATTGCCTAATTTAAAAATGTTTCAATAGGTATTATTAAATATTATTATAACACCTGTACTTCAAAAAAGTAAGGATAAAACAACAATATATCAATTTAATTGAAAAAAAACAAAAATGTTAAAATTAATTTTCAAACCAGGGTCACAAATTTCAAAACATATCCCCTGCAATTAAGGTCGATTTCAATTAATAAAAACAAAGTATCCAATTATTTAAAAAAATCAACAATTGCTAAATCAATGTAATCACTGCAATCTCAACAAAAGACAATTGGTAAAAATCTTGTATCGCTCACGGCAAAGTTGATTTGATGTTAATAAGTTTTACGACAGCGCGATCGGTTCGGTGTACCGAGCATTGAACACTTGGAACCTAGACATTGAAAGTCAGAAAGCAGAACTGCTTCACGTACAGCAACTAGCAACATCCGACGAGCGACGAGCGACGTTCAAGGTAATTCGTGATGACGGAGTCACGGCTTTCCATTTTATAGGAATTTCATATGCATTATCATGCAGTCTAGAATACATCTTTCAATGAAATTCTAACATTTTATTTGTTGCAGACTACCTATCTTATTTATTCTCTCTTTTCAGAAATTTCATCCCAATTATAGTGCAACGAACCTATACTTTGTTGTAGACTCCGAACCACTCTGACAAAGCTAATTTTTACTTTCTTATACGCAGTATAAGGAAGTATTGGAATCGTGAAAAAAATCGTTGAGGAGATTTTCGCGGAAATACGTGTTTTGAGGTCCACTGAATCCGTTTTGATCATTTTCTCAATGATGTCTGTGTGTGTGTGGATGGATGGATGGATGGATGGATGTGTGTCCGTATGTGAAATATCTCATGAACGAGATAAGATTTGTTAACGAAACTTGGTAATTATAAGTTTCATGAAAATACGAAGAGCTGAGTTGATTTTGAATGAAATTGAATAGCCGGAAGCGGAAGTTTACCGGACACAAAAAACAATAAATTCCATTTATTTCAAAAATGGAATCAGTTACGAAAATATGTTTCAAATAAAAGATGTTGGCAAAAATATTTGGAACATAAAATGTTATTTGCAATTTTCCTGTATATGCGTCTAATTTTGAGAAAAACTAATTTTTATATTTAATAATATATTTCAATAATCATAGTAGCACTAGAAACAAAAAACATAAATTTTAAATTTTGCTTTATCTAGTTATCTATGTCTTCTTACGGAAAGAAACTAAATTACATGTTTAATAACATATATTCTAAATATTATATATGCTGTGTATAAGAAAGTCGTGTGGTGCCCACACCAGATTTTTTTTATTAGTTTCTTGTAATCAGTGAGATTGTAACACAGTCATCTTGCGTAATTACGTACAAATAAATGTTCTAACCCTTTAATCAGAAATGCTTTCTTTTAAAATAAATTAGAAACAATTATGTTGGGTTGTATGAAAGTTTTATCGGTTCATTAGCAACTAACGATTCAATAAGTTTCGGAAAATCACCATTGATACTGTTGCTAAATAAAAAAATTTGTAACTAAAGAGTTCTTTATTTTTTTCTTGCAACCCAGTATTAAACTGTGAGAACTATACAACACCAAAATTTTAATAGTTATTTGTGTAAAAAGTGCGTAAAGTTATTCTTTATTACTCGCACACGGTAATTACAGTGCAAGCCGAGGGTGAGAGCTGCAATAGTGCAAGAGGAACTAAGACTATGCTCGTGATAGACACATAATTTTTCCTAAGACTTAAATTATCAAAATAGGTTTTTTTTAATTGAAAATAACTATATTTGGTTAGTTCAATCTACGTTCAACCAGTTCATGTTTCATTTGTAAACAAGACAATATATACAATTGAAGAAAATAAACAAAAAATTATGTTTTTGAATCTGTCATTTCTTCACGATTCATCATATTTTAGTCAAAAATGAGTGAAAATATCTTAAATTTGTCTTTGTAAGTGCTTCTAATGATCGTCCAATAAGCCGAAATCGATAAACAATATTGTTATATTTTTTGTTTAAATACATTTTATGAAACTACATCAAATGTTTGATTAATTTAAATGTGTTACATATACTCTGTTTTAATATCTGTGCTCTATTTAAATAATCCTTTTTCCTTTGAGCTAAATTCTTGAAATTATCAGTTAATTTATTATATAGGTATTTGTACTCCTTTACAAACTAATAAATTTTGTCTTAGTGCAGACAGAGTTTTTGTGTGTAATATAAAACTCTATTATTATGTTCAATTTTTATTATTTTTTTTCAAACTACTCTGACTGCAATCCCAATTTTATTTTATGTATCAAAATTATACTTGAAATCTTTAATTCTTTTAACCTTAGTTCTACACTAATACATCTGTTATATTTTAAAATTATTCGCATTGCTCTTTTTTGAGGTAATTGTAAATTATTTAAGTCAGTTTGATCAGTGGCGTACCTAGAACTTTTGCCTCCCAGGGCGGTCTCCAATTTGCCGCCATTTCTAAGTCAATCAAATGGTGGTTTTTATAAATTAATAAAATAAATATAAAATAAATATTGAGGTTATATAGGATCCTTGATAATATGTTTATGTAATTGGAATTTTAGGCCTTCAAAATCCAGAAAGTTTCATTCCAATTGCATAAAATAAATATATCATCACGAATTTTACCCATTACTGGATGTGGCACTCTGCCGAAGCAGATCTCGGTAAGTGATACATTTATGTACATGAAGTGCGGTTACCAGCCGTAAAATCACGGCCCCCAAAGATATTAATGGTGGGGGAGCTCGAGGGGTAATTTTAATTTGGTGAAAATTGTTTGTAGACTGTGGGAATCAAACCGGGGTCCTCAGGATCCACAGGCCAAC
This sequence comes from Pterostichus madidus, assembly GCA_911728475.2. Lineage (NCBI taxonomy): Eukaryota > Metazoa > Arthropoda > Insecta > Coleoptera > Carabidae > Pterostichus > Pterostichus madidus. The sequence goes on along the minus strand of OU452313.1, from coordinate 14,899,034 downwards.
TCAAACCAATTAGCCATTACACCATTAAATTAATAAACATAAATAAATAATTGTAATTGAGACAAACTATAGGTGGGGAACTTTTTTACCATTGGATGGCTTATTTAAATTAGGCAGTAATAAAGGAATTTTTCGAGATCATATTTTCAACCCTACATTGACTTGATGAAAAAAATATTCGAAATCAAATAGTAATTCATAATTCGTAGAAATCGTATAGTAAACTTATGAATTGAATAAGTTGCTTTTTACAACTAAAACTAAATATACAAAATGTCGCCCCAAAATATGTGCCGCCTGGTGCGAACCGCACCCACCGCCCTCCCTTAGATACGCCACTGAGTTCGATTAGTCAGGTATATGAGCCTGAAAAATATATTTGCGGTAATATATTATTTCTTTTGCTTACGTACAACACCATGGAAAATTTAAGAATCTTAATTCTATCAAACGACAAATACTATCTACACATTTACTTTTCTCCAATAAAAAAGTACCTCTCTTAAAACATGACCTAAAAAGATAAAACTAATTTATCCATCGTTGGATCAATAACCAAAATTTAATTTAAAATTCAAAAGTTCCTTCCACAAGCCAAATTCAAATTTCATTCGCAAAAAAAAATCGTACACAAATTCAATGAGGCATGATATTGAAAAGAAACTTATTAATAATTATCTAATTTGGATACGAAACAGAACGTGTCAGAGAATGAGGCCCTCCGGCAACTTTCTATAAACACTAAACATTACGTACAAACGGACATATGCAAACGCATTAGATGTGCACAATCCAACGTAGTAGTATAATATGTAAAACTGAGCTATCATGACTCATGACGACTAATTGTAAGTTGCTGTAAATTGTACAAGATTTCCTGGTTTTATAGTTTTCGTAAAAATCTCAGATGAAAGGGAAGAAGAAGATTCTAAATTTTTCTTGACATTTGAGGTTATTATGTAATGATATAAATTTGAATAAAACTCAAAATGTCGCAGATTTACACGAGAAATTGTAAATAGTTACACATGTAAAAGTTTCTACATATTTTTAGTAGATATTATGTTTTGAAATTGTTTACTAATCAAATGATTACCTACTTGATTGCAACCTATGAAAGTGAACAGATCTAAAAAATATCTTGAAATTATGAAATAAAAGTAGTATTTGAAATTAGGATTGTGGATTGAGGTCAATATCATATTCGAAATTCAGTTTTAGTTTTAAATTGAGATTATAATCATAGATTTAAAGCTTTAAACACTGGGTTACACTAAATTAAGAAATATTGGAAATGTACTAGAACAACAAAAATATATACTTATATTTTTTGACGCAGTTATTACCGATTCCTAGATTTTATGTTAAAATTAGTAACGAACAATAAATTTTACTTGGTTTATTATAAAATTATCTAAAACATAAATTTTAGTAATATATCTAATATTATACGAGTACATACCGAGAACTCGTTATAAACATGTATTTTATTGCTCCAAAAATACTAATAGAATAGAATAATAAAATATGAAATACAGCTATTTAAAATTAAATAGGATATACGTAGATAAAAAAAAATGTTACAATTATAAGGATAGATAGTAGGGTTGTTGATTTTTCGAATATTCGAGACTTCGAATGTTCGGATTTACTGGAGCTTCGAATTTTTGAATATTCCGAATTTTCTAATTTTCGAATTGTGAATCTGGATCCTATCATGAACACGGCATGTTGATATGAATAATTTTCAGAATAAACTCATTTGCAGAGTTTTGTATTAATTCATAAGTAATTATTATTAATTATTATTATTTGCCAAATTAATTCAAGTTAGACTTAAAATTTCGCTACACTGTCAAAAACGTTTTAATTAAGACGTTTTTGTATCCTTTTTATTGTTATTTTAAAACGTTTTACTAAAAGTCCGTAGCATTTAGATGGGCGGTAAGAGAATAGATGTCTTAATTAAAACGCCTAAACTTGCAGAGTTTTTGCAGGATACTTCACCGAGTTTATTATTTAATTCGTGGCAGACTTTTCGCGAATTATGCGTGAGCGAGTTTGAAGATGACAGATGGCGTTAATTCAGTGGCAAAAAATTCGAGAATTCGAAGCTTCGAAAAATTCGATAATTCGTAAATTCGAAGCTTCAAAAAATTCGAAGCTTCGAAGTTTTTTGGCGAAGTTCAAAACATTCGAATGTTCGAACGTTCAGAAATTCAAACTTCGGTGGAAATCAACGACCCTAATAGATAGTTAATGACTCCATATTAAAATTACCGCTGTGGCTCCCCATCCACTAACATCTTTTGGGGTCGTGATTTGTCGACTGGTGATCGAATTTCACGCGCAAAATATATATCACTTACAGGGCTATTCTACGACAGAATGTTACACTCAGTAATGGATAAAAAGCGCGATGATATATATACGAGTATTTTTATTTTACAACTAATTTGAATTAATCTTTAAGGTGGGTGATTAGTCGGCCGCCTATAAGTTTTTAAATTGCCTCACAATAAACTTGTAAAAATCAAAATTAGTCTTATTTTAATGTTTTATTCCATGTTGAAGTGAAGCAGTATTCGCAAATCATGTTTCAGTTGCGGTTTTAGTTAGTAGTGACATCTATTGACAAATATAAGAAACAAATGTACGAAGACAGATGACACAAGAAGCCATCAGAAATCGTGATCACATTTTTTATTTGCTGTCCAACCATTGATAATAATTTGTCAAATAGTTTAATATACAATCGAAAGTATATCTGAGTCATTTAATCTCATCTCTTGTAGCAAATTAACAACAAAAATTGTGTTTGCTCACTTTTCAGAAGAACTACAGCTCATAGTATATATATTTCCGCTCAACAGAAAATCAAATTAGAGATAACTTTGATCATAACATGGGGTGGCTAGCTCAGTGGTATGAAGTAGGCCTGTGGATCCTGAGAACCCTGGTTCGATTCCCACAGATGACAAACAATTTTCATAATTTTTCAAAAACTACCCCTGTGGCTCCTCCACCACTAACATCTTTGGGGGCCGTGATTTGACGACTGGTAACTGCACTTCATGCGCAAAATATATCACTTACCGAGATCTGCTTCGGCAGAGTGCCACACCTAGCAATGGGTAGAAGGCGTGATGATATATTTTTTATATATATATATTTGTGGATCCTGAGAACCCTGGTTCGATTCCCACAGGCGACAAACAATTTTCATAATTTCAAAAACTACCCTGTGGCTCCTACACCACTAACATCTTTGGGGGCCGTGATTTGCAAGGCAAGTATGGTTACCAGCTGTCAAAACACAGTCCCTAACATGCTAGATAAGGGAGAGACAGAGGGATAAATTTCAAATAGTGAAATTCAGTTTTCAGCTGTGGGAATCGAATTCAGGTTCTCAATTTCATTGCCAAAAAGCTATTAATATAAAACAATAACATAGAACTTGAATTCAAATCAATTTATTATTTAATTTTAATGCCTCGATTCTAAAGTTGAGAAAGCTTGCTTTAAAATGTAATAAATTATTCTTTGATATAGTACATAAATCTCGACATAACATAACAAATTGATGTCCATTTCCGTTTGATCAGCGTTAATATGTTCTTAAATCACCGTTATACCGCTATAAACTCAACCGTTCAAGTAATAAGTAATTGAATTACATTTAATTACGACGTATATACGCCATCACCTACTTTTACAAAAACGTCCAATCTACCTACTTTTTGTCCTATCGAAACTAAACTTTATAATCTCAGCAAAAAATCACAAAAATCCTTTCTCTTTCTCAGTTCAAAGTCATTACAATCAAAACATCATCTCAACACTATAATTAACGACCAAACGTTGATTGTATGCATATCAGAGAGAAAAAATATCTTCTCTATATGTCAAACACATCCTAACCTAATCTAACATTGCATTGTTCTCAAGAATCAAACTTATTACAGCCCTGGAGAAAATATATTTTGTGTTATGTGGAAATCTGTCAAAGGAAATCCGTTGAAAGGTTTAATAATCATTCAAGTAGAAAATTGTCCGGTAAAAAGCAAAAACCTGAGGATATTACAAATTTAACTGCTTAAATTCGCGTAAAAATTGAAATTTAATTCGTAATACTTTTACTGTCAGAAAAAAATGAAACTTTATTACATGTTATACAGTATAATTAAATGTTAAATATTTTTTCATAGCTCATAAAACAACAAAAATAAAACCATGCGAATTTTTCTAAACGAATGGTTCCGATAAATGTTATTAATTAATTTCTAGAATAATTATTAAAATTATTTTGTGAAATCGCGTCTTTAATAAATTAATTTCGATTTATATTTAATTGATTGTATAAAATATTGTAATTAATGATCTCGTTATGATACCTTTCTAACGACAGTTTAAATGAAATGATTCTCTCTTCAGATATCTAGAAATGTCATGATTTCTACGATTAATCATTAAAATATGTATTTATACGCATCAATTAATTCTTTCATAGATATATTACTAATAATATTGCAGAAAGTTGACATTTCTTATCATTTCCTGTCACATTTCTTACAAAACTGCAAAATTATAACGGTACAGTCTCATTAAAATACTTTTTTTTTATAAATATTACTGCAGTTAAGTACACCAATATTTTATCCAAATATATAAAAATAAATATAAATAAATATATCGTCACGCCTTATACCCATTACTAGGCGTGGCACTCTGCCGAAGCAGATCTCGGTAAGTGATTTATTTATGCGCGTGAAGTGCGGTTACCAGTCATCAAATCACGGCCCCCAAAGATATTAGTGGTGAGGAAGCCACAAGGGTAATTTTAATTTTTGTTTCGTTTGAACTTATGAAAAAAAAAATGAAAGTAATTTTTTATCTGTTTTTAACATATTTTATTTACTTTTTGATGTTGTCAAATTTATTACAATACTTTTAACCTTTAAGTTAACAGTAATGTTTTCTTGTTTCTAAAAAAATTAGTGTTTCAATGCCAACTTCAGGCTCAATCTTCAGGATTTATTAATGGACGGCTGGTAACCGTGAGTCTTGCACAAAAATATACCATTTACCAAGATCAGTTTCAGCTTAATGCCACACCTAATAATGATTAAAATGGTATGATCATTTCTTTATTTTTATTTATGATTTAATCGTTATTGTATCGGGATCATCTCCAATAATAAACAATGCAAATATTTTAATTTCTTTATTAGAATATCTATCAAGAAAACAATTTATCATGAGATCATGACAGTGACAGAGAACTAAATTATTTCTTATAATTATATTGTTAAACAATTCATATGAGAAAAGGGAAAGTCACAATTTTCCCGTTATAGAATAACAATGCATACATTTAATTTATACAATATTATTAATAACAATATAGTAAGAGTTTATACGACGTTGTTTCTCCATAATTATAGAGAAATTTACGCTGAAAGTGAATATATTTGGATAAAATATTGGTGTATTTAACTGTAGTATTATTTATAAAAAATATTAAATATAAATATCCATCACGCCTTCTACCCATTACTGAGTGTGGCACTCTGCCGAAGCAGATCTCGGTAAGTGATATATTTTGCGCGTGAAGTGCGATTACCAGTCGTCAAATCACGGCCCCCAAATATGTTAGTGGTGGAGGAGCCACAGGGGTAGCTTTTGAAATTATGAAAATTGTTTGTCGCCTGTGGGAATCGAACCAGAGTTCTCAGGATCCACTGGCCGACTTCATACCACTGAGCTAGCTACCCCATAGGTTGCAGAATAGGATAATCTTATTTCAAAAAGTTCAATATTCAAATGCTAACTTCAAACTCAATTAAGCATATGATTCGTCAAAAGTGTTTCCTAATTATTTTTAGTTTTTAGTTTCATGAAGTAGCAATCGAAATGATTGTCAATGATCAATGCCATATATAATTAACGTAGATTGAAAATAAAAATAAATCAATATAATTCAAAACAAGTTAAATATAAATTAATAATTGTTTATACCAACGACAGTAAAAAACAAATAAATTATATATTAATATTATTCTAGCTCATTAATCAGTTCAAAAAACAATTTCATAATTAACAATTTTGGTCAATAGTAGCTAAAAAATCGTTGTACTAATTAGCACCAGCACTCACTTGTTTTAATTTTGTTTAACACTAAAAAAAACGAAATTAAATTTCTAAACAATTACAATCAAATGTTAGCGGGTTCTTATATTAAACAATAAAAACAAGCTTTAAAAAACAAATATTATATAGGCAATCAAGTTTGGCAGTGTTATAAACAACAATTTCTAAACAGGTTTTTTGCATTACACCTGAGACTTGACATTTTTCAAGGACGCTCTGTAGTCTTTATTCAAACAGGTGGCAATTAAAAATCGGTTTTGTCAACAACAATGATATAACAGCCTCTTAACGCCTTAATCTTCTTAGTTGTAAATACAACTTGTTAGCTACTGTGATGAGCGTGATACATACAAATTATACTTTATTAAAAGACCTTCATTAAAGTTAATATATTTTTCTTTTTCACCCACTTTAATATCACACTATTATTTCAACTTTATCTATAGGAAAGAACGCTATTTTATGAATGTTTACGTTACATACCATGGATACGTCATTGTATTTTGGTCTTACTACCAAAGCTGTATTCCATTTGCCATTTGGTTTACTTAAATCAGTTCAGATAAATTAGACAACATTAGTAAATGAACTGAATTAAGCAAACTGATGCACTTATTGGGGTGAATTAGTTCAAAGGAAATTATTATCAGTAATTCTAGTACTGAAAATAAAATCAACGAAGTAATACAGCGAAATAAATAAGTGATCTAGTTCAGTAAATGTAAGTTGGATCTTTTTTAAATGACAAATGGAATACACCTCAAAAATAGCATTTTTACTACAGTTGGCATGGTAACGTAAATAATTTTGTCAACTTGTTTCATTTTAATTTGAACAAATTTGGGAAATTTTCTAATTAAGTGGGTAAAGAAAATAATATATTTCAATCGTCGAGTCTCGTAATAAAATATGACTTGAAAAATTGGATTTTTAATGCAAAGAAACAAATAACTATTATACATGGGGTAGATGGCTCAGTGGTATCAAGTCGGACTGATTTCCACACCCAACAAACAATTTTCAACACATTAAGCCCGTCTGACACGATCAATTTTTTAGTTCAATTTTAATGCACATTTTTCATGTACATTTTCATTGAAGATTAAAATTCCTGTATGCAACGTCAATTTTCTGTTAGATGCGCATGCGCATTTCGATCTGTTTTGAAAATATGTCGGTATTGAATTAGGGTCTTTGTGTCAGAATCAAAATTATAATTTATATATGGCAGTTTTAGTCGCATACAAGTAAGGTTTATTTTTGTACTTCTCTATTAAAACGGACACCTTTGCCGAGATTACGACATTTTGATTAAATAATGATACAAATAGAAAAAATGAGGTTCATGGTTTCAACAGATTCAACACAGTTTGAAGTTTTTACAATACACCATGCCATGCGCTGCGCGCAACTTATTTGCGGTTAGGAAACATTGAAGAAGATAGGACCAGTTCTATTTTTTCATTGACATTAAAATTGAAGGAAACATTGAAGTGCCGAGTATGTATGATACGTTCATACATTGAAAATATACATTAAAATTTACCTTGTCAGACGGGCTTTTGAATAGAATGCGGGCACTCACGTGACATTGTGACGTTTTTGTGACGTAAAAACAGCTGTGCCGTGAAAGATCACTGCGCCACCTACAAAAATGAACTATTTTTTGGGACGAGATTTGAAAAGAACCCGGTTCTTGTCCCTGTGGCTTCCCCGCCACTAACATATTTGGGAGCCGTGACTTGACGACTGGTAACCGCACTTCACTCGCATTTATGTATCACTTATCGAGAAGTTTATTTATTTGTTAAATACCTATTGCTATTAGCTATCTAAAAAAAATATATATTTTTGTATAAAGTTTATTATTAAAGTTCATTGTTGTGTTTAATCTAGTTAAAATGAAATTTAAAAAAAAGCAATGGAATTTTAGTAAATCTCTGCTGATAAAAAGATACCTAGATAAAGGAAGGAAATAGAACGTTAAAAGAGTACTCTGTTATATTTACTTTTTAAGTACGAGTAGTATAATTGAAGATAAGATTACGTATTTTTGTTTTTGTTTTTCATTCATTGAAACTGGAAAATGATTCAACAATACCACAGACAAAATATATACATACGCCTAATTAAATATATTCAAATGGCAACGCTTTTCATCAATCAAATTTGTAGTTCTGGATGAATCTGTATTGCAGCGCTAATGTCAGTTATTAGTTCATGAACGATACATTAGGGCTTATGTAATTACAATTTATTTTTAATTGTGAATTAATACCTTTTTAAATGAAATGTATCTTGAGAAATTATAAAGCGGCCTAATTCAATGTCTATGAATTAAATCGACATTAGCGCTGCAATGCAGACTCGTCCAGAACTACAAATGTCATTGATAAAAACGCTGTCATATGAATACATTTAGTTAGACGTCTGTACATATTTTGTCCGTGACAATATGATTGAAATATGAGTAACAATACTGCTTGATTCATACATTATTACTCCTTCCAATTTTAACAACATAAAATCAACAAATATAAATAAACATTTGGCTTCTGTTTTCCGCAGTGACCTCGGCAATGAAGCATTTGTTTCAAAGAACAATTCTGATACCAGGATAAACGTGATCATTAGTTTCGTTCTTAATCATTTTTAAATAGCAATGCATCTTAATAGAAATTTATTCGCTTGAACACTAATATTAATATAGTATTACAGTTATTTTACAGAAAATATCATATATCGATTTATATTTACTGTTAAGTGTTTCACAAAAATTAAGAAATAAATTTTCATTTTAATGAAAACAAGACAAGAAACTGTTATGTATAAAAAATTATGAATTCTTTTTACTTAATAAAAAGATAAAGTATTAAAATTTTAAAATTATTAAATAAATAGTTATATCAACTAATTTCATTGAAATTTTGAGTTATTAAGCCGAAAATATTATTTAAAAAGGAATCAAAAATGATCCAGGAATATTGGATAAAATGGCTTTATTCATGATGTTAAAATATTATTGTTAAAATCTTATTTTCAATAATAATGACGACGTTTCGAACACAAATCTATGTTCATTATTAAAAATGAAAATAACTCTTTTGAAAAAATATTACAATTATTTATACAAGTACAATAACTATATAAAATGTAATTAGAATATCTATATAAAGTTTTTAAATATTTATCTGATGTTTTAAAAATATATATTTCATTATAAAATATCAAGAAAAATCATGTTTCACTTCGAAACAAGAAATGCACGTTCAAGGACAAACCAAGTCAAAATAAAATATATTTCTTGACTGCAAAATACAAATATAATAATAAATCTTGACTTGGTGTAACAAGTTTTACTGTATTTATATTTAAGAATGAGAACAGTAACGATATAATAAAACAATAATTTCAAATTTGTACTTAATTTTCACATACGAGCCCAGAATCACATCATTTAGTCTTTAAAAATTTAAATAATTCTCAAAACGCAGTTATCTTACATTTTGTAAATTCCACAATTAATTTTTAACATTTTAAATTAAATTCTTCAAAAATCTAATTCAATACATAAATGGTCTATCATTATTATTATCTTCTAGGCAGTTAGACAGATGAAAGCAAAGTTAATTACTATTGAAAATAAACTAATATTATTAAGTTTATGAATAAAACAAAAAAGTTTTAGTTAATATAAAAATGTTTACTTCCTCTTTCAATGTCTGTCATTCCAAGATGTATGTATCAATTGACTTCAAATTTGATGTGCATACTAGCTAATGTCTAAATCAAATTTCATTTCATTCTCTTCCATACTACACGAGAAATAAAACATCAAATTATAAAATAAGATTCGGGCCAACTGATTTGAATCATCGTCAATTACTATCAAACAGAAAAAAATTCATTTAAAAACAGCTATTAGGTGCACTTTCTGTCTCTACAATTTCAAAACAAGTAATTTAAACTGAGAATTACGAATCAGTTTTTCAGATCTCCTATTTATATAAATATCAATTGTAACATTATTTACGACTTAGTTTTACAATTCTAGAACCGTTCAAGTTAACTGCAATAAGTCGAATCGAAGATGAGTTTCTGCAGACAGAAAAAGATGGAAGATAGAAAACAAACTTCTGCGTGACCTAGACGTATCGCGCTACGTCAAGATAAACCATTTTACCATCGATGGACGATGTCGACTCTTGAAGAAATTGAAAGATCTCAAGATGTGTGTCAGACAACTAAAGCCTCCGGCGAGGCTGTCTGAGATATTCGCGAAAAATTCTTCAAGTGCCGACAAAGAAGAGTAAAACTGCGCCCAAAGGCAATAGATTTCAATAGTAACAAAAAAATATTTTTTCATTGTTTGTCCCGAGATAAGATTTCATTTGTTTACGTATAAGGTTTGGTTTCTGGCAATGAATTAATTTATATCTTTGTATGGTCACAATTTTCACACTGAATTAAAAATAATATGTAATTAGCAATAATTTGAATACGAAATTTAATGTAATATTTCATATTTCTCGTTGTATTAAACAGAAAAGTATAATAATTATTATAAGAGTGCATTGAGTTCAATAAATTCTTTGTAATATTTTGTTTATTATGATAAGAAGATAAAAGTTATTGTTTAGATAATTCTATTATTTATTTTGTATAATAATTTAGAAAAAAATGCACTTACCCAGGAATTATCCTTAAAGATCGACATTGTCCTCGAAATTTCGGCGTTATCCAGAAAAGTCTGTAACAATGAACATTGTTATCACTCACTAATTTAAATAAAATACTTATTTAAACTGTAGTCATAGTTCTATTAAACAATTAATATGCAGCACGATATCCGAATTATTATTACTATTATTATTTAAACACTGTCATCACTCAGGAACATAACCATTTAACACTACAGTCAACATGTTAATATATTTATCAGTATATTTCATAGAAAAATATTAGCAAATATTATAACGGACTGTTATGAACACGATACTATCAAGTTACATGCCGCAAAACAACTGACAGTTCAACAGAAAACATTTTTATTAAAACCACCTGACACTACCGCTCTACTTTCCCATTGGCGTGTAGAAGTACCATGTGACTCGCGCTAAACATTCATAATTGGTTGAAAGTTTAAATTTTGAATTGATGCTTCCTTGTTATTATCAATTGAATTGTTATTTACACTAATTTATCGTAACGTATTTTTCAAAAAAGGGTCCCATACTAATTTATAATCGTACAAAAATTAAAACGTTATACTTATCTTTGTTAACGTATGGAATTTTATAATAATTATTAATTAATCAGTTGTTACTTAATTCTTCAAATATAATTGAAAATACATACTATACAAATGTATCGAACATTTTTTTTACGTTTCCATATAAATGTTGAAATAACAAAAATGACTTTTTATCAAACAAAAATATTTGTTCAAATTGAATCCATTTGCTAATACGTCAGATACAACACATTTTCTTAAAAAAAGTAGCTTTCCACAATAATTCCTAGTTAAAGAAGATTGAATTTGTAAGTAAATATTATTAAATAATGTGAAGTTATGTGCAGAAAACTGTCAAGTATTTTTTTTTATATGATTAATTTTAATAATAGCAATTTGTAGATATTCAAAATAAATCAAATTATAGTTTCCCACTCTATTATTTGATATAATATTCAAATCAGTAAAAATATAAATTTTAAATTTATAGGTGAGTTATTTTCGTTTTTCGTGTTGCTTCAGTTTCCAGCGAGCTACAGTAACGTAACGCTCACTTCAAGTCATTTATTCCGGTTTTGTTGTAGTGCAAAGCGCGAGTCCTCAGAAATATTTAATAAAATGACTACGCAAGAGACGTAAGTATATTTAATACTATATGGAATGAATGCCTTAGACACTGCATGACGTAAATTTATAGATACATGTTTAAGATATATAGTAAATACTGAATTAAATTAAAAAAGTTCATCCTCGTGCGAGGTGTGCCGGCCATGTTGAAAACAAGAAATTTTATTGATCAAAGAATGTTCTAGAAGGAAATGATGATCTTTACAAAACATGATTTGCATGCAATCATTTTATTTCTAAATACCTTGCACACATTTTTTATAAAATAATGTTTTCTTTTTATGCATAAAATAAAATAAGTCATGTCATTTCCGCATTCTGAACTTTAACCTTACTTTTTTAGAGCGCCGCCTCCTCCTTCGGTAATGTGGGCCCAAAGATCTGGGGTCATTTTAGTCACAATTAATTTAGAAGATTGTAAAACCCCAGACATTAAGTAAGTAATTAAAATCTATAACTCGGCGTCATATATTTCTAAATCAATCTTATTACAGGTTAGAAAAAGATGCTGTACATTTCAAAGGGATTGGCGGATCTGATCAAAAATTACATGAAGTTACAATTCCTCTATATAAAGAAATCGACCCAGAAAAAAGTAAAACATTTAACCGGGATAGATGTATCGAATTAATCCTAGCGAAAGCATCTACAGAAGGTCCGTACTGGCCCACATTAACGGCAGACAAGAAAAAGTATCATTGGCTTAAATGCGACTTCAACAAATGGCAGGATGAAGATGAGTCAGGTGACGAAGGTATCATTAATAATTTAAATAGCCCGAACAATAAATATAATGAATAATTAATTACAGGAATGGGAGGGGGCGACTTTGAGGAAATGATGCGCCAAATGGGCGGTCTTGGTGCTGGAGGAGATAAACCATCGTTTGATGATCTCGAGGCTGGCTCAGGGGACTCGGACGATGAAGAACTTCCGGACCTTGAGTAGTGACTGCATGCTGATTGAACTGTAACTTTTATACTGAATTCGATGTGTGATCGTAGCTACAAACCATTGAGCCGTTGCATTCATAACATTTTATAGAGTTTCGTTTTGAATGTCTTTATGATTTTAGCTGCGATTACAAGCGTGTATTACCAAAATTATATAAGTTAAGATAGGTTTTTTTTTTTCGAGTCTTTTTTAATTTCAATCAAAGCATTGGAATGCCGGATGTAAAATATAAACATTAGACCTATTCCGATTGCACATACATTTATTTTTTACCTAACCCAAGTGTCTTAGCAGGTAATATGTTAATTTAGTTCAAAAAGTTGCATTCATAAAAATTATATTCCACCAAACGGTTTAAAGGGTTGTAACTACCAACAAATATAAACGAAATTTTTAAGTTAAGTAAATCAAACTTAGAAAACATTACAATTTATTGTTGATTGTATTTTTGCTGTATCAGTCAAATACGAACGTAATAAAGCTGTCATTGTTTACATCAGAAATATTCATTTTATTTTCCTATCCTTGAGGTATTCAAAAAATGTTCCAACCATTTGAAGAATCATACTTTATTTCAGTGGCGTTCATATTAAATATCAAATATGACAATGTACAAATGCACATACTTAAATGCTTTCAAATTGCAATTTAATGGGTACATTAAGCAGCACCTTTACTTTCTTGTTGCTCAAATTTAGGATATTTACTCTCTACATCCGACCAGAGTAATTTTCTAAAGGACAGATCTCGTACAACAGACGATACGTCATACAACTGTAAAACAAAATAATGCCAATCAAATAATTATAATTATTTTAATAAATTAGTCTTACGGGAATTCGAACTTGTCCCATGGAATCACGCTCCCTCAAAGTAACTGTATGTGGCTCTTTCAACGTATCAAAATCGATCGTTATTCCGTAGGGAATAGCAATTTCATCAGTTCTAGCGTAACGTCTACCAATCGATCCAGAACTATCATCTACTTTATGTGATATGTCCACAGTTGTTAGACTTCGTGCTACAAATATTAAGACAAAATAAGAAAAAAAAATGAAATGATTTATAAATTATAACTTACACAATTGTTTGACAAACGGTTGGAACTCAGCATTGGAAGAGAGCGGCAAAACACTGCATTTAATTGGAGCAACAATCGGAGGAAGAGTTAAATAAGTACGCTGTTCATCGTTTTCTCTCGTGCGGAAATTATGTTCAAAAATAGCGTACATCACTCGACCAACACCTTCAATTAAATTAAAAATAAATATATCATCACGCCTTGTACCCATTACTGGATGTGACACTATGCCATAGCAGATCTCGGTCAGTGATATATTTATGCGCGTGAAGTGCTATTACCAGCCGTCAAATCACGGCCTCCAAAGATGTTAGTGGAGGGGGAGCTCCAGGAGTAATTTTTATGTGGTGAAAATTGTTTGTCTATTATGGGAATTGAATTTTATAAAAATATATGAAAAGTGTTTCTTACCAAACGATGGTTCAATAACACTGGGAGTGATTTCTTCAACATGAACTGTTTTCTGATATTTTTTAACAGAAACCATATCTTTTCCAAGAGTAACTTCATTATCACCAAGTTTAAATTTATATCCACTAAAATTAAAACTAAATTAGTACTCATTAAAAATGTATAAAGCAAACTCACTAACCCATTCTGAAGAGCGTTTTCCAATTCCTCAACTTGATTGGGTTCCAGGGTAGCCAAATATTCAGTAACAGCTTTCGCCTCTTTTTTAAAAGCTTTTCCGATTACTCCCTTGTTAGGCACTGGTTCCACAACATCAATTGTTTTCGGTTCTGGCAGTTTTTTTTCGGCAGCTAATCGAACACCTGTTGCTTTTGTATGCTGAGTTAAATCGTACGCCGATCTATCAGCGCAACCTACGCATTCAATCCATCCCTACAAAAATAAATGCTTAAGTATGGAGTAAAGTATAAATTACTTGGTATTTACTTACATAACTGGTAAGACATTCGGCATCCCAACAATCACATGCATAATGAGCCATTTCATTAGCCATGTGTTGTCTGAATCGTAGTTTGTTGGGATCAACTCCAACACGAACCATGAATTGTTGAATTCGGGCCATGAAATAACCCAAAGTTTCATTTGCTACAAGGCCCTAAACAATCATTTAAAAATTAATAAATTTATAATACAAATAAAAGACATAACTTACAGAATCGACCGCTTTTCCGATGGTATGCCTTTCAGCAGATTTGCCATCCATCTGATTGCAAGCAGAATATAAAAGTAATTCTGTATCCCTAACAGAATCAAATTTAGGATGGTTTTTATCAACAGGATCACAGAAATGTTCAATTTCTGCCATCGTAAATTCTCTGACGCGAATTAGACCGGATCTAGGAGAAATTTCATTACGGAAAGCATTTCCTGCAAAAATATATGAATAAATTAATATTACACTTGAATAGTTTAAATCATTTTCGTACCTATTTGAGCGGCAGCAAACGGTAAACGTCCCTGATTGAATTCCAATAAACGTTTGAAATTAACAAAAATTCCTTGAGCTGTTTCAGGTCTTAAAAATCTGAGAAAAAATATTGTTTATTGTTTTTAAACATGCTATTTCCCTAAGTACAAGTCTTACCCTTTTATTAATCCAGACGGTCCAATTTGAGTTCCGAACATCAAATTGAATTCAATCGGTTCCGTGAGCTCATTACCAGTCAAAGGACTTTTCATACTAAATTTTTTCATAACAGCTGACATTTCATCTTTAGTCATACCATCTAACTATAATATTAAATATAAATTAAAATCAAAAGCGAAATATAAGAAGTATTTTTTCATATGTATTTTTATGAAATTGAGAGCGGAACATTACATAAATGGAGGAATATGATTGAGGTTTGTTGCGTGAACGAAAAATTTCGAGTGGCATGAATAAACAAGCTTATATGAAAGAAATTATGAATATGGATGAAGTTAAAGTGGAATATAATTGCGGGATGAGCCTTGTGGATTTTTTAAGGGTTCGTGCTACCCTATTTGATGGGATATAGCGTTATTCATTTTATGCATACTTTTACAACAATGTCTCTGCATTCAGCTTTAACATCATCTGTTGTCTTTTTGTCCGCAGCAATTTTTTCAAGATGAGCTTTGATCAAGTGATCTAATCGAAAACATTCGCCGGTCGCAACATCTTTTGTCATCAAGTCAGCGAATCGATCAACGTGACCAGATGCTCTAAAAACAAGTGAAAATTAAAAAGTAAAATAAATAACAAAAGCTAATCGACTGAATTACTTTAAAACAGGCTCCGGTGTGAGGATCGAACAATCTACCTCCAACATTTGTTCTTCCAAAACAAAAAACTGTCTCCAGTTATGAAGAAGATTTGCTTTGAAAGCACAGCCCATGGGCCCGAAATCAAATTGACCAGTGATACCTCCGTAAATCGCGAAAGACTGGTCAAAAAAGAATCTTCTTTTAAGAAGATCTTCCATCTTTGCTCTGTCGAAAGTAGCAGCATCAGGTATCAAACTTAATTCTTTATCTTCTAGTACTTTTTTGCGAAGCTTTAATTCTGCTACAGCTTTTTTAACATCTAGTTCTAGGGCTCCTTCTGTTTTAAGCTGTCGGACTACATCACCCTATAAAGGAAAAAATTATGCAATAATATATAACCTCATAAACATATGTTTCAAATAATAGATCATTTTATGTACCTGTTCTTTAACATTTGCTCGAAGAGGGGCTAAAATTTCTTCAATCTTGGGATCTGCCATAATGTCCAGAGAAAAATTTAATTTAATTTGTCGATGTTGTTTTTTACTACCCCACTGTTGACAGCACGCCGGTAATAAACTAATATTTCGCTGTACTGTAGACTCTACAAATTTCGCACTAACTGCAAGTATTCGTGAGAAAGCAATGATTCCTCTCATTAATGACACCGTCCGTCAAAAACTGCCACGAGGTTAGAGAGAAAGAGAAAGGTTTTCGCACGAACTGTCATTATGTTACACAAGCGAAAATGATCCTTGCGTAACATACGTATAAGAGAGAAGAAATTCAATTGTTATATACAGCATTAACAATAAGTCGCGCTCCATCCTAACTTTCATTATTTGTTGCTGTAGACAATATATATATATATATCTCAATAATGAGATCCTATTAATGGTCACCAGACCTCAAATTTAACGATTTTTTTTTCTTTTATATCATTTGAAGACTGTAGTAAGAAACATTTATAAACTTGAGGAGAAATAAAATCAAAATGCAACCAAAATTACAAAATAAATTGTTTATCGGCTGTGAGAATCGAACCGAGGTTCTTAAATCCATAGGCCGACTCGATACCAAAAATGTTAATATTGAAAATTAGTTATTTATAAAAATATATTTATTTATAAATATTGATTATTAATATATTTTTAACTTATTTCTTATACTAACAATTGTGCCTACTTATATACATTTATATTTTAAAATTCCATGGAACGCAAACTACTCCATCGCTCAAAACGGAATAATACGTAGAAATATTTAAAAACAGCCCTTCAAGTAAAAATAATTCTGCTTTATTTTCTAGTAGCATTTCGCAACATTTAATCATAAGCTCTGGAGTTACATTATCATCTTTTCGCAATCCTGCTAACTTTAATTCTTTGATGCACAAAGCATGAAGGAATTTTTCAATGTGTTTATGTCTGAAAATATAAAATTTGAGATGTATTTTTAATGATAAATTTCAAAATACTCACGCATTATATTCTACAGTTTTCTGTGAAGCATAATCCAAATTATCTGTTATAAAACTGATCAAAATATATCCTGGACAAGAAGATGGGACAATAAATTGTCCAGTTGGAGATACCATTAATGGGCCTGCTTCTCTAAAATTGGTTAATAAATAATTATACAATTTAAATCTTTGAAACAATGTCTTACGTTTCTACTACAATTTGATAATTTTTCAATGAAGTAGGCCAATTTTTCGGATATCCTCTATATCCGCAATGATCATTTAAATTCGTCATTAACCGACGTAAATGTTGTTCATATTCTTCTGCATTTATTTTAGGCATAAATTTTCTATAATAAAATAAGTTTAACATGTATAAATAATTTATTTTAGTAAGTCACATACCTACGTACAACTTGAATCTCTTTAAGAACCTGTGAAACTGCTTTTTCAAAACTTGGTATACGTAGCAAAGCGATATCATGCTTTTTAATATTTTTTATAAGCTGTAAAATATAATATTATTTCATAAGCATTTAGAAAAAAAAACATTCGGCCGGTGCCGGAATCTGAACCCGAGGCTTTAGTATAATTGATAAGACATTTTACAGGAATACAAGAGTCCGGGGTTCGAAAATAATAATTGAGGAGCAGAAATTTAAAACGCAGTTTTGACCGAAAGTTCGAAAAAAAAGTTATAGATGGCAATATATAATTCAAATCCGTTTCTTTCTAGTAATGAAATGTGTTATTTTAAAAACTTATTTTTTGCCGAGACTTTCATAGTTGGATGGAATATCAAAACGCAGTATTTGCAACCATATATAAAAATCAAAACGTAACTTTTACCTGTTAAATGTTAAATAGGTTTTTATTTCATGACAGTTTGCTGTTAAATAAAATTTTTATTGATTAACAAAATGTAGTTTTAATCTCATTTATGTTTTTAAAACGAAATTTTCTTTTAATTTACGTTCAAAACGCAGTTTTACAAAATTTATTAGGGTATAATGGCCAAATGAAATGAACAATATTTATTTTAATTAGACAAGTTTGCGTATATCTTGTGATTAACAATAATACAAATTGCACATAAAAGTACTCAGTTTACGTAACAAGTAACAGTTTATTGCGTTTTATTCAAAATGCAACTTTGTGTGAAAACTACGTTTTGAATTTCTACTCCTCAATTTATCAAATATATATTTTAATATTATGCATTTACTTACATCTAACCAGTTATGTCGCACTTCTCCACTGTTTAACATGATATGTCCATCTAAACTTACTCCAGTAAATGGAGCAAATACTAAAACTCTATCTAAACAGTAAATAAATTTAAGTATACCTAAAACGTCAACTACAAAATAAATTACTTTTTAAAATACTCATTTTATCCGGATGATCGTTAGCTAATGCATTAAAACTTTGAAGACAACCCCGATAATGCATTTCATTCCAACCGCAATCCCATTTTATTTCTTTTAATTGGAACCTTTTGTGAATTTCATTACTCATAGTTTCAATATCTTTTTTTAGCAATTCATTTCCTTCGTACTTGTCTAACGCGCTCTTGTAATTTTCTTTTAAAAAACTCCTAGAAAAATATTAAATAATATTCACTGTTCCTTTAAATTTTATTGTTCATTATACCTTAAAGTTAAAGCTTCTTTAACTTTTTCAACCCGCCTTTTAATTGAAACTATATTATTAATATTATATTCATCAGGGTACATTTTCTGGTATGACTGAAATTGTGGTCGTGGTGGATCCGGTGTAGGGGCAATTGTATCGATATATTCTGTCGATAATTTGCATGTTTTTAAAATCTGTATAATAGTACTTCGAATGTTTCGTTCTTTTAGAGGAATTTCGATTAAACGAAATTGTGTATTTTCATTATTTTTTGATTCCCTCAAATAGAACTGAATTGTACATGGTTGGAATGTTTTATATGACTGAACTCTTTCTATATAAGAACTGAGCTGTTTTAATGAATTTTCATTTGTAGCCTAAAGAATGTAAAACCATATTTAATTTACGTAGTTGTGTGCTATCATTGCTAAATTGACAGATAGAACTTACTCGTTGGTCTGGATATTTTCCAAATAAATCAGGATGCACAGAAAAGTAAAATTGGCGTAATGCTGTAGTTATTTCTTTTGCTGATAAAAAACGTGTTTGAATTAATAAATTAAATATTTTTACTGGTTTCTCAGCACTGAAATGAAAGAAGTATGTTTGACATTTGACATAACCTTCAAATAATTAAGTCCACGCAAGTATTTTGCTATAAATAATAATAATTTTTTACTACTACATACCACTTTGATAGTGCATTATACATATTGTGCACTTCGTAATCAACTGATTTACAAAATATTACATAATTTACATAACCAATTTTCAGAATATTGTTCCGTTCTTTGTATTGCGATCAAATGGCAATAATTTTATTGTTATTGTATTAAAAATACTTTAAAATTCATTCCTAAAATTTATAATTTTGCTATAAATATAATTAATGTTATCATTTCGTATTTTCTTTACATTTAAATAAATATTAAAAAACACAAATAAGTCACAAAAAAACATTCCATATCCCACACGATATTTTTATTTGAATGAAACGAAATTTTAGTACATTCGGAATAGGTATGGACGAAAGCATGAATAAGAAAGGTTAATATTTACAAAAACCTTGTTAAATTAACGCTAATATAACGAATCATTTTGCAGTTGCTCTTGTTGAGCGAAATCCAGCTCCAAATGGTATACCACTAGTCAGTACAGCAGCAGTTGCTAAAAAAGCTCCGAATGATTTAGTAGAACTAGCAATGGAAATACAAAAAGTATAAATGAAGTACTATTTAAAGCAATAAATATATTTTTTCTATTTTTCAGGCTAATGATTTTGTAAATGCGACAGCATGCAGCAAACTAGGTATCATAGCTGAACAGGTATTTAATTTTTAAAATTGCATATTTCTATCAAATTATACTAAATTTGGTTTAAGGTACGATTTTTACATGAACAAGCACAGAAAGTATTGTTAGAAACAAAAATAAATTTAGAATTACATGAAGTAGCTTGTAATTTTAAGAAAATTCCTGGAAGTACTTATTATTTATACATGAGACCTTCTGGACAAAGATATTTTAGTATGCTTTCACCTCAGGTACTAACAATTATTTTTATAAGTTTAAACTTATTAAATTGATTTAAATTTAGGAATGGCCAAATCATCCGCATGAATTTATTGGTGGATATCGTTTAGAGGCAGATCATTCATGGACACCAGAAGACAAAATCTCAAATAGAGATTCTCAAAATTTTATGCTCAGTAAAATCCTAGCATCTAAGAATAATAAACCATCAATAACGTTCGGAATTGAAGAATCTCCAATGGAAATCTAAATATGATTAATTAAAACATCGACAGTTATTTTAAAAACATCTTTATATTCACTTATAAAGATCTAACAAAAAATGAAAACAGCGTTGTTACAACTTTATATTTTCCATCAGACACTAATAGTTATTTAGATGAAGACTACAATTAAAACATTTGAGGCATATTGTTTTACTGAGAACAATACTGAAATAGCCATCTACAAACCGTGACTAATCATTTATGACTTGTACAATTGTTTAACAACACTGAGGTGGTAACAATAGGTATTGTAACAACAACCGCAACTATGGACTGCTGCACACCCGTAGTATTTACTAGGTAACGTTTGTACGATGAGCTAGAAAGAAACATTTCCTATTTATTCTACTGTGTTTATTAATTTCATTGTTACGTACAAATAAAAAGTAACGCAGCAAATATCTTGTTTATTAATTGTTTTCACGATTTTATTCGTGTTACATGATTAATATCTCTTTAATTCTCCTACGATTTCGACTAATTAAGAACAGCTTTGCAATTTCAAATGAGACATTTTTTTTTTTCAAATTAATGTACGTAAAATTTGCTTTATAGTAGAGTTTGTAATAAAACAGTAATTAATTATACTGCAATCATTACAACTTTAGGGAACGTTTAGAAAAAAAAACAACAAAATAGTAATATTTTGCTTAAATTACTAATTCTCTACCGCTTTTAATAATTCTTTTATAAATGAAAAGGAATAGAAGAGAAATAAAAGTTTACTTAGTTGAATTTGAATTAGATTATTCAAACGGAACGATCGTTTTCGGAAATTTAAATCCCACTTCCGGTATTTTTTGTACACTGGACGCGAAGATGGGAATTGAATTTTCGAAACAGATCGTCCTATTTTTAATCATTTAATTCAGATTATAAAAAGTGAAATCAAGACGAAGTAAACTTTTATTTGTTCTATTTTTTCATTTATTACAACTTTTGTTACACTTACTATATTATTTTTTTTATGGCATAATTCAAATGATCGCTATTTTTTTTTTAATATAACTTGTTATGTAGTAACATTGTGAAGCTAATTTTACGTAATTCCATTTTTGTAACGAATACATAGTGTGTTCCATTTGAAATTTCAAAGATGTTATTAATTATTCATGGGTATTACGAATTTATATTCGCCATTATACTACATACAATAAAATATGATTGAGTGTATTCTGCAACTGACTGATTAATTTTTATCTAATAACAGGAGATTGATGATTCCTATGTTTATTTTCTGGTGTTAAAAATAAACAGAATACACCCATAAATGAAAAAATTCACAAAATAAATAAATAAACGAAATAATTGCTGTTTGTTGATGGTACATTCTGTATATCCACTATTCTACAATAAAATGTTAAATAATCTGAGCACTATTCTAAAAGCAACTGTTTCTGTACTTTTAACGAGTGTAATTAATAAAGTTACTTACATGGTTTCGGTATTCTTAAAGACTCGTTATCTTTAATTGTGACTACATAATCTGCCGAGTGATATTTGTACTCTATATGCAACCATTTATCTTCACCAACGCATGGATCAAAGAATCCAGGCAACTGACTCTAAAAAACAAATAATTCAAATTATTGGGAGTAAAATACAACAGATTTTTTTTTTACTTTGGACTGTTCATGTATTATTAGTTTACTGTCTTTAACAAGGCACTGTAATGGGACTGTTACATCAACAATTTCGCGTTCAGGTTCTCCACCTCCTAATTCATCTACTTCTGTGCCTTCATCTATTTTTCCGTAAGAAGCTTTTATGATAATTAATCCTTTCTTTGTTTCTTCCTCATCTCTGATTCTTGAATATGTCGCTCGCATTAATTCAATAGCTGCTTCGGCTTCGCGTCGTTTTTCCATCAACCTGAAGAAAAATAAATAATTATATATTTAATGGCAAAGTAAAACGTATGATTATACTTCGTTCTGTTATTTTCTCTCTGCTTCTCTAATTTACGCTGTTGCTTTTCTCTTAAGAATGGTTCTACTATTGCTTTTTTAACTACAACATATACAACTAGAGGTACTATTGTTGCATAAAATATTGGCGCTGGCATGATTTCTTCACATAAATGAATAGGAAAAGTGTAAACCTGATTTGCTCTAGTTAATCTGTAAAAAACATTAAATGAAGAAATTGTCATGTTTAAAAATTAATTAATTACCTAATTTTTAGTTTGACACCCGCAGGCATTCCAACAACAACAGTTGCAGATAAATTACTATGTTTGGATACTTTCTTTTCCAAACCATATTCAACAACACCTCCAAATGTGCCCATTCTTAAATAAATATAAATTATAAAAAATTAAATCTTATAAATAGTGCAGAAAAGACCTTACTTGAATGCAAGCCGTAATTTTAATTCCAGTTTCAACATTTTTTTGGCATAACTAATAGATGCATATGAGTGTGGAAGACCAAACTGAACAGATACATTGTAATGGCCAAATTCTAAAACAAAATAAAATTTAATATTTATATTAAAAATATCATTATTATTTATACCTGTGTCCCTAACAATTGAAGTAGATAATAATGACTGTATTCCACCTCTATACGTAAAATATCCTACTGAATATTTGTCAATCTGCATAGCAAGAGCTGCACAAGAATAATAATAATAATAAGACTATAATAGATATTTCAATAATATAATTACTTGACATAAGGCCTGGACGAATACCGGCAGGAGTAAATTGTAAAATAGCACCACCATTCCAGAAAAACCTTTTGGTAAGAGTTCTAAAACCCTTCACTGATAATGTTGGTCCGTTTCCAGCTCCAATTTCAGTCTCTACCCATCCTTTATGCGAAAATAATTTTCTCCACCCCAAATTGATGCCACCTACACCTATAATAAATATTTTAGAAATTATATAGTAGAAAATTTGTAGCGCCAACGAAATTCTGAGTGGAAAAATAAACGAGCTTATAAAAATATAGATGAAGCGAAAATCAGTAAATGTGTCAATAAAAAACAGAAAATTTAATAGTTATTTTTACATTAGAGCGCATTCTGGGCAAAACTAGCTTCACTTATATGCCTTTATGATTGGTTTCGGCAAAATTTGCATTCATTATAAAAGTATTTCACAGTTTAGTAATAACATACACATTAATATTGAAATTTAATAATGACTAATGTATTATTATATACCTGTGCCATTTTGTGTTTGTAGTTGTCCAGATAATGTGCATGTGTCCTTCTGAGTTAAAGGAAATTCTACAGATTGTGAAAAACTCATACCAGACACTTCGATACTGGGAATAAGACTAGGTCCGCCACTATAAAACGAGTAATAGAAAATGTGCAAATTAATATAAAAGCAGGAACTTACAGATCTAGTTCTTCATAATCTGATTCGTCAAAATATGGATTAAAACAATCTGTTGCATTAATGTTTACAGTTACTGATCCACGAGGATTTGTGCTCTGTTGCATACGTCTGTCAGCCCGTTCTTGAGCAAGTTGTTCATATTCTGCTCTAATTTCAGCAGGTGTTTTTGTTCTCTGTACAATTTCCCACCCTTCAGTCTCCAATCCACGGACTCCAAGGCTGTCGTAAATTGCACGTCGATGAGGATCTGATAAAACTAAAATATTTCTGATTAGAGAAAAAGTAAACGAATTTATTCCCTAGTATAAAAATTTACTTTCGTATGCTCGCTTAGTTTTATTGAATAATGTTTCGGCTTTCTTTTTCTTTTCTGGATCCACATGTTTGTCAGGGTGATATAATCTACTAAGTCTTCTGTAGGCATTACTAATTTCGTCATTTGAAGCCTGAAATCATCAGATAAACATGTTAACCTCACTTTCGATATAACATAAATTTAAGATATTTTCATTTCTTTTAACTAAAAATAATAGTTTTTTATATGTAATGATAATTTATTAAAATAAACATCATTTAATATTTGATATAGGTAAATACTTTCATTAACAAAAATTACTAACCTACCAAGGCCACTCAAAATTCATATTTTATAGTATCAATATATTTATCTAGATTAATGATATATAAAATAATAGAATATGTATTTTTTTTACCTCTTTTGACACATTCAAGAAAGCATAATAATCTTCATCAATCACATTTTCATCATCCGAATCCAAATCCATGTTGAGATCTACTTCGAGCAAAATTTCACGAGTGACTGACAGCAACAATGCAACTAACCGGAGATACTACATGCTTATGACTGATTTTTATTTATTGACTAAAAAAATAAAAATAGTTTTAGTAAAAGTTAATTTTCATACAAAATCATTATTTTAAACCACCTAATGAAATTTTTCAATTGTTATGTAAGATTTGAAAAGTCAAATATTAGATTGACAAACATATTTATTAAAATGATTATAATTTCATATTTAATACATTAATCACTTTCATGTGATTCTGAATCAGAATCTCGAATAGCCTTAGTTTTATCATTTTTCTTAACTCTACGTGCTTCAAAATCAGAGCCTTCTTCGTCGGATGAATAAATATTTGCGCCACCTGAAATTGCATTTTAAATTAAAATATAATTATCTGAAGACAAATATTTGATATTTACCTTTAGTATTGGCAGCACCACTTTTATACTTATTTTTAATTGCAGCCAATGATATAGCGCCTTCTTCGTCACTTCCTTCTTCTTCTCGGTAAGGATTACTGCCGCTATGAGCCCTTGCTGATGCTGATTCTCCACGTTTTCGTGGTTTGGTAGTTCGCGCAGTTTGTCGTAACTTTTCTTCTTCTTTCTATAATATGATTGCTTTATATTTATGCCCAATTTTTCATATTGTAAATATCTTGCCTTCAACAACGTTTTTCTGTCCTGGTCGGGATCAATTCCGACTTGAGACAAAATCTTAATACCAGAAGTCTTCTGTGAACGATCTGCTAAAGAAAGAGTCATCTTGCGATGAGTGAAACTCTCAGTAGAATGAGGTCTGAAAGAGAGTTTTGTACGGAATACTGCTTGGCCCTGCAAACCTGTTCCTTGTCGAATGAATAAATGATTGTGATCACCCTACAAAAATAATCGTTATAGTGTGTAAAAAAAAAATATTTTATATAAGATTTATACCTGAAGAGGTTGTTTGTAAACATCAAAAATTTCAGAACCGAGATGCAAACTTAAACTACCGTCTGACCATTTTATGAATCGCGCATTTGATTGCCTTTCTACGTTACCTTCTTTGTCAAAATTTTCCCTCCAACGAATAGTATTTTCTACTTTTAATTTCAGTCTTGCGCGACCTTCTTCATCCAGTGTTTCTTCTTCATCAATTTCATCTTCATAAGTTTCTTGATCAAAAGGTCGTGTTTCCACAGACAAGAAATTTGGCAATTTAACAAAATGAATGTCTCTACCTAAATCAGTTGTAATTTTTGGTATTTCAACGTCTATTCTTGTTTCTGGAATGGGTTCAGGTTCCTTTTCTTCTTCCTATAATTAAAAAATTAATAATTTGAACATACGAGAATATTTCAAAAAAATTACTTCATATATCATAGGTCGCTGTTCTCCAGTTTCTTCTTCATCATCTGATCGGCCTCTATCTCGATCTCTATCTCGATCATCATCATCTCGGTCATCTCTGTCTGATACTCGTTGATCCTCTTTGTCTTGCTTATCCTCTTTATCTTCGTCGCTGCTAATATCATCAGCATCACCAAATAAAGCAGCTGCATTTTGTTGCACTTCTATAAAAATTTGGCAAGTAAAATTGGAAAATTTAACTAAAAAAAAACAAAAACAACATACCCCCATTTTCTTCATTCTCACTTTCTGAACCGATCGGTTTTCTTTTATTAGTTTTTTCTTCAGAATTTTCCCGTTTTCGTTTTCTGCCGATATCTGAACCAGGCGATGAAGCATTAGAACCAGCATCAATTTGTAAGTTCGGTGAATTTGAACGACTATCATCATTTTGCTGTCGTTCTTTGGAAGGTGATCTTGATCGTTCGCCAACAGATTTACGTGAATCGTGTGATTTAGATCTTGATCTATGTGAATCGGCACTTTTAGATCTAGATCGAACAGATACTGCTGATCTTTGAGATCCTGCTGATCCAGACCTACGAGAACCACCGGATCCAGATCTGCGGGATCGTGGAGAAACAGCTGAACCTGATCTTTTTGATTGTGCAGAACCAGATCTTCTGGAATGAGCTGAACCTGATCTTTTTGAATGAGCAGATCCGGATCGTCTTGAATGCACAGAACCTGATCGTCGGGAATGCACGGAACCTGATCGTCTGGAATGCACGGAACCTGTTCTTCTTGAATGTACGGAACCTGAACGTCTTGAATGTACAGAACCTGATCGTCTCGAATGTGCAGAATCAGATCGTCTTGAATGAGCAGAGCCTGATCGTCTTGAATGAGCTGAGCCTGATCTTCTAGAATGAGCTGAGCCTGATCGCCTAGAATGAGCCGATCCTGATCCTCTAGAATGAGCCGATCCTGATCTTCTAGAATGAGCCGAGCCCGATCTTCTAGAATGAGCAGAGCCTGATCGTCCTGAATGAACAGAGCCTGATTTTCTAGAATGAGCAGAGCCTGATCGCCTTGAATGAACAGAGCCTGATTTCCTAGAATGTACTGATCCTGATCTTGCTGAATGCGCTGACCCAGATCTTCTGGAAGTCGCTGACCCAGATCTTCTGGAAGTCGCCGACCCAGATCTTTTGGAAGCTGGCGAATCAGATCTTTTGGAAGTGACAGATCCTGATCTTTCTGAGGCATTGGATCCGGATCTATTTGTTGCTACGCTTTTAGATCTAGACCTACGTATAGCGGATCTAGATCTAGATCCAACTGATTTATTTGATCCGGAATTGGATCGAGATCGAATTGATTTGTTAGATCCCACAGACTGAGATCGGTTTGAAGCTGGTGTTTTTGACCTGGATCTGTTTGACCCAGGTGATTTTGGACTACCTGACCTATGTGAACCTCCTGATTTATTCGAGCCGGGTGAATTAGATCTGCTACCACTAGCCTGAGATCGAGATCTATTTGACTCTGCACTTTGTGATCTTGACCGGTTGGATCCCGAAACACTTCGTGATCGATTTGACGCTTGACTTCCAGGCCTTGATCCAGAATGATTGTCAAATGGAGAATTTGACCTATAATGTTTTTATAGATATAAATCCATATGTGAGTACAACTACAAGATTATTTATATCTTACCTGGATCCTTGATCTAACCCATTGCCTGGTGTAGGAACTGGTCCTTGATTTAAACTAGGTGCTGGACTTACACTACGACTCGAATCACTGTCTGATCCGGAAGGCATTTTTCTTATTATTTATTAGTTTTTATCATAGCATGTGGAACGTAGTTGTGCTTTCAACCAAATCACTACTACATAAACATAACCAAAACTAAAAGACTTGACATTTATGTTGGTTCTACAAAGCTCCGAAAGACAGAGCTAGTAGCGCTAGTAGAGAAGCGGGAATTTCAAAATACAATAAATAAAATATTTAATTTTATTTACATATATTACGTAATAAATACAAAATTCCAATTAAAAAAACACAATAATATAATTAACAATATTTTTTATGCACAAATCCTTAATATGGTTTTAAATTTTGCAAACGATTTTCCACAAGTATCACAAAGATATTTAAATTTTTTATTTGCAAGTTAGCAGTTTACTAGTAGTATATTCCGAAAATGAACCACGGTGCGGTTCAATTTTACCACGGTTACGGTTAGAATGACGTCATAACGGAACACTTTCACGATGACAGTTGTCACTTGACAGATGAGTTTCGAAATGTGAAATTTATTTAATATGGTAAAATGTTTATATTATAAAAATATTGTATTCTGCATCACACCTGCTTTAACTTAAATATAGGGATATAAAAATAACACAAAGAAAAAAGTAAATATGAGCTTCAGAACAAGTAATAAATTCATCTAATATGAATATATACTGTTAAATAATAAAAATACATTTTGTATCACACGTTTATTTATCAGTCATCATAAAAATATAGTTTTATAAGACAAAAATCCACAAACACTGCAAAAGCCGCCAAACACGTTTCAAACTTGTCAACAACAGCTGTGAAGTAACCAAACTAACCGCCGCTCGAGCACGGTTAGTTTGGTTATTAAAAACTAACCACAATTTTAAAAAACCGTGTTCCGTAATGGAACCGGTTATTGAAAAAACTAACCGGTTCATTTTCGGAATACACTATAGATGTTGTTCTGCACGGTTGAGTTAATGATGTCTTAATAGGATGCGGGCACTCACGTGATATTGTGACGTAAAAACAGCTGTCCCGTGAAAGATCACTGCGCCACCTACAAAAATGAACTATTTTTTGGGACGAGATTTGAAAAGAACCGGGTTCTTTTCAAATCTCGTCCCAAAAAATAGTTCATTTTTGTAGGTGGCGCAGTGTTCTTTCACGGGACAGCTGTTTTCACGTCACAATATCACGTGAGTGCCCGCATCCTATTGATAGGATCTTTCAAAAGACTGATTGCAGTCTTTTACATTTATATAAGTGTTTGTAATTTCGAGATGTTTTACCCATCACACATTTGAAACGTAAATGTCTTTTTAAATTTGATATGGTGGTATAAAATCTTACACAGTGAGGACATTTGTAATAGGCTACTGTAGTTTTATTTTGTGTACGAGTAGTATTATCTGTTTTAAAATTCGTGGATGTAGATGCTGACATTTCTTCTTTCATGTGGGTTTCAAATGTTTGTTTATCGCCAAATTTCTTTTTACATTTATTACAGTACAAATGTTTATAATGTTCATTTAAATGTAAAATTATATTTTTTGATTCTAAACCGCATAAATAGCAAGTACCCGAAGTTTGTTTTTCATGGTTATTATTTGTTTCCGTTAAATGTTTAGCCATAAGATGCATTTTTAAATTTTGTTTATTCTCAAAGACATAAGAACAGAAACAGCACTGATTTACAGGTTTCTTCTGTGCATTATTAATTGATGTTTCTTCTTTTTCTCTGAAATGCTTGCTAGCAATATGCTTTTTTAATGTTGCTTCCGTTAATACTGCATGATCACACTGCGAACATTTGAATATATTTGCTGAACTGGTTTGTAACGTTACTTCTTCATTTGTTTTTTCTCTGCCTACTTGATTTAGGCGTTCATAATTACGTTTCTTACCAATTTGCGATATTTTTTTGATTTTATTATTTGATGTTTGAATATATTTTTCTACACAATCATACAATACTTTTTCAGATTTCTCGCATTCTATTTTTAATGAATGTGCCTTTAAAATTCTGTCTATACATTTTAAACATATACATTTCGGAAGGGGATCATCAGTTGTAATCTGCAAAATAATTTCATGATTCTTTGTAGTTTCATTTATCATCACAAATAATATACCTTTACTGTTGACATGGACATAATCATATCCGAAAACAAAAGATTAGAATTGCATTGACTTGTAAATATTGATATTAATACTTTATCTTTGCTCATGCAAAGTCGACAAATCTTTCCCAATTTCAGATCTTGCTGTAGTGACATTTTTAAAGGTAATGAAGATAACCCAGATTATCTATTATATTTAAAATAAAAAGTCAAACACGATGTCGTCACAACAAACGATGATAACTAATCAACGAAATGGCAGCTAATATAAATTGTACTGTAAACAAATGCTAAACCATATAAATTTTACATATGCACTGAGCTAGGTCGATAACTTGGAAAATTTTCAGTGTACATGCGCCATCTCGTTCTACAAAAAAGAACTAAACGAAGCGTCCTTTTTTGTTTTCGATTTAAAAATCCACTCATAAAAAATATAATAAAATACAAAGTAATGCATTAATGTTTTTAATGAAATAAAAGTAATATACTTCTTCCCATTATAAGTAAAATATATAATAATTATTATTTTATATTACAATATATATTATGATAGTCTTCAATTTGGTCGTGGTCATGGTTGATGAGATCTTAATATCTGGTCGATTTTTAAAAGTATTTATAGTTACTTAAGTATCCGATAATTTCTGTACATCTTCCATAAAAGTTACATCCAATATTTTTTGTACAAAATAAGTAATTTTTTTAGAGAATACTCCGTACTTTTCATTGTTACTTGCTCCTTTAACGCATAAATAATAGACAGGAACCCCTACAAAATTTTTCATTAATACTTAATTTTAAAAATATATATAATATTGTACCTGTTAATGTTAGAGCAATACTGTAGACAGCATACCAAGGGTTTGATGCTAGAGGGAACAAAACCAAAAACATACAACTAATTATAAAAACAATAGGAATTATGATATTAACGCGAATTGGTCTGGGTAAATCAGGTTGTTTATATCGGATCCAC
The DNA here is from genome assembly GCA_911728475.2 of Pterostichus madidus. Lineage (NCBI taxonomy): Eukaryota > Metazoa > Arthropoda > Insecta > Coleoptera > Carabidae > Pterostichus > Pterostichus madidus. The sequence continues at coordinate 14,867,512 of OU452313.1, read as the reverse complement.
AACATTCCGGCAATGCTAGCTGCTACGGAAAACCACAATATCTGACTGTAGTACTTGATGAGAACAAATACGTTGTCAGTCAGTAACATCGCAAGGGATGCAAGACAGGTAAAGAGTAAGGAAGGTATAGGAGTATGACGAGTTACATGGACGTAAGAAAACATTTCTGGGAGATGACCCTCTTGAGAACCTGTTAAGAAGAGACGAGAACTGGTGAAAAGAATTCCGTTTACTCCTCCGAATGTAGATAAAGCTACAAATATTGGCACGATCCAAGCGAATGAGCTAAACGTACGATTTCCGAAACTCTGAAAAAATAATTTGAGTTAAATTGACGAAATCAATATAAAATAATAATTAAATCGTTTGAACAGACTTTTAACAAATTTATTTTGATTTAAACTATCGATATTTCATAAAATGGGAAAAAAGTTTTATTACAGCGAGTCACCTTCATGCAACGATTCGTTTTAATTTATAGCTATATACTACATTAATTTTGTTATCTTTTAATATCACGAATTATTATTAGTTTTTGTAAATTAAATATTCGCGGTCAATAAAGATTAGCAAATCTGTTTAATCAAATAAAGGGTTTTGAATTCGTTAAACAGTCCATTAAACCGATGAATTTCTGAAAAGACTGACCACAGCAACAGCTGCTGAGCTCAACATCTCATCTCCTGAGAGGACGGTGAAGTAGGCGACGTTGGCCAGGACATAGACGAGCGTGACCGTTGGCAGGGCTATCCATATCGCTCGTGGTAAGTTCCTGCGCAATCAATCAGGAGAACAATCTCAGCTAAGCGGTAGCGGTGGCCAGTACAAACACATGCATTACGCATGAACTCTCAAGAGAGGATGAAAATGAAACGTCTCGGTTCGTTTCGCTGCTGCCGCCCGCGCCCCTTACCCGCATCCCGCACGTGCTTCTCTCAAAATGAGGCCGCTCAAGCGATCGACGCGAATGAATCAGATGCCATTCTCACATTTACACGGCTCGACATTTATCGACTCGAAACTAGAAAGTGGTAAATGAAAAGGCGCGATCGTGCTGTCGCTTATTTAGGCTAATTGTTTTAAAATAATTGACAGAGCGACTGAAGCGAAACGAAACGGACGTATTTTATCCCCCACCCCCACCTGTATGGGTCTTGCAGTTCTTCTGTCACAAAATTTAAGAAATTCCATCCACCAAATGCGAATAAACCGGAATAGAAAGCTACTGCTATTTCTTCTGGTCCGTAATTTCCTTCGAATGAGTTGTTAAAATGTTCAGTCTTGCCTGCGGTAAACACGAGCATGCGTAAATATTTTGATTATAACAGGTGGTTTACAAAGACGCACCGGAAACTAAATACCCCCCACCTACGAGGATGATTGCCGCCAAGGCGAACAACTTGGCTGCGGTAAAAATGCTTTGAATTCGCATTGCCCATCGCACACTTGCACAGTTGACAGCCGTCAGCAAACCTAGAATAAAAATTACGCCATGCAAAACAAACAAAAAGTATGTAGGCGGAAGTAATATAAGAATACTTACAGAGGCACACCGCCGCAAGTAATCGGATAGTCTGTTCCGGTGGATCGCATTCCTGGAAAAATGGTTTAGCCGCGTATTGTGCAAAAGTAATTGCAACAATAGCTTGAGTAGTTGGTCTGATAATAAGAATAGCCATCCATAGTCGAAGAAAAGCAGCAAGTGGTCCGAAAGCTACGTAGATGTATGCATAATCTCCCCCGGAGCGCGTGACCGAAGTTCCTAATTCAGCGTAACATAGCGCACCCAAAGTGGACAACAACCCCGAAAGGATCCAAACAATGATCGACACGCCGACCGACTTCGTGCTTTCGTAAACGCCGGTCGGTGACACGAAAATGCCGCTACCGATGATCGTGCCCACGATCAATGCCACGCCGTTCATCAGCGTGATCTTCCTCTCAAGCACCACCTTGCCGTCATCATTGGTTTCCGCTGGCGTTGGCGGAGATGATGGTTTCGTCTCCGCTGTCATTACGTCACGTTGCTCGCGGTTTACACTTGCAACTGACGCGGCAGATGACGACGCTTGAAGTGTACAATCGCCGCATGCTTCGCACTAACCGTCCCTCGTAAGTTCTTCGCGCTTGCGCAGCCTGAGGCTGTATTGTTTACCGCTCGCCCGCCCTTGTTTTAATACTAACGCAATCGTGATAGTAGCTGACGTATTATTACATTTGCACCCAAATACGTGCTACTGTTGTATTACGTACTATTGGCATCAATATTGAATTTGCGTCAAGTTACGGACGTTGTCTGCATATTGTTTTTTAACCATCGCTAATTGAATACTAATCGATATCCCATAAATAACTTTTTTTAAATAATCTTGATTCCCACCAATATTCCATAATTTATCATTCTTAAACTCTGAGCGGAAGTTATATTTACATGATTGTATGTAAATTCAGAATTTTATATGCAATCATGATTGATATGTCATCGCGCACGTTTATTTTAATGTATCACATCACTAGAATAAAATGCAAGTATAATATAAAATGGACTAGAGTCGCGCGGTTTCTTATTTGACTAAATTCAAATAGGTAGTGATGTATAGCCGACGCGGGAGACGCGCAATGCTTAAAATAAAACTGTCGGGAAGAGTCGCATCGTCGCCGGGCGAGCCGTGTCGGGGCCAAGACAGTGCACCGCGACAAGCAGCGTCCGCACGGCACGATCATATGTAACACCAATCTTCCTGCATCCGCGTCTGAAAATCCGAAATCGTTTTGATGTGTGTCGCGACGCCGGCGAAATGTTTTCCTGTTTCTTCGGCTTTTCATTCAACATTTTTCGGTAAGTGAGGGGTAGTGGGCATCAAGAAGTGTTCTCCGTGCATATCAGTGGTTTGCGAATCGTGACCCACGCGGGTGCACCTGCTACGGTAGCTTACAAGATATGTTTTCGGGGCCGTCCACGTTGTGACGTCTTTGCTGTACATAATATTAGCAGCAGAGCACGTGGTACCGATATGGAGACGGCGGGGATTGCGGGGCGAGTTGAGCGCAGGAGCAGCAGCAGGAGGCAGCACAGGTTAGCGTACAAAACACGTAAACATGCATGCGTAACCGTAATGGTACTCCACGAGCAGAAATAAAACCTACATGTATGCAATAATCAGAAAAATATCCCGTTTTGGCACACATTTTCAATATGCAATCATTCCTTGAATTTAGATCTTTCACATTCATTTATTTTAATTACACCTGGTATAAATCATATTTATATCTCAGATTATACGTAATGAATAATATTACCACAAATTTCTACTACATTTTTGATTACTACCACCATCACTTGATTTATCGGCATTCCTAACGACGCTATAAATTTATTCAATGATAAGATATGATTATTAAGCAACTATTAACACACTGTTTATATTTACTAAACTGAAATTAATAATTTTTCTATTTAAAGACGTCCAAATCCGTGTGGCGGGTTAGACGACCGTCGTCCAGCCAAACGACTTTTCACCCCCGAAATAAAACGCTTCCTCAAGGGTTGGTTAGTGCGAAGACGTGACAACCCATATCCAAATCGTGACGAGAAGAAAACCCTCGCGGTGCAAACAGGCCTCACTTACGTCCAAGTCTGCAATTGGTTCGCAAATTGGCGCCGGAAACTAAAAAACGCGGGCGGAGAACCACAACGTTCCACCTGGGGCCATCTGATCAAAGCTTACAACAACCAAGCACATGGTAATGTTGAACATTTTAGCATCTGTTCGGACGACAGTATTTGGGAAGAACCACAAGGTCAATCAGCAGTTGTAGATCATTGCTACACAACTGTCGTAATGGATGAAGAGGAAGCAGTTAATGGAGGAGAAAAATACAAGAGTCATATAATGGAAAAATACCTCCGAGACTTAAACACGGATGTCTCTAATAATGAAGAAAATGAGGAAGACGACGAGGAAGATAATTCTAGTGAAAATAATATTGATGAACGACCGAAAATCTTATCAAAATGGTTACAAAGTGCTGTGAATTTTCGACCACGAAGGGAAAACTATGCAGGATGGGAACAAAGAAGATCTCGATTTAACGGAAAGAAGAAAAAGGAAGCAAGGGTTGTACGCCACGGTCGTGAAGAATTAGATGCTGCTGAAGCACTAACTAGGCTTGCTTGTACTAGTGCTTCAGCTAGCTGATACGTAGTCAATTTCATTCTATTCGTAGAACAACGTCTGTGATCATTCTAGTACTTATTTTATTAGCTTATTTGCAAACAAGATTGTTAAAGGAAAAAATACTCAACTAGTATACATCACATACACTTTGGTTGTGTAAACAATGGTAATTTAATAAGGAGTGTCAACTTTGTTGATCTTTCAAGACGGATGCGTAGTTTAGAATTTATTGTTTATGATTCTAAAAATATTTACTATCAAGAACCAAGTTGATGAGATAAAAAATATGATTTTTTTTCGTTTATCACATTCTGCCAATGCCTACATTCTAGTCATAATTTGAATTTAAATTTCATTTACTACTGCTACTCTAGTCATATAACCGCCTAATTTGAAATAAAAATTGTACATTGATTTATACCTATTTGATCATTTTTTACATATGTATCTGATTACAGCCGGAATTTATAAAAGTGTTTTCAATTAGGTCACTTTGAATATTGTTTACAAAACCTTTAATATATATTTTGTTACACATTTTTGTTTTAATCGCGACTAACAATATTGTACCTACTAAAATGTGTTTGTTTGATACTCGCTTATCATATGTACAAATCTACAAATAAATATTTGCATATATTTTAGTTTTTTCATCATAACCGCAAATCAATACTTCCTGACCTTTCTTATATTTGCAAATACGCTAAAATACTGTAATTAAAGTTACGCTCCATTAAGGAGAATATTTCGATATGCCAATCTAATTTATCAAACATTATATTCAATTAACTACACATGTCATAGTTATTAAATTACTCATGTGAAACAGAGTGCGTAAATAAATAAATCAGTTTTTAACAGAACATATTACGTAATATATTAAGTAATTATTTACATTTATGAAGATGGATCCTTCAGCTGCTCAGCTCTGTCTTGTAATCGAGTGACGAGAGTGTTTTGTTGTTGAGTGAGTCGCTGAACAAATTGTCCTCCGATGCTTTGTAAAGTTTGTACAAAATGTGCTCGGGCTGCTTGGATGTCCGGGATTAGAGAATACTTTAAAAGTTCTTCTTTACTTATGAATTTTCCCTCAAATATAGCCGCTACAATAATTTTAATTTATTAATAACAATAATCAAATATTTAAATAAATTAATACTTACACATCATAATCATTTGAGGAATCTTCTTACTGATTTTCATAACTTGTTTAATGTTTGGATCCGGACTAAAGACAATAACATTTTGTGAAACGTAGTTGTGTGTAAATGCTTCATATTTTGTGCCATCCAAAGCCATCGTTAATGTTTGACGACCATATATCTTCATGTGCAAATTATTTTTCTTAAAATTCACGAAAGCGTTGAATCGTTCATCTGCAGACATTGGATTCAAGTGAAATAAAATAATCAATCTTGAATGATTGAACCAATTCAGACATTCTTTGGCTAATATTTTGTGAAATGGATTTTCCAGATGTGTTCTGTCAATTTTTGGTTTTAAATTACCACATAAATCGACAAGAGACAGATCCTTCTTTTTGCTTGGAAAGTAAGGTTCGGTTAGCTTTAATACTCTGGCTTTTTCATAATGTGGTGCTCGTGGCTTCTGTATGTTTATTTTACCACGAAAACGTTTTGACTGGATTAATACATTCGTATTTTGCACAAGGCGAGGAGCTAAAAAAAACAATCCTCATGAATGAAGACATAACAATGAGATTGTTTAACATTCTTGTTACCTTTGTTAAATAAGGCCGACATTCTTATTTTTGAACTAACTTTAAAACATTACTTAATTTACAAACAAATCTTGATGGATATTATGGCTTTTAGTTTGAGGTTATCTTATTTTTATTATATCACATGTACCGACATCTACACACAAATAATTTCAGAAAGCAAATGGAAGCAAATGTTTGAAAATAAAGTCAAGAGAGTTGTTTTAGCTATTTTGCGGTAGATGGTAGCACATATACGATTACGTCGCTGCAATGCTCGACGCTCGTAAAAATAAAACATGTCATGTTAATATTGCGAACAGCAAAAATGTGCCTCCGCCTAGTAACTACAGAAGTACACTGTTATCTGGAAATAACAGTCATGTGAACAACTCAACTATGGACAAAGCTCTGGTAATATTACCTGTTAGAAATAACAATTCACAAGAATATAACATTCCACAGTGCACAAATATGCAGAGAGTCACGATTTTCATTTGGTACCTGAGTCGGATTCAATAAACATCAATAATTCCAGTAATTTACAGCATTGCATTGTTTATGGTCGCAATTATTTACTCCGGGGAGTTCATTAAATCTGATTCGATTAAGGTCCGTGTCAGTGGTAAATTATAACTGGACACGGCAGCCAAAACACAATATTGTATTTGGCGACAGTCCGACAGTCACGGTCGGGTCGCAGTCGTTAAACGTGTTCGCGGTGACACGCCACTCCGAGCGGTGGGTGGTGGGGTAACTATTAGTTCCGGGGCACGTCCCGGATCCCGAGGAGATCCGGAATCGCTCCCGGGCACGCCGTTAGCGTGATTTGATTTTTTTGTCGGCGGCGAAGCGAGGAGAGGGTCAGTGTTAGCGGGCCCGCGAGGCTTGCCTAATTTAACGCTTCACAAGTCTGAATTAAACGTGACGTCACCAACATCAGGGATCCGACCCGGCCTTCTGCCATTTTCCTGAGGCACTTAACATTGGAATGATTCTTTTCTCACTAGCTCACCGCAGACTAGCTCACCTACGTTTTGAAGTTGCGATTTTTTTTATAGTTTAAGAAATTATAAGATGCTTGTTACACTATCTTTTGTAAATAATAACAAATATTTTGTAGAAGATTCGCGTAATAGATATGCAAGATTTAAATAATAAATATAACACATTTAAATCACAAAAATATATGAAATTTCGGTACCTACTTATGGATTCCTAATTTGTATATTCTATTTACAAAATAGACTAAGATTGTTAATCAATTTTGGGTTATCGTCGTGCTTCAATTATTAACAATAATATTTATAAAATATTTTGGAAATTATAAAAAGAGTTAAAATTTAAAATAATAGTATTAGTATCTGTTTTATGAATTTATCTGTAAGTTTATTTATTTGTGCTATTTCTGTACAACAGAACTTAATCCCAATTACAGTACAGGGTCCGGAACTCACCGAGCTACAGTGTCATATTATATTTATTTTTAGCTTGAGTAGAATTCGAACTCGGAGTCTTCGTATTCGAATGTCCTAACGCTACCGTACTACCGGACAAAGTTATTAAGTATTAATGGTAAATGTCTTCAATTTTTTTTTTCTAATTTTACGAATAAATTTTGGAGAACGATATTTTTAATGAGATGTTTAATTACAAATTACGATATCCACAACAGTAATTTGTATAAAATGGTTGATAGTAGCTGTTTGCGGACTGAGGGTAGAGATTGTAACAAGAGAGTAAAGAAGACAGCAACTAAGCGAGGTCTGCAAAGATACTTTTAACCAAAGTATACACTACATTTTTTCTATGTTGGAACGTTAAAATTATTCGATTTCTAATTGTAACTATTTTGAATGTAAGTATCTAGGAAAACAATACAAACAAAAAATAATGTAAAAAATATTTGACATTATATATATACAAAAATATTTTTTTGCCCAGAAAATTAGTCCTTTCTGAATGAATTTTAGACCAGAAAATTCGTCTTTATTGATCTAAATCGGAAAGTACAACCAGGAGGACCGGTAAAACTTTACCGAGTCTTAAAATGCAAAACGAAATCAGAAAATGGTGATCAGATTATTTTTCGCAAATATTTTTCATTCATGTGTCATATCGTGAATAATTTATTATTGGTGGTTGCAAAAATATATTCTTTGTAACACACCCTGAAATTGTCTTTTCTGAGCTCTCAAACATTCAAAGCTCGCCTACAGCTTGCTCTGGAAAATGCTTGTTCGCCCAGTAAAGGTAAAGTATCACTTTCAGAACTTGTTACAGAAATAATTATGATCTGCTATTATTTACTTTCTGTCACCAAATGACGCTCGAAGAGTCTACTTTCTTACCGATGATATATAAAAAAAAATTGTTAGTCGGAGCTAAACGACAAACTATAATGACTTGTGATGGACGCATGTTCTATAGAATTCTATTTTCCCTAATATAGCATAACATAATCACTGCTTTTTGTATCAAATAGTGCATATATGATGTTAACCACATTTTAACTGCAAAATTATTTAAAATGGAATACTAATTTAGCTATTTGAAAATTATAACCTGAATTCTACAATAGAATTCTATAGACCATTTTAAAAATTCATTGCGCATGTGCAAACGTTAGACGGAGATAAAAAAAGTTAGTGCCGTATACTCATCTTTGTCTATGATTTGACAAGTGACAGTTCGATTATTTTTGTTGCTTAGTATTTGTTTCTTCATAAAAGTAATTAATAATAGTAATTATGACGGATACTATATGCTGTGTACAGGGTTGTAATAATAATTCAAAAAAAACAAGAACAGAAGAAAAGAATGAATATGTTATTAAACGAAATCTATCATATTACCATAATTTATAAATAACTGATGAATATACTTCATTTATTTTGATACTACAATAAGTTTTCATTTTCAATATAAACATTTTACTTACTTTGTACTTAAATTCATTTTTAAATATCTCGTTCGCCGCCACTTGGCGGCACTAAGTTGTTAGTTCAAAAAATAAACACCTAGGGGTCGTGGACATTTTTAAAATGGTCTATTGGGCATGTTTCCATTTCATTTGTACCAACAAAACTTTAAATTTTAAACTTGGTTTAAATGAATAAAAGCAAATCGAAGTTACATGTCATACGGAATAATTGATATTGTCAAATATTCGATATGCGTTGACTTATTTAAACTAAGTTTAAAATTTAAGTTTTGTTGGTGAAATTCGTCATTCAAATAATTATTTATCGTTGAAAAGTTCTTGACATTATTGAGCACATTTGGATTGTTACCAGATTTTAAGTAACCACAAGCCTTCGCCTAACACGCTTGGTTAATTTATCTATCTACTATACAGAGCTGGATAGTAGCTAGCTACTTTTGTAGCTTAGCTACTAGCTTAGCTACGTTTACCTTAGCTCTAGCTGTAGCTTAGCTAAATGTGGAAAATTATAGCTGTAGCTTGTAGCGAGCTATGTTTTTTCTATTAGCTTAAAAATATTGTTATAACAACTGAAGCTACTTTTAAAGCTACTTTTTGTAGCTTAAAGCTACTTTGTTGTAGCTCAAAGCTACTTTTTGTAGCCCAAAGCTACATTTTGTAGCTTAAAGCTACCACTGTTCATTAAGAAATACCTATTAATTTTTGTTTCGTATTTGAATTGTACCTTCTTTATTGTTTTCTATAATATAGTAGGATAACGAGTTATTATATAATGTATAATCTATTAACATATTTTATTTTTCACTTGTTCTTAATCTATCGTACTTTTGTATTAAATATTAGATGAACTAAACATTGACTGTTTAGGAGTGTTCTGTTAATGTGACTGTTATTTATTAAAGCTACACCTGTGGCTCCTCCACCACTAACATATTTGGGGGCCGTGATTTGACGACTGGTAACCGCACTTCACGCGCAAAATATATCACTTACCGAGATCTGCTTCAGCAGAGTGCCACACCCAGTAATGGGTAGAAGGCGTGATGATATATTTATTTATATTTTTTTATTTATTCCGATATAAATAAGAATTATAGCATAAAAAATTAACAGTACATTTGTCCACTTGCGATTTTTTATATTTATTAAGTCATTATAACAAAAGACTGATCAATTGATCATATGACAATGACAAATTTAATAATTCACAATAATTGAAAAAAGTAGCTTTAAAATTTAACAGCTACTTAGAAAGCTTTTAGCTGTAGCTTAGCTATATTTTACAAAATGTAGCTTATAGCTGTAGCTCAGCTACTTTCTTAAAGAATAGCTATAGCTGTAGTTTAGCTACTTGTTTAAGTAGCTTGCCCAGCTCTGCTACTAAATATATAATTTTAAAGCCTAGAGTATTTATCTGTAAATAATAACAGTTAAAATATCTAAATTTAGCATAATTGTTTCAAGTAACGAAACAGAACCAAAACACGTCTTCGCAATAATTATTGCAATTTTTCTTACATTCAATTCTAAACAACATAATTCTTAAGCTGACTCATATTTCTTAAAAACGAAAGCCTTTAGCATAAAATGAAGTCACCGTATCTCCTGTGCTGCCCATCCCACTCATATATAAACATCAAAATACCTTTAGCTACGTTACATTAAATTTAATTAGAAGCCTCATAATAACCACCATATTTGTTTTATTTTTTGTGTAGATTTCTGACAGCACAACTAATAGAATTAAGGGCTACTACAAGGTATCGCTCGCGCAGTTACAGTTGCTGGACAGGCGTCATTTTTCACACGGCTTCCATACTTTTTTCATCTATTAAAACGTGGTGTGTGGCCGAAGAGAATCGAAGGAACGGAGAACTGGTGTATGTGGCGTGTTCCCATCAGGTGTCTTCACGCGTTGGCACCGCGGAGCGAGATTGCTGGAATCCCCGGGCTTCGAACGTCAATTATTTGAACGGGGGATTTATTGCTCTGGTATTCGGAGTTCGAATGATTGACGGCTTGTGGTGACTGCAGTAGTGTTTGTTGAATGTTGACTCAATGTTTTTTTGTGATGCCAAAAATATTATGAGTGTTAAAAAGATTTTTTTTGTAACTGTCAGTTGCTTTGATTTTGTGGTTTAATTTAAATTAGAATAGTTATTTATGATATAAGTGGGATAAGAGCATCATACGCGTGTGAAATTTGCACAACGATGCGACGGCTGAGTTATGTAATCACATAAGTATGTTAATCATGCATTATCATACGTATATCGTACAATATTTTATCTACGACCACGGAATAAATTAAAATTAAAACAAAAATAATTTTGAATTGACAGTTCTCATAATTATTTGACATTTACAAAATTTAAGTGGGAAACTACGATTTTGAGTATGATAGGTACATTTTAAAAGCACTAGTGTGTTAATATTTCTAAAAATGCACTAGTGCGTTAATAGGCGTATTCCATTTGCCATTTGGATCAGATTTAAGTTACATTTACTGAGCCAGGTCACCTATTTATTTCGCTGGAGTACTTCGCTGACTTTATTTTCAATACTAGAAATACTTATTCTAATTTACTTTGAAGTAATTCACATCAATAAGTGCATCAGTTTTCTTAATTCAGTTCAGTTAGTCATATTGTCTAATTTATCTGAACTAATTTAAGTGAACCGGCGCGATGGCCGAGCGTGTTAATGCACATCTCTTAGCATACTGTGACGTCATCCGAACCAAGGTTCGTCAGTTCGAATCCGCCTGTCGACAAAGTATGATTTGTCGTTAAAATAAAAAATACAGTTACTTGTATCAATCATACTCGGGCGCTATAAGCTAGTCACTTATACATATGCCTTAAAAGTAAGTAACATCGACTCAGAAAACCGGCAGTACGGCAGCGTAAAAACTGCGGCTCGGTGTGCCCGGTAGGCCCAGGCCCGACTCGGGCTGTAGCGCCAGTAAAGAAGAAAGAAGAAGAATTTAAGTGAACCAAGTGGCAAATGGAATACAGCTTAGAAAGAATATATTTCACTCAAAATTAATAAGTGTCATTTTTCTATTTCGGTGTTCTTATAGCTCTATAAATGCACTGTAAACACGTTGCTAAGGAGATCTATAAGCGCACTGTTTTTGGCGCTTTTTATTTTGTAGGATGTGGGTAGCGTTACGGAATTTGAATCCGGAGACCCCGAGATCGAATCCTACTCAAGCTAAAAATATATGAATTATCACAGTTCGACCCGGTGAGTCCGGACCCTGTACTATATTCATAATTGAGATTAAGTTTCTGTTGTATAGAGTTGTATAAATAAATATAAAAAATAGTTCAGTGGCAAAGCGTCGGACTATGGATCGGAGAACCCGTGTTCAATTGTCACAGTCGATAAACTGATTTTCAGCTACCCCAACACTAAAATCTTTAGTGGCCGTGATTTTACGGCTGATAATAGTACTTCTCATGCAAAAAAATTTATCACTTACTGAGATCTGCTACGGTAAAGTGCTACAAGTTCTTTATGTGTGATGTTGGACCGGTACTGCAATGCAATCTGTAATGAAAAAAATCTGGTGTGGGCACCACACGACTTTCTTATACACAGCATATTTAATATTTAGAATATATGAATGTTGTATAATATTATTAAACATGTAATTTAGTTTTTCAGTAATTCAGCATTTATCTGTTTGAAACATATTAAATATCAAATTTGTTTACGTATAATTTTTTAGTAATGTTGACTACTCTATGTCTAACTTTACTGATGAGGCATATACAGGTGTCCGTTTTTCGAGCCTAACCCTTGGTATCTCAAGAACCGAGAGATACGAAATCGATTAAATTCAGGCAAAGTTGCCAAATTAATTGACCATTTTAATGATGTATTTGTTTTTCCGAAAAAAGACATAGATAACTAGATAAAGCGAAAATTAAAATGTATGTTTTTTGTTTCTTTTGCTACTATTATTATTGAAATATATTATTAAATATAAAAATTAGTTTTTCTCAAAATTAAACGCACATACAGGAAAATTGCAAATAACATTTTATGTTCCAAATATTTTTGTTAACATCTTTTATTTAAAACTATTTTTCGTAACTGATTCCATTTTTGAAATAAATAGAATTTATTGTTTTGTATGTCCAGTAAACTTCCTCTTCATGTTTCTCAATTTCATTCAAAATCAACTCAGCTCTTCGTATTTTCATGAAACTTATAATTACCAAGTTTCGTTAACAAATCTTATCTCGTTCATGAGGTATTGCACACTCGGACACACATCCATCCATCCATCCATCCATCCATCCATCCATCCACACATACACGCAGACATCATTGAGAAAATGATCAAAACGGATTCAGTGGACCTCAAAACACGTATTTCCGCGAAAATCTCGTCAACGATTTTTTCACGATTCCAATACTTCCTTATAAGAAAGTAAAAAAAAAAAAATGGAATAAGATTTACATATAATATAATGTAAGTATTTTACTCTTGCTTATAAGAAAATAATATTCAAGTTATCCATGTAAAATTATTATCTTGGATGTATAGGGTATGTCTTAATTATTTGTACATATATTAAATAAAATTTTTGAAATAGCTAAGCTGCTAAACAATAGTATTTTCACAGTGATTTCCTATTGCCATTCAATGTGCTTGAAAATATCATTTTGAAATGCATTTCACAAAAGATCTTTTAAACCGGTAATAATATGTTTCGTGTATGCAATAAAGATTAATATCAAACAAATTAAAAATCTTTTGAGTTTAGTGTAAAAATACGAGTTTATAACTTTGAAGAAATAAATCAATTTTGCATCCATTCCATAGCTACATAGTGTATAGTTGTACAGTTGCGCTATTCATAATCAAGACCGCACATGGATAACGTTAGGGCTACATGACTTCTAATTATTCACGCATAGCCTAAGCTCTGTTATAGGAGAAAAGCACGAACCACCGCAAGAACCACAAGTAGCTATCTTCAGCCAACTGCATTGGAACTTGGCGTTACATCGCTGCTGCTGCCGCCGAATCAGGTGTGCATCTACTAGTATTGTACCGACACAGATACATGGTTTACACTTTCATATTGCATAGTCGTCAACATAGAATTATAGCGTACTTACAGTTTTCAATGAATCGAGTCGGAGTGTGAATTCCAGAACCTCGGTTCGATTCCTACAATCGACAAACAATGGGGGATTCAAATGGTAGAGCTTTTTAATATATATTTATTAAAATAAATTCTTGACCGTACATCATATTTAATACAATATAAAATCATACCATAAATTATATCTTTATTGCTGAAATATGAAAGTTAAAGTTGAATAATTTAAAACGTTCGCACTGCCATATTGCAATGACGTAGTTGCATTTAGCTAATCACAGAGCTTTGTCTGAAACGTTTGTCGGTGCTCAAGAAGACGAAGAAGAAATAAGCATTCAGCATTCTACGATTCTACCAATGACGTATAATACTAGACGAATTATGCCGTATTCAAGTCAATGCAGTATTGTGAAGCAGAGAGGAATGGAATAACTTGATGGTCCGCCGGATGCGCGGCAAGGAGCGAGTACACTTTGATGTTATGCAAGTTGCTCCTTGCCGTGCACTCGCCTCACGAACCAGTTATTCTATCCCTTTCTGACTCACAACAAACGCCGATGTTATCCGTCTAGTTATATTTTGTCTGAGGATTCTACTGACAACGACAAGTTACGTGTTATTTATCTCTGTCTTATCTGTCTCTCTTTAAGCTAAGATGCAACTACGTCATATTCAATTGTTTCGAAAGTTTAAATATTTTTATCATGCTTAATACAAGTTTTTTTAAAAAATAAAAAAATTGGGTATAATTATTTTATTACGTAGATTAATATATAAAAAATTCAAAAAAGTCTTGAAAGGCCCATTTTAAAATAAATAAATATATCATCACGCCTTCTACCCATTACTGGGTATGGCACTCTGCCGAAGCAGATCTCGGTAAGTGATATATTTTTGCGCGTGAAGTGCGGTTACCAGTCGTCAAATCACGGCCCCCAAAGATGTTAGTTATGGAGGAGCCACAGGGATAGCTTTTTCAAATTATGAAAATTTGTCGCCTGTGGGAATCGAACCAGGGACCTCAGGATCCACAGGCCGACTTCATACCACTGAGCTAGCCATCCCATAACAAACCATTTTAAAATAAATAAATATATCATCACGCCTCCTACCCATTACTGAGTGTGGCACTCTGCCGAAGCAGATCTCGGTAAGTGATATATTTTGCGCGTGAAGTGCGGTTATCAGTCGTCAAATCACGGCCTCCAAAGATGTTAGTGGTGGGGGAGCCACAGGGGTAGTTTTTGAAATTATGAAAATTGTTTGTCGCCTGTGGGAATCGAACCAGGGTTCTCAGGATCCACAGGCCGACTTCATACCACTGAGCTAGCCACCCCATCAAACAATTTTCACCACAGTAAAACTATTCCTGTGGCTCCCCCTCGACTAATATCTTTGGGAACCGTAAATTGACGACTTGTAACTATACTTCACTCCCACAAATATATCAGTTATCAAGATCTGTTACGGCAGAGTACCATACCCAGTAATGGATAAAAGGCGTTCCGTGAGATGTTTTACGCTCTTGTGAAAGTATACCCAACTCTCTCAAAAAAGGAAGCCTTCTTTCTCATTATCATATTTTCTCTCTTAATATTAATGCTATTTTTGTCACCTAAAACTAACTACGTTATAATTAATTAATAAATGACACTTTTATGCTTTTCAAAAGGGCTGAAGTCTGTGTTCGAAATGGAAATTCTTATTAATGAAAACCACTTAAAAATATGGCAATGGAACTAAAAGTAATGCCTCCAATTTTTCAGTCGTTTATTACTTCATTTAGCAGAACTAATGGTAACACATGAAAATTTGAACCTTTCTTGTGACATCTGTCTAATTTTGGCAACATTAAACCGGTATAAGGGCTGTAGCAATAACTAAAAATGCTGCATTTTTAATAATCAAAAATAGTTCATTCTAATCTCTTTTAATTTACAAGAAGATTTTTTGAAAAAAAAAATATAATATTGGCATCAAATATTTCTATCACTCAACCTATTTGTATTTATTATAAAACTGACATATCAAATAGTATTTCCGCTTTTACCTGGCGTTGTGCCAACTGTGAAATAAAAAGATCCTCAGAGTTGTATTGCCAACTGAAACACTTAATTTTGATCACTCTGTATAATTTTCAATAATAATATAACAAGAGAGTGAGAATAAATTGAAAATAATTTGACAGATCTTTCGAGAACTTGTTGCCCTACGGGCTTTCGTGACTATTGCTAAATAGGAACAAGTTTGAGAAAGATACTGGAGAATTATTTTCTAATTTATCGAATTCTCGAGTTATTTTAATTAGATTATTTTTTAACTTAGTTGTTGAGGTCGATACATCCAACTTAAAAGATTTTGAACTGGGTCTAAATCGATTTAGTTCCATTTCAGATACAGAAATACACCAACAAATTTTGGAAACAACTTCCAGGAATACATTAATAAGTTTAATGTATTCCTGGAAGTTGTTTCCAAAATTTGTTGGTGTATTTCTGTATCTGAAATGGAACTAAATCGATTTTTTTCACACATTTTACTTGACGCGTTGACAGTTTTAAATAATTATTTGACAACTACATACCATTTGTCACAAACAAAAAAGCACCTACAGAGATTATTACCGGGAATAATCACAAGAGCTTTATTCTCAGTATAATAATGACAGAATTGGTTAAAACGCAGACACGTGACATGCAATGAAGCATTTCATTGGTTTTGAGAAACGTCAAAAAATAATCAATAAAATGAGGCGAATTAAAACGAATTGTACCATCGGAAAGTTTGCTACATAAAATACATACAAGAAACGGTGTATATTTCATCAAATTTTAAATAAAACCAGTTTTAAAGAGCCCCTCAATTACCCACTTCCTCATCTTCCACTCATCGTCAGCAACAGCTTCAAAGATAAAACTTGCAAATTCCTCAGCAGCTACTCCCTGCATTGAATTCGTTCAGCGTCACACCATCTACCTCGCAACCTTTTCCACATACACCATGACCGCATCAAGCATCAACACTCCACGGTGATGCTCGGTGTTCTAGCGGTGCTGCGGCTAATGACAAGCCGTGGCTAATTGACGCGAGACGAGAACTGTAATCGGCGGCGCTGTCGGGTGTCCGCCCACGTGGCCGCCGCGTTTCAATTACTGTTTTGTCTCCCGGCGCAACCGACAATTACCTTGCCTGGATGCTGAAGAACGTAGCGAGGAACATGCTGAAGACTGGGTGAAGAGTGAGTTGTTGATTTGGTGGTGGATTGGTGGATTGGTGACAGGGTTGAGGATCAGTTTAAAAGGGTGGTTTTGAGTTGGTCCTACCTACCAAAATACTTGTAAATAGAGATCTAGGCGGGAAATAAGTTTTCTGCAATTTAAAAGTGTCCTACCTAATTTAACACAAAATAATTCATTTGAAAGCCAGAAATTAGAGAAATTTATTGAAATAATTCTACTATGATTTTTTTGTGACAATTGCGCCACATACCTTACTTTATTTTATAAATACAGTCGAACCTCTATAACTCGAATCTCAAAAAAAGAATTTCAAATTGACAATAAATTATCAAAATACCCTTTTCAGTTCTTGATTTACAAACTATCAAGATCATGAAACTTTCGGTATTAAAAATGTTTCTATATTTTTTGAGAAAAATTCGCCCGTAAATCGGGAATAATTTAGAAACAGTTGATAGTGGAAAATACAGAGTGATTAGAAGTAAGTGTTTCAATTGGCAATATAATTCTAGGGACCTTATTATTCCACATTTGGTACAACACCAGGTAAAGGCGGAAATACTATTTGACATCTTTATAATAAATTCAAATAGGTTGAGTGTTAGAAATACTTTAGATTATTGCTCTGTGAGTAAAATAAATAAATAAATATATCATCACGTCTTCTACCCATTACTGGGTGTGGCACTCTGCCGAAGCAGATCTCGGTAAGTGATATATTTTGAAGTGCAGTTACCAGTCGTCAAATCAGGATTTATGATTACATATATAAACAAATATAAATAAATATATCATCACGCCTTCTACCCATTACTGGGTGTGGCACTCTGCCGAAGCAGATCTCGGTAAGTAATATATTTTGCACGTGAAGTGCGGTTACCAGTCGACAAATCACGGCCCCCAAAGATGTTAGTGGTGGAGGAGTCACAGGGGTTGAAATTATGAAAATTGTGAGTAATGTTAAGAAATAAAAGTATGTGAAAGGAAACAACGATTTTTATTAATTTAAATTTTCAAATGTCACTGTCAACAATAGGAAATAAATTTATGTATAAGTCTTACACTTTTGATGCCGGATGTGTAATAGTATATTACGTACCATAAACTGTAAGTGACAGTTTTAAGGTCAATAATGTTGCTTGGGAAATCGAGGTCTGCAGGGTCGAGATTTCCTAAACATTTATGACCTAAAATAATCACTTACAGTTCGAGGTTAGTATGCTATATTTTTACAATACTTGCACAAATAGAAGAAAAAGAAAAATTGATTTCAAAATTGACAGCTGTCAAATTGTAGTCAAGGTAAACAGGACCTTGATATGTAATATTTACTTACAGTGGACAGTAAGTAAATATTAAAGTCGTGATATAACCATGGAAACCACTATGCAATAAAAGTTGCACTTACTGTGTTTAAATTTTATCATTCATAGGTCACTTACAGTACAAGTATTGTAAAAAAATATTTTCAAAATACTTTACATATGTATGTTATTTATCGTTGAATTTTTGAGGAATAATGCTCTTCGAATAAAGGTAGGTATTCATCGATTAAGTTTCCCTTTTTTTAATTATATAAATAAAATAAATAAATACATCATCACGCCTTTTACCCATTATTGAGTGTGGCACTCTGCGGAAGCAGATCTCGGTAAGTGATATATTTATGCGCGTGAAGTGCGGTTACCAGCCGTCAAGTCACGGCCCTCAAAGATATTAGTGGTGGGGGAGCCACAGAGGTAATTTTAAATTGTGAAAATGTTTTGTCGGCTGTGGGGATCGAATCAGGGTTCTTAGGATCCACAGGCCGACTTGATATCACTGTGCCATTACCCAATATTTCTTAATTATAAAAAATAAAAAATAAATTAAAATAAATAACGAGAAATTTTAAATATTGTTATTTTAGCAACTGGATTAGGATTGTCAATGGCTTCTCAATATTATTTTTCAATTTATCTAATAATTTTGCTGCTTGAAATAAAGATATACTATGGTTTTATGATCTGGAAAGAAAGTAAATCAGAATTAATAAATGAAATTTTCCTTGCTTGTCTGAATTGAATAAGATTTAACTAACTCTAAAGAAAAACCAGGAGAGAATAAATTTGAATGACTGAATTTTGAGTTCTGTTCCCGATTCTTAATTCGCAGTTATACAACAAAGTATTTCAAAAGAAGTGCATTTAAAAAAAATCGTTACCGATACTGCCATAGTCATATTTATTTATAATTTATGAAGTAAGCTAGAAAATTATTCATAATAAATGTCAGTGAACATGTCACTCGCTTATAATTATAATTCAATTCCTTTCTGACAAAAATCCTTTCCCTAGTTTAATTACAGCAATGAACAATCATAAACCGTAATAACACATCGGGACATTGTCTCAACACCTTGGCGGCAACTTCAGAGGCGGCTACGACGGCGGCGTAATTAATAAGTTGTTTGTAGCGCGGGCGCGGGTGCGGCGCATGCTGGCAGACTGGGCGACGTCGTTAGGGCAACGTGACGCCCTGGGGCCCTGGCTCCTGCCCCGGGCACAAATTGGCGCATCGCTCGCCGCCGCCATCGCCACCGCCGCCCGCTCAACTTAATCCGGTCCACAGCTGTGCCGCCAGCACTTTTAAATAGCTTTAAAAGTTATTCAATATAAAAAGAAGTTCGGCCTCGCGCGTCAAGATTTAATAGCGAGTGTGTCCCCTTACCGCCCTCGCGACCGCCGCCCCCGATTTGCTCAGCGGCAGCCGCCACCCGCGATGTACACTCCAGGAAACAATTTTCTTGGAGATAAGACGAAGAATAAATAAATAAGAATGTAACCAGTTGTACTAAAATCAATGTTCTTTTATTACTTGAAATTAGAAAATTACGCTCAATAACGCAATTTATTTATTTATTACTCTGCACAACAGGAACTTAATCCCAATTACAGTACAGGATACTACAGCTTATAGTGGAATCCGAACCATTCAGCTGCAATCGTATTTTTTTGGATATAAGTAGAAGTCAGCGAGATTTGAACGCAAGACCTTTTGATTATTAATTAGTAAATGTAAGTATTAGCTTGGTATTTATTGATTAGGCTATGCTTAATAAAAAAGTATTTTTATCAAGCTTTGTTTCCACATCTTAACAAGTCTTTGTTTTAGTGTACATCTACGGTTGTCAACCACCGTTTCTTGAAAAGTACAATCTTTTTTGAACATCTTCTGCCCTTCTCCATTTTAAATTGAAAAACGACATCATTTGTCCTTTTTTCAAGAAAAATATTACTTATTACTTATTACTTATCCCTACTTTGATTCCCACAAACGACAAATTTTCATAATTTGAAAAAGCTATCCCTGTGGCTCCTCCACCACTAACATATTTGGGGGCCGTGATTTGACGACTGGTAACCGCACTTCACGCGCAAAATATATCACTTACCGAGATCTGCTTCAGCAGAGTGCCACACCCAGTATTGGGTAGAAGACGTGATGATATATTTATTTATTTTATTTTATTAATTTTGCTTTTATAAATGTATAAATGTAGGATAGTAAAAAACGTAAAGATACTTTTATTTAGTTTTTCTACGATCGTTTGAAAACTGAATTATTATGTAGTTCCAAAAAATGTTTATTTATCGCACAGAATTTTATCCCATGTTGCTGATGACAATGCGCGATATAATAGTTGTTATAAAACCAATTTAGTTACGCAATCTAAGAAAATGTACAATATAAATTTAAATTTTATTAGTAGGTACATATAATTAGATACATAAAGCTTAATTATAGAACAGTGTATGCAACTCGTGTTAAAAAGACTTCCATTGCACTCATAGGTTTCCTACACTGTAATAAAGTGGCACTTTGAACACTAGTTTTTAAAATTTATTACCTAATCATAATTATATTTGTTTATGTTCGATCCCCACAGCTGACAAAACATTTTCACCAATTTAAAATTACCCCTGTGGCTCCACCGCCACTGACATCTTTGGGGGCCGTGATTTGACGGCTGGTAACCGCACTTCACGCGCATAAATATATCACTTACCGAGATCTGCTTTGGCAGAGTGCCACACCCAGTAATGGGTAAAAGGCGTGATGATATATTTATTTATTTTATTTTTATGTTTTTTTTTCACCGATAAGTATATGTAAATAAATTACATCTATGGAAATTTGTTTTGACATATATTTTTTTCATATATTTTTTTTTATTAAAGTTAAGATGGTGTCCTTTTTTCTAGAATTCAGAAGTTGGCAACCTTATGTCTTTAGTTTTCTGTTTCTGTTTCCAGCTCTTAACATAACCTTATTCATTACTCCAGTAACTGTTAAATGAGCTAATAATTGCATAAAACTGTTTGGAATATTTTAAAAATTATATAATTATTAATGAAGAATAATATTTACTAGTTTTATTAATATGCACAATTTCAAAATAATTTTTTAAAATCGAGAAATTATTATGGTGAACAAGTCCGAAATATTATGTCGAAAGTATAAAGTTTGCAAACTTTGTTTATACGCTACGATAAAGACAACGACTAAAGACAATCGAGAAATTAAAAAAAAGACTATGTTAAGATGCGGAAACAAAGCTTAACTGTCAAAAAATAAGAAAATGAAGGGAACAGCAGAAATAAGTTTCGATTTGATTTATTATATTGTTTTGGAAGTAAAAAACGATATGTATGATGTGTGAGTCAGAATTTGTTCGTATGAAATTCCTTCTGTATTCTGTTTGTTGGAGCATAGGTGTAATGATGTTTAATTTATGCGCGTAGCGCGTTCATAGTGTAGCCGCCTGACTAATAGGGTTAAAATTACAAATTTCCTGAATTTATTGCACAAATTACAAGAAAAAAGAAGGAATTTTAAATTTAAATATGCGTTTAAAACATTAAGCAAGTGCAGTTATTAATATCATAAAGATAATCCTGGTAATGATGCATCATTATAAACCAATTGTAAATGTAATAATGCTAAAAATCGAGAACCAAAATTAATTTAAGATTCATAAATTCTACCCAAATAGCTTTTGAAAATTGATATTCCATTCCATAACTTAAAACACCTATAATTTCACAAATAAAAAACGAATTCTCAATTTGATTCTCAGGTAAAGAGCGGCCATTTTGTGCAACCATTTGCACAATGGAGTGTACCCAGTACCTAACCTACAAATTGATCGAAACAAAGTGAATACTAAACACGCACAACGCGTCTCGTGTTTTAATAATTGTCCCTCGTAGAGGGCTGTGACGCAGCGCTTGCAATTGTCCAAGGAGAAGATTACCATCGCCGCCCCTGATCCATAAAACATAAAACAGTCTCGTCCTTAACTTTTTTAATGTCGCAAATCTGAAGCGCGCGTGCGCAGGCCCGTATTAAAAAAGGATTACGCCAATAAAGAAAACCTACACGTCCTGTAATAACTCTTATTATTCCTGAGTTACGGGCGCATTTTAATTAAAGTTCAAAGCCGCGCAACAATTACCACGCTCCGTTGTTTTTGAGGTTATTTGTTGTGGATGTGCGCTAACAGGTGTCTCTGCTGTCGTGTCGCGCGTGCGTGCTAGTTATTAAGGAATCTTCATTCTCTTGGGGCGCTGGAAATTTGCAAGGGCACGGGCTAACCAAATCTCTTTTTAATCAATGTTTCTCGCCAAATTTGAGACCGTAATGGCTGAGTATTAAATGACGTTTTGATTGTTATTTTTAAAGATGGGCTTACGGTATGAAATGAGATGTGTTATTTGCTTGCAATTTGGAATATAATTTAGTTATTCTGAAGTTAAGTTCACTTTAATGGAATATTTAGAAAGCTACACTTTACTTGCAGTAAAACCATACTATAGCGAGCATAATTACGTATTGCATCTTAAAGTGAACTTGTAGTCTTCAGATTTGTAGTTTTGCTTGTTCAGGGATGATATTACATGTATACATTGGTTTCAATTAATTTAGAATTAAATTTTAACTAATCATTGTTTCTAAATCTAATTGAGCGTATAGGAAATATAATTATTATATGTAATGCCATTGCAATAATATATTTTGTATTTTAGTAATTGAAATGATAGTAATTGCATTTCAGGTTAGTCAGGGGCGAATTGAGGATTCAGGTATTGGGGATTCAGGTAAGCCGGAGGAAGTTTTAAATGAAACATTCTATAAAATATTAATTATTTTAATATACATATACCATACATTTTATTTCTTGTAAGGATATTTCGTGTCAAATTAATTAAAATTGTCTTTTTTTTAACGAAAAATCGAATATAAAGTGGCACATTTTCAACTATTTTAAAAGTAAAAAATAGTGAACAAAAATTTGTATGTACTACATTAATTTGACCTTTTTCACTATTTTTATTTACTTATCTACTTGAAGATCATTTAAAATTGAACATGCTATCGAAATTTAAGCATCCGTCAAATTAATATGAAGATTTATTTTCATATAATCAATATTTTAATTCGAAGTTTGGTGCAGCGAAAAAAAGATGCTTTCATTATGTATTGAACACGTAAACTTCAAATTCGTGGAGAAAGTATTGCTTTCATTACCAGTTCTACAAATATCAATTATTTTTTTAATATATTAACCAATTATTGTTTTTACAAAAAAAAAAGTAATATAGTTGCTGTTCTATCTGTTTAATTAATTGCATTGTATTAGCATTGTTTCTTTTCTTTTGTTAATTAGACTCTTTTAATTTCTTACATTAATATTGAGAATTAGTACTGT
Source organism: Pterostichus madidus (assembly GCA_911728475.2). Classification (NCBI taxonomy): domain Eukaryota; kingdom Metazoa; phylum Arthropoda; class Insecta; order Coleoptera; family Carabidae; genus Pterostichus; species Pterostichus madidus. The sequence continues at coordinate 14,843,557 of OU452313.1, read as the reverse complement.
AGGTACTATCAATCAATACTAATACAAAATATTTTGAATTATGATGAATTTATATAAAATTTATTATTTATAAAAATATGATATTCACGTTCTTAATTATTTGGCGAGATTTAAACATATTTATAGTTAATTTGGTATTTTTCTTATTGCTGCATGAAATATAAATTATCTTACTAATTTTTTATTACACTTAACTAAAAAAATCAATTTTTATTTTATGGTGGTCTTATAGTAGAAAAACGACGTATTAGTTAAAATATCCGCAATAGCAAAGAAATGTGAATAAATAAAATGAAAACATACGCTCTGCTTTAAAAGTTGATTCTGTTTATTTACTATCTTTAACATATCGTATATTTTTCAAATTTCGTTTATATAATTATTAACCGTTAAAGTGTACAATGCCGTTATTCCATTCAATACCGAGGTAATGTATATAATTCCAATTGTACAAGTTGGATTATTTATCAATTATTTTTATATTATATTGGCGAAATTTGCTTCACTTGTACTTTTAACTAACAAACCCTAAGCCCGTAGAACATGTGCTCCACATACTCAAGCCGTTATATTCGATATTCAAATTTCATACATTTATTTAAATATTCAACGTGGTCTTGGCAAGGCTCGCTTCGCTCGCGTTTCAAACAAACAAATCCAAAGCCTTAGGGGTAGGTGGCTCAGTGATATCGAATCGGCTTGTGGAGCTTGAGAACCTTGGTTCAATTTCCACAGCCGACAAACATTTTCACCACATTAAAAATATCCTTGTGGCTCCCTCACCATTAACATCTTTGAGGGCCGTGATTTGACGGCTGGTAACCGAACACCACATGCATAAATATAGCAATTACCGAGATCTGCTTCGGCAGAGTGCCACGCCCAATAATGGGTAAAAGGCGTTTCTATATATTTTTTTACACGATCAAGTTTTTTTATGGGGTGGCTAGCTCAGTGGTATGAAGTCGGCCTGTGGATCCTGAGAACTCTGGTTCGATTCTTACAGGCGATAAACAATTTTCATAATTTCAAAAGCTACCTCTGTGGCTCCTCCACTACTAACATCTTTGAGGGCCGTGATATGACGACTGGTAACCGCACTTCACGCCCAAAATATATCACTTACCGAGATCTGCTTCGGCAGAGTACCACACCCAGTAATGGGTAGAAGGCGTGATGATATATTTATTAAGTTTTTTTAAATGTTTATCTGATCGGTAAGTAATTACTTTCCAATAAGAATGCAAAAAAGAAATAGTTATTTACGATACTAGTTTTATTTATTTTTTATTTAAATCTTAAGCCCATAGTACGCACGCTCCACAAACGCACAAACATAAGCGTTAAAATTTGTTTTTAGCAAATTTGCATTGATTAAAAATGCATTTCATACTTTAAAGGTACTATATTAATGTAATGTGTTGGCCCATTATCTAACCCTTGATAAGTTCGGCTCCTGCATTTAGCAATAAACAATAAATCCTAAAATAAAATAAAGGAAATGATAGAAATTTTATGAATCGGTCTGGTATATAAAGATAAACAGACAGGGACACCCAAATAAAAATAAAATCAACAGAAATCCATCATATTCCAGCCTCAAACATCACATAATTATTACACAGTTAAATGAAAATAGAAATAGCTCGAGACACGTGCAATCGCGGTCGTCCATGGCGCAAACATCAAAAAGAACAAGCTCGCATCGCCACCGTTCCATCAAACATCAAACCATCCCCAGCCAACGCCAACTACACAGGCGCAAGTTTACAGAGTCAGGACACGGAACAGCAACGCACAACAACGCGCTATTAAACGCGGCGGCGAAGAAGGAATCGTAAAGCGACGCAGCTTTGATGTGCGGGGATTAACGACACGGCGTCAGGATGTGCGGTTGTGTCGACGCCATCTGGCGGCCACTTCAAAAACTCACATAGGGAAATAGAGATTTTAGCAAATTATGAGGTTATGCGCCAGAATCACAGAAATCATTATTGGAATTGGTATTAAATGTTTATGTTGGGTTTACATTTGTTTAGACAGGCGAATTTATAACTCTCTTCTCTAGTCAATAGTTACAGTTTACAGTTGGCTTAGTTTTCTATGACGTCAAGATAAATTGTTTGTAGACTACATTTACATATTCAAATGAGAATTTTAATAAAACAAATATTGCACTCATACCGCCATACCAAAATTCATCGTTACTGTTGTTTTACATTTCTAATATTCTAAATAAAAATATAATTAGATTTAAAAATGTGAACTTGACGCTACTCTTTTGTGTTACTGTAATGATGTGCTCATTTTAAATTTCATAGTTTTTGGTGCAAAAGTCTGCTTAGACAAATTAAGTTTACTTTTCAAGTATACCAACTTTAAAGTTAAACTTGATTACATTTTGAGTTAAATCTATACGACACTTATAAGTAATATAAAATACCTTAAAACAATACCAAATAACACAAATCAAAATGCAAAATGAAAAAAAATAATAAATAAGTCAAAATTAAAACAAAATGGCGTCAAAAGTTATTTAAAAAAATTAAAGCATATTTTAAATTGCCAATTGGTAATTTAGACAATATAAATTTATATAAAGAGTTTCATGAATAAAGACGATGATACAAGTAGACATGAAAACGTTAGCAGAAGACAGATATGATAATTGACTGACAGCACAGTTATAGTTTCTTCTCGAAATGGGTCCTTTGTAATACTATATTGTAACAAAAGTGTGGCAATGGCCTTTGCCACATATTGTTACATACTATTTTTGTCTACGCTGGTAAACTTTTATTTCTTAAAATCGATATTTTATACTCGTATCTGTCATTTACTCTTAAACTTCACATTAATTCAAATAAAAAGATTGTTCCACAATGTTTGTCTTGGTAACGACATCATAAACGATTTATAGCCGCACTGAGTGTTGCGAAGAGATACTTTCCACACTCATTTTGTAAAATAAAATAAATAAATAAATATATCATCACGCCTTCTACCCATTACTGGGTGTGGCACTCTGCTGAAACAGATCTCGGTAAGTGATATATTCTGCGCGTGAAGTGCGGTTACCAGTCGTCAAATCACGGCCCCCAAACATGTTAGTGGTGGAGGAGCCACAGGGATAGCTTTTTCAAATTATGAAAATTTGTCGCCTGTGGGAATCGAACCAGGGACCTCAGGATCCACAGGCCGACTTCATACCACTGTGCTAGCCATCTCATTTTGTAAGTTGATATATTGACTTTTCAACACGACTTTGAAAATAGTTATTTTTGTATTAAGTGGACGAAATGAGTGTTTATTCTTGTTGCGCGTGAGAATGTCACTTTTAGAGGAAACAGCACGAAATACAAACAACGTTTTTTCTACAACTGTCAAAAAAAGATTAATACAATAACTATAGAATTAAGTAAAATGAAAGAAAAAAAATGCAAAATAATATGAATTTGATGTGTGTAATCAAGGGAACATGTAAATGTTGGATAAATAAATTAAAAAAGTGTCAACGAATTAAAAATCTGAAACCTCAATGAAAATAAAAATAAATAAAAAAATAAAAATTCACGTATCTATAGAGATGTAAAATATGTCGTGTTATTTTGACAGTTAAAAAAAAACAGTCAGCTGAAAGTAAAAAGTTGACATTTACCGTTTTCCAAGCCCGACTTTCCAAACAGAAAAACTGTCAAAAAATATTTTTAATTATTTTTCAGCATTTCCTAAATGGTCGTAGAAAAAATGTGTGCATCTCGACCAGAAAGTGTCCATGCCGCTCTTGCATGGTAGTTGCTCTCGGTTATGCTTCGATCAACAATGTCTATGCATGAAAGGATTATTTTCTGCTCTAAGTACAAAATTAATTATTGTTTACACGATCGATTTTTTAATAATGTTTACTGATGGGGTTTCCAAGGCAGTAAGTTTTGTTTACAAATTACTGGCCGATTGAGAGGCGATAAGTAAATAAAAATTAAATATTCCTCCTTTGTAATATAGAAACTATAGACACATACTTTAAAAATCACAACTGACAACTCAAACTAAAAAAAATTAATATTTCTATAAAAAGGACAAGCATACAATGACCAGATATTTTAGTGGTGGTAGAAAAATCCATAAAGACTGTATACATCCTACTATTTCTGCATGTAGTACAGTCATCAAATAATTTTTATATTTCGTCATAATTATATGCGTATTAACTTGAGACTAATTTAATCCAACCATCAAACAAACAAAAATAAACCAATCTTCTATCAGCTTAATTCCCACAATAAATCCCTCCGCCAAGCCGCTAATTCGCAGCTGAACAATCAAACTCATCCAAGAGACAACAGTTCACATTATCTCGTAATCCCCGCAACAAATCAAGAAATCATCGAGGGGCATCTCCCGCTACAATCACTCAAATCACAACTACCCTAATCTTAACGCGAATAATTGATTCTAAAACGTGTGGGCCGGCAGCAACATAAAACAGCGCATTATGCACGGGTATACATCAGGCTTACGTAGCGTCGCGACGCTTGCGATGGCGTTCGCGGCGATTCGTCGAGCCGGCCGGCGCATCATGGTTAATGGCGTGCGTCGGATGAGACAACCCCCCTGTCATTCATCATGGGATTAGGACAACGGCGCATCGGATGCGATGGAGAAGGGAAATGAAATTTTGTGGTTCAGCAACTCTTAAGAAATTATCAATGATCCTTAAAGAATTGTACGGTAATTTGGGGTAGTTTGATGGGTTTATTTTGTCATTTGTTTTGGGTAGGGAAGTATTTATTATATGGAACATTTATCATTTGCTCTTGTCTTATTTTTGCACAGAAATGTAAGATAGTATGAGAAAACAAGCAATATTATTTTAAAATATAAGTTATAGAAGGCAACCAATTCTAGTAAGAGTTCGAAATTAGGACACGAGTTGTGCAACGGTAAGGGAACGAACCAGTGTTAGAATTGCCTTCTGTAGCGAGTGTTTTATACTATTTTCTCTGTTTCGGTTTTCCTTTACATAATTTCTTTATAAAAATAGTTGATATTCTCCATTAAGGGAAATTTTTGGTTGGTGACAGTGATTTGCGATTGATTTTGTCCGTGTGTTTTTATTTTGTCCGTTACCTAAACATTTTATATATTTAAAGCATTGATACCAATCTGTTAACAATATGTCACCAAAAATCATTTAAGATTGAAACTAATTTTAGCATCAATATGCGTGCAAGAACATGTTATTCTAATGCCGAAACAGCGAAATATAGTTTACAAAAAGATTTTTGTTCATTTTCTTCCATTATGAAACTCTTGCTAATGCAATTTTTATTACAGTTGTATAATGTAGATATTTTGCAGAAAAAGCAAGAAAATCATAAGATTTGATATAATATAAAATATATTATCATGTAAGACAAAAATTTTGTACTGCAAGAGGAAAGCAAGACAAATTTTTAGTCTTATTCTCTAAGACAAAACAAGTAAGTAATATAGTATACTCCTAACGTGAGGTAAACAACCGTTGAATCACTCACCTCAAAGATGTTAGTTAGTGGGGGAGCCTCAGGAAAAAATGTGGTGAAAATTGTGTATGGCTGTGGGAATCGGCCCGGATTCTTAAATCCGCAGTCGGACACGATACCAGTGCTCCAAATTGAAGAAATTAATTATAATAGTTCGATATTTCTAAAATCTATAACAAAAGTAACAGATATTGTTGTTTTCGCCCAATATGTGGTACCTTATATTAAATAAGGTGAGGAAGGGTTCAGTATTATCATGTGCTATAATTCTTTTATTTCAGTCTGTTTCACATTTGCATGTTTACAGGAGTTATTTTAGTCCGGTAAATGAGTTATTAAGGTATCAGGTAACGTATTGGGATATTATGGTATTGTAAAGTAAGGTTGCTAGGCAACAAACAATTTTTACAACATTTAATTATAATAAATAAATAAATATACCATCACGCATTTTATCCATTACTGGGTGTGGTACTTTGCTAAAGCAGATCTCGGTAAGTGATATATGTATGCGCGTGAAGTGAGGTTTCCAGCCGTCAAATCACGGCCTCTAAAGATGTTAGTTGTGGGGGTGCCACAAGGGTAATTTTTAATGTGGTGAAGATGTTTGCCTGATATGGGAATCGAACCAGGGTTCTCAGGATCCACAGGCCGACTCGATAGCACTGTACCACCCACCTCATACACACATTTAATTATAATTATTTTATATGAAAATAATGTTTAATAATTAAATGTGACATAGTATGAAATAAAACGATGAACGTCAAACGTTCTTTAATGAGTTTTTTCGCAATTCATTCTGAAATTCCAAACTCGGCTCCTGCGTCGCGTCCCCTCGCCCGGAAACATCTTACTCGTACCGTAAAAACTCAATTACCGGACTTATAACGTAAATAACTATTCCGGATACTTTTGATTTCTTATATCTCTATTCAAGTGCGAGACGTCAAACATCAGTATCAGCAACTATTTGTATATACTTAATTAATAAATTCACTACTGAACTAGGTAGTACAGTACCGAATGACATCTGATCTGATCCTCCATCTCCACAATTAATATCAATTCAACTTTCCATCAGTCCAATCCCACCCCTCAAAGTCCAAAGTCACACTCTCAATCGATCCGTCCATCGAAGTTCGGACAATACCTCGTCTCCGCTTTCTCTCTCCCGGATTACAGGACGGTTTCACGCGTCACTAGCACTAATCTGCTTACCGCTGACACTGATAAGGACGAATGGAGGTTCGCTGGCGGGAGATGATCGGAGTATTGGGGATGTCTCAGGGGAAACAAGCACTAGGAAACCGCCCTGACTGAAGCCACTTGGAAATGTAATTGATATTAAGCGGATGGCAAGGGAGCAAACACGTGTTTTTAGATGTAAGGTAAGGGATTAGTAGGCTGATTTTACGTGGACAGGGAATTTGTGATTTTGATTGTTAGTGTTGGAGGGATGCAATGAAGATTGATTTATTGCAGATAAAACTAATGTTATTATAATGTAGTTGTGATCGAGTTTTGTATCGTACTGTATAATATTTTGGAGAGCCATTATTGTAAATTGTGTTTGTGTCAATAAAAACTTTCAGTAATAATATAACAAGAGAGTGAGAATAAATTTAAAATAATTTGACAGATCTTTCGAAAATTTGTTCTACAAACATTTTTAATGACGCAATTAGCCCACATTTATTTTCTTGTAATATATAAGCTGTTCCTATATTTGTGGATCAAACTTTAAGGATAGATATGATATACTGTCAATGAAACAAAAATAATATTACAAAAATTTGCAAAATTACTTTTTCATGTATTTAGTAGAATAATCTTGTGTTACTGGATTGTCAGCTATTTTTGAGAAAACAATAATTAAATTAATTAATGAACGCTGTAAGTAATCATTTAACTGATCTTGACTATTGTAGTATTTATAATTATACTTATTAATACATTAGAATTTAGCGAATTTTGAAAAAAATCTTTTCCTACAACTGTGCGATTTCTTTGTTATTACGTAACTATAATTGCCTTGGTTACGTATGGAAAGTAGATGAATGCAGACCAAGTGCGTTTCTGAAAGCAAAGAAACACAAGTGCGGAAAGTGCTTCATTAGGTAACTGTCAAAAGAAAATTGTTTTGTCAGCGATTTAAATTTCGCGCAGAGCGCGGAATTCATATTTTGGCCACAGACGCTTATGGAAGAAGAAGATACGCTAGTAAATATGCAGTAGTATATTTTGACGTTTATAAACATAACCTTAAATTGCAGTATATCTAATCTGTACACAACTAATAAAAAGAACCGAACAAAGTAAAATATATCGATAAATGGTTTTATTTAAAGAGTAAGTGAAATACATAATATTTATTGTTTGTGTATATTATTAACACAGTTGCTTATATTGACATAATGTAAAGTGGAAAATTTTGTACTCTCTAAAGAAACATTGATTTTTTCCGTACCTGCTCATATTATTAACAGCAGTATTACTGAGAACAATTTCGGGGGCTTTAGAAGTACCAATAGCATGTTGATTGTCATTGTCGAAAATAGATGCAACATAGCATGATCCGGAGCTTCAATTATCTTTGGAGGTGTTTATGATAAAGAAGAATCACTCACTGTACTATTCCAATCTAGACGATTTTGAAGAAATTATCTTGAAGTTAGTGAAATATTTTTAAATAACGTAGAACAATGTGCAAGCAATCAACAAACAAACCATAGCAACGCCGTAAAACATCGTTCTCATGTAATATCATTAGAATTATATAAATTTTTATAATATTTTAGTGATTTACTAAATCGCATAGTTGTAGGAAAAATGTTGTTTATAACTATTTTCTTCTATGATCAGTATGTTATATAATACCCTTAAAGTTTGATCCACAAGTATAGAAACACCCTGTATATAGATCTGATTTTCTTTTATTCAAAGTTCAACCGTATTCTATCCACATATCCACATCATACCATTGCCATCACATTATCCATCAAATTATCTCCTAAACGCTCCGATTTTCCCAGCCTACTATTGACACTAACCACCATCACAATCTCCAAACAAACCCAATTGACCGGAGCTGTCAGTCACTCGGTCTGATTCCGTTGTTGCACAATCGCGGCCCGTGCGACGTGTAAAGAATCGGCGCTGTCATAACGGTTTGACGGATGGGCTCGCGTGAGGTCCCATCGCTCAGCGGCTGACGGCTGCTGCTGCTGTCACCCGGCCGCAGACCAGCCGATGCTTTGTGGATGGTGTCATTACGGTTATTAGACAACAGACAGCGCTAGTGGCGGTGCAGGGTGAAGATGGGAATATGGGTCAAATGGGGGTATATTGATAAGTGTATGAAGTGTGATGGATCTAAATCAAATCGGTTGTATTTGAATTGGGTGTTTGATTTTTCAATGTGATTTACTAGATCGAATTTAGCACTTTTCTTTAGCTTACAGATGCTTCTAGTAAAGTACAGGAAGTAAGGCTGTTTAATGTAAATAATGAATATTGATTAAATTTGAAAAAATCAACTTGCCTCCGCCAGGATTTGAACCCAGACCTTCCACTAGGGCCGCGAACGTCCTACCAATTAGCCCACAGAGGTGTGCCTAATTGCTGGCACTGATAAGCGATTTTTCTATGTGTCGGTTGTAAGTGAATATCAAATATGCGAATGGGTTTTTTCGACAATGCAAATGATATACAAACGTTAACACGATTGAAATACTTCAAATCATAAAGATAAATGTTTTTTGTTATTTACAATTACAATTAAACAAAAAATGAATATTGATATTATTTCCTGAAATAATCATTTAATCTAAATAATTAAAAACACGTTTCGAGTTTTTATGATTACGGGTATTTTGGAAAGATCAGATAGTTTTTATAGATAGTCATCATCTGAATCTCTAAACTCTAATAGCCCGATTCTCAAAAAAGTTTTTGCTAATTTTCAATTTTGGATTAGCTAATCTTATGCTAGTTCGATTTAAAAAAAATGGAATCAGTTCCCTTTCCGAAACCAAAATAGTAACAAGATTGTTTTAATAGTATATTACATAATAAGTCAGGAAAGTGATATTTTACATGACGAAGCGGTTGTTTGAAATACGAGGCCACAGGCCGAGTATTTTAATCCGCTGAGTCAAGTAAAAACACTTTCCTGGCATATTATGTATACTATTTTTTCTGAAACCGTTTAATTAATCAATATTTAATTATAAATAATTCAAAATGTTTACATTTTTTAATATGAATTGTAGTGACAGTAGACAACGTATCCAAGTTTACAACAAAAATAACAGTCAGGCAAAATCTTTACCAGACTATTTTGTACTTTACCAGACTGTTATTTTTGTTGTAGCCGTGGACACGTACCTTACGTGACTGTTTTTGTTAAAACCTTCTTTCCATACTAAAATTGGCCAGAGAAGTAAGCAATTTCTTGCTGATTTCTGAAAAAAATTATTTAAACTTTTTTGGGAATATGGTTCAGCTTATTTGGCAAATCCAAATTTTAGGTTTTGCTAGATTCTAGCTAAAACTTTTTTGAGAACTGAGCTGTAAAAGATGTCAAATTTGACCAATGATAATACGTAACCTAGATAACATTCTGTCCACAAAAAATTTAGTTTCTATTAAAAGTAATTTGAATTGTAAAAACATATCTTCTATTGTTTTAAATCAGCTATAAACAGAAAAGTAATGAATACATTTTATTGTTATATTGTCTCTTACTACTAGATACATTTTAGAGGTTATCTTAGTTTAGTTAATTTTGCAAGTAAATAAAGTACGAACAAAAAAAAACATTCTTCATTCGATCAAAATGCCTAAAGATTTAGTAGACGATATAGGAGTAAAAGGATGGATATGAGAAAAAGTTAGTTATAACAATAAAATAAATAAATATATCATCACGCCTTTTGTACCCATTACTATTGTGCCGTAGCAGATATCGGTAAGTGATACATTTTGCGCGTACCAATCGTCAAATCACGACCCTCAAATAAATTAGTGAAAAGAATAAATATGCTTTAATGAAAAGAACTACCACTACTACTATAAATGTGGGTGAAGTGAAAATAATGTGCTCAGACATAATTAATTTGATGAGTGATTGTTCCAAGTGTTCGAGCTACTTCATTTGATAGAAGTGCATCATAAAACATTAGTATTTGACTAGCGATCGGCCTGGCTTTGCCAGGCCTTCACGCTATGCTCCGCGGACACTGAAATAGGATTCACTTCTGTAAGACAATTGACACTATATAAATCAAATTATTAGGTTTTGATGCATTTTTACTAAAACAATTGCCGATCGAATAATATTTAATTTTCTACGCGAGCCCTTCAATAGACCTTTCATTTGATACCAAACACGATAGGTTTTGATGCGTTTTTACTAAAACAATTGCCGATCGAATAATATTTAATTTTCTACGCAAGGCCTTCAATAGACCTTTCATTTGATACCAAACACGATAGGTTTTGATGCGTTTTTACTAAATCAATTGCCGATCGAATAATATTTAATTTTCTACGCAAGCCCTTCAATAGACCTTTCATTTGATACCAAACACGATAGGTTTTGATGCATTTTTACTAAAACAATTGCCGATCGAATAATATTTAATTTTCTATGCGAGCCTTTCAATAGACCTTTCATTTGATACCAAACACGATAGGTTTTGATGCATTTTTACTAAAACAATTGCCGATCGAATAATATTTAATTTTCTACGCGAGCCCTTCAATAGACCTTTCATTTGATACCAAACACGATAGGTTTTGATGCATTTTTACTAAAACAATTGCCGATCGAATAATATTTAATTTTCTGCGCGAGCCCTTCAATAGACCTTTCATTTGATACCAAACACGATAGGTTTTGATACATTTTTACTAAAACAATTGCCGATTCAATAATATTTAATTAAGCACGCGAGCCCTTCAAAAGACCTTTCATTTGATACCAAACACGATAAGTTTTGATGCACTCTTACTAAAACAATTGCCCATCGAAAAAAATTGAATTCTGTATGAGAGCCCTTCAAAGGACCTTTTAGTTGATACCAAACACGATAGGTTTTGAAGCACTTTCACTAAAACAATTACTGATTGAAAAAATCTCATTTCTACATGCGTGACCTTCTAAACTTTCGTATTATACCATATACGATAAATTTCGAATTTTAATAATAAATTTAAATAAATAATAATAAAATTGTATTTAATGTAGATTGCCATGAACAATATTTGCTTAGTTTTACTATATATTTTTACCGAGGACAATTTTGGTTTGGTTTACCTGTATACTTTATATAACTTGTCAATTTGACGTTTAAACCAACTTCACAGTGAACTGTCAAAAATTTACTTTTTAAATATACATATTTGAAATGTGTAATTATAATAAAAACGTCCCCTCATTTCCCCAATATGTGTAAAATATTTCAAAACTACTCACAGATATTTCATATTTACGTAATTTATAATTAAAAATGCGACATGTTCACTGACAAACGTCAAAGTGACGTTTGATCTTCTTCTTAAAAATTTCAAAGCCTCCACACTCTTAGTTGATTTTGCCCCAAAAACGCATGTTTTTTCAAGTTTTCTCGCACATCATGTGCACGAAAAATCTAAGACTAACAAAAGGCACCCCCCATGATTGACCTCTATCAAATAAAAAAAGTTTCAAATTAATCGGACAAACCGTCTAGGCTGTAGAGATGAGCAATTGAACGTGATGAATCCAAACAAACATATATACCTCTTACGCTTTTAGGTATAGGATTGTAAGAAGAATACTATCTATATTTTTTCTATTTCCTCCCACTAGTAGCAGGATCCACATCTTCACGATGGCTTCCTGGGCTGCGTGGCTGACTTATTGAAATTTATTCCGTTTCGTTCGGGCAATTATGAATAAACAAATGACGTGGCGTGTAACCGGTTCCTGCGCTACAGCAGCCAGGCTGATGACGGTGTGGACGTGGCGCGGGGTGGTCGGCGACCACGGCGGGGCTCGCGGACATTCCTGACCGCCCGCCGCGGCGGCTCAGCGCGACGTCGCGTCACCCAAGTCATCCACTGATACCATCTAAACTCTAAACGGACGGGAGATAAAGAGACTCGGTTTGTGAATGTGTTTCGTGGAGGGTAGTGATTAGTGACAATGGGAAGGGGTTAAGGGATGTTTCAACGTAGTGTGGATGATATTTAGTTGGATTAATTACTATGTTTAAATGACTGATTGAATAAAATAATATATTATACATCTAGGGGCTGAGTATTACAAACCACCGAGAGAAAAATAGCATTTTCTTCCGAGGTGTATACATAATTTTTTTCACGAGCTAAGTAAAATTATATATTTTCATTGAGCTTTATTCATTTAAAAATTATTATTAGGTAGTATTTGAGGAAAGAATAAAATTCCTTGGCAACTGTAAAAATTTATGTAACTGAAATACCAAGAATACGGCGAAAAATCCTCGGAAGAATCGCAAGAATAGTTTATGCAGCTTCTGCAGCTATTCTGAACTTATTATCAACGAAATCTAGTATACTTCATTCCTTGTATGAAAACTATTACGTCACATTCGGTTTCCATGTGATTAAAGATTTTGTACTTAAAACGTTTACATTGGTATTGGATTGACATTTTTAAAACAATCTAAAATTTAAATATTAGATTAAAATATGTATTACTTAATAAAAGTTTATAAATGAAACCAAATTCTGTATATATTAAATAAAAACCAAATATAAATTTGTCTTAACGAACGAAAAATGTTACCTACCTTATTGCAATATGTAATTTTGTAAAATGAAACTCAAAGGAATATACATTATATACGTATTATTATTATATATAAATAAATAATATATGAAAATACAAAATACAATGCACATTACCTTTTGTACTACAGTTAAATTAATTAAAGATCCTCGATTCTCTAACTCCAGTACAAAATAATCATTAAAATAACAAACGCATTTCTGTATTTAATTACCTAAAATTTTTCTAGCCATTTCTTATTTCTCAGTCTGTATTTATGTATCAAAAATGTCACAAACTTAGAAATGACAGGCGAGAAAATAACAAAATCATGACCATAGGTCTCTATTTTTATTTTATAAACAAATGTGAACAAAGTAAATATAATTTTTGTACTAGTAAGAACTGTCATACGTTTTCATTAAAATAATAAATGTGATAGAATGTGAAAAAACATGAAACATGTGTCTTTACTTATTAAGACATACGTTAATACCATTCGCATAGGTACGAATAATATTAATAAAAAAAGATAGCTATATTTCATCGTATCTATGATAACCTCAACCACATATGACGTAATCGTTTTCATACAGGGAATGGAGTTTAACCCTTAATATTAATGTTTATTTAAAAGTCATAAATAGGAGGTTGGTAAACGAAAGGATTAAATAATTTACAATTCGATGGTAACATTTCGGCGTCTGGTTAGAGCATTCTTCAGTTATTAAGGCAAAAAATAATACAATAGTATAACAATTTAGATATGTGGGAAGTGAATTGAAAAATGATACAAAATAACTTACATTAATACAGACACAAACTAAAACTGTAAATTACTGCTACCATTTTTTTTAGTCATCCATCATCACCTAGTTATTTTTTATCATTTATCAATTCAATGTACTTGCCACATATCTAAATTGTTATACTATTGTATTATTTTTTACCTTAATAGCTGAAGATGGCTCTAACCAGAAGCCGAAATACTATTATCCAATTATTTAATCCTTTCGTTTTCCCTACCTCCTATTTATGATTATTAAATAAACATTATTAATTACATATTACATACTACAAGTCAAAAAAATCCCAAACAATACCTAAAATAATGATAACTTTATTTGCAGATTACCATATTACAATTGAATCAATTATTAATTAAAGAAATTTCGATACTGAAGGAATTGAAAGACTAGTACTTTCTAGCATCCAATAGTGTTCTTATGTCTAAAATTGTCTCCGTAAATGAAAAGTGGAGCGATGATATAAAATTATGTTTATGGCTACAGAAATGTCCAGTGTAGACTACAGATAAACTATTTTTCACTTTCGGTCCGCGATCATAAACCCAGATAACATCTAAACAGTCGGAATGGCCCGTGGTGTGCTATGATGTCTCTGATGCACACTCATTTCTTTCTTTTTCTTTCCTTACATTGTGTTCAAGTTTTGGGGACGTGAGACTCGGGTTTGACTTGTCAAATATTTGAGTTTTTATTTGGTTTAGTGAGTTAGGTGTAACTTTATTGGAGCTCGTGAATTTTAGTAGAATTTTATGATCATTAGATGCTGGATATAAAAATGAAAGATGAATTAATGTGGTCTTCATCAAATTTTAATTTACTGTCTGCTCAACATTTCATAAAGAATATTGAGTTCCATTAAATTTATAAGAGTATTTGTTTAGTTTCATTCAAACATAAATTAATTAATTATTCTTTACACAGTTTGTTGTCAATTACAATAAGTTATAATTTTTGCGTGGCCAAAATTTAAATTTTAAACTTGGTTTAAATAAAACAACGTGAAGTTACCGTCTAGGGTTGTTGATTTCCACCGAATTTCGAATTTCTGAACATTTGAACATTCGAATTTTTTTAACTTCGTCAAAAAAACTTCGAATCTTCGAATTTTAGAATTTTTTGAACTTTTCGAATTTACGAATTTTTTGAACTTTTCGAATTTTCCGAAGCTTCGAATTTTTGAATTTTTTGCCAATTATTTAACGCAATCTGTCATCTCCAAGTACGCTCACGCATAATTCGTGAAAAGTCGGACACGAATTAAATAATAAATTCGGCGAAGTATTCTGCAAAAACTCTGTAAGGTTAGGCGTCTTAATTAAGCCATCTACTCTCTTAACCGCCCATCTAAATGCTATGGATTTTTAGTAAAACGTTTTAAAATGACAATAAAAAGAATACAAAAACGTCTTAAATATAACGTTTTTGGCAGTGTAACGAAATTTTAAATTTAAATTGAATTAATTTGGCAAACAATAATAATTAATAGAAATTACTTACGAATTAATACAAAACTCTGCAATTGAGTTTATTCTGAAAATAATTCATACCACGTTAGGATCTAAAACATTTCAAATAATTCGCAAAATTCGAAAATTTCGAAAAATTCGAAAATTCGAAAATTCGAATATTCAAAAAATTCGCAAATTCGAAATATTCGAAAGTTCGAATTTAAATTCGAATGTTCAAAAAATCCGAACATTCGAATTCTCGAATATTCGTAAAATCAACAACCCTATTACCGTCCATGTGAAATAATCGGCATTGTTATTAAATATTCGATTTGGTTTTACTGATGTAAACCCAGTTTAAAATTTGACTTTCGGTAGTGCAACTGACCAGTAAACTTAAATTCTAAGGTTTTCTTAAATTTATATAAGAAATATTTAAATGTTGCACTACGTAAATTAATTTCTAAAAATTAAAGTTGGAATATTGACTATTTTTACAGTGGTATGAAGTCGGCCTGTGGATCCTGAGGTCCCTGGTTCGATTCCCACAGGCGACAAATTTTCATAATTTGAAAAAGCTATCCCTGTGGCTCCTCCACCACTAACATGTTTGGGGGCCGTGATTTGACGACTGGTAACCGCACTTCACGCGCAAAAATATATCACTTACCGAGATCTGCTTTAGCAGAGTGCCACACCCAGCAATGGGTAGAAGGCGTGATGATATATTTATTTATTTATTTATTTATTTAGTTAGAGATTGGTGTTCAATTCGGTTGAAAATCTGTAATAGTATATTACATTACAAGTTACAGAAGGCAAGACTAGAATTGCCTTCTATAACAAGTGCTTTATACTATTTTCTCAGTTTCGGTTTCCTTTTACATATTTTCTTTGAACGTAGTTGATATTTTCCATTTAGTAGAATAGTTAAGTTGGTGACAGTGATTTGGGATTGATTTTATCTGTTGCCTAGATATTTTGTGTATTTAATACAGTTATACCAATCTATGATAACAATATGTCACCAAAAATCATTTAAAAATGAAGCTCATTCTAGCATTAATATGCGTGCTAGAACATGTTATTCTAATGCCGAAACAGAGGAAAACTAATTCTAGGTTTGAAATAAAATGATGATATTGAATCTTTTGAATGTCCAGTGAAGCAAAATAATTCATGTGTAGACTGACAGAGTATTAAAAGTCTAAACAGAAGCATAAGAATTCAAGAATGAGTGTCAAATTTTAGCTAACAAGCCCACCTCAAATTTGACCCAAAGTGTAACAGTATTGTATTGATGTCGGGGCGCCCAAACCATATTTTATCCCCGCGAATGTTTATTAACAACTGCCCAAAGCAAGCACAACAACTCGCACAAACAACAAACCATGCACGGAAGCCGGTCCACATTGGAACGGCCACACAGAGCCGTCTCTGCAGAGGCTGATTAGATCCGGCGGCCGGACAGCGCCAGCGCCGCTGCATAATTCAATCCGGGCTCCGGACGCAATAAACAAATATGGCGGGCCGCGATTCCAACTCGAACCGACAGCGGCGCATGATTCGATTTGTAGGTAAGATTTGTATCCGGGCGATAAATCAACCGAGCGATCGAGATCTCGGTGGTGCAGTGTTTTTATTGTCGCACGACGTGTAGTTGTGGGGAGCTCGATACCACCACTGAAGTTGTTAGTTTCGTAATTGTTATTGGTTAAACATGATGATGGCGACTGCTTCTTGATAAGCGTTTACTAATGGCGGCTACTCAAGAAATCAATCAGGAGCACCAGACACAACTCGGCAACTGTTGAAGCTTTGTTTACTTTCTAAGAAAACCGCGATAATAATATTATCAGTTGTATGGAAACAATTAGAATAAGAGGTAATGGTACTAATTACTCACTGTGATAGCAACCATTCTTGGCTACATGTTCTCATTACTTTTTTAATAACTTTCTTATTCTTATAAATTCGGGCTGAATACGCCACAGATTTGTCGCACTAAACGGTATAATAATTTAATAAACTTCATTCTTTATTTTATTTACTACTCTGCTCAATAGATACAATTGTATCGATACATGAATAATAGATTTCCTGTTTTTGATCTCTTTATAATGTCATAATATTTAAATTGTTAAATAATGTAATAAATTATTCAGAACTATTGTTTTAAATATGCTTTCGTATTTCGTCTCTTTCTACTAGATTGAATTAATTACTTATTGTTAATTTCCAGACAACGAATTCTGTTATAAATTTCGCAATAAAAAATTATTACTATTGCCAAAATATATATTATTTCATGATAATTTTTCATGTAACTACCTCAAATATAGAAAAATTTGTAAAATGAATTTCACGAATTATTTAAATCAATTTTGTAATAATTATTACTATTATTTGATACATTATTTGTACTTTACTATAACTACATGTCTTTATGAACGTTATTCTGTTAAATTGATTTTCATACTATCTACTGTTATTTCGGATGAATATAAAATTTTTCATAAGTTATAAAAATGGGGCTGGGTAAAAAGGAAATATTAAACAGTCTGATTCTTAAAAAAGTTTTAGCTAACCCTGAATTTTGGATTAGCTAATCTTATTATGGAGTAGCTAGCTCAGTGGTTTCAAGTCGTCCTGTGGATCCTGAGAACCCACAGGCGACAAACAATTTTCACCATTTCAAAACTACCCTTGTGGCTCCTCCACCACTAATATCTTTGGGGGCCGTGATTTGACGATTGGTAACCGCACTTCACGAGCAAAATATATCATTTACCGAGATCTGCTTCGGCAGAGTGCCACACCCAGCAATGGGTAAAAGGCGTGATGATATATATATTTTTTTATATTCTAGTCCGATTTAAAAAATGAAATCCCAATCACTTTCTAAAAATCAAATGGTAATAAAATTAAATTAGAGTTTGTTTAATTTTTTTTGAGAATATGGTTTAGTTTAATTTGACTAATCCAAATTTCAGGATTAGCTAAAACTCTTTTGGGAATTGGGTGTAAGTGTTTTAGAATAAGTTTTTCAATCACCGGTTTACTCTCGATTAATGTTAATCATAATTAAATAATAATGGAAATTATGGTTACGCAGGAACAAATACGTAATTAAAAAACTAGTCCTAATTGCTCTGTATCTTCAGTTAAACAATTATTATTATTTTTTATATGTTACTGGTAAAGTGAGAAATTTAGGCAAAGAACATATAAAATGCAAATTTTGCCAAAAATAAATAAATTGGCTTACATGCATGCAGCGTGAGTTTTCCGGGATTAGGATGAGTGAAGCGAGCCTTGTCAAAAACACATTCAATATTTAAATAAATATATGAAATTTAGAATCACTTTAGCTAAATTCGAATATAATGACTTGCATATATGGAGCAAGTATTATTTGAGCGTAGGATTTGTTTATTAAAAATGTAAGTGAAGTGTGGCTCGCCAAGAATTTGTTCTAAAAAATAGTTGATAAATAATATAAATTTGCATTTGAAATTTTGTACATTGCCTGGATTTTATTCACTGCCAGTAAAATAATAAGTTAATGATTTAGATAATGTAGATCCTATCAATGTATTATATAAGTAAAAAGTAGGTCTCAGGATCAAAAATAGCCACGAAATCAATCTAGCTAATAACTTTATTAGAACGTTTCGTCCAGCGCACTGGACATCATCAGCTGAAAATGTACGAAACAAATAATTATGAACCTTGTTACACATATCATTATAACCTTACCAAAAGATAAATAAAATATAACAAAACCGTTATACAAAAATTGTAAACAACTTTTTACAATAGTCATAACAATCAAAATCACAAACAATATAATAGTCACAAAATAATAAGCTGAAGTAATTTAGTTTTCTAAATATTTACTACAAATTTTTATCCTAGTACCTAGCTACTAGAAAATACATAATTTTAAATTACTTACAAAATGATTTCCTAATACGTCAATCGATAGCTTGTGATGATTAAGTAAAATGTTGTGGTTATTTTGCGGTCAGCAGTTTAACTTAAATATGTTTTCTAATTTACAAATAATTTGACCACGAAATTAAATGAACTCCTATTACATCTCTAGTATAGGAAATATAACATAGTGCAACAAATAAAATAAATATATCATCACGCCTTCTACCCATTACTGGGTGTGGCACTCTGCCGAAGCAGATCTGGGTAAGTGATATATTTTGCGCGTGAAATAAAGTAATAGATAATATTAATTGTAACACAAATCTATCAATTTGAAGAAGTATTCAATGTAGACTTAGTAGCAAACATAATTTAAAAAATTATCTATAACTCCGATTCACGAAAGGAGTTAAATTTTCTATCAACAGAGTTCTTCATTCATGTTTAAATAAACTTGTTTCATAAATTGGAAAATGAGTTTTAAAATTAGATTAAATTAGGAGTTTATAGCTACGTTTGTAATCAAATTTGAGAAAGATATGGAATAGAAAATTAAAAATGTATCTTTCACAAGTTATTTCAGAAATTTGATCTTCATGAGCAGTTAAAAGAACAGTTCGAAATTAAGTACTAGCAGACAGTACCTATACTTTAAAAAAGTTCCACGTTGAAGCTACTATATTGGTTCTTCTTTTTTGATGATATAAGACCCTAAATTTATATCTTTTTCCTACAGACCCAACACAGCAGGATAAAACATAAAAATTTCATTCATAAAACAATCTTGAAGCAACATTTTTTCCTACCGTGACAAACTTCTCCCATTTCATCTTCATTCATAATGTTTTTCATTTACGGTAATCCTTTTTATATTTCTCTGTTCCAACATAAAACTTCTTCTTTATTAACTTATCTAAGTTTATTACGATTTTGAAACGTTTGCACGAAAATTCACACCTGGGTCTAAACTTTCAAGACTTACTGCCAAATTACACAAAACTATAAAAAAACTTTACCATAAGATATTTTTAATATTAATTGAATATTTGAAATCGAATATTTACAGATAACAAACGTTTTTAAGTTACTTTGGAGACAAATGCTTCAAATAAAAGTTGTAAATAATTTAATCATTTTTATTTAAAATAAATAAATAAAAAATAAATAAATATATCATCACGCCTTCTACCCATTACTGGGTGTGGCACTCTGCTGAAGCAGATCTCGGTAAGTGATATATTTTGCGCGTGAAGTGCGGTTACCAGTCGTCAAATCACGGCCACCAAATATGTTAGTGGTGGAGGAGCCACAGGGATAGCTTTTTTCAAATTATGAAAATTTGTCGCCTGTGGGAATCGAACCAGGGACCTCAGGATCCACAGGCCGACTTCATACCACTGAGCTAGCCATCCCATAAAATAACTTAGAAAATGTAAACAGTGAAATATATATATGTTTAAGTTTTATTGAAAATATTGTAATACTGACTGTAAAAAATGAATTTATTTATCAACAAAATAATTTTTTTGGAGGGCATTAACGATAATCTTTAATAGGTCAATTCTCAAAAAAGTGTTAGCTAATTCTGAATTTTGAATTCATTAATTTCATATACAACCGGTAAATAATGTTAACTTTATTCTTATCAAAATCATTACTTCATGTACTTCATTATTTACCGCAGGAAATAAAAATGACAAGTACTCCTTAGAGAAATAAAATGATTCAAGGCCATTGGCAATGGCACTGAGAATTTTTTTTTAGTATTCAATAGATTTTTCATTTCTCTTGTGCGCTGTTAGAAAGAGGCTTCTGAATTTCTCTGTGAAATTATTTACATGAAAATAATAACATTAGAAATAAATAGTTTTTCGTTTATAGGAATGTGCTTCATTCTTACTAGTTTTACATGCTGTTAACAGTTGTTTTTGTTAAATAACTATTTTTTTCACATTTGTATATAAAATATCTTATATAGGTAACACGTGAGTAAAGTGTCATTATTTGCCTTCAGTGACGCTAAAACAACCTGATCAAACCTAACCAAACCTGACCTACCCTCCACACAAAACCTCCACTCCAACGACTTGTTTAACATAATTTAATTTGTTTATCACATTTTTCACATTCACACTTATTTCGAAACATACTAATTTTAGAACTAATCATATCAAGTAAAATTTCTAATATAGCGTATGCGTCAAACTACTGTCAGTCGACAAGAGGGCATATTGAAGTTTAACCAAAGTAACTTACAAATCCGAGTGAAAATGTAATCGTATCCACCCGGATAGTTTTGCGACAAATTATAAAATTGCCCATACAAAATACACTTAAAATCACTGATTTGACCACTATGAAAACTGATAGTAAACAGTCGGTGAATCGCCTTACCCGCATCGGCAAGGGTTGTGTAATTATATCAAATTAATTAGTACTTATCTACTACTGTGTTGCATTGTACTAAGCACATATTAAGTTGTGACAAACAAAATCAATTAAATATCTTGTAATACTCAATCGCTATTATAATTAGTATAATACAACCACAACCCATTTAATATAACTTGTATCTACCAAACTGGAATTTGTGAGTTTAATAAAAATAAAGAACCCTTTAGTTAAAGAAATGTTTATCTAACAGCAGTATCAATAGCGATTTTCTGAAATTTATTGAACTGTTAGTTCCTAATGAACCGATAAAACATTTATGAAAGCCAGCATCAGTCTTGCTAATTTCTAACTTATATAAAAATAAAATTACGAGTGGGTAGTTTAGAGTTCACTATAAGCTTTATATTATACTGTAATTATAATAAGTTTTGGTAAAACTCCACAAGTGCGAATCTGAAAATTTTCAAGGAGGAGCCATTTTTTTTTTTTTAAGGAAAACATAATACTGATAAACAATTCTGTAATTTTTGTTTGGAATATATATTTATATGTATTTTGTATTCCGTTCTTAGTATTCAAATTTTAAACAGTCAGAAAAACTCTGAAAATGTCTGACAATCTAAATTTTGAAAGTTGTTTTTTGTTTCAGAGTATTTCAAAGTTTTTCAGCGAATTTATTTTATAAGGGGTTATCAAACTCGAATAAAAATTACATTTATAAAAAACTAAAAAAAATAATAAACTCAAAGAGGAGAAATGGCCCCCATGGCCCCTTTGTGGATCCGGCCTTGCCCTCTTGCCTTATTTTGATATTTTCCTAAATGATAGCTCTGTATAGGAGAAGTTCATGTTTCCAGTGATTTTAAAACAATGATTTACCATTACTTTTCGAGCAGTTTATTATTCCGAATTGAGATTAGCTCGCTTCGCTCGTGTTAACACCTAACCGAACCTAACCTAACCATCCGATTTATTCTCTATCGTAATAAGAATAACAATCCACCTGTGAACTATAGGACTACGACTCTTCAATTTTAGAACCTGATTGTATCATGTAAAATTTCTTATCTAGCTCATGCGTCAAATTACTGTCACTTGACAAGATATAAATTTATATATTTATATAAATATTTATTTGCCATCTGTCATACAAATAAGTACAAACATGGTTCGTCAGTCATATAAATAAATAAACAAACAAATAGAGCTTGGAGAAATTATACTTCAATTAAAGATATATTGGAGTTTAACCTAAGTTTCTGTTTGTACAGAGTAGAAAATAAAAAAATAATAATGGCTGATAGTCAGGTACTACAATCTTTGTTTTTAGGTGTTTTAAGAGCACGGTTTTAACATTTTAAAGATGGATAAAACACCCAAATACGCTCCTAAAATAATCAAAAACCAAGCCCGTGGTACTAGTCTATATATTTAGGAATGTCTTATTTATGCATTAGTAAAACTAATTAAATAAACTTCACTTCAATTCAATATTAGTGTTTCTGAATAGAGCCATTTCAAAACAGAATCTCCTAGCAGTCAATAAATCCTCTTTCCGCTAAAGAATTTCCATTTCGCCATGAAAGCTAACACTACAGAGCTGCAAAGTACGAGAAGAAACAGCGAATACCCAGCAACGTCTTTTGACAAATGCCAGTCGGTGTCGCATTGGTGCGAATCTGTCGCTGGCAGCGTCGACGAACCGTAAAATTGGATCGCGAGATTCGAGAACGTCTGAATGTCGCGGCGTCGCGGGTGTTGCGACGCTCATGATATTATGTTTTGTCGTGTTGTGATGTCGCTCTATGCAGCGAGAGCATCTGCACCAGAGAGAAAAGTTGGCGGGGTAGAAAAGGGACAATAGATTCGATGGGGAAATATTTATATTTGGATGTTGAATTGTGTCAGGTTTATTGATTTTGTTTAAATAAAAGATATTTCATATCAATTATAATACAAGTAGTTTAAGAACAACTCTATCAAAAATTAGACTCGATATGAATAAAATATAAATATATCATCACGCCTTTTACCCATTACTGGATATGGTACTCTGCCGTAGCAGATCTCAGTAAGAAATATATTTTGTGCGTGAAGTGTGGTTACCAGCCGT
Organism: Pterostichus madidus; assembly: GCA_911728475.2. Lineage (NCBI taxonomy): Eukaryota > Metazoa > Arthropoda > Insecta > Coleoptera > Carabidae > Pterostichus > Pterostichus madidus. The sequence continues at coordinate 14,819,531 of OU452313.1, read as the reverse complement.
CATATTACGGCCTTTAAAGATGTTAGAGGAAGGAGAGCCACAGGGGTAATTTTAATGTGGTAAAAATTGTTTGTCGGCTTTGGGATTCGAACCTGGGTTCTCAAATACATAGGCCAACTCGATACCACTAAGCCACCTACTCCATATAATTAGTTATTAAACTCAAGAATATAAAATAAATATAAATATATCATCACGCCTTTTACCCATTACTGGGTGTGGCACTCGGCCGAAGCAGATCTCGGTAAGTGCTATATTTTTGCGAGTAAAGTGCGGTTACCAACCGTCAAATTACAGCCCTCAAAGATGTTAGAGGAAGGAGAGCCACAGGGGTAATTTTAATGTGGTAAAAATTGTTTGTCGGCTGTGGGAATCGAACCTGGGTTCCCAAAATTTATAGGCCAACTCGATACCACTAAGCTACCTACTCCATATAATTAGTTATCAAACTCAAGAATATAAAATAAATATAAATATATCATCACGCCTTTTACCCATTACTGGGTATGGCACTCGGCCGAAGCAGATCTCGGTAAGAATATATTATCACGAGTGAAGTGCGGTTATCAACTGTCAAATTACGGCCCCAAAATTAGTGGAGGAAGATCCTTCTATCCATTACTGGGTGTGACACTTTTCTGTAGCAGATCTCGGTAATTGATATATTTTACGCGGTTACCAACCGTCCAATCAGAGTCCTCAAAAATGTTAGTGGAGAGAGAGCCACAGGGGTAATTTTAATGTGGTGAAAATTGTTTGACAGCTGTGGGAATCAAACCTGGGTTCTCAAATCCATAGGCCAACACGATACCACTGAGTCATCTACTCCATATAATTAATTCTCAAACTCAAAATATATATTATAAAAGCGAGACTTATCGTAGTTGCTGGGGAAAACTGAATTTGTTTATTTGAATATTGCCCCACCACTTTAAACAACCAATAGTGTTTCATTATTTGACCACGTTGTCATGGAAATGAGTGAATTATTAAATGATAATTGCTTAGTGCAATTACAACGGCAAATTACACGTGCAAATATCGCGATAACATTCTGTATAAAAAATTGATAATTTTACTGTAATTTTTTTAGTTACCTAGCAACTATGTTGTCTGATAAACGAAAAATATTATTACAAGAACGTCAAAATATTCATTTTGTAAAAGTTTTGATTGTTTTCGTAGGGCAATATTTTTACCGAATATAAAAAAAAAATATATATCATCACGCCTTCTACCCATTACTGGGTGTGGCACTCTGCTAAAGCAGATCTCGGTAAGTGATATATTTTGCGCGTGAAGTGCGGTTACCAGTCGTCAAATCACGGCCCCCAAACATGTTAGTGGTGGAGGAGCCACAGGGATAGCTTTTTCAAATTATGAAAATTTGTTGCCTGTGGGAATCGAACCAGGGACCTCAGGATCCACAGGCCGACTTCATACCACTGTGTAGCCATCCCATTGAATATTCATATTTAATACAACACGTGTGTTTAAAATTATGGAATATATTGTATTGCCACGAAACGTATTATTTTGGTAAATTTCTAAAATAATTTTGAATACACAAGTTGTAATCTTTATGATTATAGCTGTATTCCATTTGCCACTTGGTTCACTTAAATAAGTTCAGATAACTTCGACATATGACTAAATAAACTGAATTAGGCAAATTGATGCACTTATTAGGGAAATTACTTTAAAGAAAATTAGAATCTGTAATTCTAGAACTGGAAATAAAATCAGCGATTTAATTCAGCGAAATAAATAAGTGATCTGATATGTAAGTTAGATCTGATCCAAATGGCAAATGGAATACGACTTATATATCGAATGAAGAAATTTGTGACGTTTAATATTTGTAGAACACGGATACTAATGCGTTACTATGACGATAATAATGTTACTACAATTGAATCTGACATTTTGGACCAGGTAAATATACGAAAATGATTATACCACGTCTTCAAGGGTATAATTGTTTATCTATACGTGGCAACTAAGGAATAGCTCTTTACATAACAAGTTCACGAAGACATACTTTGTACATGAGCGCACCTAATTTTAAAGCATGAGCGAAGCAAGTGCTTTAATTTGCGCGAATGGTGCAAATGACGTCTTCGTGAACGAGTTTTGTACAATGTTTTTTGTAACGAGCAGAAATTATATAATAGACCATGATGAAATATATTAAATTTGAAGCGTGAATTTATATTGACAGTTTAGTATGCCATCAATTGATATTTGTTATTTAAAAACAAAATGTTTATTTTTTTCTCCTAAATTTTGTTAAAATATGTCTGATTGATGACGTTATAAGCTAATATCTACATTTCTTTTATAAATTCCTTAAAATATGTGTATGTAAGTACAATTAGCGTTTTAATAGTCAAAATTTAGAATCATAAAATTGGGTGTTTTTTCAATTACTTTGCGCACTAGTGCGCAAAATAAAACTTTTCATCGGTTTCTAAGGTAATTTAAAACTTATTTTGAATGACGCGAGTACAAAAAATTCTTAAATATCATTGGCTGATTTTATTCCAGAATATAATAATAATTGTCAGGCTTATTTTTGTCACATGCAACTATAATCTCTCTACTGCATTTTGACCTAACATCGTAATATTCTGTTCTGGACAGAGCTGGGCAAGCTACGGAAAAAAAGTAGCTAAGCTACAGCTACAACTATTCTTTAAAAAAGTAGCTGAGCTACAGCTATAAGCTTCATTTTGTAAAATATAGCTAAGCTACAGCTAAAAGCTTTCGTTAAAGTAGCTGTTAAATTTTAAAGCTACTTTTTTCAATTATTGTGAATTAATTAAAATTGACATTGTCGTATGATCAGTTGATCAGTCTTTTGTTATAATGACTGTTAATTTACTATTATGTACATAAATATAAAAAATCGCAAATGGGCAAATGTACAGTTAATTTTTGATGCTATAATTTTTATTAATATCAGAATAAATTAACAGTCACATTAACAGAAGACTCCTAAACAGTCAATGTTTAGTTCATCTAATATTTAATACAAAAGTAGGATAGGTTAAGAACAAGTGAAAAATTAAATATGTTAATAGATTTTAAACTATATAATAACTTGTTATCCTACAGTTATAGAAAACAATAAAGAAGGTATAATTCAAATACAGAACAAAATTAAATAGGTATTTCTTAATGAACAGTGGCAGCACTTAAGCTACAAATAGTAGCTTTAAGCTACAAAAAGTAGCTTTAAAAGTAACTTCAGTTGTTATAACAATATTTTTAAGCTAATAGAAAAAAACATAGTTCGCTACAAGTTACAGCTATATTTTTTTCAAATTTAGCTAAGCTACAGCTACAGCTAAGGTAAACGTAGCTAAGCTACAAAAGTAGCTAGCTACTGCCCAGCTCTGGTTCTGAATAGTAGAATTTACTAGTTTTATAAAATCGTACGAATGAACTGTAGTATAAAAGATAAGTTAAAGTATTGAGTACGCTTTAGTGACCTTTGTCTGTTAAATAATTACTGCAAATTGTCGTATCGAACAATTACGTATTTTGCAAATAATACTTAATTTTTTCGTGGGTATTTTAATCAGCGGAACATTCTAACTGGGTGGTATTTTATTTATCATGTTGCAAATTTTCATTACATATCTACCTGCTTTCTGATTGGCTAAAAAAAAATCTGTAGTCATTTAATAGCTTTTTGTTTCCACATATTTCCTGTATATTATGCTATTATGCATACAGTGTTGTATGTTGTATTGAAAGTAAAAGATCAAAATCATTTAAATGGCACTCAATGTATGGAGACGTAAAACTGCGTATGCAGCGAAAGAGAATGAGGACGGCTTTTTATCAGGGAGGTATGTGTATCTTCATGACATAGTGGGCGGCGGTGTGATGATGACAAGTGACAAACGCGTTGCCACGGGCGGCTGATAACACCGAGCTCCCATTTTGGCCATTCTCATTTTGGCCACCGCGATTATAATATTAATTTACACATTTAAAATAACTATAGTAGATTCTCTTTACGCTATTTCAAAAATAAATATCCGAAGTCTTCTATGGACTATTTAATGTCAGAAAGAGAAAATATTTTGCTTACCATACTAATAGAAAATATTCTTGGTAGAAACTATGGACCAAGCGTCATCTGAAACAGATAAAAAAAAAATTTATTAGATACACATGAATGGAAAGAACTTTCAGAACTCATAGTTAAAATTATATTTACGCCTTTTATCCATTACTTGTTGTGGCACTTATTTAAGCGCATGAAGTGCGGTTACCAGTCATCAAATCACGGCCACCAAAGATGTTAGTGGAGAGGGAACTACAGGGGTAGTTTAATGTGGTGAAAATTGTTTGTTGTTGTGGGAGTCGAACTCGGCTTCTCAAGTCCACAGTCCGACTTGATACCACTGATTTGTTATTATGTTGGTTGTAAATGATTATAATCATTATAATGTCGTATAATTATTCGACATTATAATGATGTGGTTAGCGTTACGGCATTTGAATCCGAAGATCCTGAGATTTAATCTGATTCAAGCTGAAAATAGTCCTGATTCTGTACTGTAATTGGGGTTCAGTTCCTGTTGTACATAGGCCGTATTTATTTGGGCTTTTTAAAGTAACCTGGTAGGTTACTTTTATTTAATTGGCTGACTCTGACTTTATTTGCTTTTTGACTACATATAAAAAATATAAAGATGACTTAAAACATCCAATTAAAAGCGCAATTTAACACACAAACAAAACTAAGCAGATGTCGCTTCGGACATGCATTCAGATTTTAAATTTACCGCCAGTGTTTACAACTGACACTGCATGCATCATTTATTTGGAAGTAACACGAGTTAGTTCTAGGTTAGTTCAGGGTTCAATCCAAATTTCCCAAACAAATACCGCCAGAGTAGCTTAAATAAATAATTTTGATAATAAGTGTATATTCCATTAGAGATAAATATGAAATACTAACGAATTCTTTTGAATGAAAGACTGCTGTATAATTTTTAGAAGAATTTAACAATATGAGTATCATTTAATTTTAACTACGCTTCTAATTCACAAAAGTAACCAATAATTATAATACCAAGTATTAGCATGGCAAAAATAGAACCTGATATGACGTATGAAGCATTAACAGTAACTTTGAATTTATGTTCAACCTTATTCTGTTTTTAAATAGCTAAAATACCAATCATTTTAATCCGAAATAATATTGGTGCTAAATAAATCTTTACGACAGTAAAGCCTCATTTCCACCTCTTAACATAGTCTTCGTTTGAGTTTTTCGACATAACCTTGAGAGTTTGTCATATGTGAATACAGCTGAGCGTTTCCAGCTACTGTTTTAGTCTTAGTCTTCGACTTTGTCACTACGCATAAACACAAAGTTTGCAAACTTCATACTTTCGACATAATCTTTCATCGCTGTTCTGTAGAGAGGGATAGCTGCGGTATTGCTGTCTCATACTGCAATAGACAGTCAATTCTATATTTTATTTCTCATTCTCATCTGTCATTTTTTGTGGAAAAGTATTAAAATAAATATGAACAGCAGAACAAAGAAAATATTTTATTTACGTAAAACATTTTTTCGAAATTTAAATTACTGTATTTGATATATTCTGGCAGGTTCACTACAATAATGCCGCAATTTTTTAAAATTATTTTGGAATTGTATAAATTAATTAAACTAGTGCTTCATTTTAATAGTAATTACTGTTCCTCATTAATAATTTTATATAATTTTTAAAGTATTTCAAATAGTTTTATACAATTATTTTCTCATTTAAGTGAACAAACCTTCACTGGAATATTGAATGAAGGTTATGTTTATGTTAGGAGCTGGAAATGGCTGGAATGTTTCCGACATAAACAGAAACAAAAAAACAAAAACAAAGACTAAAAGAGAGACTATGTTAAGAGGTCGAAACGTAGCTTAAGAAATAATTTCAGGTTTGACATTCTAGTAGTATTATGATGAAGTTGACGAAAATGTAATGAATGTGCAATATGAGAACGGACGAAGTGTGAATCCAGCTCGCATCATCTGATGGGTGCCGACTCGTCGTCGTAGCCCCTCATTCCGGATAATTGCGCTCCCGTTGTGGTTGCGGTTCCGGGCCTGATAAACAATGGGAGAGAATTTGTATAATGCGTTGTCTCCGGGGCTGGAGGCTTATCTACGCTATGAAACGAGCGGCACAAAGTTTGTCGCCATCCGTTACACCACCGCCCCGCCTCGGCGTCGTCGCGGGTCCGCGCTAATGGACGCCGCCGCCCTCAAGATTACCCGACACCACCGACGCCGCCCCGGGACTCGCGCTTCGCTGCCCTTTATGTGAGAAGAGCAACTTCAACCTGCTCGTACCTAATATATTTCATGAGTTGGTGATATGTGGTTCTGATGAACTGTGTTAAATTGATCATTACGGATTTCACTCAATGCTGCAGGATAATGAGTATTTCTCAATGAAATTCAAGAAATGCAAATGCATAGAAATTAGAAACGCATTTTAATAAATTTTAACATTACGAGGGCAGGGTGAAAAATACCTGAAAAAATCTCATGTGACATTTGTGATGTACCATCTTTAACTAGAACGCATTAAAATTTTCAGACTGATATGTCATTCAGTTCTGTTTTGACACCAATCGAAAGCAAGCAACCTTGAAGATTTTTGAAAATATGGAAAAAAGTGAATTTCGCGTCTTGATTAAACATTATTTCTTGCGTGGAAAAAACATTACGCAAACCAAAGCATCGCTTGCTAAATATTATGGGAACTCCTCACCATCGATTGGAACGGGTTTTAACTAGGGTGGTGACCACGACTCTCGAAAATAAGACTTTAACATGTAAAATTATAATTTTGTAATTTCCTGCTTCCCTAAATATTTTAAGCAAAAAGCTTGTAATAAAATTTTTAGGGCATAAAATTCTACACCTGAACCAATAAATAAAACTAATTGTACATACTTTGTAACAAAATAAATTAGCTTTGAAAATGACGAAAATTGCCTCAAAACTATCGATAGGCATGAAATTCAAACAAAATTAAACAAATGTTTGACGTTTTATCTGTCAAAATAAATGAAATAATAAATAAAGAATTTATTTTGACAGTTTTGACAGATTTAACGTTAAACATTTGTTTAATTTTGTTTCAATTTCATAGCTATCGATAGTTTTGAGACAATTTTAATCATTTTCAGATCTAATTTGTGTCGTTACAAAGCATGCAACATTAATTTCGTATTTTATGCCCTAAAACTTTTATTTGAAGCTCTTTTCTTTTAAATAATTACGAAACAGGAAATTAAAACAATATGATTTTACTTATTAAAGTCCTATGTTCGAGAGTCGTGGTCACCACTATGTATATGTATATATATATATAATATAATAAAAATTAAATTATAAGTTTAAAGATAATAAATTCAAGATGAAACTGAATTTTCAATAGTACTCTTATGGCTAGCGACATGTTCCCTATCGTAATATAAGTTTATTAAGTATACACAGACACAAAATAATAGAAAATAAAAATTGTAAAAGATAAATTCAAATACTTTTTTTTATCTATTTGTTATGTGTATTTGTATTTATGTTATGTAAAAAAAATATTTTAAAAATTTATGTATATCTGCGAGATTTTTCCGACCCCTCCTTCCTGGAAAAATATCTGTGGACACCCATGTCTAGGAACAGTATTATTAGCAAATCTGAAACTAATTGAACCGTTAGTTGCTAATGTACTGATGTTATAAATCAGTTTTGATTCAAATTTTCAGTTCATAAAAATTATCCGCTGGGGCTTTGAGTTCTGCATTAATATCTACAGGTGTTGCAATTTGACGACTAGTAACCGCACATCAAGTTAAAAATATGTTTCTATCAAAAGATGCAAATGGACAACAGTGAAACTCAAGTTAAAATAAACAGTTAAAAATGTATAAGATCTAATACTTGATGTGATCCCCGAGCAAGTAAATAAATAAAAAATGAGTGATGAACAATAAACAAGGATATAACTCTAAAATCACTTTTTATTGCAGCCAGACTAACAAGACGAAAGTCGACAAGAGACAAAACGACAAAAGAACGCGTAAAACAACGACGCAGAGGGTGGGATCATTTGCTCAGGTGGCGCTCCTTGGAGACGCTACCCACGATCACATACACACGCACAAACAAACACACATACAAACAGCAGTAGCAGTGAATTATTACCTGGTATTATGTTACTGTCGGTTTTACAGTGGCATGAGATAAAAATTAACAACACCGAATAAATTATTCAGGCAATTTTCGTTTTGAAAATAACAAAAAAATATTTATCACGCAGTAACCGGCGAAAAATATGCTTTATGTTGGTACAGTTTTATTTTCTGGATTGGTTTTCAATGACGAGTATAAATGTTTAGCTGAGATTATTTATCTGCAAGCTTTATGATCGTATTCGGTTGATAATTTATTAATGGTTTTATAACAACTCCTCCCAAATATCATAAAGAGGATATGTGTTTCATTTTGCCAATTCACCTTTGGCAAATTTCCAAATATATTTTATCGCCTGATGTGTTTTTCTGCTGAATCATCACTCATCGTTTTATATTTCACTGTAAATTATAGTTCAGTATTTACGAAAGCGTTTCATGCGAATATAAATAAATATATGCACCGTTTATTTTGAAAGTGATGTAAGTCCATTTTTTTCAAAAAATTAGATATCAGGTAATTTATGCTTAATTTAGTGTAAACTTTTTATTTATAACTAGTTAGTATTTAAATTCTTAAAAAATATCCATGCTTTGTTCAATTTAAAATTGGCCGGTAAAAGAAATTGCGTAACCATTAATTATGAAAGTGGTGTAAGTCCAATTTCCATAGACAGGTAGCAGGGTCAGTGGCCTGTTGTTTTACGTATGTTTTACTTCACGTGACGAGAGTTACTATTTTAGGTTACTTATTTTATTTTCCTCCTAAAATGGATAATTTCATATTAACATCAGATAGTGATATAGGTACGACGAAATGGTAAATCAATATTATTTTATAAAATTTAAATATTAAATGGATTACAGGCTTAACGTGGTTAACATAATTGCAAAAATTTAAACAATTTTTAAATTAATTTTTATTATTTGAACAGCGACGTTTCGGCGCAAAATTTTGGCCATTATCAAGCAATTTAAAGAATTAATAAATAATCGTTACATTTTAAAAATTAAGTAACAACATTAAAAATCACACCATGGTTCAAAGATACTGTTGTTACTTAATTAAAAAAAATTCAAGATTATTTTGTAACAATATTATTTTATTTTGTGAATTTGAATGTATATAAAGTTATGAGTGTAGGACGAAAAAAAAATTATTTAAATCATTGTTGAGTATAAAGTTTGGTTTATATTTCGGTATTGGTTAATATCATCTTCTGCTATAATAATAATAAACACGAATAGTACAAAATTGTGCACAAAATTAAAATAATAAATAATAAGTTAAATAAATAAATAAATATATCATCACGCCTTCTACCCATTACTGGGTGTGGCACTCTGCCAAAGCAGATCTCGGTAAGTGATATATTTTGCGCGTGAAGCGCGGTTACCAGTCGTTAAATCACGGCCCCCAAAGATGTTAGTGGTGGAGGAGCCACAGGGGTAGCTTTTGAAATTATGAAAATTGTTTGTCACCTGTGGGAATCGAACCAGGGTTCCCAGGATCCACAGGCCGATTTGATACCACTGAGCTAGCCACCCCATGATTTTTACAATTGTCTAATTTTGAATGTGGTGTAAGTAGCAAGTAGCAAAATGATGTCTCATTTATTCCAATGACAGAAATAGCTTTTTTAATAGATTATGTCATGATAAACATGAAAAAAAGAAAATTAGATTTGGGAACGGGTGGGAACTATATATGGCATCGGTGTGAATGTGCAGATTTTACGGGTGGTTGTTGATCCCTACACCAGTTCACTTTCAGAGCTTCTCTCACCAACAACCAACCAGCAATAATTTCTGTCAATAATTTTTGTTGTCATGTATTCGTTGTGAACAAGTAGTAATATGTCACACGACACCATAAAAATTGCTTACTTTGACCGGTTTTGTCGCGCATGCGTCACCGGCCAAAACTTCTGTCTACCATTTTTATTACTTAATTATATCAAAGTCTATAATTTAAACTGAAAATTAGCCTGTAAAAAATCTGTCAATATCTACCCTTAAAATCGGCGCATTCACACCGACGCCATCTATAGTTGCCACCCGTTCCCAAATCTAATTTTCTTTTTCTCATGTTCATCATGACATAATCTATTAAAAAAACCAATTCTGTCACTGGAATAAATGAGACATCATTTTGCACCCTAGCTCTCTAACTATAATTTTATCTGGCTATCAATATCAATGATGTTGTCAACATAAAACGTTCCTAGCATTTGATATTTGATAAATAAATTAATAATTCACATAAACTGTTTTGCCAGTATAATTTGCAAACCTCGTTTTCGGCTCAGTCTGTCTAAATGTGCTCGTACTCGAAAAAATACAGTTTCTGGCCGAGTGTTACAAATATTATTATGTCATGATGTGAAACACATGTAATTAATTTTATTTATGTCCAATATATCTCAAAGACACAACGTGTTTCGTTTGTTGATGCGTTGTTAGGGTTTCAATAACGATGCAATTGTCTTTCAATGACGTGGCTTGTACCTACTCCTAAAGCATATCATAATCAAGCTGTATGCCGAAAAGTAAAACAATGTACTAAATTTTTTTTTTAATTCCCACGCTAGTATTTTTATATGTCATTCTAATCAGAATCCAATAAAAATGAGTGTTTCATGCATCTTATCGGCAATTTTGAAAATTATTTGGAGCAATGTATGAATTCAAAATAATCTAAGTAATAAAAATAAAACTGTATTTCAAATTCGAATTTTCGTCACTAATTTCTCGTTACCTGAATGCCTGGTTTAACATAAAATTTTTGTTTTGATCGTTTAAGAGTACTAGGAGACAGAATGGAGTTAAAAAATACAGATAGATAAACCGATGGATATGAGCGAATCACTTTTTTGTTTTTTTAAATGTCATGAAACATTATGGGGTGGCTAGCTCAGTGGTATGAAGTGGGCCTGTGGATCCTGAGAACCCTGGTTCGATTCTCACAGGCGACAAACAATTTTCATAATTTAAAAAGCTACCACTGTGGCTCGTGCACCACTAACATCTTTGGGGGCCGTGATTTGACGACTGGTAACCGCACTTCATGCGCAAAATATATCACTTACCGAGACATGCTTCGGCAAAGTGCCACACCCAGTAATGGGTAGAAGGCGTGATGATATATTTATTTATATTTTTATTTATGAAACAAAGATTTTTATTTCACACGAAATGCGATTTAGACTCGATTACATTTTGCATTAAATGCTAAACTACTGCAACATATTCTTTTTAATAAAGCTCGACCTATAAGTTTTAGAAAATAATATCACATGACCTTCGGAAAATCTTTGTTCTAACTGTTGGAAGGGTTAAAAATGATCATATTTTCCATTTTTTCCATTCGTTAAAATTAAATTAATGTATTTCCAAAAGAACTAGATACATGTTGCATTATGTATTTTCCAGTATTAAACGATTCTATAAATAAATAAATATATCATCATGCCTTTTACCCATTACTGGGTGTGGCACTCTGCCGAAGCAGATCTCGGTAAGTGATATATTTATGCGCGTGAAGTGCGGTTACCAGCCGTCAAATCACGGCCCCCAAAGATGTTAGTATGATGATGATATCATAAATCCTCATTCATTATTGGGTGTAACATTCTGCCGTTGCAGATCTCGGTAAGTGCCATATTTATACGCATGAAGTCAAACCGTCAAATCGTGGCTCCCATCGATATTGGTGGAGGGAAACCACAGGGGCAATTTAAATATGGTGAAAATTGTTTGTCGGTTGTGGAAATCGAACCCGGGTTCTCAAATCCACAGGCCGAGTCGATACTACTGAGCTATCTACCCCTATAATGATTTAAAATTATTTTTAATAAAATTCTTTGAAAAAAAGTGACAAATCTAATAGCTTCAAAATAATTAGTTGCATCAAAATGTTTTTGAAATTCTATACTTATTATAACTACCTGTTGATAATTCAGAATACAATGTAAAAATAAAATAAAAAAATATATCATCACGCCTTCTACCCATTACTGGGTGTGGCCCTCTGCCGAAGCAGATCTCGGTAAGTAATATATTTTGCGCGTGAAGTGCGGTTACCAGTCGTTAAATCACGGCCCCCAAAGATGTTAGTGGTGGAGGAGCCACAGGGGTAGCTTTTGAAATTATGGAAATTGTTTGTTGCCTGTGGGAATCGAACCAGGGTTCTCAGGATCCGGCCGACTTCATACCACTGAGCCATCCCATAGAATACAATGTGTTTTTATAATTATTTACATATATTTACAACTTGCATGAATCTCGTTTTACTACCTACTTTTGGGTCGCCAGGTGCGATCCATAGCTTGACAAACACTACGCTAAAACTTGGAAAGTAAATAGGTTTACAGAAATAGATAAAAAGTATATTCTCCTCCCAATTAAATTTTAATATTCCGCTAAATATCTTTATCGAATAATTAGCGAAAATCGGAAACAATACTCGTTGTTCCTTATGAAATTATAGTTTTGTTTGTAATTATCATAAAAAAAAATTGATCAGAAAGGATGATGCTTAACTTCACCGGCGAATTAGTCTCCAAATTATAAAATAATTTACATCTATGCATCACTCTTTATTGACATATCAGGGTGCCATGATGATGTATGTTATGATACTATAATAAAGTTTTTTCTTTAATTGCTTTAATTGTCAAAAAAAGAATTAGCAATCATCACTATATCTGTAATTATTATGAACTGAGCACATGTGCTCTTTAATCGAACATCGCTTATTATTTTTTGCGTGCTGTTAAAAAGCATAAATTTTTCTTGATGATAAAGAATCGAATTAAAATGTTTCTTCATCATTCGTAATTGTATGATTTTATATAAGGAATAGAAAAAATATATTTCTGTTCCTTCATTGCAATTTTCTACTCAAGGACTATACGGGTGATGAACTTGAAATTTGGCATGCTGATTTTACACAGCCAAGAAGAGTCACAGTTGTACAGATTATTATCCTCCTACATTTTGAAACAAAATGGTGGTCCTAAAACCCTCGTTTTCCAGTTTTTTTCTGCGAAGTGGTTTGTGTTATGATGAATGAATCATAGTTAATGTATTGGATCATTTTGAAAAAGTAATTAAAAAGATTGTTAATTGATTTCCTAAAAGAAATTTGAACCCTACTAATGTGGTGCCAAATTAAACATATATAAATAAAATTAATTAATGGGGTAGATAGCTAGTGGTATCGAGTCGGCATGTGGATCCTGAGAACCCTGGTTCGATTTCACCAGTCGACAAACATTTTTACTACATTAAAATTATCCCTGTGGCTCTCCCGCCACTAACATCTTTGGAAGCCGTGAATATATATATATATATATATATATATATATATATATATATATATATATATATATATATATATATATATATATATATATATATATATCACTTACCGAGATCGGCTTCGGCAGAGTGCCACACCCAGTAATGGGTAAAAGGCGTGATGATATATTTATTTATATTTCATATTCTTGAATTTCATAACTAATTATGTGGAGTAGGTGGCTTAGTGATATCGAGTTGGCCTATGAATTTGAGAACCCAGGTTCGATTACCATAGCCGCCAAACAATATTCCTCACATTAAAATTACCCGTGTGGCTCTCCCTCCACTAACATCATTGAGGGCTGTAATTTGACGGTTGGTAACCGCAATTCACACGCAAAAATATATCACTTACTGAGATTTGTTTCGATAATATGAAAAACATATTTTACAATGACCAATTGTACCACTTAATTTTTATCTTATTTACCAGCCTGGATGTATTTAACCGCCCCTTGACAGTGATAAACACATTATACTACTGATACAGAAGGGACCAGAAAACATAGAATGTTGACAGACGAGTGTCCACTTCAAACATCTGCTTAGGCCAGTGGGAGGTCTTTGGTTGGTCTAACAGCACGTTCATTGTCATTGTCTGTGCCAGTATTGACATGGAAACTGAGAAGTATTGCTACATGACTTCTGGATAATTAAAAAATTCTTTTTGACAATATCTGTACCATTAATAACAAAATTTAAATATAGTAAGTGGAACTTTTATTATACAGTTGGTTTTCATGTTACATCAGGGCTATAATATTTACTTACCATCCATTGTGGACAGTAAGTAATTATTACAGATCTAGGTCCTGTTTATTTTGACAACAATTTGACAGCTGTTAATTTTGAAATCTATTTTTCAGCTGTTAATTTTGAAACCTATTTGTTCTTAAGTGATTTTTTAGGTCGCGAATGATTAAGAAATCTCAACCCTATGGGCCACGATTTCCCGAACTACATTCTTGACCTAAAAACTGTCACTTACAGTTCATGGTACTTGATATACTATTGTTGAGAAATGAGTGAACTGGGACTTAAGATGTAAAAAATTCTTTATTGAAGAATGGACGTTTCGGCCAAGGTTATGGCCATCGTCAGGTCGACAGTACACAGTTGGTACATATCAAAACATAAAATATATAAATAAATTGAAGATATTATTAGGAGCAGACATGAAAAAATGAGAAAAAATGTTTGAATTTAATTGAAACTAAAGTCAATTAATAAATAAGAAAAATAGGAAAAAAAATTTCCATCACTTGTCTCGTAATTCCACAGAGGTTTTTACAGCACGTTTGCATCAACTTCTCAGGTCATCAACAAACGGCTGGTCAGTTCAGCTTTAACCATAGACGTACGTTTCGTCCTTCCGGACTCATCAGTATGGTGCGATCATAGATCCAACTAGATCAACTAGGAACTAGAGGATTGTGATACCGACTTAGTTGAACTGACTGTTTGTTTTATTTCAATAGCTGTCAAGCAGTTTGCGATTTTGTCGGTAGATGGCACCACGAGTGGCTCCATAGCTCTCATGTCATGTTACCGTTGTAGATAGGTTAACATCAGTCAGTTCAGCTAAGTCGGTATCACAATCCTCTAGTTCCTAGTTGATCTAGTTGGATATATGATCGCACCATACTGATGAGTCCGGAAGGACGAAACGTACGTCTATGGTTAAAGCTGAACTGACCAGCCGTTTGTTGATGACCTGAGAAGTTGATGCAAACGTGCTGTAAAAACCTCTGTGGAATTACGAGACAAGTGATGGAAATTTTTTTTCCTATTTCTCTTATTTATTGAGACTCAATTCCACATCGCAATAGACATTTTGTCTTTTGTTTTAAAGTCAATTAATCTAAAATGCATGTCTGTCCAAGAAGATTCGAATTGCGACTTCATATGTACCAACTATTTACTGTCGACCTGAAGATTGCCATAACCTTGGCCGAAACGTTGTCCATTCTTCAATAAAGAACTTTCTACAACTTAAGGCCTCGTCCATTAATTACTTTTATCCAAAAAATTCTGTTATTGTAAAGTAATTGAAAACTTATTTTAGGTTTATATGCCACATGCCAATAGAAAATCTCAATATGGTATTATGTTTGTATTTTTAATGTACAGTATAGTTGGTTTATTAAAATATGATGCAGAATAATTGGTAATCAAAACATTTATATATTTATTCAGTTAGTCATATTCATATATTATTGTTAGCATTGTTATTCAGTAATTAAAATTTAATTGAAATTAGATTACACTATCAGAAACATTTATATGCATATGTATAAAGGAAGTTAATGATTTTTTGTGACTTAATTTGCTGTATTTCCTGTTATACTATTGGTTGATTACTGGAAAAACATTTCTGTTGCAATGAAGGTATAAATAATTGTGTTATAACTACATATTATAATAAATTACACGCATTAATTTTTACTATTAAATAAAATTAACCATTACATAGGAATTATTATTGATAATACATTCTAATATATTTTTCCAGATTATATTTCGCGTATGGGTACAAAAATTAATTGAAATTTAGTTATAACTATTACGTCATTCAATTTGTTTATTGTACAAGACCTACGTAATTCATTTTGTTTCTGTCATTTATATTTTCAATGCCTACTTCTCAAGAAAACAACCACATAATTCTTTTGGTGATGTGTTGGCATGGCTCAAAAATGATGTAATTGTCAAGCAATGACTTTACAAATGTGTAGTTCTGTAGTTTAAATTAAATTACAAAGTTTAGAAAATTGTACTGTCTTTATCAGATTAATAATAATAGTTATATGTATAACTAGTAGAAAAACAACACTTAGTCGCAAGTAAAGAAAAAATAATTAAATAGAGACATGTGGAGATATATGAATTTACGAGGGCGGCAAAAGCACATTGTGCACTTGATACACATAACATTATTTAAAGGATTTTAATATATTATTATATTTTATACTATCCCTGTGGCTCCTCCACCACTAACATCTTTGGGGGCCGTGATTTGACGACTGGTAACCGTACTTCACGCGCAAAATATATCACTTACCAAGATCTGCTTCGGCAGAGTGCCACACCCAGTAATGGGTAGAAGGCGTGATGATATTTATTTATTTATTTTTATTATATTTTTATTTATTTAACAATTCGAATATTATCGAACACTATTATCTTATGCTGGGTTGCAAGAAACAAATAAAGAGCTCTTTAGTTAAAGGATTGTGTATCTAGCAACAGTATCAATAGTGATTTTCTGAAACTTATTGAACCGTCAGTTGCTAATGAACCGATAAAACTTTCATGCAACCCAGCATTAGAATTATAAACGTAGGTTACTGATGTGGTTTGTTTTTTACAATTTTTCAACTATTTTAAATATCGTGAACAAAGTAAAAACACTAAATACATTTTCATTTGGGTTTGATTATTCAAAATTGAAATTTTGATATTTGTTAAAATAATGTTTAATTTTTATATGCATAAAATCATTCTAATATAAATATGCAAAATAATATGTGTATCACGTAATTAAAATTAAAGTATTTTTTTTGTGCTCAGTTGATTGATACATTCAGGAGACCGATTCTAATTCGTAGCAACCAACAGTAGCGACTGGCTTGATGTCATTTATTGTCGCTACCGATAGTGTAGCCACCTTGCGGGATAAAATGTAACTTACGTTTGACCTCATTATTAGCAACTAGACATTTTCTAGCGACTTACTGTTAGCAACTGCTTTGAACTAGTTGCTAACTCAGTCGCTACGTCCTACTTGTACGTTTTGCAGTGCCCTGTTTTAAAAAGTTTAGTTATTTTAATAAATAATACTAAATATAGAAACATAGTTACGAATTCAACCAACAAAGTAGACTTAATAATAAACAATTACAAAAAGTGGTAACAAGTTTTTCAAAAATACCACATCAAAATATATACGAGTAGTATGATCTTTGTAACAAACAGTAGAAAATAAATTCCCTAGAAATTTAACTAAATCGCCTGACGTCATCCATAATACGTCATTCAACTAAATATTTGGTTGCTTCGAATTAGAATCGGTCTCCAGGCTTCGCCGTCTTGGTTCAAACTTCAAATTCATGATTAAGGGCCAGTAAATTCATGATTAAGGGCCAGTTTTTCAATTACCGGTTTACTCTCGATTAATGTTAATCATGGTTAAATAATAATTATTAAATATTATATAATCATGATTAACAGTAATCAGTAATTGAAAAACGGGCCCTAAAATTATTGCTTTCATTACTAGTTATACAAATAACTATGGTCTATTGGCTGAATCAGTTTATATACGTTACCATTTTGGGAAAACTTAGCAAAGTAAAATTCTCTAACTCATTTTATAAAGCGATTATAATTACAATATTAGGATAAGTTTTACTCTGGATTAATGTTAATTAATTAAATAAGAAAGTATAGTTACTCTTTATAGATTAGCTAAATCGGGAATAAACAGGTGATTGAAAAGCTGGTAAAATCAAAAACACATTGCAAATTTAATTGCATGTTAAGAAACGGAGAAAATCTGTAATATGATTTCGATACCTACATATAAAAGTAGTAAAATATGTCGTCCTCTTTTTTAGTTACTTTTTTGTATGACGTGTATTATGATTCAGCAAATAGTCCATATTAACAGTTTCTTAAGCTAGAACATTTACCATCGTATGTTTGTTCCTGCCATACGCTTCTAAATTATTCAATTTACTTTACCAGTTTTGTATGACGTATTTTTTTTTCGTTTGCAGCAGAAATTACATGTCATTCTTAATCCTAAATATTATTTTATAGCAATTAAATGAGAGTGCGTATAATGTCCCACTTTTATCGCTCTGTAAAGGTCAGTTACTACAGATGATTATCATCCAAAAGAAACAAACATTAAAGCATCGGGAGGGGTCGACATAACCACAATTCAACCTTTATTAACTGGCCGGTGAGTATTTCACAACAATAAATCGCATGTCCAGTTAACCCATGCAGATGTAAGCTTAACAGCCCATATACACCACCATTCTTACCTTCACCAGATCACTGGAACATCCTCATCCCCTTATGTGATTAACATTGACAGATACGGTTTGGAGATACGATTATTTGAACAGGGTTGGCTTTTAAACTAGTGCGAATTGTTATTATTTTATCAAACGGTTGGACATTATTTTAGAGTATATTACTACAAATAAAAATAGTAGAAAATGTAATTATTCGTAACTTTATTTGAATTAATTTTTTTTTAATAATTTAGAAATATTTTACATTTGAAAACATAAGATTTCTAAGATTCAAAATAATTAGAAAAAAAATTGTTGTACTTATATCGAAATGAAATTTGTTATTGATTGATCTTTTGAAGAAAAGTATTTGCAGTCTAATTAATAGGAATAATATTCATTTAACATAGTATAAAACTACCAATAACTGTCAGTGGAATAAATAAAAATGAATAATAATGAATATACTGTATGCCATTTCTGATGCGATCATATTTCAATTATTCTGCCGGTATTTATCAGGAACTTTAACTGGAAATGGAAAAATTGGTTCACTTCAACTTACATAAAAAAATATGTTTGTTCCTGAATGGTTCGGATTTTTCTATAAGCTGTAGGCCCCTGGTACTGTAATTGGGATTAAGTTCCTGTAATGTAGAGTAACAAATAAAATAAAAATAAATAAAATAACTATATAAATAAAATAAATAAATATATCATCACGCCTTCTACCCATTACTGGGTGTGGCACTCTGCCGAAGCAGATCTCGGTAAGTGATATATTTTTCGCGTGAAGTGCAGTTACCAGTCGTCAAATCACGGCCCCCAAAGATGTTAGTGGTGGAGAAGCCACAGGGGTAGTTTTTGAAATTATGACAATTGTTTGTCTATCCTCAGAACCCTGGTTCGATTCCCACAGGCGACAAACAATTTTCACAATTTCAAAAGCTACCCCTGTGGCTCCTCCACCACTAACATCTTTGGAGGCCGTGATTTCACGACTGGTAACCGCACTTCACGCGCAAAATATATCACTTACCGAGATCTGCTTCAGCAGAGTGCCACACCCAGTAATGGGTAGAAGACGTGATGATATATATATATATATTTTGTTTGTCGTCTCTGGGAATCGAACCAGGGTTCTCAGGATCCACAGGCCGACTTCATACCAGTGAGCTAGCCACCCCATATATCATCATCATATTTTTTATTCATTACTGAACATGGCACTCTGCCGAAGCAGATCTCGGTAAGTGATATATTTATGTGTTGCAGTGACCAGCCTTCAAATCACGATCCCCCAAAGATGTCAACCCCACACAAAAGATAAATAAATTGTGGCCGTATTTGTTTGGGAACTTTGGGTTCAACCCTGAACTGATCTAGAACTAACTCGTATTACTTCCAAATAAATGATGCATCTACTGTCAGTTGCAAAAATCAGCGACAAATGTAAAATCTGAATGCACGTTCTAAGTGACATCTACTTAAATACAAATTGCAATGCCATCAAATCAAAACAGATTAGAAAGATATAAAACGGGTTCAACCTGCCAACCTACCAAAATAATTGGGGCAGTAGGATCAAGTCAGGAACTGTTCTAGGTTACTTTAAAAATGCCAAATAAATGCGGTCTGTATTTAAGTCCGACTCTGGGCAAGTTGCTCTCCTACCAACACCAACAGATCACAGGAAGATAACAGGCAACGCAGACACAGATTTAGCACCAGCCGATGAAACGGTGCGCTGCGGAGCGTGAAGTGACCAGGAGTGTGTAGTGAGTGGCAGATGGACACAGGAGCACAGGATTCGGGACTCGACGCCGCGGGGGCTCGGTTGACCAGTGTCCACGAAACTCGCGCCTCTGTGAGTTTGGAGTGAGTCATCATCACGGGATGAGGCGGGATGCAGCTGCTATGCTACGCTCTTAACCGGAGGTGTTGTTTCGAAGAGTGTGATCGTGATTAGGGAATTAAATTTTGTTGACTTCTCAAAGTATTTCAAAACAAACGACCAAATCTGAGTGGTTCAGACTCCACTATAATATATAAATATCCTTGTATTTGGACTTAAGTTTCTGTTGTATAGGGCAGAAAATGGGGTCTAGGAAAGTTCACCGAAAACAATTCACCGAATGCAATTCACCGAATACAATTCACCGAAAAACAATTCACCGAAGTAGCAATTCACCGAAATACCATTCACCAAAAGACAGTTCACAGAAATATAATTCACCGAAATGCTAATTAATTTTCCTTTACATTTTATCCAGGCTTATGAATGGCAGCAAAATGCAGGCGTATTTAAAAACAGAAAATTGATTCCGTTGTCATGCCTCATTTCATTTTTATAAAACTATATATTTTACATTAATAACATAAATTATTTGCTATGCCTCGTAAATACTCATGTATGTTATTCTTGTTGTAATTTGGAACTCGATGCTCTGGCCCCATAGCACAGTTTCTGTACTTTTTTTGCATCGGTGCGCCGTCTTGGCCGCACACGTACTGCTCTATTTGAATAAATCCTAATAACATATTGGCAGCGATGCTATTATTAGTACTATACATGCGCGAGTGCAGTAATGTCATTAGAAACTGTCCCAACAAATTTTAACCGATTCAATAATAATTACATTAACCCTGCAATAATTAACGATATTTAACGTAATGGATAACATTCAAAAGATTCGGCATTTACGGTAAGTATCCTTTTCTAAATGCCTGCATTTTTCTACCAGTTCTAAGAAACATTAAAAATACTACAATTTAATTATCATTTCGATGAATATGTTTTTCGATAAATTGTATTTCGGTGAATTGTTTGTTCGGTGAATTGTTACTTCGGTGAATTGTTTTTCGGTGAATTGTATTCGGTGAACTGTATTCGGTGAATTGTTTTCGGTGAACTTTCCGGCACCCCAGAAAATGATATACAGATTTTCAATAATAATTGAAATGTGTTGATATGGGACTGTGTAAAGTGATGATAGTAAATAATTATTTAGGACGGCAATCACTAGAATATTCATTTCGTCTTGAACGTATGTTTTATCACATATCCTTTCAAAAAATTGAATTCATCTTATTTACGGGATTGTTCTTATTCTTTGAAGAGTACATATGGGAAAAGTGTATTCTTACTAAATGTCTTATTTGCAAACTTTCAATCAATAAATCAGTAATGTGGATTTCTTCCTTATATTGGCGATCTACATGCATGAATATCAAAATGTTGTAAATATTATTTCATATTAATGCTGGGTTGCATGAAAGTTTTATCGGTTCATTAGCAACTAACGGTTCAATAAGTTTCAGAAAATCGCTATGATACTGTTGCTAGATAAACAATTCTTTAACTAAAGAGCTCTTTATTTTTTTCTTGCAACCCAGCATTAATCTTAATTCGTCTATTAAAGTATGCAATGTATTATAAGATAAAAGCATCAAAATAAATGAAGAAGAAATTATAGTCAAATTTCTGTAAGAAAAAATACAAATTGTTCCATGGTATGTATTAAGTAAAGACTACTCGTAAAAATAACAAATGTATATAGACAAGTTATACGTACTCATATAAGCATTACGCAGTATTAGGAACATTATAATAGTATATTACATAACAAGCATCGAAAGTGTAAGATAACGGGCGAGTGTACAAATTGAAAAACGAGGCGCGCAGCGCCGAGTGATTTAAGTACACGAGTACAGTTATCACACTTTCGAGCGAGTTATGTACACTATTTTTCAGACGACCACAAAATATTTCTAAAAAAAGTTTACAAGAGCAATGTTGTTATACTTTAACATCTGATGCGTTTTTGTACCTAATAGTTGACGTTTCACGTTTGAGGTTATGTGTTGTGATACCAGCTGTACTAACTGTAATGTCAAAATATTAAATAATGCTAAAATATTAATAAATAAGTAATTATTAAATTTAAAAAATAAGATTTATCTGTGCAAATGTGTTGAAAAATTTGCCAAGACTTCAATTTAAATAATAATACAAATGTTTTTCATTTATTTTATTATTTTCTTTCATCATTACGCCATCTGTTGCCAATCAGTGGAACTTCACCTGATATGTAAGAAATGTGCGTTATACTAACATATTGTTGTTATTTTCAACTTTCCGTACCAGTTTATGATGTTGTTATGGTTACTTGCATAAGTGGTCGTCTGAAAAAGATATCTACTTAATTTCTACCGTGGAATGAGAAGAATATATTTTTTTATTACTTTCTTTTTCACAAATCATATATGTACTACAGGGTGATCAAAAGGAATTGTTACAGTTGGCAATAAAAAAAACTACTTGAAATTGGTATGCCTGATACATAAATTCATTTCCTGTTGTTGACAGTGACATTTAAAATTTAAATTTGAGTACATTTATTATTACATTTATTTCTAAAGTATTTCTATTACTTAAAAAGTCAAAATTCTATTAGCTGTCGGACTCCTGGCATAACCTATTTATATTTATTAGAAATATCAAATAGCATTTCCGCCTTTATCTGACATTGTGTCAACTGTGGAATAAAAAGATCTCTGGAATTGTATTGCCAACTATAACAATTCCTTTTGATCATCCTGTACTATATACGAATAACATTAAAGTAAAAATATTTTGAATATGTAATAAGTGTGCACACAATTTGTTTTCCTACGATCAGTATAAAGGCATTCTTTTCTAATGTCATTTGGTAAAAGAACGTGAAGAATTGTAGACTTTTTGCGGACCCTTGCTAATGGTAACGGTTTGCAAAGTATTTTGTCTACCGCTTTTAATAATTTTTTTTGGATAATATTAAACAATTTATTATAATTTGTAGGAAGAAATTGTGTATTTCTCTGGTTGAAAGAATCTTTTGCATGCTTCGTCTAGTTGCTCATGCCACAATTTTAAGTGTACTTTCAACCTTTGGTATACAAGTAAGTATCTTTCAAAAAAATGCTGTAATACAATGGGGGATTCAAGTGGTAGAGCTTTTTAATATATATTTATTAAAATAAATTCTTCACCATACATCATATTTAATACAATATAAAATCATACCATAAATTATATCTTTATTGCTGAAATATGAAAGTTAAAGTTGAATAATTTAAAACGTTCGCACTGCCATATTGCAATGACGTAGTTGCATTAAGCCAATCACAGAGCTTTGTCTGAAACGTTTGTCGGTGCTCAAGAAGACGAAGAAGAAATAAGCATTCAGCATTCTACGATTCTACCAATGACGTATAATAATAGACGAATTATGCCGTATTCAAGTCAATGCAGTGTTGTGAAGCAGAAAGGGATGGAATAACTTTTGGGTCCGCCGGGTGCGCGGCAAGGAGCGAGTACACTTTGATGTTATGCAAGTTGCTCCTTGCCGCGCACCCGCCTCACCAACCAGTTATTCTATCCCTTTCTGACTCACAACAAACGCCGATGTTATCCGTCTAGTTATGTTTTGTCTGAGGATTCTACTGACAACGACAAGTTATGTGTTATTTATCTCTGTCTTATCTGTCTCTCTTTAAGCTAAGATGCAACTACGTCATATTCATTTGTTTCGAAAGTTTAAATATTTTTATCATGCTTAAAACAAGTTTAAAAAAAAATAAAAATTTGGGTATAATTATTTTATTACGTAGATTAATATATAAAAAATTCAAAAAAGTCTTGAAAGGCCCATTGTGCTATTCCTAGCAGAGGTAGGGTTCAGTAACACGCATCCCGGCTCATCCCGCATAAATCTGCCGAGTGTAAACTGGGCGGTTACCGGTCAGTCTCCAACAGACAATTCACGACGGTGACCGCAACTCGCTCGCGCCTCTCTGACAAACGGCCGCCGGAACGCCGGATATGCTTCACGCACCCCTAATAAATGGGCAGCGATTATTCTCCGCAGTTATGAGAGTGGACACAGCGAGGCCTCTATCTGGATCTGCATGCGCTACCTGCACAACTGGAAGCCGATAGATGGAGTTACCCCACTCATGATTCAAATAATGTCACTTTTGTTTTTACATATTGGGAGATTTGTCAACTTTACGGCTAAATGATCGAGGTGTGCGTACGTTTACAGATATAGATTGGTATTTCTGCTTTATTTATTTAATATAGATTTTGTGTATTTGTTACGCTTAACGAATAAAGAAAAACCATTTATTTATCAAGTTTTATACTTTTATGACAAGGATGCAAGTTTATTTATTCACTATATTGCTTCTCACTATTCGACTGTTCAGAAAATTTTTGAAAACTTATCAAATTATTATTAATTATTTATTAGAAGAACAATTGTTGGATGTTTGACAGTTATTTGAATCTCCCGCCAATAATTTTGAAAATTGAAAAATAAATGTATGATTTACCTTAAGGTTGGTAAAAAAAGAAAGTGTGTGTTGACAGTTTTTGTTTTAGATTTGGAAAAAAGTTGTTATAATTTAATGCATAGATACACGATTGTAATTTGTATCAGTGTTTTATTTGGTTTAATAAAAGGTCATCTTGGTGTTTTGGCTAAATAGATTCTTTTGTGTGAAATAAAGTGTTTGAAATACAGTTTGAGTCTTTTGTTTTATCAAGAAATCCAACATCTGGCGACCGTGACAGGACGAATTGATCTTTCAGTATAAAGTCATTAAAAGATCAATCAATATGGATAAGATAAAAAAGACAAGAACTGCGGTTAGAAGTAGTTATTCAAGAATGGTTACTAATATCAAGGATTTGTTAGGACAATCGAAAATCGACATGGTAGAAGTAAAAGCGACATTTGACACGTTCGAGAACAAATATCTGGAACTAAAGAAATTAGACGAACAAATGTTTACGGGTTTGCTCGAAGCCAATTGTTCTGAAGCAGATTTAGATTTAGAAATCGAATCACGAGATAAGTATGAACAAGAATTCAATAGAGTAAGAAGACGAATCGAAAGCGAGGAAAAAGCTGTCAATGAAAAGTTTAGTGCTGATAATTCTAATACTGAAGTTTCGGTTGCAGCATCGCAGGTAACCCAGAGAAAGTTCAAGCTTCCACAGCTGGAATTAAAAAAGTTTGGAGGTAATGTAAAAGATTGGTTACTATTCTGGGCCCAATTCAAACGGCTAGACGAAGATGTAGCAATAGACGACAGTGACAAGTTCCAGTATTTAGTACAGTCAACAATCCCAGGTACAAGAGCTAGAGAGATCGTAGAAAGCTATCCTCCGACTGCTGAAAACTATCCAAAAGCATTGGATAGTTTACGAGCTCGATTTGGTCGAGAAGAATTGTTAGTTGAAGTATATGTACGTGAACTGCTAGCTCTAGTAATGCAAAATACAATGAAAACGACAGTACTGACATTGGCTTCATTATACGATAAACTGGAGTGTCATCTTCGCGCGTTGGAAAGTCTAGGAGTAACAACGCAAAAATGCGCGTCCATGCTATTTCCTCTCGTGGAGTCATGTTTACCTGAAGAATTATTAAGAGCATGGCAGCGAACGAACGGTGCAATGAACATTGGCAGTAGTAGTCAACTAGAAGAACAGGAAGGCGATAGTGCTAGAAATAAACTGAAGCAGTTAATGAACTTTATGCGTTCCGAAGTTGAAAATGAAGAAAAGATATCATTAGCTATGTCGGGATTTGGTATAAGCACTTCGCGCTACAGCAAAAAGAAAATTAATATAAAGGAAAGTACAGGTGAGACATCAACAGCTGCTGGACTGCTTGCTACTAATTCAAAACCGGAAGCAAGAGTAAGTAGTTGCATGTTCTGCAATAATAATCATAAGACTACTGACTGTTTCAAGGCACAAAAACTAACATTTGCAGAGAAGAAACAAATTTTATATGACAAGAAATGTTGTTATAACTGTTTCAGACAGGGACATTCAGCAAAAGTATGTAAATTACGTATCAAATGTTTGATCTGTAGCAGGAATCATCAACCGTTGATGTGTCCTGACCTATCGCAAAATAAAGAGCCGAAAGATAAATCAGCTGACGCAACGAATACTACAGAAAACAATTTAGCTAGCATCAGCAATAATCCGCAAGTATTTTTACAAACTATTATTGTTCATTTAATAGGTCAAGGAACACAACGGCGTGCGAGAGCGATCATAGATACAGGATCACAACGTTCGTATATTTTAAGCAAAAGCGCACTGGAGATGAAATACGAACCTATAAGAAAAGAGAAAATTATACATACGCTTTTCGGAGGTCAAAAAACAGGAGAATTGAACCATAATGTTTATCGAATCCGTTTAAGTAGTTTACAAAGGGATTACAACTGTAATTTTGAAGTTTTAGAGCAAACAACCATATGCAATGAAATAAATAATATCAAAAGCGGACCGTGGTTGGAAGAACTACAAGGATCCCAAATTTATATTTCCGATGTCGAAGATGGAAGCAGTCCAATAGAGATACTAATCGGAGCGGATGTAGCTGGCAAGTTATTTACAGGCAATCAGAAGAAACTATCCTCCGGATTAGTAGCTATTGAAACTCTGTTAGGCTGGACAGTAATGGGAAAAATCCAAGATAGTGGTAAGAATCATCAGTTGGCAATGACTGTCACTTCAATGCTTGTACAAGAATATAGTATAGCAGATCTATGGCAGTTAGAAGCCATAGGCATTAAGGATCCCGCAGAAACGAAGTCACAGGCAGAGATTCATGAAGCAACGAATAAACACTTGCACGATACGGTGACTGTGAGAAGCGATGGAAGGTATGAAGTTTGTTTGCCATGGATTCAAGATCATCCATCACTACCGGATAACTATGAACTAGCGATGAAACGTCTTGACAATACAATAAAGAAATTGAAAGCAGACAATCTTGTTGAAGAGTATCAGAACACATTTAACGATTGGTTAAAAGAGGAGATAATACAGGAGTGTACTGATTTAGAGCCACATGGTGGACATTACTTACCACATAGACATGTTGTAAAACTCAACAGCACAACCAAAGTAAGGCCGGTATTCGATGCATCAGCTAAACAGAAAGGAAAACCATCATTGAATGAGTGTTTGGATACTGGTATTAATTTGATCGAGCAAATACCTATTATTCTGTTAAGATTCCGATTAAAAAGAATAGGAGTGATAGCTGACATAAAAAAGGCTTTTCTACAAATTGGTCTGATTGAAAATGATAGAAATTACTTGAAATTTTTATGGAAAGGAAGTGATGGGATATTAAAAGTATACAAACATTGTCGTGTAGTATTTGGAGTATCCTGCAGTCCTTTTTTGTTGGGAGCTGTAATACAATTCCACTTAAACAATGCGCTGGAAAGTCCTGGAATGGAAAGAAACGTTATTGAACTCTTAAAAGATAGTTTTTATGTTGACAATTGCGTGACAAGCGTAAATAATGAAGAAGAATTGTACAAGTTTAAGGAGAAAGCCACCAGTATAATGCGGAATGCGAAATTCGACTTACGAGGCTGGGAATTCACGAACCAGGTAATATCTCCAGGTCATGAAGTTTGTTCAAATGTTCTTGGGTTACAATGGGACCGACAAGAGGATACTTTACAAATAAACTTAGCACAAATAAGAATAAGCGAATCAGATCAAATTACGAAAAGAATTATACTGGCGACAGCGAATAAAGTTTTCGATCCAATCGGATACACTTGTCCAGTGTCATTGTGTCCGAAACTATTATTACAAGAGACATGGAAAATGAAAACTAGCTGGGACGAAGAAGTAGATCAAGAAATGAAAAAGAAATTTATACACTGGCTTCAGGATCTACCATATTTAGAGAAAATAAAATTACCAAGATGGTTTCCCAACACTGAAGAACCGAGGCAATGGAGTTTGCACGTTTTTTGTGACGCGAGCCAACTGGCATACGCAACCGTGATTTATCTACGTTCAGAAGCAGCTAATAATGTGAAAGTAGAACTGTTACAAGCGAGAACAAGAGTGGCCCCTTTAAAAAAAATAACTATACCACGTTTAGAGTTATTAGCAGCTACAATAGGTGCTAGATTATGTGCGACAATAGTGGAAGAATTCAAAAGGCAAGGAATAGCAATAAAAACAACCTTTTGGAGTGATTCCACCACAGTACTGGCGTGGATTAGAAGGGAAGAGAACTGGGGAACTTTTGTTCGCAACAGAGTTGAAGAAATTAAGAGGTTGACCACTGAACCGGATTGGAGACATGTACCGGGAAGTGAGAATCCTGCCGATTTACCCTCCCGAGGATGCAGTGCGAAAATCTTATATGAATCAAAATGGTGGGAGGGCCCTGAATGGTTATATGAGCCTGAGCAGCATTGGCCAGTAACAGACTTTTCATACAATGAAAACGAAATACGAGAAGAGAAGAAAAAAGCTATAGTTTCTTCTATGTTAATCGCTGAAAACCGGAACGACGGTTGGTATTACAGATATTTTAGTCGGTACACCAAGATAGTATACATGATAGCGCGTATACTACGTTGGCGAAAATCTAAACAGAAAAACGAACCGATTACGTCGGTAGAATTTGAAATTGCAGAACAGAAAGTAATAAAATTAATACAAGAAGAAGTATTCATGGTTGAGAATTATAAGAAGATAACATTCTTGTCACCTTTCATGGATGAAAATGGAATTCTGCGAATCAGAACGAAAATTGCGTATAGAAATGATACAAGGAATTTTCGATATACAATTTTGCTAACAGGAGATCATGTCGTTGTGCGAAGAATGATTTACGACGAGCATGTCAAACAATGTCATGTAGGAACTCAAACATTACTGAGTATACTCAGAGAACGTTATTGGATTCTGCGTGGACGTAAAGCAATACGTTCGGTGATAAATAAGTGTGTAATATGTCAGAGATACGCTAAAAAACACTTCGAAACAATACCCGTGCCTCTACCTGTCGACCGAGTAAAAGACGCAGCTGCGTTCGAAGTAACAGGTACAGATTTAGCTGGACCTCTCTACTTAAAGAAAGAAAAAAAGGTATGGATCTGTATATTTACATGTGCGAGTTATCGAGCGGTACACCTTGAATTAGTCAGCTCGTTATCAACGGAAGCATTCCTGATGGCATTACGTAGATTCGTGGCCAGGAGAGGACGCCCATCTATCGTATACAGCGACAACGGGACTAATTTTCACGGTGCCGAGAATAGCTTTGAGCAATTAAACTGGGAAGAGATAAGGAAGTATACTACCATAGCCCGAATGGAGTGGAAATTTAATCCACCTACTGCAGCCTGGT
This sequence comes from Pterostichus madidus, assembly GCA_911728475.2. Classification (NCBI taxonomy): domain Eukaryota; kingdom Metazoa; phylum Arthropoda; class Insecta; order Coleoptera; family Carabidae; genus Pterostichus; species Pterostichus madidus. Next base: position 14,789,677 of record OU452313.1, on the reverse strand, counting down.
GGGGTGGTTGGTGGGAGAGGTTAATCGGAATAATCAAAAAACTCTTGAAAAAAGTACTTGGAAGATCAATACTAAATTATGAAGAATTGAGTACTGTGTTATGCGATTGTGAGTCAATAATCAATTCACGACCAATAACATATGTATCAGAAGACAATAAAGACTTACAACCATTAACGCCATCAATGTTCATTCAAGATATTAGACAGTTTAGTGTAGAAGATTGTGATGAGATTGAATCTCGAGATGTGAGACAACGCGTAGTGTATCGACAGAAATTGCGCGAAGATTTACGTAAACGGTTTCGTAGTGAATACTTGGGACTACTACGACAGGAGTCTAGTAAAAAATGTTCGCGAAAGATAGAGTTAGGTGAAGTCGTGATGATTGAAAACGATAGTCCGAAACGATTGGACTGGCCGTTGGCAAAGGTAGTAGAACTGATGCCGGGACGCGATGATGAAATTCGAGTGGTGAGATTAAAAACGAGTCATGGAGAACTAGTTCGGCCGGTACAACGTATATACCCGCTGGAGTTGTACTCACACAACGATAGTGAAGTGAAGAACGATGGACTGTCTAGTGATGTGAAAAACAATGGACTGTCTAGTGAAGTGAAAAACAATGGACTGTCTAGTGAAGTGCAAACCAATGGGCTGTCTAGTGATGAGAACTGTAAAAAAGATCGAGCGAGAAAAAATACCGAGATAGCCACCATTTATACTAAAAAAGGACGAAAAATAACTTTACCCGCAAGATACAAAATGTAAATCTCGTTAAATAGATAATGTTAGATAAGTTAATTTCTTTGTTGTAAAATTAACTTGGTGGGAGGATGTTGGATGTTTGACAGTTATTTGAATCTCCCGCCAATAATTTTGAAAATTGAAAAATAAATGTATGATTTACCTTAAGGTTGGTAAAAAAAGAAAGTGTGTGTTGACAGTTTTTGTTTTAGATTTGGAAAAAAGTTGTTATAATTTAATGCATAGATACACGATTGTAATTTGTATCAGTGTTTTATTTGGTTTAATAAAAGGTCATCTTGGTGTTTTGGCTAAATAGATTCTTTTGTGTGAAATAAAGTGTTTGAAATACAGTTTGAGTCTTTTGTTTTATCAAGAAATCCAACAACAATACAAAGATTTATGATATTCTCAGAATCAGATAATTTATTCATTTATTTATACTACTCTGTGCAGTAGGAACTAAATCGGAATTACAGTACAGGGTTCGGACTCTCTGAGCTGCAGTGTGGAAGTTCTTTTTAGCTTGAGTAGAATTCGAACTCGGGATCTTCGGATTTGAATTCTGTAATGCTACCCACACTAGAGGTCGACAAAAATATCCGATATTCGAATCCGATTCAATCCGAAATCGGATTTCGGATCGGATTGGATCAGAACTCTCTCGGATCGAATTCTGATCGGATCCGATCCGAAAGTCGGATAAAATATCCGATCCGAAAGTCGGAAAAAATATCCGATCCGAAAGTCGGATAAAACATCCGATCCGAAATTTACATACATAACTTTTAGGTATCCACTCTTAGCAAAAACATAAACACCAATTCCTCTCTAAAGAAATATAACGCTACGTTATATTTATAAGCATTTATGTTCTGTAATAAAAATGATTAAATAACGTTACAACAAAATATGTCTCTTTAGTTTTTTATAACAAAATTATTTATTAAATTTCATCTATAACTGTTATTTTTCTTTCGAATATGCAACGTTAAAATTGATTTAATATAAATAGGAAAAACTGTACTGATCTAATGACACGTCTGGTCGGATCTCAGATCGGATTTCAGATCGGATCTCGGATCGGATTTCGGATTCGATTTCGGATTGGATTTCAGATCGGATCTTGGATCGGATTTCGGATCGGATCGGATCTCGGATAGAATCGGATCGGATCTTGAATCAACTCGGATCGGATCGGATATCAAAATTTTCAAATATGCCGACTTCTAACCCACACCACAGTACTGCCGGCTCATACTTAGTGGATTGTATTAGACTACTTTAAGCAGATTACTATACAGATTTTAATATACTATTTTAGCTAATGTAAAGGATATGGAAGTGTTTTAGTGTTATCATGGTAACACTACTTAAAATAGTCTAATAGAACCCAATGAATAACACCCACTAACCTCATGTGTTAATAAGTTCACATGACCGTTTGTAAAACGCTGTAAAAACAGGTAAGAATTTTTGTTCAAATCATTAAATAGATTATTTTTTGACGTTTCTCAAACCCAATAAAATGCTTCATTGTATGTCATGTGTCTGCGTTTTAACCAATCCTATCATTATTATACTGAGTATAAAACTCTTGTGATTATTCCGGGGAATAATCTTTGTAAGTGCTTTTGTTTGTGACAAATGATAGATATTTGTCAAATAATTATTTAAAACTGTCAACATGTGAAACAAAAATCGATTTAGTTCCATTTCTGATACAGAAATACACCAACAAATTTTGGAAACAACTTCCAAGAGTATATTAATATGTAATCAATCGATATGGACCCAGTTCAAAATCTTTTAAGCTGGATGAATCGACCTCAACAGCTAAGTCAAAAAATAATCTAACTAAATATAACTCGAGAGTTGGATAAATTAGAAAATAATTCTCCAGTATCTTTCTCAAACTTGTTGCCATTTGGCAATAGCCACTCAAGCCCTACGGGCTTTCGTGACTATTACCCGGCAATAAGTTTTCGAAAGATCTGTCAAATTATTTTCAATTTATTCTCACTGTCTAAGTTATACTTAATATACGTAATTTTCATATTTTGAACAATGATTTCAATGCGATATTTTTTCTTTATTTGACAGATAGGATCTTTTCTAGAAGTGTATTTTCTGTACTTATGTAGATACGTATTTTTAACTTACTTTACTTACATTTAATTTATTTATTCACAACTCATATATAATAAAGAACACTGATTTCAGTTGAATTATATAGCTCATAAAACACTAGTGTTTTATATTCCATAAAACACTGTAAACAACTTGTTACTTAGCAACCATTTCATGATCTACCGTATTTTGAGAAACTTAAGCTGTATTCCTTATGGAATAGCCACTCAAGCCCTACGGGCTTTCGTGGCTATTGCCTGGCAACAAGTTTTCGAAAGATCTGCCAAATTATTTTTAATTTATTCTCACTGTCTTGTTATATTATTACTGAGAAAAATTGAAATACCGCCTGGATTTTAACCTGGATTCTATGAATCTCGGTTTTAAACCAACTAAACTACGGTATTCACGTAATTCAAATTTGATTTTGTTCTAATTTTCTCTCAATTTTGTTATGTGCCATAGGCAGCCTCGATCCTAAATGATGACGTAAATTGTTTGATTGGATGGTTACCTTTTACATACAATTAATTTAACAGAAATTGTAGTTCAATTATGGCTGCCAAAATCTAACACTCTGTACATTAAATTAACAACTTGATAACATGAAACAAAAGAATGATTGCTAACATGTTGTATGTAGTCGCTATTTGTCAAATTTACGTTGTACTTTCCATGTAATGTAGGTAGCACGTTTTTAAATTATAATGATATGTATACGCAATGTCACTTAAGGTCATTCGACAATAATCAATATTTTAAAAATAAATAGGTACGTATAATTGTAATTTAAATAATTGTTGCAATTATTTAAACAAATAATCGCTACTATTACTGCAAATTATTTAAAGACAACAGGTAATAAATTCTTAGAAACCTATCTTTAGTTATAAATTAACATAATTTAAAATAAACCGTATTTTAAAACTATGAATTCAATATTCGGTAAAGAAGTAAAGCAAGTTACTAAAATTATATTACATGAAAATTGTGTTGCCAATGGGCTTATCAACCTTAATCAATATGTGACAAAATTTTATCAAAAATATAAACTACTTACTTAAATTTACTATTAAGGCCAGATTTCCATCTTTGGGTAAAGTTCCCAATAACTATCAGCGGAAAAAATAAAAAATATCGCATCGAAATCATAGCATAAGCGGTAATAATTATACTGAATACCATGTGATTTTTTTCAATTATTCATAATTTGAAAAAGCTATCCCTGTGGCTCCTCCACCACTAACATGTTTGGGGACCGTGATTTGACGACTGGTAATCGCACTTCACGCGCAAAATATATCACTTACCGAGATCTGCTTCGGCAGAATGCCACACCCAGTAATGGGTACAAGGCGTGATGATATATTTATTTTATTTATAGTAATGGGAAACTTTATCTGGAGATGTAAAATACGGCCCTTAGCGTAAGAAAAATTATTCATTGTCATTTAGTATTGAATTATTAAGGTTTATAATTTGAAAAGCTACCCCTGTGGCTCCTCTATCGCTAACATCCTTAAGGGCCGTAATTTGACGACTGGTAACCGCACTTCACGCGCAAAATATATCACTTACCGAGATCTGCTTCAGCAGAGTGCCACACCCAGTAATGGGTAGAAGGCGTGATGATATATTTATTTATTTTTTATTTTATTCTACAGATAGTAATGGGAAACTTTATCTGGAGATGGAAAAGACGGCCCTTATCGAAAGAAAAATTATTCAATGATCATTTAGTATTGAATTATTAAGGTTTATAAATGTTTTTACGTCATCTGTACATATTTTGAAATGGAACTTCTCATTGGATGAACCTTTTCAAGGTGTCTCAAGCAGTACCAAAACATTGAGCAACATTAGTGCCACTTATTTGTCAAAATATTTAGAAATGTACAATAGTATATTGAGAAAGAATGAATGACCCTTATTGTATGAGCTCAGTTTGTGTACGGAGCCGCAGGTGAGTGACGCAAAGTACGAATATTATAAATAGTCATTGTAACATGTGTTTTCCATACTATTTTTCCTATATCGCATTCAAATAGTTTTATTTCAAAATATTTATTAAAATAATAATAAAATTTCAAGATGGTCAAACTGACAGATTTAATAAACTTTTGAAATTTAATTATTTTCACATTTGTTGGCTAGGATAGAGTTCAAATTCAAAATTATCTAGGTTATGATATAAAACAAAATACTTTTAATTTTTAATAAAGAAGTGTTTTGTATTTAATGTAATTATTTTATTATGGAGTAGGTGGCACAGTGGTTATCGTGTCGGCCTGTGGATACCTTGGTTCGATTCCCACTGCCGACAAACATTTTCACCACATTAATACTACTCCTGTGCCTCTCCCCCCCCTCACTAACATCTTTGGGGGCCGTGATTTGACGTCTAGTAACCGCACTTCACGCGCAAAAATATATCACTTACCGAGATCTGCTTCGGCAGACTGCCATACCCAGTAATGGGTAGAAGGCGTGATGATATATTTATTTATATTTTATTATATACAAAAAACAATTGCAATAATTTTGCATGAGCTAAGCAATGATAGCTAAAGTGATAGATTTATGTTTGACATCTTTACAGCTAGACAACGTAACAACTTCACAAAAAATATTCTGAAAATACTGTTTTTGACAGAAACAGTTGCACATAATTCACTTTTTAAACGTGATATAGGAAAATATCTTTTTTCATAACTTTACTGAATATAAATATTAAACAACTCTAAGGTATAATATCAAGTTAGATTTTTAACAAATATATAAAAAAAATACATAGAACGATCATCAAAATCAACTACAGGGTGATCAAAAGGAATTGTTATAGTTGGCAATACAATTCCAGAGATCTTTTTATTCCACCGTTGGCACAACGTCAGATAAAAGCAAAAATGCTATTTGACATTTCTAATAAATACAAATAGGTTATGTCAGGAGTCTGACAGCTAATACGATTTTGACTTTTTAAGTAATAGAAATACTTTAGAAATAAATGTACTCAAATTTAAATTTTAAATGTCACTGTCAACAACAGGAAGTGAATTTATGTATCAGGCTTACCAATTTCAAGTAGTTTTTTTTTATTGCCAACTGTAACAATTCCTTTTGATCACTCTGTATTAGAGTGCCACTGACGACACAAATCAATTTGGAACTAATAATTTTCACTGTTTGTTATATTTTGTTTTGAGGTTTTATAAAAAAAAATTCAATATAAAATGGTTTATACCCCATTACATCATTTTTGAAACCCTGACAACGGAAGAACAAAGAACAGACGTACTAAGTTTGAAAATGTAAATGAGCGAGACAAAATGATCAACAAGATTTTTTGTATGTCTCGTACTACAATCAAGTATATTGATGTAATTGTCAAGCCATTTAAGCTGACTTGTAGAAAAATATTGCTATGGGATAGATAGCATTCGAATGTTTTTAACCAATGTGAATAATAGACAAGACCTTATAAACGAATCAACATTGTGTCGATATGGAATGTCGTACGTCATAGTCGTAATACTTTTTCTAAAAGAGTTAGCATTCATTTCACCCATAAGCGCGTCTCATTTAACGACATTCGTGTATAATTGCTGCTATCAATCCGCCAATGGTTGCAGTCCAAATCCCTGGGATCAGACAAGAAATGGTCATGAGCTTTTTCGTACCATTCTGTTTCGGAACACTGCAGATTTACTAGATAACTATATTCTTTGTGGTACACGTGACAACAGATTCAGAGGTTTATTTATATGTGTATACAGTGCGTGCAGAACGATGAAGGAGCCTCGGACAGCCTAAAAATTTATATTTTATTGGGTAATGGCTCAGTGGTATTGAGTCGGCCTGGTTCGATCTCCACAGCAGACAAACATTCTCACTAATTTAAAATTACCTCTGTGGCTCCCCCATCACTAACAATCTTGTTTTAAGTTTCGGCATTTTCATTAAAGTTCGGTCGTCAGGACAAATTATTGTAAATAAGTGTTTTATATACCAATAAAACACAAGTGTAATACAAAATTTTATCCACAACTCATAATTATAGGTATCGAAGAAGATTGGTCGTAACGTTTAACGTTGATTCAGTTATATATAAGGTGTATTCCATTTGCTATTTGGATCAGATCTAACTTACATTTACTGATCCAGATCACTTATTTATTTCGCTGGATTATTTATCCCACTTTATTTACAGTACTAAAATTACTGATTCTAATTTACTTTGAAGTAATTCATCCCAATAAGTGCATCAGTTTGCGTAATTCAATTCATTTAGTCATGTTGTCCAATTTATCTGAACTGATTTAAGTGAACCAAGTGGCAAATGGAATACAGCTTAAGTTTCTCAAAATACGGTAGATCATGAAGTGGTTGCTAAGTAACAAGTTGTTTACAGTGTTTTATGGAATATAAAACACTAGTGTTTTATGAGCCATATAATTCAATTGAAATCAGTGTAATAATGTCTTTCTTATATATGAGTTGTGGATAAATAAATTAAATGTAAGTAAAGTAAGTTAAAAATACGTATCTACATAAGTACAGAAAATACACTTCTAGAAAAGTTCCTATCTGTCAAATAAACAAAAAATATCGCATTGATATCATTGTTCAAAATATGAAAATTACGTATATTAAGTATTACTTTTTGGTATTTTGTTTGTTAGACGAATAAAATTATTAAAATAAAATACATGAACGGTTTAAGAAATCCATTATTGATTTTTAAAAATATATATTTTGGACGTTTCCAACCTAAAATTAGCTCATTATCAGCAAATCTCAATAAACATAACATATATAAAATATTATAAAATAAATTCATTTTAGTTTAATTGTTTGGATACAGCTTAAATATTTATAAACAAATATAAATAAATATATCATCACGCCTTCTACCCATTACTGGGTGTGGCACTCTACTGAAGCAGATCTCGGTAAGTGATATATATTGCGCGTGAAGTGCGGTTACCAGTGGTCAAATCACGGCTCACCACAGGGGTAGTTTTTTTTTTAATTATGAAAATTGATTGTCGCCTGTGGGAATCGAACCAGGATTCTCAGGATCCACAGGCCGACTTCATACCACTGAGCTAGCCACTCCATATTTAAATATTTATGAATAAAATTATTAAAAATATTAATATAAATGGGTATTCCAAAATATACTTCGCAAATGATATCAGTGTGTTCCGAAACGGTACAGCTCAAAAGAGACCGTCACCAACCGTCTCATCGTATGCGAAGCCAGCTCCCGAGCATCGGCAACCGGAACCAGCCCATTATGCTGATTGATTTCGTTTCTTTTGTGAGCAAAAAGCGGTCCGGTTATTAAAAATTATCACTTGCCCCGGCGGTCGCCAGCTCGGTCATTAGGGGCCTCAAATAAATTAGCGCGATCAATCAAACTGTGCGGACGCCGTCTGCTCGATCCGATGCCGGGAACTAACGGTTCGGTGCCCGGCATCGCCACCACCCCGGGCAGGTATCGGCGTATCATGAAGTCCAAAATGCAAAGTGAAGATGTGTTTATGTATGATTGCCTCGAGAAATTCAATGTGTTATGCGAGATTTCATGGGTGGTTATTAAGACGAAAACATAAATCATTGATTTACATTTTTGTACTAATAATGAATAAATGTTTAAAATTGAATGGTAATTACAGGGCGCGATGCAGATGTTTTTATCTTTTATATTTTGGATGATAATTTAGTACACAATACGAATTAATACCATTTTTATATTTATTTTATTCATTTATATGAAAAACGTCACGAAATTAGTAAGAAGTGATATAAATATGATAATATGGCTAGCACAGTGGTATGAAGTCGGCCTGTGGATCCTGAGGTCTCTGGTTCGATTCCCACAGGCGACAAATTTTTATAATTTGAAAAAGCTATCCCTGTGGTTCCTCCACCACTAACATGTTTGGGGGCCGTGATTTGACGACTGGTAACCGCACTTCACGCGCAAAATATATCACTTACCGAGATCTGCTTCGGCAGAGTGCCACACTCAGTAATGGGTAAAAGGCGTGATGATATATTTATTTTATTTATTTATAAAAATACTACATAAAATGAAGATATGATTGATAGTAGATAAAATTGTGACCACCTCGTTTCTATAATGCGTTCGGCGATCTAAGATTATCGTCTACCTCTGCCAAAAAGTATTTCATAAATAAAGAATATTTACCTAAGAACTAAAATTTTAACATAGATACTCTTCTAATAAACAAAGAATAGAACATCAAAAAGTGACAGTTAACATAATTTTTTAATTTGAAGTATGATTCGATGCGATATTTTTTAATTATTTGACAAATAAATTTATTAGGAACTTTTTTAAGACAATTTAAATAACAAAATAATCATAAAAAAACCTACACGATGAAAAGTAATTTTTTTAATGGAAGGTAAGTAAAACTGTATCTATGGTAACTATATGATTTGATATTAAGCTGAATTTATAATGAAGTAACGCAAGAAGCAACGCAAAAGTAGTAGATAAGCAACAAGTTAAAACTTGTGATCTAAGTAGTATTATTAATATAATAATGTAACCTCAAAACCTTGCCGTTTGTTTTCAGATTTCCTAATTCTTCCTTAAATTGCTGTTTTTTCTTAAAATAAAATTAAAATCTTTTGATGACTTTGTCATACAGAATTTTAATGGCCTCTAAAAATCTTTGAAAAATTTATATCATTCAAAATGTTTGACAGTGACAGCTGATATTTCACGGTCGGTAATAGAGATTACAATGCGAAGTTTAGAACGCTGACTTCTGATTGGCCAGCGGTAAGAAATGTTGGGTAAAGTAACGTAGAAAGATGAAAGTTGACCATCTCTTGCATTGCTTATTTTACATTACTGATTGCTTTACTTCAATATAAATGGTTCTACTTAAATCACAAGCTTTAACTTACTGCCTTACCTACTACTTTTTGCGTTGCTTCTTGCGTTACTTCATTATAAATCCAGCTTTACTTCATTATAAATCCAGTTTTACTTACGCACCGGTAACATCTGTGAAGAGAATCATAAATTTTTTCCAAAAATTTTTCTTTCTTTTAGGATAGTGAACAAAATTATATGTATGTATACATGGTTACTTGAGGAGCAGAAATTCAAAACGTAGATTTGACCAAAAGTTCGAAAAAAAAGTTATAGATGGCAATATATGTTTCAAATCCGCTTCTTTCTAGTAATGAAATGTGTTATTTTCAAAACTTAATTTTTTCCGAGTTACGATAGACGTTCATAGTTGGATGGAATATCAAAACGCAGTATTTACAACCATATATGAAAAATTATGAAAATCAAAACGTAACTTTTACCTGTTTAAGTTAAACAGGTTGTTATTGATTGAATGTAGTTTTAATTTCATTTATGTTTTTCAAAACGAAGTTTTCTTTACGTTCAAAACGTAGTTTTTAAAAATTTATTAGGGTATAATGGCCAAATGGAATGAACAATATTTATTTTAAGTAGATAAGTTTGCGTATATCATGTGATTAACAATAATACAAATTTTACAGAAAAGTACTTAGTTTACTTAACGAGAAACAGTTTATTGCGTTTTATTCAAAATGTAACTTTGTGTGAAAACTACGTTTTGAATTTCTACTCCTCACTTGTTCTCTGGTATGTGAAGAAAATGTTATTCTTCCCGTAGGTATCTTATATCCCTATACTTCAACTCGGGAAATGAAATAACACTTCCTGGAAGAAATGTTTTACTTTCTTCTTTTGCTGAGCATGAGTAACTTGAGATGTTTTGAACATGTGAAAAGTACGTCGCAAGAAAGATTTGTGATAGGTGTTTAGGAGTGGTTGGATGGATGTGATTGGAGATTTGTTGCGTGATGAATGATGATTTTGGTTGAAGCGCGGAAAGTGTATTAAGATGAGACTGTTTGACGAGGACTGATTATTTGATTAATCTGATGAATGAATGTTTTATGAATGATTCTGAGGTTCGTGCTACTCCATTTGATGGAATATAACGTGACGTTATGTATGTATGCTATATAAATAACTATAGAAATTTAGTAATATTTGTATGAATGATGTAGTCCACTTTCCTGCCACGTACACATATTTCTTCTCCAAGATTTTTAAAGAAAACTTACAATTAAAATAACACCGCAACTGGTCATAAGTTACCCATAAACTACATCTGCAAATTTGTCAAACCTTCGTTATCTTACACCACTTATATTTCCATAAAGCGAAGACACTACTTTCATTATCAACTTTTCAGATTGACAACCCGAAAACAAACTCTTCATAACCTCGAACACAGTTTTGGCAATGTGGCTTGTAGCGTCAACCGCCAGCCTAATAGCGCGTCTGCCGCTAAGATAACAAACACTTGCGATGATTTAAGTGTTTCATCCGAATCGGGAGACATGAGAGCGACCAAAGAGCCGAAGAACAGACCCAAAGGCGACGAGATATGCAATCTGAGAGAGACCTAGTAGCCAGACGTCGTTATATTGCTTATGTTCTGTTGCTGTGGATGGTAGATGGGCGAAGAGACGGTTTTATGGACTGGTGGATACTATTTTTGCTTCTGTTTGGTGATTAAAAGTTAAATGGGTGAGATAGTGATAAAGGACAGGGTCGGATTTATACTTTTTTCGGTTGTAATGGTTGAATGAAAATTTATGTAGATACTTATACATTTATGAATCTGATGGGGTAATGGCACAGTGGTAGCAAGTCGGCCTGTGGATTCAAAGAACCCTGGTTCGATCTCCACAGTCGACAAAGCATTTTCACCAATTTAAAATTACCCCTGTGGCTCCCTCACCACTAACGTCTTTGGGGGCCGTGATTTTACGGCTGGTAACCGCACTTCACGCGCATAAATATATCACTTACCGAGATCTGCTTCGGCAGAGTGCCACACTCAGTAATGGGTAAAAGGCGTGATGATATATTTATTTATTTATATATTTATTTATGATTTAAGAAAAGTGCAGGATTCTTGATTTTAGCTTTGTAGTTTAGTAATTTCATTAGAGTGTTTACCTGCGATTGTGTGAAATTCACTTTCAAAAACAAGCGCAGGGACGACACTCCCTTCGTTTCTTATCTTTTTTATTCGTTTTCTGAACTTATATTGAAAGTTTAACTGCAATTGTGTGCAATACACTTTCAAAAACATGCGCAGGGCGACACTCCCTTCCTTTTGTTTCATTTTCAGTTAATGCATTGTGTAGGCTGTTGCTTTCATCTTTTATAATCTTTTTAGATTCGTTATTAGATTCGTTGTTAGGAGTAAGCATGAGTAATTTGAGATGTTTTATGCATATGTTATGTAAGTCGAAGAAAGAAGATGAATGATAAGTGAATAGGAGTGATTGAATAGATGTGAATGAAGGTTTGTTGTGTGATAAATGATTTCGAGTGTAATAAATAAATGAGTTTATATGGAGTGATCTATGAATGTGGTTAAAGTGAGGGTGGTGTATTTGGATGAGAATTTTTGACGAGGGCTGATTATTTGATGAGTGTAATGAGTGAATGTTTTATAAGTGATTTTAGGGTTCGTGCTACCCCATTTGATGGGATATAGCGTGAAGATATGTATGTATCTATATATGTACTTATAGATTTCGTATATTTTTTCTTAAAACGAAATTATGTTTTTCAAATTGGCGTAGTTCGCTCAATTTTTATCGGATTTACTTGAAATTTTAACTGTAGCTTCTTAGCTAGAGTATCTTTCGAAGTACACAAGATTTTTAAGAATGATAAATAATTACATTTGCAATAAACAATTTAGGTTCGTTTTTTTGCCAAAAAATTTAAATAAAAATGAAAATTGATGCCAATTTGTGAATTTTCAAAAAACAATTATAATCATGGGTACTTCCAAAGTAAAACTAATGTAGATTAAAGAAAAATTATTTTTTTTGCTGTAAGTAGTGTACGGAGACTGATAGAGTGCACGTCGATTTCCTCCTAAAAAAAAATTTGTTCAAGTTTCCTAGTGCCAGGACATCATTTTGTATCGTAAATTTTAATAAAAAATATTTTTATATACCTTAATACATGTATAATAATGTCTCAAAATATCATTTTTATCCATTGATTAGTAATCGAGAAAAAAGTTCCCAAAAAATGGTTCACTTTTCAGTGCGCCAGGGTAGTATAACCCCTTAAATTAAAATTTGCAGACTGGCTTTGTCAGAATTTCGTGTACCTTGCCTGTCGCCTATTTAACAAATTGTTCTATTAACTATTGAAATGAGTGCCAAACAATGACAAATGTTTAATTTTTTTAAAAATAGATTACCTACATTTTTCCTTAAATATAATAATATACTCGTACATGCAGTTATGCAAATTAAATTTGTATATAAATGACTAATTTTTTACAAACGCTGTTAAGTGTATAATAATTATGCATTAAAAATACACCATTTAGTACTTATAATGAAAACTAATTTTCTTATATAAATTTAATTGAAAAACAAAACGCAGATAACGCTATGTAAATTATAAGTACCTATGTATGTAAAAGAAATTCATATATCTATATGAAATCAATTCTTACAAAAAAACCTATTCAATATGTCAAGTCCTATAAAAAAAATTGTGAAAACAATTGAACCAACATGACACTTAATAGAATAGCAATGACGGTGACAAATTATAAATATTCTTGAAGAAATGTGCAGAAACATTGTGAATTATAAAAAATATAGTAAACGTTTTAATTCATAATTTATTTATTAAGTGTAACTATTTTCTAAACATTAAGTTTTTGTTTTTATGGGATGGCTAGCTCAGTGGTATGAAGTCGGCCTGTGGATCCTGAGGTCCCTGGTTCGATTCCCACAGGCGACAAACAATTTTAATCATTTCAAAAACAACCCTTGTGGCTCCTCCACCACTAACATCTTTGGCAGCCGTAATTTGACGACTGGTAACCGCACTTCACGCGCAAAATATATCACGAGATCTGCTTCGACAGAGTGCCACACCTAGTAATGGGTAGAGGGCGTGATGATATATTTATTTTTATTTTATTTAAAATTTAAGTTTTATTAGTGAAACTGGCCATTAATAGTACAAACACAATATTATCTAAGCGACAAATTTTCATAATTTCAAAAAACTATCCCTGGGGCTCCTCCACCACTAACATGTTTGGGGGCCGTGATTTGACGACTGGTAACCGCACTTCACGCGCAAAATATATCATTTACCGAGATCTGCTTCAGCAGAGTGCCACACCCAGTAATGGGTAGAAGGCGTGATGATATATTTATTTATTTATTTAAGTTTTTGTTCAATATCTGTCTACAGATAGCATAATTACATAAATTTTCAATTTACCACGTCATGAAACTATTTGAAATTAAATTACTATGAAATATGTACGAAAAACTAAATAATTCTCACTATCACCAGACAGTTATTTTCTTATGTTGTCCTTTTTATAAACAACATATAAATTTATGTACAAACGGATGATTATACCAGCATATGTTAGTTCGAATTTTGCACATAATAAACAAGATTATGTTGAATAACTTTAATAAGTTAATTATCATGCAATTAATTAGTAACAGATATGTTGGTACGTCTTAAAATTTATTCAAATTAATTGTAACAAGAGGCACCTGCAAAATTTACTGATATATAAATAACTCTTTACACTTTTTTGTTGTTCTTTGACCTAGCTATTATTTCATGTTTTTCCTATCGCACCAATTTTATACATATAAATAGTTTTTCAGAATTTAATTAAAAATTGCAATGAAATATTTTTCAATCAACTAAATGTTCTGCGAATAATTACGTAGGTGTGTAGCAAAATGTACAAATCAAATCGAGAATTCGTTACATGAATGTACGATAACTTCAGTTACTACTGTATTCGAGATAAGTACACAATTGTGCTTGGAATAAGACTTTTTGTAGCTGTTCACTTGACGTCATGTTAGCTATATTGAAACTGAAAAATTGTAAAATATTTATGGCCCGATTATTTCATCTGCGGATAATATTATCGATAAATATCACTAGAATAATTAGAAAAGTATCGCATAAAAAATAGCATCAATATAACTATTACCATTTATGTTATGATTTCAACGCGATTTATCCTGTAGATAATTATTGAAAACTTTATCTGGAGATGGAAGAACCGTCTCATCCTTAACATGTATTTATTTTATTTATTTATTTGTTACTCTGCGCAACAGAAACTTAATCCCAATTACAGTACAGGGGGCCTACAGATTACAGTGAAATCCTAATCGTATTTTTGAATATTGTTGTAGATATCATTTTTATTATTTGTAATCTAGTTATTGTAACATAAAACTAGTTGAATTAAGTAATTCTCAATGTGACGTTTAGAAATCCTATTTTAATAAATAAACTTTAATAAACATAAGTTGGAATCAGTGAGATTTGAACACGTGACCTCTTGCTTGTTAATTAATAAACGCAAGGTGTACCTTGCTTTTATCCACTGAACTACGTCTGCCTGTAAATATACTAGATTTATACTACATTGAATCTTTGCCAAACATTTCTATTCCGTTTCATCTACATTCATAATTTCTATCACGCAACAAATCAATCATATCTATCCATTTATTTCTAACTTGTCCATACAATAGGCGTGTTTCTTTGGATTGTGATTGTGATTTTCTAAATCATGATTCCTTTGATCGTGATTGCGTTGAATCATGATTAAATATGATACTGAAGAAAACATCGAACAGGAATAATGATTCAAATCCAACCCGATCGACGCGATCCTATAGTATGAACGTTAAACTATCTGCAAATGTCAAATACACAAACTAACCTATTTTAAAATTTCATAAATGAGTGTCCATGTAAGCCATTTAAAAATTCTTCCAGAAGCAGCCAATTTCCCTTAATTCCACAAATAGAGCACATAAATTTATCATCAGACGCCATTTTTAAACCTTCGATGTGTATCAGTCAACATGAATCATAGAAAAAGTATGATTCAGAAGGGTAGGGGGATTGTCGTTTCGTGATCACAAAATGAAAGAGTAGGGATAACGAATAACGAACGAAGAAACATGATTCTTCATGATCATGTTAAGTTTGATCACTTTGATTACGAATCACATTCCAAAGAAACACGCCTAATATCTCACAGAGCTGGGCAGTAGCTAGCTACTTTTGTAGCTTAGCTACTAGCTTAGCTGTAGCTGTAGCTTAGCTAAATGTGAAAAGATATAGCTGTAGCTTGTAGCGAACTATGTTTTTTTTTCTATTAGCTTCAAAATATTGTTATAACAACTGAAGCTACTTTTAAAGATACTTTTTGTAGCTTAAAGCTACCACTGTTCATTAAGAAATACCTATTTATTTTTGATTTGTATTTGAATTGTACCTTCTTTATTGTTTTCTATAACTGTAGGATAACAAGCAGAGCTAGGCAAGCTACTTAAAAAAAGTAGCTAAGCTACAGCTACAGCTATTCTTTAAAAAAGTAGCTAAGCTACAGCTATAAGCTATATTTTGTAAAATATAGCTAAGCTACAGCTAAAAGCTTTGGTTAAAGTAGCTGTTAAATTTTGAAGCTACTTTTTTAAATTATTGTGAAATAATTAAATTTGCCATTGTCATATGATCAGTCTTTTGTTATTATGACTGTTAATTTACTATTATGTACATAAATATCAAAAATAGCAAATACCATCTGGCACCTACTGTGTATTTTTGCGTATGAGAGCCAGTTAGAACCAGCAACAAATAATTATTTTGTGTAGGTTTAGCTTGTACGCAGGCGTACTTTGTTGATCTTCTGCTTAAAAAGTAGCAAAGAATAGCTGTAGCTGTAGCTTAGCTACTTTTTTTAAGTAGCTTGTCCAGCTCTAAATAGCTGTAGCTTAGCTACTTTTTTTCAGTAGCTTGCCCAACTCTGATGTCTCACACTAAATTTCACCAGTTTTTCACTCAACATATATCCTTCTCAATTTTACACTCATCATACATATTTTTACAATATTTTTCAGTAAATATGCACTTAATCTATTTCGGTAGAATAGTTTGCACATATTTTCAAAATACACAATTCTACATAAACCACAGGCAGTTTACCGACATTACGACATTTATATTACATAAATAATAAATCAAATTTTCATAAAATAAAAAACAACCCTAAAAATAATATCACGCTACCAAACATAATCTTTTAAGATCTCCCTATTAAATCAGTCGAACAAACTGCCCGATCCCATTTGCCACCACGCCATCCGTATCTTCCATCCGTATCTCCCTGGACTGTCTCGTGTCTTAAGTGCTGTTTATTCTTCGAGGGCCAGGTGTCCGTTGTAAGAATTCTATAACCGCGTGCGACATCTCGGCTGTAACTCGAAGCTCGGGATAGAGAACAGTGCATGGTGTAGGTATGTATGAAGATTATCCGCGGCAGACGCGTGCCTGGAGCAATTACCCCGAGATTACATGAAGCAGGAAGCTGGCAAGTGTCGCAGATAGGGGTTAGGTTACTCTGAGCCACGTGCGAGGGTTGAATGAGATTGAAAGATGACCAGGAACTAAGCTGGAGTTTATTTTGCAGGACCTGTTGTTATATTTAGAGCCGATATTTCAATCTACGAAGAGATTTACTTATAAATTTAACCATATAACAAATAACACATCAAAATAGTATATTAAAGAACGAGTTTTCTAAAGGACAAATGCGATCAAATGTCTTATAAAATGAGTTATTTAAGATTTTTACCTATTTTGCGTTCTTTATAAAATAAAATTTCTATAAACAGTAGAAAATGCAAGAATGCTAATTTTAAAAATCTGGTATGGTTACCACACGACTCTCTTATACACAGCATATTTAATATTTAGAATATATGAATGTTATATAATATTATTAAACATGTAATTTAGTTTTTCAGTAATTCAGCATTTATTTGTTTGAAACATATAAAATACCAAATTTGTTTACGTACAATTTTTCAGTAATATTAACTACTTTATGTATAACGGATGTCCGTTTTTCGAGCCTAACCCGTGGTATTTCAAGAACCATGAGATACGACGTCGATTAAATTTAGGCAAAGTTGCCAAATTAGTTGACCATTTTAAAGATGTATTTGTTTTTCCGAAAAAAGACATACATAACTAGATAAAGCGAAAATTAAAATTTATGTTTTTTGTTTCTATTGCTACTATGATTATTGAAATATATTATTAAATATAATAATTAGTTTTTCTCAAAATTAGACGCATATACAGGAAAATTGAAAATAACATTTTATGTTCCAAATATTTTTGCTAATATCTTTTATTTGAAACTTTTTATCGTAATTGATTACATATTTGAAATAAATGGAATTTATTGTTTTGTGTGTCCAGTAAACTTCCTCTTCTGGTTTTTCAATTTCATTCAAAATCAACTCAGCTCTTCGTACTTTCATGAAACTTATAATTACCAAGTTTCGTTAACAAATCTTATCTCGTTCATGAGATATTGCACACTCGAACACACATCTATCCATCCACACACACACACACACACACGCACAGACATCATTGGGAAAATGATCAAAACGGATTCAGTGGACCTCAAAACACGTATTTCCCCGAAAATCTCGTCAACGATTTTTTACACGATTCCAATACTTCCTTATACTGCGTATAAGAAAGTCAAAAGTAGATTTTTTAAAATAACTATTTGTGTCACTAGGCCAGAAATTGTAATTTTGTGAGTACTCGAAAAACAGTTTCTGGACGTGTGATACACAAAATTTTTCGCGTCGATTTAAATGAAATTATTGATTTAAAATAGGTAAAATCTCTAACTTCTAAGCACGTAATTGACAGTCAGTCTCATAACATCGTAACATCTCTACTTTCACTAGTTGGAATCACCCAGCTGAATTTTCACTCTACGGCATATTAAATTATGAATCTTATTTATTAAAGATAGTTCAATTATCTGTATACATATTTTTTATTGGTTGTACACAGCAACTGCAAATTGAATTATAATTATTTACATTTGAGTATACAATGCACAAATTGGTTCTAAAATTAGTAAAAATTCTAACCTCCAAGCATATACTGACACTGACAGCCAGTGATGTCAATGCTAACATTACAAAAGACCCTAGTTTTTACCGAACAGTGTACGGTAAACAAATGGTTTCCGAACGATTTTGAGATATGTACAAGTAATACTATTAATGTCGGACGGAAGCGCGAACAATATTTCTCTTGAAACCGGCAAGAAAGTGCCTATTTTAGTATGGAAAGTTTTTACAAAAACAGTGAAGTAAAGTACGTATCTAAGGCTACAACAAAAATAACAGTCTGGTAAAGTACAAAACAGTCTGGTAAAGATTTTACCTGACTATTATTTTTGTTGTAACTTTGGATACGTAGTCTGCTGTCAGTATAATTCAAATCAAAAAAATTTTACATTTCAAATTATTTATGATTAAATATTGATTAAATTAAACGGTTTTAGAAAAAATAGTATACATAATACAATTTTCATCATTTCAAAAACTACCCCTGTGGTTCCTCCACAACTAGCATCTTTGGGGGCCGTGATTTGACGACTGGTAACCGCACTTCACGCGCAAAATATATCACTTACCGAGATCTGCTTCGGCAGAGTGCCACACCCAGTAAATGGGTAGAAGGCGTGATGATATATTTATTTATTTATTTTATAATACGTCAGGCAAGTGTTTTTACTTGACTCAACGGATTAAAATATTCGACCTGCGGTCTCGTATTTTAAACAACCGCTTCGTCAAGTAAAATATCACTTTCCTGACTTATTATGTAATATACAATTTTTTGTAGTTCCCATTCAGCAGTAGGAAATTTTGAATATTTAATAAGACACCTTAATTCCATTAATTAAACAATGCAGTACCATAACTCTTCATTTATAAAAGACTCACTGTATGATCTGATATTTCAGCAAATAAAATCAACGAAATACAATCCAGAGCAGCCTCAGTCCTGATCCTGCGGCAGAATTGTAATCTTTCCAGCGCTAGCAGCAGCAGCGGTTATATTTCACAGGGTGACAGAGACACATCGCCGTCCAAGCGACCCTGTTACCATATTCCGAATCTATGAAAACGCGCGATCGCGACTTTTCCATACATCAAACCAAGCGCTACCTGTTCGCCTCGCCAGAGATTCATGCCTGCGCTGTGGAGTGAAGCTGTGGTTGCCATGCTGCGCTGCCAGTTTGTTTTATGTATAAACGTAAATGGCTGCCGAATCATTCTTTTCCTCGGCAGCGCCCTGCCAGCACCCAGATGTGCTCTACATATTTATAGCCCGGATAAAGCAATTTTTCAACCGAATAAAGATCTCTGCTACTGGGTACAGGGATTTCAAACTTGCGGATAATGACTTGGATGGAGGTAATTGTCTCTTTGTTATGAACTTCTTATACAGGTTTTTGTAATTCTGTTGCGGACTCAGCGATGTTGCGAGTGGTTGGTAATATGGGGGATATTCTCTGTCTCATAGCTTTATGAAGCATTTTTTTATCGGGGGTGAGATGGATTTTTCTTTTTCTTTCTCAAATTGAATGGCTTTGTTTTCAAGTCTTATTATGGATGTACTTTTTACAACGCTTTTATAAATGATAGTTAACTTTAATATTGTTCTTAAAGGATAGCAAAAAATAATTATATTTTGTTTCATTTAACATTTATGAATGCAGTAGAGAGTGGCTTATCAATAATCACTGTGAGATAACTCCAATTTAAATTTACAATAGTTATGTATGTACCAAGGGTGAAAACAAGCGTTTGTGGCCCGCAGCACGATTATTATCACGAGGCACAAAAAGGATATTGGGAATTCAACATATCTGAATTTTAGGCTCTATTTAATTTTTTTTTAAACTGTCAACTTGGCGAGGTTTTTATCCTTTAGTTTAAAACATTTTCAAGCAAAAGTTACATATTTAGAAAATAATTATAATATTAAAAAATAAAAATAAATATATCATCTATCTATTACTGGACGAGGCACTCTGCCGCAGGAGAATCTTGGTAATTGATAAATTTTTCGCATGAAGTACGATCACCAGTCGTCAAATCATGGTTCCCAAGGAGGGAAAGCCACAGGGGTAGTTTTAACGTGGTGAAAATTGTTTACCAAATCCACAGGCCGACTGAGCCCCCTACCCCATATTATTATATTAATTAACTTAAATAGGTTTTCAAGAACTCGGTCCATTACAGTGTACACTGCAAAAGTTAAATTGAGACCTTTTACTTTTTACATATCAAACATAATATAGTTATTTATGTACCAAGGGTGAAAACAGGCGTTTCTGGCCCGTGACATGATTATTAGCACGAGGCGCAAAGCGCCGAGGGCTAATAACATGCTCAGGGTCAGAAACGCTAATGTCACCTGTACATACATAAAAACGTTTAATTATATGTTCAAAAGATAATATGTAAATAGGTTATATGTCAAAATCACATTTTGCAGAATCAAGTATTCATAATAAACAAAAATTATCATTTTGTTTATGTATCCATAGGAAATTATTTTATTACAGCCCTAGGGCAGAAAAGAACTGTTTTTCATGGCTAAAGCACATGAATTTCAGCTCGGTTGTGCATAAAATAAATATATCATCATATCTTTTAATCAGTGGTATCGAGTCGGCCTGTGGATCCTAAGAACCCTGGTTCGATTCCCACAGCCAACAAACATTTTCATCACATTAAATGACTCCTGTGATTCCCCCTCCACTAATATGTTTAGGGGTCGTGATTTGACGTCCGGTAACCGCACTACACGCGCATAAATATATCACTTACCGAGATTTACTTCGGCATAGTGCCACACCCAGTAATGGGTAAAATGCGTGATGATGTACGAGTATTTATATATATTTTATTTATTTTTTACCTAATACTAAGTCTGAGTTTCGTAGTCCAATCCACGTCCAAATAACATATCTATTTATTTTCATTTATAATAACATAACTTCCAACCATGAACCATTTCACACCCCACCCTACTTCCCTCCACCCACATTCCAGCACCACCTTAACACCATCCACGATTTCCTCGCTCTCGCCTCTAACTTTCCATTCACTCTGCTCTTTGGCTCCCCGCTAACGCGTTTAGTGCCGTGGGTGGCCTGTGACGGATGGTGCGGCCCAGACCAGCGCTCTCTCATTAGCGCGCCTGTCCTACGCCCCACGTTCACATCCTCACACCACGGCCCGGAAAACGGAAGCCATGGACCGAGGTATGCGAGCCAATTATTTGTGAGATAGGGAGAAATGAGAGATGCTGCAAGTTTGGGGTCTGTTTGATGCCGATTATGAATTTGGTGGTTGATTGGTGAAGTTTGGTTGTGTTAATTAACGGGTTGGTGGTGAATAAGTGTTGTTGATGTACTGCGACATAACGAAATACATTCAGTGGTATCGAGTCGACCTGTGGATCCTGAGAACCCTGGTTCGATCCCCACAGTTTACAAACATTTTCACCAAATTAAAATTACCGCTGTGGTTCCCCTTCCACTAACATCTTTGGAGGCTGTGAGTTGACGTCTGGTAACCGCACTTCACGCGCATAAATATATCACTTACCGAGATCTGCTTCCGCAGAGTGCCACACCCAGTAATGGGTGGAAGGCGTGGTAATATATTTATTTTACAAAAACTGTTGCTAACTGACTGTTGTACAGATTGATCAGAAGTAAGTGTAACTACTTGAAATTGGTAAGACTGTTACATAAATTTATTTCCTGTTGTTAACAGTGACATTTTAAAATTTAAATGAATAAAAATCGTTGTTTCTCTTATCCACATCCTTTTATTTCTTAACATTACTCACAGAGCAATAATCTAAAGTATTTTTGTCAATCCCTATTTATATTTATTTAAAAAATGACATGTCAATTAGTATTTCCACCTTTACCTGGCGTGTGTCAATTGTGAAAGAAAACAATCTTTAGAATGGGGGATTCAAGTGGTAGAGCTTTTTAATATATATTTATTAAAATAAATTCTTGACCGTACATCGTATTTAATACATTATAAAATCATACCATAAATTATATCTTTATTGCTGAAATATGAAAGTTAAAGTTGATTAATTTAAAACGTTCGCACTGCCATATTGCAATGACGTAGTTGCATTAAGCCAATCACAGAGCTTTGTCTCAAACGTTTGTCGGTGCTCAAGAAGACGAAGAAGAAACAAGCATTCAGCATTCTACGATTCTACCAATGACGTATAATACTAGACGAATTATGCCGTATTCAAGTCAATGCAGTGTTGTGAAGCAGAGAGGAATATAATAATTTGAGGGTCCGCCGGATGCGCGACAAGGAGCGAGTACACTTTGATGTTAAGCAAGTTGCTCCTTGCCGCGTACCCGCCTCACCAACCAGTTATTCTATCCCTTTCTGACTCCCAACAAACGCCGATGTTATCCGTCTAGTTATGTTTTGTCTGAGGATTCTACTGACGACAAGTTACGTGTTATTTATCTCTCTCTTATCTGTCTCTCTTTAAGCTAAGATGCAAGTACGTCATATTCATTTGTTTCGAAAGTTTAAATATTTTTATCATGCTTAATACAAGTTTAAAAAAAAATAAAAAATTTGGGTATAATTATTTTATTACGTAGATTAATATATAAAAAATTCAAAAATGTCTTGAAAGGCCCATTGTATAGCCAACTGAAACACTTACTTTTGATCATTTTGTAGTTCTAGTTAGGTTTCAGTTTCGGCCTTTTTTTAATTCCTAAGATTCCAGACATTTTGTTAATTGCCTGGAATAACTGGGACAATTTTAATTTAACTAATACTGAGTTTTCAATCTTTTTTGTCTTACGGTACACATAAACTTATTAATAAAATTCTATGACACATAAAAAATATAAGTTTCAAACATCTGACAAAAAAAAAACTATATATTTTTAAATTATTTATAAAAACAAAATAATTATTTACGGAACTAGTGTTAAAAGTGTCACTTTATTGCAGGAGTAGGTAGCCTTCTGCTCGTGCTGCAAACGTACTAGTGCAGTAAAGACACTTTTAATTACTCGTAGTTGCATACATTATTTTTTCTACGATCGAGTTCAAACTAATTATACTATTTTTAAGGATGTTAAGAATTCAATACATAATTGGATTTCAGGCTTTGTTTATTTTTTGTAAACTGTCAACTTCGCGAAGTTTATTATGGGATAGATGGCTCAATGATATCGAGTCGGTCTATGAATTTGAGAATCCAGATTTAATTCCGACAATCGACAAATTACCTCTATGGCTCTCTCTCCACTAACATCTTTGAGGGGAGTATGATTTGACGCCTGGTAACCACACTTTTCGCGGTCATATGCTTTAATCAACTAAGCTACGGTCACACTGGATTCAAATCTGAATTTATTCCCACTTTTC
This sequence comes from Pterostichus madidus, assembly GCA_911728475.2. Classification (NCBI taxonomy): domain Eukaryota; kingdom Metazoa; phylum Arthropoda; class Insecta; order Coleoptera; family Carabidae; genus Pterostichus; species Pterostichus madidus. The sequence goes on along the minus strand of OU452313.1, from coordinate 14,765,324 downwards.
TATCTACTTTTAGTATGTGTCTTTATAATTTAATTTGTTTGATTACCATGGTTCAGTGGTATCGAGCCGGCCTGTGGATCCTGAGAACCCTGGTTCTATTCCCACAACCGACAAACATTTTCACCACATTAAAGATACCTCTGTGGCTCCTCCACCACTAACATCTTTGACGATTGGTCAAGGGCGGATCCACGGGGGGGACGCATGGGGGCCCTTGGGTAATTTTTTGTAGTCGGAATTTTCTATAAGTTTCATGATTATATTCGACAAACCTTGAACTGTAGGAAAAAATGTAAATAGTGATAAATGTATTATACTGACAGAACTGAGTGAAACTGAAATTCGATTGTAAAAATGATATTATTTTATTTTATTTTGTTATCATTTTTATACACAATTAGCGCAAAATTATTTCAAACTAAAACGCATAAAAACATTAAAACAGATAAAGACGATTAGAGGCACGATTTCCCCTGCTGTTTACTTTTTGGTGTCCTTGTTGTAGAAAATCTGCATTCGCCACCGACAGGTTGATGTAAATTCTGATTTGTAAGAAACAAAAATTTGAATTACGCACATTGTCAGTTGATATAGTTTTAAAATGCCACGAAATATCTGTACGCGGTTGCCAACCCAAAGCTTCTGTTCGTATGTACATATCGTTGAATCCCTTTCGCATGCGACTTATTGTTTGATCAAAAAAAAAAAAGTCAATGCCCCCCCCCCCCTCTTGGGCAATTCCTGGATCCGCCCTTGCGACTGGTAACCGCACTTCACGCGCATAAATATCAAATCATTTACCAAGATCTGGTCCGGCAGAATGCCACACCCGGTAATAGGTAGAAGGCGTGATAATATATTTATGTATTTTTATATATTTACTGTTTTTAAGATAAATCAGTAACAGTTTTTTCTCTGTTTATCCGATTTCAAATGACATGTAAGTTTTATAAACTAGTTGAATTATCGTAGTTCTATAAAATCGATATTTTAAACGTTACTTTTTAAATTAATTTTATATCATATGTAAATTTAATCTAGTTGTTATTAAGCAGACAATTATATAAATTTTAATATCAATCTACATCCCCTTCCAATTGAAAAACCTCTAGTGAATCCCTATTACCAAACATGATACAAAACACGCAACATTATACATACAAAAGACAAACAGACGCTGTACCACATTAAAAGAACAGACAGGGGTGCCTCCCCCAGCTCCCTAGAGGACAATCTTCCCCTGCGCATGCGTATATGTCACCCCCGCCATCAGACAAAACATCCACCGCTAATTTATTAAAACACAGCGTTATTGAATCGCAGCGGACGAACAGAACAGACGATTATCTGCACGAGACTAATTTGACCGCTCTTGTATCGCACTCATCCACTAAGCGACTAAGTATTTCGAATTAAAATGAGTGGAGAGTAAGGTTACGGCCCTCGGGGACCCTAAGTGCCGCACGTGATGGGAGAATTGCACGCGTAAAGGTAAAAGTGGTTTTGTTTTGTAGCAGATGCTGGTTTTTTCTTGATTAATATTATGTTGATTGGTTTTTTATTTTTACAGGTTACCGAGAAAGAGGGAGCATCAAACATGATTAGTATCAATTGGTTAAATTAGATTTCAGTACATCTGACGTCAAGAAATATATTAACTAAGCTTTTTTATTTGTATAATACATACAATACCTGTATATTAAATAATTATTATTTATGTTATAAGTCCAGTAAAAAATTATTAACGAAGGTATGACGTACGTTTTATTTCATACTGAGTCGCATTGAATTATTAAACTTTGTTTTCAAATTCTGACCTTGAAAGTGACATCTTAAAATAATTATAATTACATGTCAAAAACGATGTGTTACCTAACTTCACGATATAATATCATAATATTCCATGATGGTATCTAATATTGTAAAATCTCACTTACCTGACCGAAATCACTACTGTAAACAAGGAAATACGACACAGTATAAAATAATAATATATTACTTAATAAGTCACGAAAGTGATATTTTACTTGACGAAGCTGAGTCAAGTAACAACACTTTCCTGACGTCTTATGTATACTATCTTTTTCTGAAATCGTTTAATTTTATCAATATTTAATCATAATAAATAATTCAAAATGTTTAAATTTTTTGATATGTATTGTACTGACAACAGACTACGTATCTAAGGTTACAACAAAAATAACAGTCAGCCCCGGATCGCGCCATATAGAATTCTATTTCGAACAATAGAATCGCTGTCATCTGTCAAGTGTAAATTATTATTTAGTCTATTATAACATATAATAATCGGTGCTTTTTGTATCTGATAGTGATCTAATGATGTAAACTACATTTCTACTGCAAAATTATTTAGATTGGTATACTAATTTGTCGATTTGAAGATTATCGCCTGAATTCTATTATAGAATTCTATATGGCGCGATCCGGGGACAGGTAAAATCTTTACCAGTCTGTTTTGTACTGTACCAGGCTGTTATTTTTGTTGTATAGCCTTGGATACGTATTTTACTTGACGGTTTTAGTAAAAACCTACTTTCCATACTAAAATTGGTCAGGAAAGTAGGTACTTTCTTGATGGCTTCAAAAAAAATAATTTCAGGGTCGGTCTTTCCATCTTTGAATAAAGTTTCCGATGATGATAAACGGAAAGATATTATATTGAAATCTATTAATTGGTAAAAATTATACGAATGCTTAAAAGCTTTGATGCGCAAGTTTTTCATTTAACCCGCCAATAGATGTTGAGATCTTTATCTTTAAATGATGTTTAGATTCAATGCACAAAACACTTGCTTAACAAGCGCGATTTTGCTATAAACAGGGATGTTCATATTTTATCCACCCAGAAAACCCACCTGGTTTTGTTAATAAAACACACCCAAAAATACCTGGTTTTTTTCAACCATGGCTATAAACTTTATAGATTTTAACTAAACTTTCAATAATACTTGAAGAAAAGGAATTTGGGTCCTTGGCAAATAAGTGAAGTATACTCCATTCCCTGTATGAAAACGATGACGTCATATGTGGACGAGGTTATCATAGATACGATGAAATATAGCTATCTTTTTTTAATAACATTATTCGTACCTATGCGAATGATATAACGTATGTCTTAATAAGTTTCATGTTTTTTCACGTTCTATCACATTTATTATTTTATTGAAAACATATGACAGTTCTTAGTAATACGAAAATTTATATTTACTTTGTTGACATTTATTTATAAAATAAAAATAGAGACCTATGGTCATGATTTTGTTATTTTCTCGCCTGTCATTTCTAAGTTTGTGACATTTTTGATACATAAATACAGACTGAGAAATAAGAAATGACTAGAAAATTTTTGGGTAATCAAATGCAGAAATGCGTTTGTCATCTTCATGATTATTTTGCGCTGGAGTTAGAGAATCGAGAATCTTTAATTAATTTAACTGTAGTAGAAGAGGTAATGTGCATTGTATTTTGTATTGTCATATATTATTTATTTATATATAATAATAATACATATAAAAATGTATATTCTTTTGAGTTTTATTTTACAAAATTACACATTTCAATAAAGTAGGTAATATTTTTCGTGAGTTAAGATAAATTTATATTTGGTTACTTTTATAAACTAATTAAATTTTATAAAGTAATAAATATTTTAATCTGACATTAAATTTTTAGGTTATGTTTTAAAAATGTCAATCCAATACCAATGTAAACGTTTTAAGCACAAAATCTTGAATCACATGGATACCGAATGTGACGTAATAGTTTTCATACAGGGAATAGAGTATACTTCGCCTACATGTGTTACTAATATATTTAATTAATTTAATAATATAATAAATTAGAAATTCATTTACTCCAGATTGATGTGAACTTTATATATTAAATAGTATATTGTACAACAAGCATGGAATAGTATTCATTTCGCACGAATATGAAAGATTGTAGTATGAATCAGAGGCAACTGCTGCATTTTATACGAGTGTTAATTGAACTTTAATTTATATTTAAATAACAAATTTGTCCCTATTTTACTATTCCAATATGATAGTCCGAAATTATAGTATCCTAGCAACGTAACAACTCGTAAGATATGTCTATTGTAACCAAGGACGTTGAAAGGAGAGGATATTGCATTCAAGTCAAGACTGTGAGGCTCGGCAGATTGACAGAGACAGAAGTATTATTTTCTGTACCGTGCTTAGCCTGCTATTGCGTATGTGTCATTCTGGTTACGCGAAAATCACTTTCCTTGAAGTGATTCGTGCAAATTTTATAGCCAGTAGTCGTCTGACTAATATACAACTCATTCCAACAACACGCTTCTACCCATACTTTTCGAAACTTTTTATCTTTAGGTAATCTGTAAAACAAACAAAAAATTATTTTCCTTTTCTTTTATAACATGACCTGCATTTACTTACTGGTGAAAATTGATTCCACTGCCCGTAATTGCACGTCTTTTACAAACTAAACACTTTGTTACCATCTTATCCACAAAAAAATATGTCCAATTCCATACAACACAAAAATTGAAACACAAATGACACTTCGTGGTTATGTTTACATAAAACAACGCTCGCTGACAACGTCTAAACGCCACTTTTCTTACACAAAAATTCAAAATATTTGGAAGAAGAAGAGATTTGGTTAAGCACGGTGCAGAAATACTATTGTTATCTCTTTCCCTTGCCCAAGCCTCACTTCAAACAATGCTACAGTATCGTAATGCCATATCCTCTCCTTTCAACGTCCTTGATTGTAACCATGAGATATGACAATGTGTATACAATGTACTATATTTCCCTAGCAATAACAAGCAAACAATGAGCAGCCTCCGGATCGCACCATACAGAATTCTATAGTATAATGCAGGCGATAATTTTGAAATCGCTATATTTTAAATAATTCAGCAATAGAAATGAACTTTATCTTTTTTGACTACTCCATGAGACAAAAATATTGTCTAGAAATTATAATTTTTACCTATTCTATTGTCACAAATAGAATTTTACAATAACTATTTGGTAAAACTCCATAATTAATAGGCTATTAGAAATAGAAGTTTTCCTTGACAAAATTTCTTTAAAAACGTATTGTTATAAATTAACCAATGTAACTATTATGTTATATTATAATATATCTATATACCTATTTGGCCAATGTTTGTGGAGTACCTATGTTAAAACAAATAAATGTTTTAAACGCAAGTTGTTCAAATGCCAAGAGTACTCACTTTTCAAGGATTCATGTCCCGTTGTCAAGTTATGTACATATAAAAAAAGACTGTAATTGGGATTCATTTCCTATAATGCAGAGTAGAAATTAAATAAATAAAAATATTGATAAACGGTAGAGTTTAACTGTATATCAAGAAATCCCGAGCTATGTTTCTTCTGTCATGACCGTCTAGATGATTGTTTATAAGCTTTTAAATTAACGCCCAGATTTAACAAAATTACGTTTTATAATATACTTGAGTAGGTAATCAAAACACCATTTTAAAAATAGGTTTTGATATATTAGCGAATTCTTTACTTACATAAAGTGCACCTAAATATAGTTCTAATGATTAAGGTATGATAGCGCTGCTTAAATTTTTATATATTTTTACCACCTATTGGCATTTTTAAATAAGCTCATAGTAGCGAAAATTGGAACTACGACAAAGGTACATTTTGCTATTAATCTAATATCTAAATACCTGAAAAACAAATTAAAATAACTGATATACTCCATTCCCTGTATGAAAACGATGACGTCATATGTGGACGAGGTTATCATAGATACGATGAAATATAGCTATCTGTTTTTAATAATATTATTCGTACCTATGCGAATGACATATCGTATGTCTTAATAAGTTAGGACACACGTTTAATGTTTTTTCACGTTCTATCACATTTATTATTTTAATGAAAACGTATGATAGTTCTTAGTAATACGAAAATTTATATTTACTTTGTTCACATTTGTTTATAAAATAGAGACCTATGGGCCATGATTTTCACCTTGTCATTTCTAAGTTTGTGACATTTTTGATACATAAATACAGAATGAGAAATAAGAAATGACTAGAAAAATTTTGGGTAATCAAATGCAGAAATGCGTTTGTCATCTTCATGATTATTTTGCGCTGGAGTTAGAGAATCGAGAATCTTTAATTAATTTAACTGTAGTAGAAGAGGTAATGTGCATTGTATTTTGTATTGTCATATATTATTTATTTATATATAATAATAATACATATAAAAATGTATATTCTTTTGAGTTTTATTTTACAAAATTACACATTTCAATAAGGTAAATAATATTTTTCGTGAGTTAAGATAAATTTATATTTGGTTACTTTTATAAACTAATTAAATTTTATAAAGTAATAAATATTTTAATCTGACATTTAATTTTTAGGTTATGTTTTAAAAATGTCAATCCAATACCAATGTAAACGTTTTAAGCACAAAATCTTGAATCACATGGATACCGAATGTGACGTAATCGTTTTCATACAGGGAATAGAGTATACTAGAATTAATTACAACTAAGAGAAACCCACATTATTAAAAGAACCTATGAACTATATACCTAAATTTGTACTTAAAAGTTAAATGGTAAATAAAACTAATACTAAAATTATAACTAACGACAACACAGAACTATATTCTGTATATATTAATAAACTACTAGCAAACCAAAAATAAAGGAAAAAAACTAAGAAATACAAGTTATTACAATCGTAAGCTTATGGAGCAACTGAAAATGTGCATTTGTCTCATGTTTGACATATCGTGTAGAACGTTATCTTTTAGTAGTTGAATATCCCAATATATTATTCTTAGTGGTTTTGCCATAAACAACGATAATGATTGGGGGCCGTGATTTGACGACTGGTAACCGCACTTCACGCGTAAAATATATCACTTACCGAGATCTGCTTTAGCAGAGTGCTACACCCAGTAATGGGTAGAAGGCGTGATGATATATTTATTTATTTATTTATTTATAAAAATTGGTAGACGCGAAAAACAAACAAATAATGATTGTTTGTTTGCTGATGAGAGTAACATATTAAATGCATGTATCATAGTATACTTTAATATTATAAAATCTATTTCTTAAAGACAAAAATGAAATTGTACGAAATGCGAATAACAGACAGTAGTACAAAGGGAAAGAAAATAGAACGAATGTAATTTTATATTATCTAAGCATAAAAAAATGTGTTTGTGCACGCAGAATAATTCCGCTCAATAGAAAATGATATTAATTATTACATGTGTACCGGGTTCAAATGATTTAACTGCGATAAAATAATAATCAATGTTCACTATGTAAATGTTTAATGTTTAAAAATTTCAGATTAAAATGTTTATTTTTTTTAATTAGGCATAAGTTTGTTGACTGACATTTCCTGTTGTTTGAATTGTGTGAGTTCAAAAACAACTTATTAGGCAATATTTAGTATTTACCTATGCGAATTTTGTTTGTTTTCCACAAATCATTGGCTATAAAAGTTACTCAGTTTATTTTCCACAATTGTTTTTTCCATTGACATGCTTTTTAAAACTAAAATAAAAACAAAATTTGAAAAATATTATTGTAATATTTTCTGAAACTATGCTTGACATACACATTACAATATCCATTCATAATGAACGAACAATAATATAAACTAACATATTCTATTACATATATAGGTGCCTATGTAATAAAAGTTCATTATTTTTGTGTGATAAGTATTTCTTTTGTAATATTTTTCAAGCATCACTTTTCCTTTTGTTTTCTAAAGACCAGCGGATATTTTATCATAAACTGTATTGTACAAAAATTAAGTGCATATCTAATTCGGTTATAAATTTACCATAAAACAGCTAAGAGTTTGCTAAGTTAGTTAAGGTTGGAATTGTTTTATTTTCATGATAAATTTCTATTTCACTGCGATGATGTCGAGTTTGCAGCAACCGAGAGCAATAATCTAAAAACAAAATTAATTGAAAATCCAGTATGCGCTGGATTTATGATTATTGCTTAGGTATTAGAACCGTAGATCGCAGACGTGACTTTCCACAACGTGATTCGATCAAGAAACATTCGTGTACGTTGCTACATGCTTTTATTTTGCAGCAGTTAGCTAAAGCTTAATGACACAATCACTGAAACACTGAAGGACTGCCACTTTGCCAAGACTTTCAGTTAGGAACTGGTGACAACGAAATTTCTAATAGAATCACATGCCCTCTTATTCTTCTTCTGTAATCTACTTTTTTAATTTTGGCGTTATCTGTCATTTATCTTAACTTTTGCAATTCCACCTATAGAGTATTCCGAAAACGGACCACAGATGCTGTGGTTAAATTTTCAGTTTACTGGTAAAATTTCGGTACACATTTTCTTGAACTTTTTGCTTTCCTTTTCTATGGTAACAGTAAAACTGTAACCATAATAAAACCATTACTGTATCGCGGTTCTTTTTGGAATACACTGTTAATCTCATGCAATATATTATTAGTTTTTGTTACAAAGTTTTTTAGTTGCTTAGATAATATTGTGTTTGTACTATAAATGGCCAGTTTCACTAATAAAACTTAAATTTTAAATAAAATAAAAATAAATATATCATCACGCCCTCTACCCATTACTAGGTGTGCCACTCTGCTGAAGCAGATCTCGTGATATATTTTGCGCGTGAAGTGCGGTTACCAGTCGTCAAATTACGGCTGCCAAAGATGTTAGTGGTGGAGGAGCCACAAGGGTAGTTTTTGAAATGATGAAAATTGTTTGTCGCCTGTGGGAATCGAACCAGGGTTCTCAGGATCCACAGGCCGACTTCATACCACTGAGCTAGCCATCCCATAAATTTTAAACTTAGTTTAAATAAATAAAAGCATATAGAATGTTTGACAGCAATGTCAATTATCCTTTCGGACATATAAAATTGATTTGTTTTAATAAATTGAAATCAAGTTTGAATTCTAAGTTACGTTGGTACAATTGTTCATTGGTATTTTGTTTATATCTAATTGGATTTTCAATTCAATTGGGATATTTAAATAAGAATGTGCTCGTAGTGGCGAAAACTAGAACTACGACAACAGAACAGTTTGCTACTAATTTAATAACTAAATACTTCAAAAATAATTATAATAGAACTAATATTTACAATAAAGAAGGTAATAAAACACTAATTAAATAATGCTATACTAATGCTGGGTTGCATATATAAAGAGCTCTTTAGTTAAAAAATTGTTTCTCTAGCAACAGTATCAGTACCGATTTTCTGAAATTTATTGAACCGTTAGTTGCTAATGAACCGATAAAACTTTCATGCAACCCAGCATAAATGAACTAATTTCTACGAATAGATAATTTTAGTAAGCCAATAGTAATATTGTAAGGTAGTAACGGATAAAAGGCTTGAAGTTGTATTTAAATTTATTGAAGAATTACAACGACGTTTCGGCCAAGGTTATGGCCATCTTCAGGTCACAAACGTCGACTCAATCGATTATCAGACTCTTTAGGGCGAACATATAAATTTAAATTCATAGTTTTTTGTAATGTAACTTCGTATATATTTTTTCATTTTTGTTATATGTTCGCCCTAAATAAATAAGTACTTGTAACGTAACTTTTATTGTTGTTTTTAGTTTTATTTAACGTTTGTGACCTGAAGATGGCCATAACCTTGGCCGGAACGTCGTTGTAATTCTTCAATAAATTTATATACAACTTTAAGCATTTTGTCCATTACTACCTTACAATAATTTCTACTAAGAAAAACCTACACTATTAAAATAACCTATGAACTATATACTTAGATTTCTATCTAAAAGTTAAACGATAAATGAAACTAATACTAAAACTGCAACTAACGATAACACAGAACTAAATTCTATATAAATTTATGAAAAACCACTACAAACAAACACAAAATAAAAGAAAAAAGTAAAGAAATACAAGTGACAGCAATGATAAGCTTATGGAGACCAACTGAAACAGTATCTTTGTCTCAAATTTGACATATCGTAATCAATGCCATCTCTTAGTAATTGAATATCTCGATAGCAAAACTGTGAATTTAGAAATTCGATATCATTCTTATTCACACTGTTCATAAAATTTCATTTATTTCGCTACAAGTTTTAGGCATTAAGACCGAACTTTCCATCTCCGGATAAAGTTACCGATTACTATTAGCGTGATTATAAAACAATAATTTCAAAATTATAGCACTGAACGTCGTATTGATGTGATCATTTTATTATTCATCCTGCTGGTAGTTTTCGGGATCTTTAACCCAAGATTGAAAGCCCTGTTCTTAGAGGTTATTCCGGATCTTTCAGCCAGACCAAGATATACAGAACATCTAAAATCGGGTGAAGAAAAGGAATAAATGCGTTTACAAAGTATTCATAAATAGGTATCACATATATTTATGCCGTATTGGTTTCGTCTTTATCGTGTTGATTCGTGTCTTGTTACTTTTTATTCAAGTTCTTGTGCCAAACCAAAAGATTTACCTCAATCGTATTTTTTTTTCTAACGTTCACCTTATAGGTTTACAGTGAGTTCTTCACATGTTAAAAGTATGCATGTGAACTGATATTTTGTCATAACAATATGAACAATTATTAAAGAAATATAATAAAGGACAATAAAATTTTATATAACAATCGTAAAAAATACAAATGTAATAAAAAGTAAAAACTTCTTAATAAATTTGTTGCGTAAAACAACAAAATGAAATTAACTAGCTTATCATAAATCATTAAGTAATCATTCTTATCTTAATAAAAACTTCTGTCAAAATATAGCAAAAATAATTTGACATTTTTAAATATCTTTTTTATTTATGTCACTACATTTTGCGAATATATTTTGCACGGAATCAATATGGCACAATTAAAACGCAGATGTACTGTAAATATTTAAAGTAAATCTTAAAAGATGAATTTTGATTTTAGTTTATGAAACAAGGATAAACTGTAGAATTGCAGCCAATAATATTAATTTATTTAATTTCAAACGCCAAAGTTTCACATATGAATTATAAGCTTCTTCAGGGCAACTAGAATAACAAATAACAATTGTGAGTACAGAGATGTGATATGTCTAAGCCTAAATAACTTACTGAAAATTATGTAGAGAAATAAGCAAATAAATTTCGAAATGGTGATTGATTTTAGTAATCAGTGAAATTGTAAATTTCTTTGTTCTGTTCGTCGCAACAACGTAATGAATCGTGGGTATATTGGAAGCGAATTAGTGAATTTGTTTGGAGAATGATTCAAGTGACATGGAAGCTCAAGGTTCGGCGGTAGTTCGCCGGCGACGTGAGACTCTGCGGAAGAATCAATTAGGCGTGGGTTTGTCTGTGGGGGTGGTGAGGAACGCGCGTCTTGAGCGGATGTGACGCGGCGCGTCCATTACCGGCCCCGATTAGCGGACAAATCACGCGCCCCCGGGGACAGCCGAGACTTATGCCTCGGCTCCCGCTGCACGATTTACGACGCTCGGACGTCGCTGGGGACGGTTTTGTTTTCCGGTTCGATTCGTTTAGCGATCGCGTGCCACGTTTAAACGCTCACTCTCCTTAAATGAGCTGCACAGCAGCCAGCAAGCAGCACACGGCGTTTTTAAATAAATGGAAACTACGTCGCCGCTCAGGGACTCTCATTTGTTCGAGTAGCAGAGCGCAGAGCCCAGCGTCAGGTACAATAGCAGCACAACGAAGTGAATCCTGTAATTACGTAAACCGATCCACCCTCGCACAGGAATCATAATATGCAGCCACTGGGGTATTTTTGGCAACCTATATTTACGTATGAGAAGAATGATTGCTTCGTTGTCAGCTGTCACACACGTGTGTCACTACATAACTTGCCGGGCAATTAAAACATGAATGTGCATAAAGCGCTACTTGTCTGTGTGGGATGCGCTACCCCAACCCCCGCGCGCGCAAACCAACGTTTATTCTATTGCCCGAGACGACGACGACGACGAGTAGGTATTTTGAGGTAATATAAAATTATGTTATTGACAATAAATACAGGTAGAGTAGGCCTGGTATAGTGGCGTGGGGTGGCGTTCGAGGGGACGCAGAGCTGCGTGTCGCTCGCCCCTCCCCCGGGGCGGAGTGCCGCTCGCCACGCCCCGTGCGATGAGCAGCGCCCGGGGAGTCATGAGACCGAGAGCAGATAAAAGAAAACACAAGGCGGCCGAGGCGGAGCTGGCCGGCAGGTGGGCCCCCTCCCCCCTTGTGCTCGCTGTCAGCGCACTTGCCGCGCCCCGCGCTCCGCTAGATGCGTCGCCGCGAAAAATGGCAGCGGCAGCATCAGCGGCGCGCCACACTCAGTCTGACGCTGGACATCGCGACGTCGGCACGCGGACCTCGGGCTCGCATCTCGAATCAATTACCGCTACCGTTAAGTACGGCGCGGCTCGGCTGCAGACAGCAGCCACGACCACGTTGTACGGTCCGCCCGAGTAACGCCCTGTCGGCACCCGCGGAGTGGGAGTCGACCAATCTGCGCCCGCAAATGTACCGTATCAGAGTAATCTCGTTAAATGTGAGTCAAAAGATCCTAAATATTCATTCTGTCAAAACATCTCGCCTCTGTTGATGCCCGTGTGCGCGCGTGTGATGTCCCGGCCGCAGCCGCCGTCGCCGCTACGACGAGACACTTGTTCCGGTTGTTGTTGTTGTTTGTGATTGTGTTGTATGCTGTATCATCTACACCACTGTACTAGATAGAGACGTTGCTGCTATGGACGAGCTGGTGGACAACTGTACGATGCGGCCCTGCGCCACCGACTTCAGCATCGCGGCCATCATGTCGCGGCACGGGCGGGCTCGCGCTGCCCGCGGTACCATCGAGCCTCTAGGTGAGTGCAACACGGCACACGCCGCACGGTTTAGGCCTCACACGCTAAACTCACACCCCATACGCACGCGCACCCCGCCACTGCACCCCTCGCGCATCCCCCATACCCCTGCGCTAATCACACAAACATCAAATTACAATTATAACCCACCTACATGGTATTTTACAAACAGATACAAACTATGCTTTTTTATCTTAAAAATCGTTCCAATTCTACGAGTACCCAGGTACCTATAACAATCTTATTAGACTATCTACAATCCTTTTAATACCAGCCAACTTAGTTTTAATAAATAGACAAATTGTTGAAAGTGCAACTTTTCTAAATATGCTATTTATCAAACAAACTAATCAATAGGTATCTACAATTTAGATGTTAAAGATTGTAATCTCTGTTGCCAACCAATAAAATGAAAATTATAATCACAGAGATATTGTATCAAACTCATACGTATAGCAAAATGATCATATCAGTTCTATAGGATCCTGTTAAGTTCAAAACGAATTAATTACATCATTAGATATAGGTATATTTCAGTTTACGGCCACAGAAATTACATTTCTTACCTTACCGGAAACGCATTCTACATTTATAGTCAGTTCTCAACAAACAAACTAATTAAAACTCACGATAAAATTAAAATCAAACGCAAGAATTAATAACACCATCAACCATATAATTAAATCACGTTTCCTTAATGTCAGAATGAATATCTCAAGTTGTAAACGTAATCTCAGCACCTGCACATCATAAAAAATGCTCTAGAATATGTTCAAGTCTCAACAGTTGCTGTTTTTAACCAATGGGAAGCCACCTCGCAAAGATGCTCATGTTTCCCCTCGAGCAGAATGCGTGTCGCCGCAAACAAAATGTCAACCACGAATTGCAGTCTTTGAGGTTGCTTTCGAAAACGTAAACGGCCGTTATTATAATGAAACCTTTTCAAATTTAACAATGGGCTAAGGTGAATTCTATGTGACACGCTGTTATTGAGTTTGAGATGTTGGGGGCTTGTTAACTTTGGGTGATTCGAACAATTAAAATGTAATCATGCTTCACGTTTGACATGAGAAAGGGCAAGTTGAAAACCTTATTGAAAACAAACTGGAATTTTACTTTATTCCTTCAATAGATCTGTCACTTCAATGTCTACATAAATTTAAAACGTATTTGAATATTTTCAATACCTCAAACATTTGAAAATTTCCAATTAAAAGAAATACCTACCTACAATAATACGAACTAATTAGAAGTGGCGAACTAAAAGTAATAAAACTTATGTACTAATTGGCAATTTTATAAAATAACATTGAGGTGCTCACCCACCTAGTTTCTAAAATCTAAACAAATAATACTTATGCAAGAACCACATTCCAAGTTCGTATTTTCTATACTTACAATTCGAATAAATTTGGTGCAAGTTCAGTGGGCTTAGAAATTGATTGTTAAAATTACCAGCGAAGCGAGTCTTGCCAAAATATCATCACACTTTCATAAGCAAATTCTAAAAATAGCAATCAAGTGGATCAGTTGACTAACAGGATAAAATAACTAAGTAAGACAAACTTTCACAGTAATATACATTATCAAAAAAGTATTTATTTAAGGACTTAAATAAATATATCATCATGCCTTTTACCCATTACTGGGTGTGGCACTCTGCCGAAGCAGATCTCGGTAGGTGATATATTTATGCGCGTGAAGTGCGGTTACCAGTCGTCAAAGATGTTAGTGGTGGAGGAGCCACAGGGGTAATTTTAAATTGGTGAAAATGTGTTGTCGGCTGTGGGGATCGAACCAGGGTTCTTAGGATCCATAGGCCGACTTGATACCATTGAGCCATTACCCCATATAATTACGTCTTAAATGAAAGCAAATAGAAGTAAAAGGCTTAAGCAGTAGGTATCATACATGCGATTCAATATTGCCAGTTTGACAAAATTAAAATTTAACTAAACGTGCGTTTCTTAATTCGCTAATTAGCAAGCAAGAGGTCGTGCGTTCAAATCTCACTGAGTTCTAATTATATAAAAAAATATGATTGTACCTGAGTGGTTCGGGTACTACTATAAGCTGTAGGTCCCCAGTACTGTAATTGGGATTAAGTTCCTGTTGTGCAGAGTAACAAATAAATGAAATTTTTAAAAAAATAGGTACCTACCTATCAGATATCATAATTTCATTCTGAAACACTTCAATAGAAAATATTTCGAAGTTGGTAAAATTTATTTATGTCTAGGTACTAACTGATTTTACATAAATATGTAATAAACTATAATCAAAATGAAAGGTTAAAGTTCAGGTATTAAACAAAATTAAGGCAATTTTCTTTTTAAAAAAAGTGTGATAAAAACGTGTCAAGCATTGAAAATATCACTTAAACTAAAATTGTCTAAATCGTTCGTAATAATATAGCATTTAAGTTTTTCTTTATAACAATAATTGTATAAGTTACTTCGTTTTTCTATAATTATTTTTTCTCAAATTGTTATGCTTGCACGCGAGGTTAGCTTTGATAAAACAAAATTTGTGGCATTTGTTTGAGGCGTGGTTTGCGGTTGCGAGATTTCGACAATTTTGTCAGTTTCCGGTTTAGAATTGGCCCACTTATGCTTCGCTTGTTTTATTATTTCTTGTGTGACAATTCACGCATTTGGGAATTGGGACATTTCCTCCAAATAATAGAAACAAAGAGTCTCTACGAATGAATTACCTACGTTGAATATTACACGATGAAGTTCTTAAGTGTTTTATATTTTACATTCTTTAGGTACTGATAATGTTCTAGTAAAGTAGATATATGTATTAGTTTTCTATGTTTATTAACAAAGAAGTTGTAAAATGAATACAGCTACTAATAAATGAGGAAATAAAGATATATTTTTATAGTTTTCACTGATAATTTTTTAAATGTGTAAAATGGTGTTGTAACAACAGTTTTCTAAGAAATATTTAGATATGTTTTTTATTATCTTCAGGCTATGTAAACGTATAGATATATGGCATTAAATACACAATAAAACTATTGCATTTATATAAAAAATATTATAAATACAATAAGTTTTCTACAGTATATTTTTGCAATAAGAGATAAGTGAAATACATTTGGGCGTATAAGTATAGTCATATTTCGATAAAATTGTAGCCATAGTTCGTCAGACTTTTTATCAAATATTCAATGTTCCGATTTAACGTTTTAAATTTAACGTATATTTTAATGTAATGAATGTTAAATTATATGAAAATGGTGGTTTCTTGACTCAGAGGTTCTGGGTTTTCGAATAAAACAACACAGTTCTCAATTAAATATCTAGGAAGAGGCGCTACTAATTATATTTAAATTTTTAACAAGAGTATTGGGATCTACAATGGCAGAATTATTGTATCGAGTATTGTAGCCTCAATCAAAACTAATGAATTGGTCAGATGATGTTATGATATACAGAGTGATCAAAAGGAATTGTTACAGTGGGCAATAAAAACATCTACTTGAAATTGGTGAGCCTGATACATAAATTCATTTCCTGTTGTTGATAAGGACATTTGAAAATTAAAAATTAAATTTGAGTACATTTAGTTCTTATTCGTTTTTAGCTATATATATATATATATATATATATATATATATATATATATATATATATATATATATATATATATATATATATATATTTAAATATCCATAAATAAAATTGTTGTTTCCCTTTATTAAAAGTCAGAATTCTATTAGCTGTCAGACTCCTGACATAACCTATTTGTATTTATTACACATGTATATCTGGTGTTGTGCCAACTGTGGAATAAAAAGATCTCCGGAATTGTATTGTCAACTGTAACAATTCCTTTTGATCACTCTGTATTTATTAATTAGGTAATAATTGATAATATCATCCAGTTCTCTAACATTCCTTAAAATATCTGATTTAATGGGACATGTTAGTTTATAAAATGCTGGGATAAACTGATACAAAACATAATTTATCTGTAAGCGAAAATATTGAATCGTACTCATAGTATAAATTACACAAAAGTATGAAAAATGTTTCATTTTGGAACAAGTAGAAAGATTAGTATAGTAAAAATACTTGACATTCGTGACGCATACCCAATTTTTTTAGTAAAAATATCCTAATTAATGAAATAAATAGAATCCTTCAATATACTTTCAAAAAATCCATTCTTATTTTATCGAGTAAACTCTCGTAAGAGCATTATTGCACTAGTGTCATAAAGCCTACGTTTATATACTGATTTGCGTGTGTAATATCTTACTTTATACACAATCGTATAAAATAGTTATTTACGATACAAGCATGTAAAGCTAGTTTTTAGTCACAAGCGGTTCAAAGTGAAAATAAAAGCAACGCGAATCGTTTTAAGACCCGCGAATGTCTAAAGATGCTTTTCTTATCTGCATTGTACAATAATTTATATACGACCGAAAACATTAGCAAAAATATACAAATTATTGACATATTCTTTATTTTATTAATGTATTCATGGTCACTATGCAATTTTGCGTGGTTAAAAATTTTAACTACTCGTTGCTGGGCAACCCGTAACTAATGAAATTTTGTTATAAAAGCTATATTCCATTTGCCACTTGGTTCAGTTAAATCAGTTCTGATAATTTCAATAAATGGCTAAATGAACTGAATTAAGAAAACTGATGCACTTTTTGGGGTGATTTACGTCAAATCAAATTAGAATCTGTAATGTTAGTACTGAGAATAAAGTCAGCGAAGTAATCCAGCGAAATAAATAAGTGATCTGGTTTAGAAAATATAACTTAGATCTGATCAAAATGGCAAATGGAATACACCTTAAACAGTCATTTAACGAACTGGAAACAACCATCCAAAAATCAGTTTTACAAACAGTCGTAGATAAATTATATAAACGATATTTTTTTCTCTTCTAATAAATTAGTTTTCTGCAATTTTATCCTAGCAAGTATTAAAGTTTTTTAAATAGTACATTACTGTTAGATTGTTGCAAGTGTGAGCAAAACGAAGCATTTCAAAAATGCGTTCAATTAAAACATATATTTTCAAGTGAAGAAGTTTTTTGCAGTGAAAAATTTGCAAAGAACTCCTTTTCAAAATAAAAAAATAAAATAAATATATCATTACGCCTTTTACTGGGCGTGGCACTCTGCCGGAGCAGATCTCGGTAAGTGATATATTTATGCGCGTGAAGTGCGGTTATCAGCCGTCAAATCACTGCTCCCAAAGATGTTAGTGGTGGGAGAGCCACAGGGGTAATTTTAAATTGGTGAAAATGTTTTGTCGGTTGTGGGGATTGAACCAGGGTTCTTTGGATCCACAGGCAGAGTTGATACCACTGAGCCATTACCCTATAACCTTTTTAAATAGACAATATTTCAATATAGAACTATAGTAATAAGTATTCATAAATAATTTAAATAAATAAACATATCATCACGCCTTCTACCCATTAGAGGGTGTGGCAATCAGCCGTAGCAGATCTCATCAAATCACGGCCCCTAAAGATGTTAGTAGAGGAGGAGCCACAAGGGTAATTTTAATATGATGAAAATTGCTTGTCAACTTTGGGGATCGAACTCTAGTTCTCATATCCACAGCTAGACTCGATTCCACTGAACCATCAACCCCACAAACAATATAAAATAATTTAACAATTTCCAATTACATAATCTGAGAATTCATCACACCATCTACAACAAAGCAACACTTTCCGTTTTCGCAGAACCCAAAACAAATATCAGTCACCCCTGACGTTCCTGACAGTGTTTTCAAAACACATTTCCAAGGCTTGTAAAAACGCGGCGCGTCAAACAACCGAGAATCCCGGGTGTTACTGGAACTTTTTCTATTTCGCCAGCAGTCGGGCTGCGCTTAATATAAGTGGTGCGCTTCTGCTGTCGAGCAGAGAAACGTGATCGGATCAAGAGTGCGGCGAGCAGCGAACAGACGAACACACGAACGCCCCCGTGCCAAATGTTGGAGTTGCGAGGGTGCAGAATTGGAGAATGGGAGATGAAGGGTGGGTATCAATTAAGTGGGGTTAGAGACATGATGTTCAATTTAAAAAGCGGTCGGCGCCGAAGTACTTGATATCATCTTTGGATGTTGGCAATATTTGCTTTTTAATTTCGAAGGCACTGGCACTATACATTTGTTACAACTTTTCAACTATTTGACGATTATTTAGAATTTACGTACAGATTATTTATTTATTTATGTTACTCACTGGAACTTAATCTCAATTACAGTACAGGGTTCGGGCTCACCGAGCCGAAGTGTGGTACCTCATATATCCGATAATAGATACAACTAGGATCGTTGATTTTCACCGAAGTTTGAATTTCTGAACGTTCGAACATTCGAATGTTTTGAACTTCGTCAGAAAAACTTCGATGCTTCGAATTTTCGAATTTTTTGAACATTTCGAATTTTCGAATTTTTCGAAGCTTGGAATGTTCGAATTTTTTGCCACTGAATTAACGCCATCTGTCTTCTCCAAACACGCTCACGCATAATTCGCCAAAAGTCGGCCACGAATTAAATAATAAACTCGGCGAAGTATCCTGCAAAAACTTTGCAAGGTTAGGCATCTTAATGAAGACATCTACTCTCTTAATTATAATTTAAATTATTTATAAATAAATGTATGTGCAAGAAATGCATTGAAGTTGTTTTACTAATGTGCCATGCCTTTTTATCCCATAATATGACTAGTGAATTAAACTCCCTAAAAAAGAATATCTAAAACGTTCCTAGTAAAAATTGTGATGAGGTTAAGGTCTTGCAATAGAATCACTAAGACGAAAATTGAACCCTGGATACTCAGTTTGCAGTCTGACTGACTTGTCCTCGAGCTGTTAAAACATTTCAAATTCGAAAATTCGAAAATTTGAATAATTCGTAAATTGGAAATATTCCAAAGTTCGAAAGTTCGAATCTAAAATCGAAGATTCAATAAATCCGAACAATCGAAGTCTCGAATATTTGTAAAATCAACAACCCTAGATACAACATAAGGTTGGAACAATACCTATTTATATCGTAAGGGAAGAAAGTGTATTATTTCCTCCCGTGGATGGAAAAATAACATTTTTCGCCAGATGTATACATATGACTTTTTTTACGACCATTATTTTAAGTCATTTAAATACAAATTTTAAAATACCTACAATATATGAATAAATAAATATCTAAGATTGAGCTGATGGTTGCTTTGGACCCAACAATAAATAAGGGAAGAAAACTTTTCTTCTTAGAGAGATAATAGATCCGGCAGTATGGTGGTGTGATTAGCGTCACGGAATTTGAATTCGAAAATCTCGAGTTTAAAACCTACTCAAGATAAAAATATATGAACTATACTGAGCCCAGACCCTGTACTGTAATTGAGATTCAGTTCCTGTTGTATACAGTGGCGTACCTAGAACTTTTGCCGCTTAGAGCGGTCTCCAATTTGCCGCCGCTTCTAAGTCAATCAAATGGTGGTTTTTATAAATTAAAAAACTAAGTATAAAATAAATATATCATCACGTCTTTTATCCATTACTGGGTGTGTTATTCTTAGAGCGATCTCCAATTTGCCGCCGCTTCTAAGTCAATCAAATGGTGGTTTTTATAAATTAAAAAACTAAGTATAAAATAAATATATCATCACGTCTTTTATCCATTACTGGGTGTGTTATTCTATCAGAGCAGATCTCGGTAGGTGATATACTTATGCGCGTAAAATGCAGTTATCAGCCGTCAAATCACGGCTCCCAAATATGTTAGTGAAGGGGGAGCCATAGGGGTAATTTTAATGTGATGAAAATTGTTTGGTGGTTGTGGGAATCGAAATGAGGTTCTTAGGCTTTACAGGCCGACTTGATACCACTGAGCCACCTAAACCATTATAAACAATTTCCACAGTAAAATTATCTTGCACTAATATCTTTGGGAGCCGCACTTCACGCATATAAACGCTACGGCAGAGTGCCATACTCAGTAATAGGTAAATGGCGTGATGATATAATTATTTTATTTATTTTTAAACGAGGCAGTGGTATCGAGTCAGCCTGTGGATCCTGAGAATCCTGGTTCAATTCCCACAGCCGACAAACAATTTTCACCACATTAAAACTACCCCTAGGGTTCCTCTTCCACTAATGGGTTAAAGGTGTGGATGATTTAATTTTAAATTCCTTGTCTTTAAAATACTTTCGCATAAAACCCAACCAACATACCAGTTAATCAAATTCATTTGTCTATTTCATCAAAGATACGTTCCATTCAAACACTTAATACTCCAATTAATCCACTATCTCCAGATCTAAATCCATCCAACATGGTCTTCTTAAAGTTAAAACGCTTTCGCAGAAGCTGCCGCTTCATGATACAATCACACAATCACATACACGAGAGCTTTATGTTGGCGGTGCGATGTCAGGTAGTGCTCTTCATGTCCGCGCATTGTGTCGAATGAAACGCGGGTGTGGCGTAGCGCCCCCAGGAGCTTGTAAATACCGGGGGCGCCACACGATGAGCGCCTGTCCGCCCACCGACGTTGCCAAGTGTCAAGCAAGTACCAAGTTGTAAAGAATATGCGGCAGAGATGATATATACTTTTGAGTTTGAGGTTTTTGATGGAAGAGAAGTTGAAGACAATTCAGAAAGAGTTGGTTCGAAAATAATGAGACTCTTAACAGAAAAATAATCTCAACTAAGACGTTATTCTAACCTAGAATTAAGAATTGAATCGCAACCCAAGAGTTAAAAACCGAATATTATTATTGGGTGAGGCACTCTGCCCGCATCAGATCTCAGTAAATGATATATTTATGCGCGTTAGGTGCTGTTGCCAGCCGTAAAATCACGCCCCCTATATATGTTAGTGGAGGGAGAGCCAGAAGGATAATTTTAATGTTGTGGAAATTGTTCCTTAGCTGTGAAAATCGAACCCAGGTTCTCAAATCATCAGTCCGACTTGATATCACTGAGCCACCTACCCCACATGGCAAATCAACAAATTATTTAGGGTAAAAAATTAAAAATGTAATCATAGTTATACTAGTAGAGGAAGCTACAGAACCTTTAAAAAAGATGTTTAATGGAATCACATATTTTTCGCTGTCAACTATATCTAATAGTAATTTGTCACATTTTTAGGGAAAAGCGATTATTTTTTCAATTCAAGTTCGTTATGGTTGTGAGACTTTACAATGATAGCGGAAAAAAGTGTTTTTCTTTTGTGTTTTTTACGACTTGCTTCAAAAAAGATTTATTCTAACTTTAAATACATAGAGGAAAAAATCTAGTAGGAAAAATACAAGTAATATTTGATTTATTTGAATCAAAACTGTAAGATAATTAATAGTATATTACATAACAAGCATCGAAAGTGTAAGATAACGTGTGAGTGTACAAATTGAAAAACGAGGCGCACAGTGCCGAATGATTTAAGTACACTATTTTTCAGACGACCACAAAATATTTCTAAAAAAATCTACAAGAGCAATGTTGTTGCACTTTGACAGCTAATGCGTTTTTGTAGGTAAGCGTTGACGTTTGAGGTTAGGTATTGTGATAACAATTGTACTTTAAATAATATTACAAATTC
This sequence comes from Pterostichus madidus, assembly GCA_911728475.2. Lineage (NCBI taxonomy): Eukaryota > Metazoa > Arthropoda > Insecta > Coleoptera > Carabidae > Pterostichus > Pterostichus madidus. The sequence goes on along the minus strand of OU452313.1, from coordinate 14,742,818 downwards.
TTTTAATTTATTTTATTATTTTCTTTCATCGTAACGCCATCTGTTGTCAATCAGTGGAACTTCACCTGATATGTTAGAAGTGTACGTTATACTAACATACGAGGTGTATGTTATGTTCAACTTTCCGTAGTAGTTTATGATGTTGTTATGGTTACTTTCGTAAGTAGTCGTCTGAAAAAGATTTAAAGCAAGCATATCACTATTAAACACGAATTTTCAATAAAATAGTTTTTTTTTAATAACTTTCATTTAACTTTGTTATTTTTTCCTTCTTAGAGAGATCACAGTATTTTATCCTTACTATTTCTTGAGAAAAAAGTTGAGTTATGCATTTGCGTATGTTGTGAATTTTTTTTTTCTTCGACTAAAATTGTATGCTTGTCGTTGCTTCGGGAATATAGTACATTTCACACACATTTTCATATCTCTCGGTTAACATATTCAACGTAAAATATGAATGTCATATCTTACGAATTGTTACCTACATACATTGCTATACTCTGTTTTTTAACCAGGAGGAGTAATTTAAATTTTAACCGCTAAAACTGACGCTTCTGATTGGCTAGTGCTTCGTCCAGTTTACACTGTACATAGATTTTACATTTGATTTATTAGAGCTGTCATAAGTTTTGAGGTTATCTGTTTTCTTGTTGGTTTTTTCATTTCTGTGACATTAAAATAAATCAGTTCTTTTAATATTAAAATAAAATAAATATATCATCACGCCTTCTACCCATTGCTGGGTGTGGCACTCTGCTAAAGCAGATCTCGGTAAGTAATATATTTTGCGCGTGAAGTGCGGTTACCAGTCGTCAAATCACGGCCTCCAAACATGTTAGTGGTGGAGGAGCCACAGGGATAGCTTTTTCAAATTATGAAAATTTGTCGCCTGTGGGAATCGAACCAGGGACCTCAGGATCCACAAGCCGACTTCATACCACTGTGCTAGCCATCCCATTGAACTAATAATATACGGAGTGACAAATTAGAGTTTATAATGTCATTTGTATTTTATAATAAATTCCATGAGACTTAATCAGTGCAGATGTGTAAGAAATTTTTGTATTTCGCGCGAACAAAAATCTAGTAACTTTCTTTGGTAGCTTTCTATAGTGTAAATCTGACTTGTGCATTTACTCCTCCTGGTTAAAAAACAGAGTATAGGATACTAATTTAGAATTGAGAAAGGAATAGTGAAATAGACACAAATTTTTATTAAAATATAAATTAATAGGGCAACAATCGTAAAAAAGTACAACTTACATGGAATGTCCATTTCTCACTAGTACTAATTGTAGCATTCTTTTTCGGCTCAAGCTACAAAATTTTCATACTCGTGGGAAATGAGGACCATTCCATGCTTGTTGTACCAATATACTATTAGCGAAAAGTGGTTGAAGTAAAAAATAAGAAATATCAAATGTTCTACTGCTTTAGTTGGAAACAGTTTCGTTTATTATTTAGAAATGTTTTACCGAGCAATATTAGAATTCATACTTAAAAGAACATTAATTTACGAGTACGAGTATATTACTTTTCCGTCTTTAAACGTAGATTAAATGATTTGAAATAAACATTAATTTTGGTATCTATATTTATATTTAAATAACATTTATATTGAATAAAGTTTGTCAATGGTACATGTTTCGGTTCTGGTATACATTAGTTGTCCTTTTTTATTATAAAAAAAAACCGTCGAGAGATTTAGCATTATTTATGTAGTCTTGAAAAGAAGGTGGCAAAGTCAAGTTTATTTCTGAATGAATTGGGTACGTGGTAAAAATATAAATGATGCTGAATGAAAGGTCAACGAATTTTTAGCGCTACTGGTTCTTCTACATTTCTACAACATAATTTGCGTGGTAGCAGTTTTCTGAATTTATTAACTAAAAACAGATGTATAATATAACAAGTCATATTTAACATATTTTATTTATGAGGCCTACCAGTTCCGAATCTTGACTGAATTATTTAAATCTTTACCTAATAATTCTTAGATGTTTATACAAAAATCTATCTATAAATAATTATTTTAATAATTAATGGAGAGGCGAGCTCAGCGGTATGAAGTCGGCCTGTGGATCCTGAGAACCTTGGTTCGATTCCCACAGGCGACAAACAATATTCATAATTTCAAAAACTACTCCTGTGGCTCTTCCAACACTAACATCTTTGGAGGCCGTGATTTGACGACTGGTAACCGCACTTCACGCTCAAAATATATCACTTACCGAGATCTGCTTCGGCAGAGTGCCACACCCAGTAATGGGTAGAAGGCGTGATGTTATATTTATTTTAATTTTAATTAATTATGCTGTTTTCGCGTGAAAAATTAAGTTTATTTTGCCGTAAAACACATTCAGCATAATTCATCGTGATTTCTTTTTCATTATCACTTATGTTCTTGCATTATTTCATCTAATTTAAATAATAATAAGAAATAAAATTAACATTTGTATGTAAATTTATTACCAGTATAAATGCATTAGTTTTGTAGAAACATCAGTGTTAAGTTGAAACATAATTTTATATCTTTCTGAAGGATTTCACATGCATCACACAATGGTAATGAATAATATCTGAGTTTCTCATGAAAATGTGATCCATAAAAAATTATAATCATTGCTCATTTGTTAGAACTTCATTCATAATTAATTCTTGTTTCAAAAACATCAAACGATAAAGAAATAATTACATAATATTCTGGTATTTGATGACACACAAAATGCTACATGTTACTTTAAAAGCAGTACTTTACGTTGTCATGTCTTTGTAATTTTTAAGTAGATCTAAAGCTTGATTAGGTGATTAATTATACTTAGTTGTCAACAATAATAGCTTGCGATTTATATTCTTAACCTAACTTTAGTTATATAATGAAATTTAACTTACCTTACCTCTCGAACACGAAGTTACAGTTCTGATTTCCTGAAAATGAAAAATAAAATTAGTAAATTTATTGTTTCATTTTAAAATTATTAGATTTGGTACAAATTTTCAGTAACAAAGTAACCGACTAGCAAAATCATTGTCAGTAATAATAGCTGTATTCCATTTGTCACTTGGTTCATTTAAATCAGTTCAGATAAATTAGACAACTTGACTAAATGAACTGAATGAAGCAAACTGATACACTTATTAGAGTGAATTACTTCAAAGTAAATTAGAATCTGTAATTCTAGTACAGGAAATAAAGTCATCGAAGTAATCCAACGAAATAAATAAGTGATCTGGTTCGGTAAATGTAAATTAGATCTGATCCAAATGGCAAATGGAATACGCCTAATATAACAAGAGAGTGAGAATAAATTGAAAATAATTTGACAGATCATTCGAAAACTTGTTGCCAGGCAATAGTCATGAAAGTCCGTAGGGCTTGAGTGGCTATTGCCAAATGGCAACAAGTTTGAGAAAGATACTGGAGAATTATTTTCTAATTTATCGAACTCTCGAGTTATATTTAATTAGATTATTTTTTGGTTTAGCTGTTGAGGTCGATTCATCCAACTTAAAAGATTTTGAACTGTGTCCATATCGATTGATTACTTATTAATGTATTCTTGCAAGTTGTTTCCAAAATTTGTTGGAGTATTTCTGTATCAGAAATGGAACTAAATCTATTTTTTTTTTCACACATTTTGCTTGACGCGTTGACAGTTTTAAATAATTATTTGACAACTACCTATCATTTGTCACAAACAAAAGCACCTACAGAGATTATTCCCGGGAATTATCACAAGAGCTTTATTCTCAGTATAATAATGACAGGACTGGTTAAAACGCAGACACATGACATACAATGAAGCATTTCTTTGGTTTTGAGAAACATCAAAAAATAATCACAAGAATATGAGGTTAGGAGTCGAATGAGAAAAGTAAAAAAGTTGAATTAAATTCTTAGAACAGCAAAAAATGGAGTTCGACAACTTGCTTACCGTTTAAAATAATAGCTAAATTGTCTATTTTATTACACTAAACACTATTTTTGATTGTGTATCACTTTTTTATTGACCACCACAATTTACAAACTGTTATGACAATATAATGATCAGTGTTGCCACTCCACTTATTAATATATTTATAGATACAGTGCACATGCGCAGAACAGCAACTTCTAAATAAAAATTATACTGAATTAAAGTCCAAAATTTGTGAACGAACAGAATATATAATTAAAGCAGTTCACCACACATTTTAATCATTAAAACCTAATAGGTAGCTGGTTCATGTTCATAGTTTGTTTAATGGTATTAAAAAAATAAACAATTATTCCAGCACATCATATATTAGAGTAAAATAGCGAAGAGTTCATTAATAAATTTTACTTGGCGGTAAGAACAAAATAGGACTAATTATTATGCAGTATAAGTAAATGATACAATTACGTTAATTAACAGCAGACGATGAATTATCTGTGTTTGACTTGGGTGGGCTATTAACAAGTAAACAAAAAGTCATAATTACCCCCTAGTTTAATACGAATTGAAGGATATGTAACAGTGGTTCTCAATAGGCTATTTCCCGTAGGAAACATGACTGAAATATATAATGAATAATACCTACATCAAATAAGAAATAATTTTATGCAGAGTATTTTAAAGTATAGTTTAATACAGTGGCGTACCTAGGGGGGAGGCGATGGGTGCGATCCGCACCGGGCGGCACATATCTTGGGGCGGCATTTTTATATTTAGTTTTAGTTGTAAAAAACAACTTGTTCAGTTCATAAGTTTACTATTCGATTTCTACGAATTATGAATTACTATATTATTTCGAATATTTTTCTTTATTGTCAAGTCAATGTAGGCTTGAAAATATTATCTCGAAAAATTCCTGTATTACTGCCTAATTTAAATATGCCATCCAATGGTAAAAAAGTTCCTCACTTATAGTTTGTCTCAAATTCCAATTATTTATTTATGTTCATTAATTTAATGGGGTAATAGCACAATGGTTTCGAGTTGACCTGTGGATCCTGAGGACCTCGGTTCGATTTCCACAGTCGACAAACAATTTTCACCAAATATAAATTATTCCTGTGGCTCCCCCACTACTAGAATCTTTGGGGGCCGTGATTTGACGGCTGGTAACCGCATTTCACGTACATAAATATATCACTTATTGATTTCTGCTTCGACAGAGTGCCACATCCAGTATTTGGTAAAAGTCGTGATATATTTATTTTATATTTATTTTTTAATTTATAAAAACCACCATTTTATTGACTTAGAAAGGGCGGCAAATTGGAGACCGCCCTGGGCGGCAAAATTCTAGGTACGCCATTGGTTTAATAGATATACTACACTATTTTTAGAAAAACTTGACAATGATGTCATAATAAGTATGTGTATGTACTGTCAAACATTCTTAAATAATTTTAGAGAAGGTATGAGTTATTAATTTTATATTACAAATTTTGCAACATTTGACAGAAAAAAGATATGCTTATTATTGTCAAGTTGTTTGAAAATAGTTTAAATTTAAAGTTCTTAAAATAGATATATTTTAAAATAATCATAAATTAGGTAATTAAAATGAAGTGAAATATTTTAAAAACAGCCTAATAAAAATTAGAAAGGAATTATTTGAATTGTTAAATGTGGATTTCAGATAAAAAATCGATGAAAATTTAGAATCAATATTTAATTTGGCACAATAATACAAAATGGTGCACAATGCCGATTAAGAATTCTAATAATTTGTTAAATGTTTTGTCAGAAATATAAACACATCTGTAGTAACACAAATGTTCCACAAATTTATTTTTATGTTATTTTCATCTGCAACATTGTAGCCTAAACTATTACAAATGATTTTGATGAAAATTCAATAATAATATTTGTGGCATTTCTGTAAAATTATTAAAAATTTATGGCTTTTGAATTCAACAGGAACTGTGATATTTGTACATTTTTAAACAACTGAATTATCAGAAAATTGTGGTAAGTAGGTACGTCAAACAAATTTTCAGTACCTGCAATCTTAAAAATTAAAATAAACTTAACAGTTTTAAATAAACTAACATAATTTTGAGATATTTTTTATTTACCTACAGTTATTTTCAAATACTGATTTCTTTTCAGTTTTCAATTAACAAAATAATTTGATATGAAACATTTGACTTTTGTTTAGAATAAATTTTACTTTAATTTCAATCATGAAATAATCATATATAATTACGTAAGTAAATACAGTATCATCTATGCAATTAATTGCTTTAATTAAATTCTGAAATATTAATTGTAAATTCTGAAAACTTCGAATGATAATCGTTTGAGGAGAAGGTAGGTATAAGCAAATTATATATTAATTACAATTCGTGAGTACTGAAAGATTATTGATATTAGCCACCGTTTTAAACTAAAAAAAGAGAAAATTTATTACTTCAAGATGGGCAGGATAAGCATATAGGTGACCCATGAAAACTGAACCGAAGAGAAAATAAATTTTCTGTTATTGTTGTTTTTCTGTGTACTTGAGAGGAAAATTAAATAACTTTTGTAAATGATTAAATTTTACTTATAAATTAATCCAGTTTACATACATTTAAATCTAGTTTAAAATGTAAATGTGACAGTAGGTACATATTTATTTCTATTTATTCAAATTTCATAACTAACTACATAAATAATATCGATTTTTAATTACTTTAATCTTATTTTTAGCGGTAATGAAATAAGTAAAATGTAATATGAAAACTGATTTCGATGCAGAATTTTATTCTCTATAAATTATATTTGATACTATTCTTGTAATGTGATTAGAGAAGTATTAGTAGTGGAAATAGTGTATTGTGTAACTAGTAAGAAAAGTGATATATTCCCTTACGATGCACAATGGTTCAGAATCCCGAAAAGCTGGCCATAATATGAAGGTATGCGATTTGTCTGAAATTGCATATATCGGGGACTTTGAGCATGCTGATTTGGAATCTGACTTTAAAATTTCGAAAAACAAAATGGCGGACCACGTTCTACAATAATCTTATTTAAAAGATACTACAAAATCACCTACTATATATTATTAAACTCAAAAGTTCTTAATTTTATTCATCGACTGAATTTGCCAGTTTTGATTATTAATATAAAGCTGCACTACACTACAAACGAAATAGCACCTAGTAGAAGCTAGTTTTTAACTGTTTATTTTCACAATAACATTAGAAATTAGGTGACGTTAAGCTTTCTACAGAAAACGGTAGAAAAAACAACTTTTTCCTAGTTTAAAATAATATTTGTTTTTATTTTTATGTTGATTTTCATTAACAAAGATTGTTAATTATTATACTAACAAATTATTATGCAGCCTATAATTCTACTTACGTTCAGGAGATGAGTCTATTTCACAGATCGAAATTCCGTTCACTACACGTCCAACTATCCACAATACAAAAGTCGTGAAAATTCGGTTATTGTGCTCGCCAGACATGCACCGCTCGAGGGCCACTTTTGAAATGTTTCCTGTGCTTAGGTATAAGATATAAACGGTAACTGTCTAGAGAATTTGATAGAGCTAATATCAATCTATTGAATTAGTAACGTCAAAATCCCTAGATAATATTTTTTTTTACTTTTGGTCAGCTTTTCGCGTTTCTGAACCACTGTGCGATGTTGGGCCTACGGCTCGTAACAACCAGAACTCTAAGAAAGCACTTTTCCTACATGTTACACATACTACGTTTTTTAATCGGTTTATACTTAATAGTTAGTTATTTTATATTTTATTTATAAACGTCAGACAACCAACAACAAATAATAATTTCATTGTTTTAATAAAAATATCTGAGGGTAGCGAAACCATTGTTTATTTTCACAAGTATCAAATCTTATTTGAAAAACCGTACTATATGGATAAGCTGTGCCAGAGGTCGGAAAAGATATTCCCATACTGTTGTTTCTCGTATCCTAGCAACGACACTATACCGGAATACACTTTGAAGACACAAAACACATTGAAAAGATGTCAGTTTTCGTCCGATCGAGAAAAACAAACTAATTTTTCGAGTTAATCGTCTTTGGTGCAATTTTCGCACGACACCAGAATGCAGATAGTGAAAATATAGTGGTATTAAATGGTTATTTTAAGTTTTCTAAATGGTCACATGTTTACATCGCCAATACCAGTCAGAAGCTGTAATTAGTTCGCAGTCGTCCCTAGATGTCTCTGTAGAACTCAAGCTGCACTATACAATTTGCGTTTTGCGAAGAGAGTTTTAGATTTCTTCACAGATTATTTCAGTAATTTAAATTGTTTGTTCGCAAACTATAAATGTACAGTAGAACTTAACTATATAATTGAACAAACACCACAAAGATACACTCGGAAAAACGTAGCCAGGAAAAATATCCGTGAGCCTTTTGATAGGTTAGATGAATATGATTTTAATTTAGAAAAAACTAGCTATTTAATGGGAGTATCCGACATGCGTTGCATTGCAACTCTAAGAAAGAAAGTGTTTGTGTTTAATTCTGTTTATTGAAGCGCTTTTGAGTACACAATATTTTTTTGTTTTTCTCTTTGGGACGTACACGAATAAATCAGAAAGTTTTCCAACGCGTGAGCATGCCACATACAGCTGTCCATGTGAGAAGCATGGATTTTCCAAATTTAGTCCACACACTTGTAGCGATTGTCCCTGTGCTTTGTTGATGGTCATTACAATTGCGAGTCGTACTGGAAACTGCAAACGTTTGAATTCGAATGGCATAGGACTGAAGTTTTATTATACTTATATGTTAAGATTGGTTCTCATCTATGCCTATACCAAATTTGAATCAAATCAGTGCAGTACTTTTCAGGATAGCTAGCGGCCATTTTGTTTCAACATGGCGGACTGGACTTGTGCTAAGTCAGAAACCTTCGCGGACGTGTGTACTATAACTTACCAAATTTTGCATCGCAATCGGATGAATAATATAGGAGCGCATACGGGACAAACAAACAAACAAACATTCATTTATATATATATATATATATATATATATATATATATATATATATATATATAGATTGATGTAAAAAAATCGACGCAGTTAGGAAACAGGATATCCTGCAAATAAAGAAACAGTTTCGAAGTTTCAAGCTTCGACTGATCCAAAATTATTGCAGTGCTGTTCACAAGCCATATCGCAACCATGATTTACTGTCCAAACATAATTAAATTAAGAAAAATATGTTTGAATTGTATATAACTGACATATTTGTAGGAGTATGTAACATATTTATGCCAATATAAATTGAGGTTATGTTAATTAAATATATTTGAAAAACCGTTGTTAATATGAGCAAGAATAAACATGGTGAACAAAGTGTACTTTCATTTATCAAATTCACTAATTTATCAATAGTTAGGTGAATTTTTTAAATCTAAATCAGTGTTATTGTAGTATCACCTCATGTCGCTAGATGTCTCTAGCTACATCAGTGGATTTTGAAGTGATTATACAGCCTGACCTGTAACTTTGAGTTGGAAAATTGCATTCTTTAACCGTGGTCTGCTTCATGGAAGATCCCTGATATCTACTAATAAATGTTAATGTTAAGTTAAATCAAGAAGGCAGACAAATGACAAGAAGTAGTCAGGCGCCAGCAGCTTATTTAATAATTGAATAAAGAAAGCATGAAAGCATCATTGAAACAATAGAGAATTAATTACACCCTTTAATAAATACAGACCAAGCAAACAGAAAATCAAAACCCAGGCGCCACTAAGTTGCTGAAGAACCATATTAACTATTCAAGCGAAGCACGCAACGTCGAACAAGAACAACAAGAAGTACTCGTTCATACGACGCAGTGCGCTGAGCAAGTCAGCAAGCACAAGGCGGCCATTGTTGCAGCGCATCTCCGAACGGCCAATCGCTCGTGCTGGCGACGGTGGAGTTAGCGGAACGCAACCGTGCGCCGTTTAGACGTTCCCACGCCGAGCGAAACGCGATCAGATATGAATTAAGAATGTGATGTTGAATGTTGCCTGGACGCAGACTTTGTAAGAGGAATGCTTAATGCTTGCTCTGATGCCGTGCTGTATGCTTGTTGATCGAATATTGGCCTTCGTACCAACTTATAGCGTTTTTGTTCTTAACGTTTGGACAAACGTTTCATAAAGGCATTATTTTTCGTTAATTAAGAACCTTTAAATGTTTTTCTAATAAAATATAAAATTATAAATAAAAGAATAGTCCTCTTCAGAAGGAAGATTCACCTGGCACTTGCACGAAACCAAACAAATTTTATAAACGATTTCGTTTGAAGAGAGAAAATGTATATAGTAGAACATAATTAGAATTTCCGTATAATTTGTAAGTAATAATTTACTAGAAATGACATATGCATATTTTTCCGCCATCTACAAAAAATATTAATAGTGTGTTTTATAATGTAATATTTATTATGTACACCGAAATACAACCAAAATATCGATAATTAATTTGAAAACACAACTGCTCACTTATGCTTAAAATGTCAAAACGAATTATAAACAAAAATGTGTAACTTTAAAGTACCAAAAGTTAGTAGAATGTTAGAGGAAAAAACAAAAAATTCCTAAATTCATACAAGGTATAATACTACTAAAACATATCGTCATAAAATCTAAGGCTTAAGTAAGCCGCAGTTAGATGTTACCCGTGCAAACCACTAAAAATTTAAACCATAGCTTAGCTTCAACTCAGCTTAGTTAAACCGAGAAATTAAACGGAAGTGGTGCAAACGGCCATTAGTGGTATAGAGTAGGTCTGTAGATTTGAGAACCCGGGTTTTATTCCCATAACCAACACAAAATACTCCTGCCTCCCTTCCACTAATATCTTTGGGGGCCGTGTGATTTGCCGAGATCTGCTACGGCAGAGTGCCACATCCAATAATGGGTAAAAGGCGTGATAATATATATTTTTTTGTTTTAACTTATAACCAAATGAGAACGGGAGTGCAGAGTGAAAAATGTTCGCTTTTCTTAAATAGACAAATAGATTTTTTATGATAATTATAAAAGTTTGATAGAAAAGATGTATTTCTCAAAGCTCAAATAACAGTGGCCAATTAAATAAATATATAAAAGATGAAAGAAAGAAGTATACCATATATTTGAAGTATTATTAACAGCAACAAACATAACGCTAAAGATATGATCTGAACGGAGTAAACATAGTAAGTATTTAAAAATAAAAAAACAAAATAGAAACTAGAAAGAATAAACAGAATATGGATGTAAGTAAAAACAGCAAACAACATCCTAGTTGTTTACTTGTAAACAACTGATAATCAAGAATAGAACTCACAAACAAGCATTTAAACAAATTAAAGCTTCATAATCATACGACTTTCGTCTCTCGACGAAAAAGGAATGCAGTACCACATGGCAACCAATGTTTTTGTTATCTGCTCGTAATTCTTGCCTCTGAGCACGGATTGTTCTTAACAACGGCCATCTTCAACGCCGGCTGACATAAATAACATCGCTGTATAAATAGATAAGTATACAAGATCACAAATGCGATATGTTTTCCACGCCCTCGACGCAAACGAAAACCCAGCCGCCGCGATCTCCCGTCCAATTTATTTCTTATTTCTTGAATCCGCGGTGTATTTTGCTTCGGGAAACATGTACCTATCATTTTCTAGCATTGCATTCTATAAATAGGAAATGTATGAATGGATTGCACACTGTCATTTTTTATGAGCAGCTGAAAATAGTTTCAGCTCGTAAATAGTACTGCTTCTTTTTTGTTTCGCTTTTTTGGAACCAAGTGACAGGTTTAGGAATGTAAGGCCTAAATTTTCTATGTCACTGACAGCCTGATATTTATTCGTCTTACAGAATTTACATTTTTGAATAACAATTATTGTTCTGGCCTGTGGATCCTGAGAATCCTGGTTCGATTCCCGCAGGCGACAAACAATTTTCACCATTTTAAAATTACCCTTGAGGCTCCTCAACTACTAACAGCTTTGAGGGCCGTGATTTGACAGCTGGTAACCGCACTTTACGTACAAAATATATCACTTACCGAGATCTGCTTCGGCAGGGTGCCACACCCAGTAATGGGTAGAAGGCATGATGATATATTTATATATTTTATTTCAATTATTGTTCTCATTACCCAAAAAACTTTGAATTAAAGCGCTATTTTGGACTGCCTGTATCAAAGAAATGTTCAATATAGGCTTGATTGCATAAAACGTTCTCAGCTAATCGCGTTGTTAACTACGCAAAACAGTTGAATTAGAATACAAAAACGCATCTCAGAAATGTCAAAAATTTTGACAGTACAATATTTTAAAAGTTTTAATTTCTATAGTATGCATTAAACTAATAATTATTCCTTATAAATACTGTTTTATTATTGCTCTTTAACTAACAATAAGCATTTTAATGCTGATATTAATTCATTATAACATAAAAACAATAAAATATGTAAAATGTAGTGTCAGCCATCTTGGTCATTGTTAACTTCTAACACGCTGTTAGTTAATAACATAGTTAACATTGATTTATGTAACCAGACCTTAGAATTGATCATCTGTATGAATTTAGTATCAATAATTTGTGGGTTCAAATCTCGGTGACTTTCATTTATAACTAATTGTGGGAATTTTGATTTTAGGATCCGGTGAATTGTAGAATAAATTCTATTTATTTATTGTTAGACGTTTTGATGGTTAACCCATCATGATGATGATAGGTTAATCATTGAAACGTCCAACAATAAATTAATAGAATTTATTCTACAATTGATTGGATCCTAAAGTAAAAATTCCCACAATTAATTATACGACAAGATCAACAAGTTCTTCCAAAACTCAACTTATAATAAAAAAAAATAATACAACAGCGTCCAAGTAGTTCGGATACCACAATATACTGTAGGTCTCCTGTACTCTAATAAGAATCCATTTTCTTTATTATTTTTATCCTGGTAATTCTAACAATGGTTGAAATACATGGATAAAAGAAGAACTGGAGTCGTTATAGCGTATGAATAAAATATTTTGATGATGAAGAGGCAAAACCTAATGCCGTGAATTCGAGCATTAACATAAATGACCGGTCTTGAAAGACATTCATTTTATGTTTTGTAACTAATAGCAACTGTCCTCTACTGAATTCGGTATTTAATTAGTTGAAAATTAGCATTTCTTGGAAAGAACAAAAAACATATTTACAAACCAAAAAGTAAATGGACTGTACCTAAGGGCCAATGAAAATAAGATGTAACAGAAATAACGGAATATCATCTTGCAGAGCTGTAACAAAGGCGATGTAAGTGAGACACTTGCATCGGGCGTAGGAATCCAAGAGATGCAGCCATTGAATTTGATTTTAAATACAAATTTAATCAAATTAAATTATAAAGAAAAAAAAATGGATATCGGTAGGATTTGATCCTGGGACTTATGAACTCCAGTCATATGTTTTAAACCAACTAAGCTATAAACGCTATGTAATTAGAATTGGAATAAATAGTTATTTTTATAACAAGTACCGAAAAAGGTTTGTTACGTGCAAGTGCAGAACTTAACGCACGAGGCTTGCCGAGTGCGGAAATCTGCACGATCTGTGCGATTTAGAAAATAACTAAAATATTATCAAAATTTATAAAATTTTAATGATATTATACGAGAACGATGTTTTACGTCGTTGCTATGGTTTGTTTGCTTGTACATTCTTCTACGTTATTTAAAAATATTTTACTAATTTCAAGATAATTTCTTCAAAATCGTCTAGATTGGAATATTACACTGAGTGATTCTTCGATTCTTCTTTATCATAAACACCTCCAAAGATAATTGAAGCCTCAGATCATGCTATGTTGGATCTATTCTTGGCAATGACAATCAACCTGCTGCTGGTACTTCTAAAACCTCCGAAATTTTTGTCAATAATATTACTGTTAAAAATATGAACAGGTACGGAAGAAATCAATGTTTCTTTAGACAGTACAAAAGTTTCCACTTCACATTATGTCAATATAAACAACTGTAACAACGTGTTATTAATATACACAAACAATAAATATTATGTACTTCACTTACTCTTTAAATAAAACCATTTATCGATATATTTTACTTTATTCGGTTCTTTTTATTAATTGTGTACAGATTAGATATACTGCAATTTGTTATGTTTATAAACGTTAAAATATACTACTGCATATTTAGTAGCGCTGGCTCACTGCATCTTCTTCTTCCATAAGTGTCTGTGGCTAAAATATAAAATGCCGTGCTCGGCGCGATATTTTAATCGCTCTCAGTTAAACTTTCTTTTGATAGTCGCGTAAAATACAAATTACTCTCCGCACTAGTGTTTCTTTGCTTACAGAAACGCACTTGGTCTGCATTTGTCTCCTTTCCATACGTAACCAAGGCAATAATAGTTACGTAATAACAAAGAAATCGCACAGTTGTAGGAAAATAAGATTTTGTTAAGAAAATAGAGAGAAAAATTGGAAGAAAATCTTGTGTGAAAGTCGAACTTGGGATCTTCAGAAAGAATATCAATGACCAATTGTAACACTTATTTTTCAACACACTACCTATTTTTTAGAGCTTAATTTTCCCACTTTTGTAACAAATATATTCAAATTCGAAAAACGCGTATCTAACGACCTTAAACCTCAACAGCACAATTCTCAAAATAGTTTTAGCAAGAATCTAACTAATTTTACATTTTGGATTTGTCAAATTAAGCTAAACCATTTTCCAAAAACAGTTGAAATAAACTTTAATACAATCTTCGTACCATTTAGTTTTGGAAAAGTGAATTGAATTAACTTTTTTAAGTCGAACTAGCATAAGATTAGCTAATCCAAAATCCAGGATTAGTTAAAACTTTTTTTGAGAACCTGGCTGTAAGTTTTTAGGAGGTGGGAGCCGCAATTTAACATTCTAGTCTCGGGCGCAAAAACATCTAGTTCCAGCTCTGCACTCCAGCCTCACCTGCGTCCAACGATTCAAAATACCCCAGTTTGTTTTCATTCCCGCATGTTCTTATTGTACATCTCATCCTCATGCAGTAGCTCTCCGCGTGGGAGTGTTGACTGATCAGCAAGATCCCGCATCTCGTGCGTGGAGCAACACAAACACCAGCACTGCTACGTGGCGCTAATTACCTTCGCCACCGCGGAATCTGTCGGCACTCGGCAGCGTGTTGGTGGTCTGCACTCTGCTCCTGCTTTGCGTCGTTCCAGGTCTGGCGTTGGTTTGATCACAGGCATTATGGGGGTTTTGTAGGTCTGCTGGTTCGTGGTATTGAGTTGTAACCGCATGTGTCAGGTGCGCGCTGGAGTTTGACAGGAGAACTGTTTGCGAATAACCACATGCAGGCTTTGTGAAGACCACCAGTTAAGAATTAGAAGAGAAGAAGGGATAGTAAGAAGAGTAAATACTGTTTTTATGTGGGAATTATCTCATCAACATCACGCAAACCATCGCTACACTACACGAAATTAATAGCATATAAAGGAATATGAACCGTTTGAATACTGTTGCATTTTTGGTTTTAAAGTCAGGTTTGAGTCTACGAATAATAAATTGTATAGAATAGTTATTCGTGTACTTTGAGCAAATAGTAGTCTATTGCCACTCGCGCATGGAGATTGTTGATGGAAGCGTGGCTGAAAGCAACAACCATGCAAGAGCAGCAAAGGACACTTTCTGCTCGTGGTGCACACAATAATTTTTCTTCGGTTGCAACGAAAAGTTAGCAATTACGCCTTCGGCTCGCCCTGTAGTTACCGTGCTAGAGTAACAAAGAATCACTTTACGCTCTTAAAGCACAAATAACTATTTTTTACGATCATTTAGAAATCCAGGAATAAAAATTTAAAATCATTTTTGACAGTTTTCCTGTTTTGTAATTCACTTAAAATTGTTGACAGTTTTCATGTGTCCATGGAAATACACTTACTTTACCACTCAGCGAGTGGCAAAAATCTTATTGCCACTTGACGATAGACACACAATAACTTACTGCATTCAACTGACAGTTGGAAATATATACTTTTCGCTCAGTTGTAGACAATAGTATATTGTACACAATAAGTATGAAATTGTGCCCAATTCACACAAGTATGAAATTTTGTAGTCTAAGGCAAATGGGTGAAAACGGACATTCCCTACACAATGCTTTTTCTATAACTTTTCTTAACTGCAATTCAAATAATAATAATATATTAATATGGCAATCCTAAATTAGTATTCTAGCAACATAACAATCTGTTAGCTATAATATTTATGCCCGTTAGCAGCATTGAAACTTAATTTTGAAGTTTGATATGAACTGACAATATTGCATCAAATGTTTGACAATAATACATACTTCTTCATATGACTTTTCTTCGATTTCTTTTATGTATTCAAGTCAGAAATAAAATTTAAGTTTTGATGGTGCAAACGAGCATCATTCATAGGCGTATTTCTTTTGCCAATTGGATCAGATCTAACTTGTACTTACTGAACTATATAATTTATTGATTTCATTGGATTACTTCGCTTACTTTATTCTCAGTAGTAGATTTACTGGTTGGGATTTATTTTAAAGTAATACACCCTTATAAGTGCATCCATTTCCTTAGTTTAGTTAATTTTTATTTAGTCATCTTGTCTAAGTATATGACCTAAGTGAAGTGAACCAAGTGGCAAATGGAATGCAGCTCATAGGCGTATTCCATTTGCCATTTGGATCAGATCTAACTTACATTTACTAAACCAGATCACTTATTTATTTCGCTGGATTGCTTCTCTCACTTTATTTCCAGTACTAGAATTATTGATTCTAATTTAGTTTGAAGTAATTCATCCCAATAAGTGCATCAGTTTGCTTAATTTAGTTCATTTAGTCATGTGTAGAATTTATCTGAAATGATTTAAGTGAATCAAAGGGCAAATGGAATACAGCTATAATCTCTCGTTGCCTCTGGTAATCATGAGAAATGAAAATGAGTGTTAATATACTATATTTTCGTAGCAACGACAAGGGACAAATTAGCAGAAATATTAGTATTTGCAGAAAAAGTAGTATTTCTTGGCTCAATTAAATCAATTCAGATAAGTCATCACCAGACGATTCTTAATCATGTTTTCGCTAACCCTGAATTTTAGATTAGCTAACCTTATTTCTAACCCGATTTATTCCAAACAGAGGTAATAAAAATCACATTTAGAAAATCAAGAGAAAATAGGAATATATTTGGGTTTATTTAATTGTTTTTGCGTGTATGGTTTAACTTTTTTGACGAATCAAAAATTTGGGTTAGCTAAAACATATTTTGACAATGAAGTACACATGATTAACTGCTGCATCTAATGAGGTGAATTACTTTTAACAGAATTTGAACTAGGAAATCTAGTACTGGAATTAAAATAAGCGATATAAGCAAATCAAATGCGCGTAAATAATTAATTTGGTTCACTCAGTGTAAGTTAAGATTTTCACTAAATATATTAGATTCGAAATTTGTAAGTGTTTTATAATAAAACCTTTTTTGACTTATTAAAACTAAAATTATACCATCCAATTCTCAAAAGAATTTTAGCTAAACTTCAATTTTTGATTAGTTAAATTAAGCTAAAGTATGGTCTCAAAAAAGTTTAAAGAAGCTCTAATTTAATCTAGTTGTCATTTAATTTTTGGAAACTGATTTGGATTAACTTTTTAAAATCGGACTAGAATAAGATTAGCTAATCCGAAATTCAGGATTAGCTCTAAAACGTTTATGAGAATCGGGCAGATTAAGGGTAAGTTAGATCTGATCCAAACGGCAAATGAATACGCCTAATGTCAAATACTAGATACATTTATTTTAATCTAGAAGCTAGTGAGCTGTTACAATTTTGTATAAAAGGGGTTGGACAGCGGTTCCGAAAATGTAGAATATCAGAATTGTTTCCCTTCCTCTTATTTTAAGGGTAAATGAACTTATCTTATAATATTTATTCTTCAAAATATCATGCAGTATTTATTTACCTAAACATAAGTGGTTTTTTTTCTTCTAAGCTCACAGTGGTTTCGCTTTTTATCTAGTAATTTCTCCCTAAAAGGGTTGCTCTTACATCGGCGCCGGTCCTGCCACTTTGTCGGTGCAGCAGCACGCATCCAGCCTCGGCCCGTGTGCGTCTCGCGTTATCGAAACGGCGTGCGAATGACATGCGACGGCAACAGAGTAAACAGAAGGCGAACACCGAAACAGACTGCGTTCTTGATGCTGCTGTTGTTTAGTAAAAACTCACTATTTTTCTAAAGGCGTCGAATGTGTTCGTTGGCAACAAATAAGAGGCAATAAAAAGTGCTAATTTCTAGCTTTTGAGTTTGGGTAAACACAACACCGTGAAAGAATGATGTGGAAATATGTTTGGACACTAGTTTACGAACGAAATTAGTCTAAGTTTCATAATATTATTCTTATAATACTATGTCAACGTAGTTGAAATCAGTTTGAAGAGCATAGATAAGAAAAATATTTTTATATAATTTTAGTAAATTCAGTTGATGAATCTGTTGACACTTGGTGAAACATGGTTAAAAATAAAAAAATAAATAAATATACCATCACGCCTTCTACCAATTACTGGGTGTGGCACTCTGCCGAAGCAGATCTGGGTAAGTGATATATTTTGCGCGTGAAGTGCGGTTACCAGTCATCCAATCACGGCCCCCAAAGATGTTAGTGGTGTAGGAGCCACAGGGGTAGCTTTTTTTGAAATTATGAAAATTGTTTGTCGCCTGTGGGAATCGAACCAGGGTTCTCAGGATCCACAGGTCGACTTCATACCACTGAGCTAGCCACCCCGTTAAAAATAAAATGAAATAAAGACATTTGGTTTTGTTTCACAAATTTGACAATAAATCCTTAGTGTACAATTTCGGAATCGCCATCTTCAGAAGGGTAGAAATATATTTACAAAAATCTAGTCGGCCTGTGAATCCTGAGAACTGTGGTTTGATTCCCACAGCCGACAAACATTTTCACTACATTAAAATTACCTCTGTGGCTTCCCCACCAATAATATATTTAGAGGCCGTGAATTGACGGCTGATAACCGCTCTTCACGCGCATAAATATATCACTTACCGAGATCTGCTACGGCAGAGTGCCACACCTAGTAATAAGTAGAAGGCGTGGTGATATATTTGTATTTATTTTTATTTTTACCTTCTGAAGATGTCGTAAATGCCGAAATTGTACAATAAAGACTTATTACCAAATTTGTGACACAAAACCGGGTGTCTTTATTTCATTTTATTTTTATATAATTTTGTGTGTAGCAGCTCTGCAACTGCATATCTTATGAAATATTTATTACTGATATTGTAGGCACAATTACGAGTACACCAAAAGTTTAAATTTGAGCTAGCGTATTGAACTGCGAAAATGAGAACTACTGTTTGTAATCCTTAGCCGACGATTAAAAGTTTCAACACTCAAAAAGTACTGTTGTGGATTCCCTTTTATATTCTACAAGACGAGAACTACAGCCCTTTTTGTATGAAATATTTCGCAACAATTTATTCCTTTTTTCAGTTTAAATAAAAAGAAAAAAAAACTATTTCTCGTAGAATTTGTTTTTAAACAGTTTGGTGAATATTTTAGGAATAAACACACAATAGTAATAGTTTTTTCTTAGGTAGCCGATATGATTAGGCTAAATTCACTTTTTTGTAATGTTTTGTAAACAATTTATGTCATCATTTAGGGAAAATTTAATATCTCTAAGTATTTTACGAGTAAGTATTATAATTGAGTTTATTATTGTTATTTTCCATTAATTCTAGTAAAATTATTTTATTTTATTTTTTGTTGATAATTACTGAAAATTCATGTTATACTTTAACCCTGTATTGTCATTGTTGTTGTCATGTTTGTTTTGAAATTCATTGGGAAACTGCTAAAAGTTCTGTCGCGTCAAAGCGAAGAGCTTGTAGTTAATTTATTAGTCATTGAGTTATATTAATGATGCAATATATTATTCTATTTATTAGAAATGATTTGAAAAATAATTCTAACCTATTTTTACAGCGTGTTGCAAACTTTTTAATACATGATGTCATTGTTTTTAGTGACATTATATTTATGATGTAAATTGTTTGATTCGATGGATACCCTCTGATAAATTCGACACGGATTTTTGGATCACATTTTTGAATGATACGATGAAACATTTTGATAATAAACTTAATAGTAAAAGATTTCTGATTTTTTTTAACACATTTCTTATTTTCTAATTGGGATAATTTCTAATCTCAGCGGTATCACTGGAGATCTGCAATAGAGCTGCCACAACTCGGTTTTTTCGAAACGAACAAATATGATATCTTTCAGCTTTGTTTTAGATTTGCAAAATGTATTATTCCGGCCATAGCCCATAAGAAATACAGTACAATCTGTGAATAATTTTCTTTCTATGATGACTATAGTTATTAAATAAGTTTTTACGGTACGAATAAGATGTTTCCCTATGATACGACGAAGGAGCCGAGTCTGAAATTTCAAAATGAGTACCGTAAAATGTTATTAATGGACGTATGATGTATAACGTTTTAGTTCATACTGTGTCGCATTTAATTATTAAGCATTATTTTCATATCCTAACCATGCAAGTGATATCTTAAAATAATTATAATTAAATGTCAAAAACTGTTTGTTACCTAGCATCCTCACGATACAGTACCGTAATATTCCAGTACACTATTTAATACTGTAAAGTCTAATTTACCGGACTGAAATCACTTCTGTAAATATGGCAATACGACACAGGATGAAATAAATATATTTGCACATTTGTTGTTACCAAGGACATTGAAAGGAGGGGATATGGCATGACGATACTGTAGCATTGTTTGAAGTGAGGCTTGGGCAAGGGAAAGAGACAACAATAGTTTTTCTGCACCGTGCTTAGCCAAATCTCTTCTTCTTTCAAATATTTTGAATTTTTATGTAAGAAAAGTGACGTTTAGACGTTGTCAGGGAGCGTTGTTTTATGTAAACATAACCACGAAGTGTCATTTGTGTTTCAATTTTTGTGTTGTATGGAATTGGACATATTTTTTTGTGGATAAAATGGTAACAAAGTGTTTATAATTTCAGTTTCCTTGTAAAAATTTATAATTTTTTAGAGAGAATGATTCTGTTCTGTCTATTTAAATTTCAAATCTCTTTATGACACATGTCAATCAATAGCAGGCTAAGCACGGTACAGAAAATAATACTTCTGTCTCTGTCAATCTGCCGAGCCTCACAGTCTTGACTTGAATGCCATATCCCCTCCTTTCAACGTCCTTGGTTGTTACACATGCATTTTCATATTTTATAGTTATCATAGCCAACGTGAGATATGAATGTCATATCTCACGGATTGTTATGTTGCTAGGATACTAATTTAGAATTGACAAATTTATTATTAAAATATGAATTAGTGGGGCAACTAGAGGCGTATTCCATTTGCCATTTCGATCAGATCTAACTTACATTTACTAAATCAGATCACTTATTTATTTCGTTGTATTACTGCGCTGACTTTATTTCCAATACTAGAATTACTGATTCTTATTTACTTTGAAGTAATTCATTCCAATAAGTGCATCAGTTTGCTTAATTCAGTTCATTTAGTCATGTGTAGAATTTATCTGAACTAATTTAAGTGAACCAAATGGCAAATGGAATACAGCTTAGATTGTAGTAATAGGAAAACCATAGTATACAACTCGCATGTAATGTCCATTTTTCACTCTTATAACTCGTGCGAAATAAGTACCATTTCATGCTTGTTATTGTAATACACTATTCCAGCCTAGGCCATCACCTACTAATTATACAATATACTATTTGTTTTAACAAATAAGTTATTACTGGAGTGTAAGCCACAGGCTACAGATGGATTTAAATGCTCGTTGTTTTATTGTGGTTGGGATTGAATCCCACAACATGAAACGTGTCATTAAGCTCAGCAGCTAAAATTATATTTTTATTTATTTTAAACCCAATACTTTAACAATACAACTGCATTGAAATAATGAAATTATTTTCTCATATTACCTTGTAAATCTGACATATTCCATGTAATTAAATAATACCAATCTATGAGCATGTTTAAAAACAGTTATTATGAAGTAAAATTGTTTGAATTAAAATAGAAATTACCGGAAAACCTTGTTTGTAATACAAGAACGTAGTTTGTTAAAATTAATATAAATTTGTATTTTTAAATTGACAAATTATATCTATTTGACAAATTTATGTTATTGTATCTAAGGAATAATCCGGATACAATGTGTTTGACTTCATTTGATAAATTTTATTGTATTATTAATGGATAACTAATTTTAAAATAATTTCTTATGAAATTAAATTTTAAGATAAATATCTACCTACATATATCAGTTTTATTTTACGGTTTTGTATATGTACCTATACACTTACTAAAATCAATTTATATTTATAGTATGAAGTAATAAAATACTAACTTTTTAATGTTTTTTACCGCTTATTGCATTTTTGTTAATGATTTCAGCCAATAATAAAAGACATTTAAATATATATATATACATAATATATTGTTCTATGTCATCTACATTTTACACATTGTATTAACCGTAATATTTTTTCTTCAGTCATATCTAAATAAGAGATAATGAATTTCAAGAAAGCGGGCAAAAGAAAAACACAAAAACGCAGGCGGGCTTTATCAATTTACCGCGCGGTTGAAATTACCTTATTTGAAAGATCATTTAGGTTATGTTTGGGTATTAATTAGTTTAATTCTCAAGTTAATTTAAGATAATTATGAAGTCATTTTAAAACTTCATTGGATTTAATTCTTTTATCTGATCTGTATAGTAGCATTTAAGATTCAACTCAGAAACTATGCTACATTATTTGACATCGATCAAAAATTATTTCAAATTAACTATAGTTCAAATAGTTAATTTCTGAACATAACTTTATAATATGTCTTGATGGTTTTTAACCATGCGGGTGAAAAACATTCGTGTTAAATCGGCCTATTAAAGGTATATATTTTATTTTCATATGTATATTTATTGTAACACATATTAACGGTAAAGATAAAAGATCAAATGTTTGAAATGTAAGAATACCAGGAATATGATTATAAGAAATAAAATAGCTAATTATGACACGACCAAAAAACTTTGTTGTTTGTGCGTTATATACTATTTATTATTCGATTGAAAGAAATTAAAGAAACAATAATTATTATCAATTTTTTTCTGTCGTCCGCATTCATTGAATACCATTAACAAATAACAAAATATTTCTATTTGATCGTTTTCATTGAAATTGTATAAAAAAGTTAGGTTTTTTGGTTCAGATATTTTTTTATCGTCTACTACAAAAAGAAGAACATTATAGTTATTTGTATACTTAGGTCGTGAAATGAGTGGCGTACCGAAGAATGAACTTGTCGGTTGAGGCAGACAACATTCTGAGTACGCACATATCACGAACGAGGTACTCAATATTTTTAGGCAAATGCATTTTATTACTTTTGTTTAAAATATATATATATATATTTATGCATGCTGTACACACAAAAATCACAATTAAAATTTACAAAATAATTGTGTAGATATTTGCCTTAATTTTAATGTTTTGGTACCTAATTAACAACTTACGCGTAGATATTCAATAATTTATTTATTTAATTTTAATCGTACCAACAGGATACTAGATCCCAATTACAGGACGGTTATACACGAAAAATAAAAAGCAAATAATAATATAAATAGAAAGATGAGTGTAAAATAAAATTATACAAAAATAATAATATTAATATCTCAATATAAGATATAAGCTGACAAAATTAAATAGAATAGCAAGCATAACAACTAAATTTAACAAATATACACAAATATATTTAAATACAAAAATAATTAATTCATGTTCGCCTAAATTTCAAAATGGAGTCGCCAAATAGGTATGTCAATATTGCATGATATATTGTTTATAATGCAAAGCTGTCTTAACGGAGATTTAATTTCGTAATTTGTTTTACAATGAAAGGTATTTTTATTTCGTGAAGTGAAACGGGGAACATGAATCGGTATTTTTTGTAAGCAACACGGATCATTTGTAATACTGTTTATTAATTTATATAGGTACATACATGATATGGGATGGCTAGCTCAGTGGTATGAAGTCGGCCTGTGGATCCTGAGGTCCCTGGTTCGATTCCCACAGGCGACAAATTTTCATAATTTGAAAAAGCTATCCCTGTGGCTCCTCCACCACTAACATGTTTGGGAACGGAGATTTGACGACTGGTAACCGCACTTCACGCGCAAAATATATCACTTACCGAGATCTGCGTTAGCAGAGTGCCACACCCAGTAATGGGTAGAAGGCGTGATGATATATTTATTATTATTTATACATACATGATAATATTTTCCTCCGATTAGTAAGCTGCACCATTTTCACTTCAGTCAATAAAAAGTTGTAATTATAATCATAGCTGGGATGCTGTCTATGTAATTTATAGTGACAAAATTTAACATAATACATTTGAAATGACTGCATAGTTATATGGAATAGAGTTTACCTACTAATATGATTCTGGGGTAATGGCTCAGTGGTATCAAGTCGGCCTGTGGATCCTAAGAACCCTGGTTCGATCTCCACAGCCGACAAAACATTTTCACCAATTTAAAATTACCCCTGTGGCTCTCCTACCACTAACATCTTTGGTTAACCGCACTTCACGCGCATAAATATATCACTTACCGAGATCTGCTTCGGCAGAGTGCCACAACCAGTAATGGGTAAAAGGAGTGATGAATGAAATATTTATTTATTTTTTATTTATGATTCTGTAAACAAGGAAACGGAAACGTTGTTTGCCATTTATTTTCAACAAACATTTGGTATTTTATCAGTTTTAACAGACGTTGTCAATAGCAAGAACGTAGTAACTCTAGAATAAAGATTAATTTCGTGTACTGAACCGTGTGCGTATATGTTAACATTTTTTTGACAGTTATATAACAGATAGGTACTTTACTGAAAAGGTTATTCTAACTAAAATATGTTACTTTTTGACACAAAAAAATTAATATATAATCAAATATTTTTACTTATTCCTGGGCGTGGCACTCTGTTACAATATATTTAAGTAAATAATATACATTTATGCAAGACGAGTAGTTATTAAACATCAAATAATGACCTCCGAAAGATGTTAGTAGTGGGTGAGCCACAGGGATACTTTTAATGGGCTGAAAATCAGATGTCGTTCATGCAAATCGAAGAAAGATTCTCAATTCCATATTTCGATACATTCTGTTCAGCTATTTATACAATACGCCCTTCAATGGCGATGAATGCAAATTTTCAAAATGGTTGTCATGAAACATTTTAATTAAAAAGTTAAATTACAAAACTTTACCCTTTCACCTAAACCGTCACAACGCATTAAACCTCAAACAAAAGCGATGACAAATATTCCACCGAAAAACTTTGAAAGAAAGTAAAACCGTTACATCGTGTGACACATGAAACCATAATACGAAAATAATGGAATAGAGACCGTGATAATTTCCCCCAACCTCTAAATTCCTCCCTGGAGTCGCCAACCACCCAAAGAATGAGTGATTCGTTGTTCGGTCGATCCCTGTGGACATACAGCTTGCTTCACCCCGAATTGACACCCAATAATAGAAATGGACACTTAACTTAATGTCAAAATTGCATGTTACGCGTTAAAACAAGAGCTGAAGCAATAAACAAGATAGCGGGTGAAATTACCGCATCGAAACGTGAAGCACTCGTACATAATAGCATATGCTATATATCAGTTATATGTTCTATGTACAGTCGATACAATGATAATGCATCATCCGGTTTTTTATCTACGTTGTTTTTTGTCTAATTATGGTTTTATTTTGTGATTCGATTTGTTAAAGATAACATTATTTTTATTATCTACACGTGTTGCTAATAATTGTAATGAATTATATATAGCTATGCTGCATTAAATATTCGTATTATTGATATCCTGAACATGTCGATAATCACCGGATATTTGTTGATAATGAACAGTTGCGGTGGATTGAATATTTGCTTCATAAACAAGAGTTCGCGAATTCAAATCGTGCTTAGTTCTATACAATTCCAGGTAATGGGTAAAAGGCCTGATGATATATTTATTTATTTCGTATTTTACTATAAGTTGTACGTAAAAACCTGTACTGTAATTAGAAGTTTAAAAGATAGTATTCTGAGAACATGGTAATTGAAGTTTCATAAGTATGTATCTATTTGAAAGTATTACGGCTTGGAAGGACCAGGGTAAAATATATTTTTGGCTAAAATCCCGACTTTTTAAAGTCAGGATCCCGACTTTTAAACTCGGGATTCCGCCTTTTTAAACTCGGGATTCCGACTTTTTAAAGTCGAGATTACAACTTTGTAAACACGGGATTCCGACTCTTTAAACTCCGGACTTCAACTTTTTAAACTCGAGATCCGACGTTTTAAAGTTGAGGTTCCGACTTTTTAAAGTCGAGATCTGAATATTTCCGTTATTCGGAGTCGGAATCCCGAGTTTACAAAGTCGGAATCCCGAGTTTAAAAAGTCGGAAGCCCGAGTTTAAAAAGTCGGAAGCCCGAGTTTAAAAGTCGGATCCCGAGTTTAAAAGTCGGAATCTCTAGTTTAAAAGTCGGAATCTCTAGTTTAAAAGTCGGGATCCTGACTTTAAAAAGTCGGGAATTTAGCCAAAAATATATTTTACTCTGGTCCTTCCAAGCCGTCGTATGAAAGCGATAAATATTGGTTATTAATTTAAAAAAATATTATAGACAAATAAGAAAAGTATCGAAATAAAATACTAGATAATACGAGTAGTATATTGAAAATATTAGTGAGGAAAAGGTTTCAAGCAAAACGAGCACGAAAGTAGAAGTTGTCCAGAGGCCTTCTTCCTCATGTGTTACAAACATTTTTTTCAAAATTAAATATGAAAATTACATTTTTACATTTGCGTTAACCAATACAAAGAAATTAATAATTATTTTATAGGCGTGTTCCATTTGCCATTTGAATTCGATCTAACATTTACTGTACCAGATCACTTATTTATTTCGATGGATTGCTATGCTGATTTTATTTCCAGTATTAAAATTATTGATTCTAATTTACTTTCAAGTAATTCACCCCAATATGTGCGTCAGTTTGCTTAATTTAGTTAATTTGTCATGTTGTTTAATTTATCTGAACTGATTTAAGTAAACCAAGTGGCAAATGGAATACAGCTTATATAAATCAAACGAGTTGCAAATGCACATCACGTTTCCTTGGTCACCACAAACAAAAATAATAAGATATTTCATTTCCTCACTACTGGTGAAACTATACTTTCATTAATTGTAAGGGAAATTGTTACTATCACAACTAAATTGATAGTTAGAGCTAGGGTGCAAAATGATGTCTCATTTATTCCAGTGACAGAAATGGATTTTTTAATTGATTATGTCATGATAAACATGAAAGAAAGAAAATTAGATTTGGGAACGGGTGGAAACTATAGATGGCGCCGATGTGAATGCGCCGCTTTTAAGGGTGGCTGTTGACATATTTTTTACATGCTAATTTTCAGTTTAAATTATAGACTTTGATATGATTAAGTAATAAAACCGGTCAAAGTAAGCAATTTTTGTGGTGTCGTGTGACATATTACTACTTGTTCACGATGAATACATGACAAAAAAATTATTAACAGAAATTATTGCTGGTTGCTCATTTGTGAACTGGTGTAGGGATCAACGACCACCCTTAAAATCGTCGCATTCACATCGGCGCCATCTATAGTTGCCACCCGTTCCCAAATTTTTTTTTCTCTTTTTCATATTTATCATGACATAATCTATTAAAAAAACCATTTATGTCACTGGAATAAATGAGACATCATTTTGCACCCTAGCTCTCTAACTATGAGTGAGGCACTACAATTAATTCTTTTACTCTAATATCAGGCAATTCTTATCTATCTGCCTGTGTGTTTCAACGATTTCGGAATCTGCTCTAATGGTTTTATGAAACTCGGTATTCAAATATTTTTTTGGCATCAGAAAACGATCTAGTTAGATTGAAAAATTCATTTATTATTTAAGGCAATATAATTTGTGTTTCCACGAAAGGCACGATTTGATAACTGATAACCGTAAATTTGCAATATTAAATTTGCACGTCCAGAATTAGTTGTATTTACTTGATCATGTTTCAAATATTGTAAAACTTTTGAACATTTTGTTTTATGATCATATTTAGAAAGAACAAAAAACTTAACAGTTGTGTTCATTGTTAAATAAAAAATGTATATCCTTTTTTTACACAATGAAGACAATATATACGCAATACAATTTATTAAAATATAAATACCTGCTCCTAAGTATTTTTTATTGTCAGCACTGTTCACCGTTCTATTGGCTCCCTTGTAAGCTTTTACCTTAATTTGTTTCTCTATTGCATGAATATGGACACTTCAACGAATATTAAAAAAATTTATGGGCACTAATGCTCTTAGCAAAAATAAAAGGCTTTTATGCTGCACAACCATAACCATATTATTATAACTATTAGGTGGAAAGGTATACAATATTCTTCATCATACGAGCGTGGAACTGAATCGTTATTCACAAACGCCAGAATAAATATGAAATAAATAAATCGAGAACCGGAATCGTATTTGGAACCGCGTGTTTCGATTTAGTAACTCTACCACTGCACTTAAATATAAATAGAAAAGAATTGCTTCGACTGCGAATGGTAGAGAAATATGTTATTTGTGATTTGTGAAATTATGCAACGGCGAATGAAATGTCGCGTTCGTAATTTGACGTATTTTTGCACTGCAGTTCAAAGAAATCGGCATATCGTTGGAAAGTAAAAGAGATTTATGGCAAATTGTGTACAATTGAATGTCAAAATTTCATTGAATTTCTGGGAATATTTTCTCAATAATTTCCCGAATTTTAACGCAGTTTTATGATTGCAGCTGAATAAACTGCAAATATAGAAATAAATTTTTGTTATTGATTCATTATCGACAAATAGTTACGAATTTAATAACCACGCCTTTTACCCATTACTGAATATGGAACTCTGCCGAAGCAGATCTCGGTAAATGATATATTTATGTGCGTGAAGTGCAGTTATCAGCAGTCAAATCACGGCCTCCAAAGATGTTAGTGGAGGGAGATATATAGAGAACAATTAGGATACTACCAGGATTTAAACCTGGGACCTATATAATTCAAAATCAGCCTCTGGATCGCACTATATAGAATTCTATTTGCGACAATAGAATTGCTGTCATCTGTCAAGTAAAGATTCTAATTTTACCTCATATAACATAAAATAACCGATACTTTCTGTACCTAGTATTATAAAAATGATACATACATACATAACACCACGTTTTATCCCATTAAATGGAGTAGCACGAAACCCAGAAACATTAACTCATCAGATTAATTAAATAATGTGTCCTTGTCAAATATTCTCATCTTAATTCACCACCCTCGATTCAACCAACTTTACCTATCAAACTAAAAATCATTCATCACACAACAAACCTGCAATCACTCTTATACAATTTTCGTAAAAATGATCTAAACTACATTTCTATTACAAAATTATTTAGAATGTAATCAGGGACGTAGAAAGTGGTTTTGCTTTGGGGGGGGGGAGGGGGAAGTTCTAATCGGGAGGGGTGGGGGAGGTAGAACTTAATTAAACATTTAGTAAGAAAAAATTATCTTTTAAATCGGAACTCCAAACACTTTTCTTCATTCTTGGGTTCGAGAAACGAATTCCTTCATTACATCGTTCAAGTCCAATAGTTTCGTCTTTTCCTGGTGAACATGAAGTAATAGCAGATTCGTTAATCTTTTTTGAGTCATGTTCCCTCGAAGATACGTCGTAGAGCACTAAACGAAAATATCAACAAACTCCCATACTACCCAAAACAGGTCCGCCCGTTCTTACCCATACTCCCGACGTCCCTGAATGTAATATTAATTTAGTGATTTGAAAATTATCGCCAGTATTCTGTAATTGGGATGAAATTCCTGTTGTAAAGAGTAGCATAAACAAGGTCTACATATTATAGAATTAAATATAGAAATTAAAGGCAACCTCGATTCCTTCATACACTGAAATACTTGACATCTAATTCTTTTGTAGCGACAGTGTTACTTAAGGTAGTACTAGTGTGATGGTGGCGCCATCGATTGTCAAGTGGCGAAACTGACGCTTAAAATAATATAAAAATTGAATAAAATAAGTGTTTTATACCTATTATGATTTGAATATCATCAATTGTTAACAGATTGTTGGTCTAGTGAATTTTCAAATACCATACCACCGTGTGGTGTTGCCATTATAAATTGGGATTCTTAATTTTTTGTTAAAAACAAGGCTTTGCATGGGCTATATATCCATTACTAAACGATAAAAAACTTTCTCCTTCTGATACAATATACATGGATAGTTCTAGAACATCATACTAGTTTTTCAAATGGAACTGCAAAATTTTAGAGGTACACAAACCAAATATGTGCGATTCTGAGTGATGATCACCATAAGCCCCGTGTATAAGAACTCAACTTTACAAGCGAATATATATGTTCACAGACGATGAATGTGTTTCATATTTTAACAGGATGCGTATGATTATCCAATGTTTACGTGCGCCAAATTTCATTCCGATCTGCAAATTTTTTTTTCACGGTAGTACTACCTTAAGGTGAATATTATCAGTTAAAGTTTAACTAATTTTTAAAAATAAATACTTAAGAAGAGATGAAATCAAGTTGAATTACTATAAAATAAAAAAAGAAATATATTATCACGCCTTTTAACCATTACTGGGCGTGGAATTCTACCATAGCAGATCTCGGTAAGAGATATATTTATGCAACTAAACTACGGTTCCTAGAGGTCAAATCACGACTCTCAAAGATGTTAGCGAAGGTGGAACCACAGAGGTACTTTTAATGTGGGGAAAATTGTTTGTCAGCTGTGGGAATCGAACCGAGGTTTTCAAATCCACAGACCGACTCGATACCACTGAGCCACATACCCAAATCATATTGAATTATAAAGAGAATATTCAGGATATTCCAGGATTTGAACCTGGGACCCTTGAACTTCGGTCAAATATTTTAACCAATGGTACAAATTCATGAAATATGAGTACTAAATTTGATCTACATAGGTCCACTTCTTATTCTAATACAAAACTACTAACCAAACATTGGATATTAGAATTCTATAGAAATGACACAAACAGTTATTAGTTAGTTTGCAATTTGCAACTATCATTTTGAAACAATTTTCTTCAATTCATTCGCAATTCTACGTTTCCGCAGTTCAAGAAAATAAATAATTAGTTGAATTCGCAAAGCAAAATGTGAACTTCTTTCTGACAAAAGCAACTGAACATTATATGGCAAATTATCTACAGATAATATGCTAGTATTGACAACTAGTACTTTGAATGAAATTCCAGATATTAGTATACATTTCCGTTAGTTTAATTTACAGAAAAGTACCTAATATTAAATAAAATTTAAAGTTCTAAATGACCATTATAAATTCTCAGTGCTTTCAACGAAAGGCCAAAGTAAATAATTCACATTTATAAAGAAAAGTTTAACGTTAGAATAATTTATGAAACGTTAAACTGAAGAACGAAGCATCTATTTCTCGACCGTATGACAAAATTCTCATCGTTTTCTTATCCATTATCTTCGTTTCAATAAAGCAGAGGCGGATATCATGCACAGGATATAGAATTATGTGTTTTCAATAGAATAACAACGGAAATACATTTTCCTTGCTAGATAATATTATTTTCCGTGTGATACGAAACGTGTATTGTTGACAAAGGACAATGCTATGATGTTATATTGATGTATGTTCTGACAATTTCATATAACGCAGATGTATGACTAAATAAATATTTCAATGAATCATGTAGTTCTTATATTGATTTAAATATTTTATGACTTGGACAAAACACAAATACTGAGATTACTAACGAGATACATGTTATTAAAATTGTTAGTTCCGTTTAAAAATTCAGTAGTGAATTCGTATATTGTTGTATAATTATTCGCGTAGAGGTTTAAAAGTAGAAGTAATATGAGAAGGTATCAGTTGTATTTGAAATTATACTCGTGTAATTATTCGCAGAATTAGCAGTTCAAATGCATAAATACCCGACATATCAAAATAAAACAAGCTCAAACCGGAAAATTATACTTCATTTGCATATGGTACGATAGAAAACATTTTAAACTAAATAGTACTACCATATCTGCGTGGTGTATAGTTTACGATTATATTGGAAGTTATTGCAAAAGGCTAGAAATAAAAAGTTAAGAGAATAAATAAAACAATACACAGCTTTCCTGTTTCTAGCAAAAACCTAACAGCTAAACAAATTTCTTTAGTAACCTTTCATAGTAATTTTATATCTATTATTGGTTGGTTGAATATTCAAACAAAGTTGCAGCTTTTGCAGTATATTTAAAACAGTTTATATTCAACAAGAATACTTTGGATGTATTATTTCTGTAACTGTATAATTGTAAATATCTGTGTTCACGAATTTGTTAGTATACTTGAACTTTAATTATAAGTCTAAGATAACCAGAAAAAAAATTGTAAGTTATTTAACAGTTAATTTTGAAACTTGTTGGAAGTTTCACAAGTACCTTTTTATTCTATATTTTCATATTCACAAATAAGGTAAAATTCGTTTAGACAAGTTCGCAAATTCGCAGATCCTAGAAAAGGATGCAAAGCTTTGCAGACATTTGCTAAAAATCTGCGATGAAAGGACGAAATGAAACTGATATATAACATTGATATACTATGAGTAAGTACGAGTACGTATAACTCAGTTCATTTAATTTTATTTTACTTTTTGCAAATTCCTGTCTTTAGCAGTTGAGTCCAGGGAACATGAAATATTCTGCATCTTTCCTGCGTTACAGTCTGTAGTTATGTAGTCCTTATAAACTACAATGGACTGCTAGTCCTCACAGACAAATTAGAAAAATTAAATCTAGAGTGATAGCTTGAACAGATAATTTACCAAATATAATATTACGAGATGAAAAATTGCTGAAAATAAAGTTTAACCTCTTACCAGATCTCTTTCTCATTTATCCGATGTCAAACAAGGTAGAAATGACATTTATATATATACAATTTAATACATTTCTTTGAATAATATAGAATAATACTTCTACCCATTACTGGGTGTGAAATTCTGTCGTAGCAGATGTCAGGAAATAATATATTTTGCGCAAGAAGTGCGGTTACCAACTGGCAGATTACGGCCTCCAAGGATATTGGTGGAGAAGAAGCCATAGGAGTAGTTTTTAATTTAGAAAATTGTTTGTCTGCTGTGGGAATCGAACCCGGGTTCTTAAATCCATATTCTGACTCCATACTTTTGAGCCACGTACCCCATTGGTCCCGTTTATAATTAAAGAAACCACAGAACATTTTGAGGTAGAGAGCTCACTGGTATCGTATTGGCCTGTGGATTTGGGTACCCGATTCTCACAGCCGACAAACTTTACTCCAAGTTCAAATTACCCTGTAATGGGTACAAGGCGTGATGATTTATTTAATTATAATATACATTTTGTAATTTTTAAATAAGTAGCTATTCGGAGTATTCGAGATCTGATTTGATATTTGCTCACCTCCAACTTAATGTAAGGTGGAGTGGGGTAAGCGCAGACTGGTTTTTGTAAAGTTAGAATTTAAACCTATCTATTTTCAGTCTGATATGTAAATACATAACACTGTTGATTTCGAACGCTTCGCACAATAACTACTGCTTAATTAATATTAACTAGAACCCTAATTTTTCTCGTAAATTTTAATTTTAATAGGATATTGTTTAAAGTGTCAACTACTCTGCACTTTCCCCTAACATGGGGCAAGAGCGTAACCGGGAGTTAAAAATGCTTTGAAACCTTGTTTCATATGCATTGGGGCAAGATCAGAATTATTAACAAATCTGCTATAAAATGCTTTTTACCGCATTAAAATATATTGATAAGTTTTGTAATTATCCATTTTTAAACAAACAAATTTAGCTGAAATATAAAAGGTAGTTTAGTAAAATAAAACAAGATTTAAAGTATAAACTAAATATTTATTATTCAAAAAACATTGTCGATACAAGTATAGGGTATATTATTTGCACATATTAATCTGAATCTAGACATCGTTTTGAATAATCACCTCTGTTGGTTTTTCTAACGTATTTGCGAACCATGTTATTGCTAAAAAAAACTAAAAAAGAAAAACAAATTAGGGACTTACCCTTCATGAAGAATTATAGTACAAAAAATAAACTGATATATTGAACATGAGCAGACTAGTACGCATTTACCCCACAGTGTTGGTCTGCACATGCCCCAAGATATAATATTTACGGGGCAACATCAGACTAGTGTTTTTTGAATAAATTAAAACAAAAAACAAATGAAACTGTTTATTTAATGTAAAATTACATCAATATTATTTATACTCACCTAAAATAACAACACAGAATATAAAATTATATCAAGAACTATTGCTTGTTTAGGGGTACCTTAATGTTGCTTGTTAGTTTACAGTGATGGCTTAACAAAAACAGATATAATTCAGGGAAATGCGTTCATTCTTACGCGAAATCTACGACGAATAGCTCATATTAACTTGTAGTACATTACTACATACTAGCTCGAGAATTTTCGTTCATATTATAATAAAAATAGGCCGTATATGCACTTGCCCCGTTTACGAACTTACCCCACTCCACCTTATAGGTACAACTTGAGTTTGCTAAGTAGACTTCGAGCGTTCAAGTCTCTCTGACTTAACTTTATATTTTTTAAAATGACTGCATCTAAATATTGCGAATTTCACTATAAGCTGTAGGGCTCCTGCAATTAGAATGAAGTTCCTGCTATACAGATTACCAAATAAACCATACAAACTAACAAAAATCTATCTCATTCGATACACCATTCACTCCACAATTAAACCCCTCAACATTAACCTCAGTCTTAACTTCAACTTTCTTGGTGTGTGGCGAACATCAAGCGTCCAGCCCGTCATTTACATCGCATTACTCGCGCGATCACGGCGCACATTATCCACGCGTTATCTAGATAAGATGGTATCTGGCCGACGATTACGCAGCCGTCAGAACCGTGCACGGACTTCCTGCACGGTCTCCACCACCGTTCAATGTTGCCAGAACTTTAGATGTGCAATCCGTGCTCGTGCCGATGTGTCAGAGGTAGGATACGGTGGCCAGCTGCTTCTGGGACTGTTATGGATGGTATTTGGTGTTTGTCATATTTTTGATGGGTTTGGATCTGATAAGGGATGGCAAGCCTAATGAGTTCTTAAGTTATTAGCTTGGTTTTTTGTTTAATGTATTTGTAAAATTCAAATGTAAAGTATAACCTAAGGTTTAACTTCTGCAATTGGCATATATAAGACATGGTAGAAACAGAGTGCTGTCTAATGTCAGATTAGCAGAAAATTGTATAATTGTATTTGTGTATAATGCATACTTTATTTTTTTCTACTATCGGTAAAAAGTAAGCTTTTCGAACGTCATTTGGTGACAGAAAGTAAACAATTGCAGGCTAATGGCCGGTTTCACCAACAAAAGTTAAATTTTAATCATGGTATAAATAAATAAAAGTAAATCGAATGTATGACAGCAATGTTAATAATTTCATTTGACATGTAATTTTGATTTGCTTTTATTTATTTAATCCAAGTTTTAAATTTAACTTTTGTTGATGAAACCGGCAATAATGCTCTTTACAAACCATTGTTTTTAGCACCGAGGCTAATTAAAGAATTTTTTTAATACAAGTAGTATTTTATCGGCCAATAAATACACAATACAAAAATGAATTCAGTGTAAAAAGTAATTCTTTTTGCACGTTACTAAAATAAAATAGTTGCTATGAACTATACTTAACTATATAATTTACAAAATAAATGTTACAACGTTTGAAATGTAATAAATAAAATTAGTATAAGTAGTAGAGTTAGTGGATACACTATTTTTTGCTATGATCGAGTTAAATTATACTAATTTTAAAAACTATTACAGACTACAAATGTCACTTTTCTATATTTTTGTTTTGTTTGTATTCATTACAATTAAAAATCCATTATTCTTAATTTCCGTTCGTAGACATAATGTATAACATACATGGATTACTTGCAGCCCTCGGTGTGCTCGTGCTACAATCTCTAAACTCTGCAAACTAGTTTGAACTCTAGAAATACAAATAACTATTGTGTCTCTTGTATAAATTCATTTTCAAATAGGCGAAGTTGAAAAAACTTAATAAGAAGTGCTAATAATAAAAAATTATCATAATCAGATAGATTAACAAAGAAGATTAAAATTGGAAGTAACTAACTTTAATTTTATCCCGGATTTATATGATTTACAAAATTTGAAGTTATAGTTAGTGATTCATATATCATATTAGGTTGTATTTTTGCCGCCCTTATATTTGGTACCGTAATTATTGGACATCAGCTGTCGAAGTGTAACAACATTGCTCTTGTAAATTTAAAAAAAAAATATTTTGTGGTCATCTGAAAAATAGTGTACATAACTCGCTCGAAAGTGCGATAACTGTGCTCGTGTACTTACATAAGTCACTCGGCTCTACGCGCCTTGTTTTTCAATTTGTACACTCGCACGTTATCTTACACTTTCGATGCTTGTTATGTAATATACTATTAAATTCATCACTGTAGCAGATTTTTGCGCGTGACGTGCAGTTAACAGCTGTTAAATCTGAGATTATAGAAGAGAGGAAGCTACAGGAGTAATTTTAATTTATTTAATTATGTTACTCTGTACAATAGGAACTGAATCCCAATTACAGTACAGGGTCCAGACTCACCGAACCGTAGTATAGAAGTTCATATACCTTTAGCTTGCATGGGATTCAAACTCGGGATTTTTAGATTCTAATGCCGTAACGCTATCCACACTATCTTACTGCCGAACTAATATGGTGAAACTTGATAAAATAATTTCTGGGAATGTCATAGGCGCGTATTTACTATAAAAATAGTATAAATAGAGAAATATTAAACCCAAAATAAAATGTGTATTGTAAAATGGAATACTTTATTTTCTTACAAACAACTAATTTCGACTTTACTAAGTTTTCTACGCTTTTTTTCTTGCAATTAGATAGTTATAAGTAACAAATAAAAAATGTAATTTATAGAGTAACATTAGCCTTCTATTTATTTTGTTTTCTAAATATCATAAAATGTGAAATGGAGAAGTTATTAACATTTTAGTGGGTGTTCAATAATTTACAAAAAAAATTGGATATACAAAAAAACACATTATGATTCTGTACTTTTAAAAATTAATTTTCTTTGAGAAATTAGAATAGTAAAATTTTTAATTATGTATTGCATAGGTAATCAACAATAAAAAAGTCATAAATGTAAAAAATTGTGGTCAGAAACAAATAAAGAGTTTTATAGTATATTTTTTATAAACATGCATGTTGAACAGCAGTTTACATTTTTATTAGAAGTAAAGAAAACTTCAGAAGCAGATGTTTCCTTTTTATTTTCTTATTTTATGCTGTTAATTAATGCACTCATGTAAAAACTAAAAGTGGGAAGTTTCTATGATTTTTATTAGTTTGAGAAATACATTTAATTCTTTTCTCATGAGTTTTTGCAGTTTCTTAAGTAAATTACCAGTTTATAAAGTCACTGTTTTCATATAAGTTTTTTGAGTTATTAAGAAAACTACATACATTATCAATGTTCAAAAAATAAAATTTACTTAAAAGATTAGTTTTTGTTCGATGCAGTTGTTAAGTGGATTCTTTTATACAAAGTATTCTTGCCGGTATTATTAAGTGTCATATTCATTTTTACTCTTAATTAGACATTTATAGTGGTAGGTTAATAAAAAGATAATTTGAGAAAAACTGTTTACCACTAATTGATGTATTGCAGAAGACATTTAATAAAGTACTCGCCTATTCTATAAATAAAAATTAAATGGGTGTGGCACTCTGCCGAATCAGATCTTGGTAAGTTATATATTTATGCGCGTGAAGTGCGGTTACCAGCCATCAACTCACGGCCCCCAAAGATGTTAGGGGTTAGGGGAGCCACAGAGGTAATTTTAATATGGTGAAAATGTTTGTCGGCTGTGGGAATTGAACCACGGTTCTCAGGATCCACAGGTCGACTAGATTTTGTAAATCACAGGGGCAATTTTTTTAATTAGTGAAAATGTTTGTCGCCTATGGGGATCGAACCAGGGTTCTTAGGATCCATAGGCCGACTTGATACCACTGAGCCATTAGTAATTAATAATTTGCATATTATCATCATTGGTATTATTTCACCTAACTTAATTGTAGGTTGTGGTTATATATAAAAAGGCGCGATGGTCGAGCGTGTTAATGCACATCTCTTAGCATACTGTGACGTCATCCGAACCAAGGTTCGTCAGTTCGAATCGGCCTGTCGACAAAGTATGATTTGTCATTAAAATAAAAAATACAGTTACTTGTATTAATCATACTCGGGCGCTATAAGCTAGTCACTTATACATATGCCTTAAAAGTAAGTAACATCGACTCAGAAAACCGGCAGTACGGCACCGTAAAAACTGCGGCTCGGTGTGCCCGGTAAGCCCAGGACTGTAGCGCCAGTAAAGAAGAAGAAGAAGAAGGTTATATATAAATGAATTTAAATTTGGTTTAATTGAATTGATTGTGGTGGGTAGGTTCAGGATATTGGTTGGAAGCGAATGAACGGTTGAACGGCATGCTTTGTATAAGAAAAGTGGGTAAACATTAAGACATCTCATGTGCGGCAACGGAGTGTTTATTCGTTTGCGGTGTCGGTAGTTTCCTCCTTGGGCCCTTTCATTTTCTTTCCGCCATGTTGCGGTGAGCGTCCGCATTTGCCGGTGGCGCTGTGCGCGCTTGCCCAGGTAGAACTATCGCGGCGGCGGTAGCGACTAGCCTCCGTGTCATTATAACGCGCCGGGCATTTTGTAAAATTACTACGTGAACTAACGCGTTGTATATAACCTGTGATTACAGACCCGAACAGAATGACAGCGTTTATTTCACATCCTGGCTGGTTCGGCACCCGGGAAGTTGGTTCTCAACCCCGCTATCGCTACTTCCATCTCTTGCGAATAATGACACTGAAATTAAAAATGAATAAACGTGCGCGTACACGGCTCGATTACAATCTGACCGCCTGTGTAATTTGCCCGCTGGAAATTATATGTTGACACATGTGTCGCGCGAACAATTGTTGTAGATAGAGACACGCCTTTACCCCGCACTCTTCTCGGAGCCCCATTAGGGAGATGAGCGCGCGATAGACGCCTAACATTTTGCTTTGAGCGCGTTTACTGTTTGTTTCATGTTCGCGGGCTACCGGAAACGTCTATTGTGCCTCACGTTACATGCTTGCTGCACGGTTAATAATGTTTACTAAATTGTTCTGGGTTGCTATTTCGCAATTTCAATTCAAACCTGCCTAATGGATAATTCTCTGAAACGTCGTGTACGCACTATAATAACTGTTACGTCTAATGGCTACACAGATATGCTTCCATAATGAAACAACTCATTTTTACTCAAATAAACAATAGCATTATATTAAAACGATATACAATTATACGGAAAATCGTGTCGAACATTTCTATGGAACAAATAACTTTCAACTTTTTCTTTTAATGTTTCAGAAAATTGTATTATTTAATAACATCCAAATGCTTTATACAAATACAACAATTAACGAACCATCTGTTCATTAAAAATATGACTAATTAATATTCTTTTGCATTTTACTAAAGTTTTTTTCTGAAAAGTGTAATTTGTTTCAATTATAAAGAGGAAAAATTGGGAGACCCCCTGGATTTGAACCTGGAACCTTATGAATTCCGGTCATATGCTTTAACCAACTAAGCCACGGTTACCTTGGATTCAAATCTGATTTTATTACAATTTTTATCTCTACTTTTAAAATGCGTCTTTAATTTTATTGATTACTATGGATTGGTATTGAGTCGGCCTGTGGATCCTGAGAACCATGGTTCTATTCCTACAACCGAAAAACATTTTCACCACATTAAAGTTAGCCCTGTGGTTCCTCCACCACTAACATCTTTGGGGGCCGTGATTTGATGGCTGGTACGCTTCACGCGTATAAATATATCACTTACCGAGATCTGCTTCGGCACAGTGCCGTACTCAGTAATCGGTTAAAGGCGTGATGATATATTTATATTTATTTTATTTTACTAAGTAATTAATTAGAAAATAATAATTCAATTAAAATTTGTTTACTGATAGACATAATAATGCAGAACAAACATTTTGAAGTTAAAATATGACAATATTGGTACACGATGCTGCATTTTGCTCCTCTAGTAATTAGTTTCGTTCATTCGTTC
Organism: Pterostichus madidus; assembly: GCA_911728475.2. NCBI lineage: Eukaryota > Metazoa > Arthropoda > Insecta > Coleoptera > Carabidae > Pterostichus > Pterostichus madidus. Next base: position 14,702,290 of record OU452313.1, on the reverse strand, counting down.
ACTTGTTTTCCGTTCTCCACTCTCCGCTTTCGATTCGACCTCAGCGGCCTTGTTGCCGTGGTGGTGAATCATATCCGAATAGTTCGCAGTGAACTAGTGTTTAATAAACTCATGAACTAGTTCGTTTCGTTCACTATAAGGAATAGTTCATATGAACTAGTTCGTTCACGAACTATACACCTCTATTTCAACTTCATCTAATTCTCAATCTCTCTCTTGCAGAGAAATTCGTGGAGACCTCTGCCTCGAGTGTAACCTCCACCCCCGAGCCAGCTACAAGTGATGCCGGGGACGGTGAAACGTGCGGGCGAGACAGTCCAGTGGACGTGTCCTCCACGTCAGACGGTGGCGCATCTGCCACCGCTCCGAGTGCTAGCTCCAGACGTTCGCCGCCCCCAAGGAACCCTCTACTACAAGAGAGGTACACCAGTGAGGAGCTTCGGGGAGTGACGTGCCATCTGGAGACCAAGGAGCTGTGGGATAAGTTCAATGATCTTGGGACTGAGATGATTATTACGAAGACTGGAAGGTGAGTAAAACCGAATTTGAATTTATTTTTTTGTTATACGTAATAGGATATTGTTGAGGATAAATAGCATAATAATGAAATATAGTGTCTACAATTTTCACCAACAAAACTTAAATTTAATCTTGTTCTTTTAGGCTTTAATGCAGATAATTTAGACTTTGTGAAAATGGCTCTTCGGATGATACACTGTCAAACTTTAAATTGATATAACCTAATTTTTGCAATTTTTTTAAAGAAAAGACGCTGTCTTAATTAGAAATTATGCTTTTATATTACCATCGTAGCAGACATTATTTGCAACTGTTGTAACTGATCATAAGAGATATACAGCCCGATTCTCAAAACAAGTTTTAGCTAATTCTGAATTTTGGATTATCTAATCTTACTCTAGTCCAATTTTAAAAAGTTATTCCAAATTACTCTCTACAAATCAAATAGTAACAACATTGTATTAGGGTTTGTTTATTTTTTTTTTGAGAATATGGTTTAGCTTAATTTGACTAATCCAAAATTCAGGATTAGCTAAAATGTTTTTGAAAATAGAGCTGTTCATTCTTAAAATATTAAATAATTTTGCATTTAAGATCTTAATTTTTACGACACAGTCTTACGAACGGTTAACCCCAAGAAAAATAAATTTAGTAAACTGCCAATTAATCATCAAATACATATTTGGGACGTAATGTTAAAAACTTAAAAGTTTATGGTAAAATTCAGTAATAAATCTATAAGTTTATACATCCATAAATATGCAAATTATGAAAAAACCCCAACAATATTAGCTGTAGAAAATATTTCATGAAGTCATAAGTTTTGTTGCGATTTAGTTCATCATATTAGAGCTTTACAAATCTACAAAATTTATTAAGTTACACAGTATTCTGCCATTAGCATACAGCTTGCTATCTGTTTTCTAAATATTTTCAGAAATAAAAACTAAAGTAATTATATTAAACTTTTATATAATATAAATAATTCTTTTATAGAAGAAGTACGAATAATATGGAACAAAAAAGAAAAAATTGAATTGTCATTTTATGTGTTTTCTACTTGATTCTTAAATCGTGGTAAATTATATTCAAATATGTTTATGTCATGAAAGTAATATAATAATTGATATGACTTTTATAATTATAAATTGAATTGATAATTATATGCCTATTATTTCTATTCTATAATTACAATAATTTCTCGTTATACTACTCAGGATTTCTATTATAATGTCATTCACATAATATGATAATTATTTAAAGAGTATTTTCTATAAGAAAATAACCATACTTTACCTATTAATTTTTATTCTATAATATTAAGGAAAGCTGAAAGTGAAACATGCAACTAATTTACCGAGGAACTACGAGCAAATTCATAAAATGTATTTAGCCACTAAGTCATTTTTAACTTCTTTTATAATTTATGGGGTGGCTAGCTCAGTTGTATGAAGTCGGCCTGTGGATCCTGAGAACCCTGGTTCGATTCCCACAGGCGACAAACAATTTTCATAATTTCAAAAGCTACCCCTCTGGCTTCTCCACAACTAACATCTTTGGAGGCCGTGATTTGATGACTGGTAACCGCACTTCACGCGCTAAATATATCACTTACCGAGATCTGCTTCGGCAGAGTGCCACATCCAGTAATGGGTAAAAGGCGTGATGATATATTTGTTTATTTAATATTTAAAATCTCAATTTTTGGAACCGAAACCTGAATAAATATCGTAATACAGTATTCATATTTAAATTGAACTGAGAAATATAGTCTAATATTAAATATAAGTATGTAAAAACAAAAGTTAAATTTGCCGACCTCTGTGGCTCAGAGGTCCCGGGTTCGATTCCCGGTTAGGGCTGGCATCAACCAGCGTCTGTTGCTGACTACAGCGCAGACGCTTCCATCATCATCATACCATCCCGGCTAGTAACCAAAGTAGTTGAAGCCGTATCACAAAAAAAAAAGTTAAATTTACTGTTTATTCACTACAGTAGCAAATCCCAGTGGTATGAAGTCGGCCTGTGGATCCTGAGATCCCTGGTTCGATTCCCACAGGCGACAAATTTTCATAATTTGAAAAAGCTATCCCTGTGGCTCCTCCACCACTAACATGTTTGGGGGGCGTGATTTGACGACTGGTAACCGCACTTCACGCGCAAAATATATCACTTACCGAGATCTGCTTCAGCAGAGTGCCACACCCAGTAAAGGGTAGAAGGCGTGATGATATATAGTAGCAAATCCACCTATTTAGATATGTAATAGGTCTAACAATTTATTATGAGATTACATTAAAGATTAAATAATGTTTAAAGACATTTTTCATCTTCCCTATGAATAATTATGAAAGTTTTGAAACCTGGCATACATATAATTAGAACCCAACAGAAATATTTCAGTTTCCTAAACTAAAAATTAAAAATTATCGCATTAATAGTTACAACCCACCAATTCATCTTCATTTATCCTTCTTAAAAAAAAAGAACAACTCGTTCACCAAACAAAACACAACCAAACACTAATAGAAACATTGGCAGACAATGTCGCATATAAATCATAATAATGCGCGATCCATCATGCTCAGGCGCATGTTGCTACTGCCATCGCGCATGGGAATGTGCAGGAAGAAATTTAAGAGACATCTTCGCGTTTAGACCCTTCCCAATTCGAACAAATACAAAATGAACTAACTTTGTAACGTTCTTAATATCGTGCAAGTGACGTTGATATTTGGTAATTACAATTTTTTAATTGCAATTCTAAATAAAATAATCATCACGCCTTTTTACTCGCCTACTATTTTTTAATATTTATGACAAAATGTTGCAGTGACAGTTATTGTTTCCATTGCGCAATTATTACTAAAAATCATAGTTAGTGGGTGGTTTTCTCTAAATATTTTAATTAATGTTTCTAATTTATGGTAACCTGTATTTAGTAAGATTTTCTGAGTATTGTCATAGAAAATCGTAGACCAATGGATAAAATGGAGACAAAGCTTGGCTATATTAATTAATTACCAAGCAAGAGATTGAGCGCTCTTTAGCTGGATTTATAATGAAGTAACGTAAGAAGTAAAGTAAAATAAAGCAAAGTAAATAATACATACATACATACATACATATCTTCACGCTATATCCCAACAAATGGGGTAGCACGAACCCTAAAATCACTCATAAAACATTCACTCATCACACCCATCAAACAACCAGCCCTCGTCAAACATTTTCATCCAAACACACCACCCTCACTTCAACCACATTTATAGATCACTCCATATAAACTCATTCATTTATTACACTCGAAAACATTATCACACAACAAACCTTCAATCACATCATTCCTATTCTCTTAACATAATAACGCAAGCAAATGACGGATTTATATTGAAAAGCAGAACCTAATACTGTTAGCCAATTAGAGATATGTAGAAATTTCTTTCCTTTCTTTTATAATTTTCCAACGACGTTGGACATAGTCAGCTAAAAAGTAAACACAAACCAAAATTTATTAATATAATAATATAACCTCAAAAACTTGCCGTTTGTTTTCAGAAGATTTCCAAATTCTTACTACAATTGCTGTTTTTTCTTTAAAAAATTTAAAATCTTTTGATGACTTTGTCATACAGAATTTTATTGGCCTCTAAAATTTGTATTACTTCTCTGTCCATTTTTGAAAAATTTAGATCAATCAAAAGGTATGACAGTGACAGCTGATAGATCACGGTCGGTAATAGAGATTACAATACGAAGTTTAAAACGGTGACTTCTGATTGGCCAGCGGTAAGAAATGTTAGGTAAAGTAACACAGAGAGATGAAAGTTGACCATTTCTTGCATTGCTTATTTTACATTACTGATTGCTTTACTTCAATATAAATGGTTCTATTTAAATCACAAGTTTTAATTTGTTGCCTTACCTACTACTTTTGTGTTTCTTCTTGCGTTACTTCATTATAAATCCAGCTTTATTTCGCCGACTTCAACTTATACTTATTTCATTAGAATGAAGTTTCCATTGAGAAAAGTCAAGGACGTTGAAAGGAGGGGATATGGCATTCAAGTCAAGACTGTGAGGCTCGGCAGATTGACAGAGACAGAAGTATTATTTTCTGTACCGTGCTTAGCCTGCTATTGATTGACATGTGTCATAAAGAGATTTGAAATTTAAATAGACAGAACAGAAACATTCTCTCTAAAAGATTATAAATTTTTACAAGGAAACTGAAATTATAAACACTTTGTTACCATTTTATCCACAAAAAAATATGTCCAATTCCATACAACACAAAAATTGAAACACAAATGACACTTCGTGGTTATGTTTACATAAAACAACGCTCCCTGACAACGTCTAAACGTCACTTTTCTTACATAAAAATTCAAAATATTTGAAAGAAGAAGAGATTTGGCTAAGCACGGTGCAGAAAAACTATTGTTGTCTCTTTCCCTTGCCCAAGCCTCACTTCAAACAATGCTACAGTATCGTCATGCCATATCCCCTCCTTTCAACGTCCTTGTGAAAAGTAACAAATAAATAAATAAGTAAATATGCAATTTGGTGTCGCATTGTTTGCGGACAGATTTTAGTTTAAACGTTTAAAGCGTTACCAAAGAGAATGTACCCTGGGCAAAATGTGAACTTACTTGACAAGTTGAAAGTTGAGTTCCCATAAAGTAGGTACTGTATTTAAAGGATAACTATATCTTATGTCATCATATTTGTCACATTTTGTAGTCTAATAGACCATTTCAAAAATGTCCGCGACCCTTAGGTGTTTATTTTTGGACCTAATAACTTAGTACCGCCTAATGGCGGCGAACGAGACATTTCAAAATGAATTTAAGTACAAGGTAAGTAAAATGTATATAGTGATTTCCAGTAATATAAAAATGAATTCCACATATTTTATCATATTTTTTTGGTATCCATTGTTGTCTATTTATTCTACGTATCCATTCTTTTCTTCTGTTCACGTTTTGAGGAAAAGAGTGAAATGAAATGCTTCTTGTTTTTTTTTGAATAATTATTACAACCCGGTACGCAGCATATAGTACCCGTCATAATTACTATTATTAATTATTTTTCAATGAAGAAACAAATACTAACCAACAAAAATAATCGAACTGTCACTTGTCAAATCATAAACAAAGATGAGTATACGGCACTAACTTTTTTTATCTCCGTCTAACGTTTGCACATGCGCAATGAATTTTTAAAATGGTCTCTAATTTTGTAGGAAAATATGATAGCAGAACTCGAGGAACATGGCGCTAGGTATTGGTATATATTCTATCAAATGGGGTAGCACGAAATAATTCTTCGATGAACATTCTTCCTTATCTTGACACACCACTTTAGTTCTGTCTACAGTTACAATTCTTTTCATACAAGTTTTTTTCTACGACTGAGCAGAAAGTAAATATTTCCAACTGTTAGCTGAGTGCAAAAAGTTGACTATTTACCGCTCATCGAGTTGCGATAAGAATTTACTAGTTGCCGAGCAGTAAAGTATGAGTGTATTATCATATCCATGGATACATGAAAACTGTCATTCGGTTGTCGCCTTCAACTTGCCAGCGATGCCGTGGTGTAGCGGTTATCACGTCTGACTAGCAATTAGACTGTCCCTGGTTTGAATCCAGGCGGCATCCGAATTTTCTTTAACTTTAATAGATTATCAGTCTCTATACTATAATTGGAATGATATGAGTAATTGTTACTTCTTTCATTGTTAACTGTCGTACGAATATCCAAACAGAAAAACTATCAAAAATGATTTTATATTCTTTTTAATAGAGTTTCTAGGAACTATTTTCTACGATTGCTATGAAAAGTTGACAATTACGGTATTATTTGTCATCGTAAAGTTAACATTTACTGTGAAGAAATCGAAATAGTTATAAACAACATTTTTCCTACAACTGTGCGATTTAGTAAATCACTAAAATATTATTAAAATTTATAAAATTTATAAAATTTTAATGATATTACATGACAACGATGTTTTACGGCGTTGCTATGGTTTGTTTGTTGATTGCTTGCACATTGTTCTACGTTATTTAAAAATATTTCACTAACGTCAAAATAATTTCTTCAAAATCATCTTGATTGGAATAGTACAGTGAGTGATTTTTCTTTATCATTAACACCTCCAAAGATAATTGAAGCTCCGGATCATACTATGTTGGATCTATTTTCGACAATGACAATCAACCTGCTGCTGGTACTTCTGAAGCTTCCGAAATTGTTACCAATAATATTACTGGTAATAATATGAACAGGTACGGAAGAAATCAATGTTTCTTTAGACACAAAAGTTTTCACTTTACATTATGTCAATATAAGCAACTGTAACAACTGTATTAATAATATACACAAACAATAAATATGAAGTATTTCACTTACTCTTTAAATAAAACCATTTATCTATATATTTTACTTTGTTCGGTTCTTTTTATTAATTGTCTACAGATTAGATATGCAAATTATGGTTACGTTTATAAACGTCAAAATATACTACTGCATATTTACTAGCGCTGGTTCACCGTATCTTCTTCTTCCATAAGCGTCTGTGGTCAAAATATGAATTCCGCGCTCGGCGCGAAATTTAAATCGCTGTCAAAACAATATTCTTTTGACAGTTACGTAATGAAGCACTTTCCGCACTAGTGTTTCTTTGCTTTCGGAAACGCACTTGGTCTGCATTCATCTACTTTCCATACGTAACCAAGGCAATTATAGTTACGTAATAACAAAGAAATCGCACAGTTGTAGGAAAAATAATTTTGCTGTATATTTTTACGCCCGTTTCCAATGGAAAAGCGAGAAAAGTTATCAGGGATACACAAAATAGAAACATATTGATAGAATAAATTTTTTGTTAGTACATAAACATTTTTTTTTTCATAATTTAAGATGTAATCGTAGAAAAAATTATGTGTGAACCATGGGAGTAAAGTGTCTGTTCCTCTTAACCTATTGCAGCTCTGCTTTCGTGTTCGAGTAATAAAGAATCACTTTGAGATCTTAATACACAAATATCTATAATATTCCTCTAATACGGAATTTTTCGTTCATGCAACAAACCTTCTATCATATTCATCCATTTATTCCTCTAGGTCGTCTACGAAATCTCTTACCCTTAATTTCACCAACATACACTTTTTTCATCTATCTTTCATTTCATTTAAGTTCCATTTGTTCAAACCATCTTAACTGACTTACACACATATTCTTCTAATAAAATTCTTCTCAATCTCACACTCATCATACATCAATTTACGCTGGTAGCACGGTATTTATTTATTTATGTTACCCTATACACCAGGAACTTGATCCCAATTACAGTACCAGATTCGGGCTCACCAAGCCGTAGTGTGGTAGTTCATATATGTTTAACTGGAGCGAGTATCAAACTCTGTACTGTTAGATAGTATACAAACGGAGATATAAGGCACAGCAAAATTTCTTCTGGTACGCAATGATGTAAGTCCTAGTGTTCGAATTGGCAACGTCCGAAGTGTGTTTTCACCGTCAGCTGCGGGATTGTCAAAAGCCATCCTCGTTTATTGATGAGCGGCATTAAGCGGACGAGTCGCGACGGCTCTCGATAAATAACTCGCCGTGGATTCTGAAATCCTGATTGGAATCATTGACACCCCGTCGTCTTGGGCTGACGGGCGCTCAGAACGCTTATCGCTTTGTTAATGCTGGGTTTCCACTCAGATGATGGAAAGGTAGATGGTTTTGATGTCTGTATGCTCGATTAACCGCATTTTTTATACTTGGAAATTTGTTTTTCAATGCTACTGATGTTTATTCATTCTTAGTACTAGCTACTAGGATTAGTGATGCTGTGACGCGAGACGAGAAATACTTCTCTCGTTCTCATCTCAAATTTTCGAAACCTTAATATCTCCTACATAATATTAACAATAGAGATATAGCTTATTGTTATATTGTTTCTTTTTCTAGTTTTTAATAATAATTTTTAACAACAACTGCGTATTTTGCGCTGTCACACGTTGTTAAATCATTTTAGACCATCAAATTTCAAGATAAGTAATTTTCTATACAATAAATAGCGTTTGACAATTATATACAAAATTCTAGATAAAATGAAAATATTACACACACTGTGTGTCCCAAATGTAATAATTAGAACATTTATTTACTACTAGCTATTACCCGCGACTTCGTTCGCGTGATCTACAATTTAATGCGAGTACCCGGCATGCGTTGCATTGCAACTCAAAGAAAGAAAGTGTTTGTGTTTAATTCTGTTTATTGAAGTGCTTTTGGATACACAATATTTTTTATTTTTCTCTTTGGGACGTACACGAATAAATCAGAAGGTTTTTCGACGCGTGAGCATGTTACATACAGCTGTCCATGTGTGAAGCATGGATTTTCCAAATTTAGTCCACATACTTGTAGCGATTGTCCCTGTGCTTTGGTAATGATCATTGCAAATAAGAGTCGTGCCGGAAACTGTAAACGTTTGAATTCGAATGGTATAGGACTGAAGCTTTATTATACCTATATGTTAAGATTGATTCTCATCTATACCTATACCAAATTTGAATCGAATCAGTGTAGTACTTTTCAGGATAGCTAGCAGCCATTTTGTTTCAAGATGGCGGACTGAAACTTTATTATACCTATATGTTAAGATTGGTTCTCTTTTAAGACTACACCAAATTTGAATCGAATCAGTGTAGTACTTTTAATTGTTATATTAATTATGCTGTTTTAATATAGAATATTATGATACTAATATATAAGTAAGCTCGTGTGATGTATTAAAGTGCACGACTCGATGTGGAATGCTTTTAATAGCACTAGTGCATTTTTAATATATATATATATATATATATATATATATATATATATATATATATATATATATATATATATATATATATATATATATGGGCTGGCTAGCTCAGTGGTATGAAGTCGGCCTGTGAAGCCTGAGAACCCTGGTTCGATTCCCACAGGCGACAAGCAATTTTCATAATTTCAAAAAGCTACCCCTGTGGCTCCTCCACCACTAACATCTTTGGGGGCCGTGATTTGACGACTGGTAACCGCACTTCACGCGCAAAATATATCACTTACCGAGATCTGCTTCGGCAGAGTGCCACACCCAGTAATGGGTACAAGGCGTGATGATATATTTATTTATTTTATTTATTTATATATATATATATATATATATATATATATATATATATATATATATAATATATATAATAAAAATGACAGGTCTAGCCTCCATGAAGTAGTTGTAACAAAATCATTATAAGTGATTTTATATTATTTTAAAAACAACGTCATTGGAACAACAGCTATCAATTTTGTTATAAATATTAGAAGTGAATAGGCAGTTTTATCAACCTTCTTTTTTAAATCCATATAATTAAATTGTGGCGTTAAAATAAGGACATGTATATTAAATAAGATGTGTGTATAATATAGTTTCAAAATTGTTTGCCGGACGTGTTTGATACGCAAAAAAAAAACTGATTTCTCATATTATTTCCCTATGCCAACATTTTTCTAAGGACATATTGTATGTTCATTAATGTTATTAGCCAGTGTATCATTTACTGTTACTTCCTGTAATTGCTAAGAACTAATAATTTGGAAGAAAAATGTATTTGAAATTAATAAGACAATATTTCAGCGAGGATTAAATAGAAATGAATCGTTTTATTTTTTAATACTTCCAATTTTTCAATCAAAACGCTAATATCACTAAATCCTTTTTTATATTAACTATTTTTTGTTTTTTGTTTGGCACGGATAAAAAATTAATTTATTTTGTTTTTCACTTTCCGTAAAAAAATACAATTAATTTCGTTTATCGTTTTCAGTCCCAATCCAGTTTAATCTCTGTGATTATAAGCTCCACAGACAAATATTTGAAAAAAAAGTATTTTGTATTTTTGTATCTTTTCCGGATTAAATTTCTTTCAAATTACAGGTAAAAATTAAACGTTGCAATTACCGATAATACAGTTTCCATATAATATGCTTGATTGCCATTTAATAGATATTAAAATTACACTTTCTACTTTATCCATTTACAGACATTTTACTGTCAGAGTAATGTTATTATCAATGACGTTTAATTTAAATTATAGCAGCAAGTTTAGCTTTTATCTTCAATGAAAAAATTTAAAATTAATTGACCACGGTTTGTAGTAAATAACAGAAAAGTTATCGTTGATATAGTGGCACCAATGACGTATAGAATAATCGGCAAGTTGAAAGTAAGACATCTTGTCGTTTGCCTATTGTTTGCGGAACAAAAGAATAACTGTAGCGCCCACAACTGTGCGTGTTCGTGTAAATTAAACTCAAATGTTTTGCGTCAATGCTAATATGCGTTGCGAACACAAATGTGATATTAAATGATGAAGACATTACATGATCAAGCTGAAATATTAAACAAATTGACTGAACACAGTATCAGCCTTTGTTAAATACATAAATTTGTGTAGCAGTTAATGCTGATGACATGACACAATATGCGGGCTTGAAACTTGTAATTTTATTATCAAATTGTAATACATTCTTTTATCAAGTAATCACTATACAATTTTTGCAATGATACGTAACTAAACTGGGTTTACACTTACGGTTTCTATGTACATGATTTTATATTTAGAAAAACGCAAACAATTCCAAAGAATTGTTCATTCGTAGCAAAACTGTAAAATTGTAAATAGGTAATAAACAAAATTACACTAAAAGTTTGTAGCTATATGCAATATGGAATAATTTATGCTATAATTGATTTAATTTTATCAAAATTTCTTTGAAGTTTTACATGTGGAACAAATTTTTGTATTTGTATCAAATTGTTCTAAACAACATATACAAGATTTTTGTTAAGAAAAGTTTAATAACCGATTTGGAATCTATATGTCGTAAAGTGTTTTACCGCCGATTTTTTTAATAATAATTAAGTATTTCTAACATTAGTAAAACTGTAGGCTTTTCGAAAATTATTTGGTGATAGAAAGTGAACAATTGCTATTGACAATGGTTTCAAATAAATACTTATTTTCCGTGCTCATTTGTGTGCAGAAAGTGATTATTTTTGTGTCAACAGAATGATAATATTGTTTTCGATTGTTATAAGTATAAAAAATGACAGTAATATAAAGAATCCGCAACAACCTTTCATATTAATTGAAAAAATAAAAAGAGATTTAAAAATAAAATAATTTCTCGTAAAAAAATAGTAAATAAAAACACTTGGTTGTTTCAAAGAAAATATTTATATTTGATACTTGATGCGCATTTCGGTTTTTACACCATCGTCAGAAGTGACGAAAAGTTCAAAATCGATCTATTTATAGACATATACATGGGGTACCTGCAAGTACCTACAAACACTTTAGAGATGGAAACAGTTTATAACATTTGTGAACGGGTCCTTAAGAAATATTGAGGGACTGCTATTAAAAGATTAAATAGAATTTAGTAGAGGCGAATGAATGAGATCTAATTGTTCGTTCATAAGATTTTTGTTTTCTTTTAAGGCTTTATTTATTTCAATCGCCTCCAATTCATCTTGAATCCTTTCTTGGCAACATGTAAGACTCTTAGAGATTCTATTGATATGCCGTGTTTATTTTCTATAAGGTGTTTCGCGACATTAGAATCGGTTTTTCCTAATCTCCAAGAGCTCACATGTTCCTTAAATCTAATATTAAAACTGCGGCCTGTCTGTCCGATGTAAATAAAATCGCAGTCTTTACATTGAATTTCGTAAATACCGCTATTGTTTAATTTATTCTTATCAATAATTTTATTGTTAACTAGTAAATTTTTTAAAGTAAAATCATTATAAAATGCCGCCGAAATATTTCCAGTTTTTAGTTGTTTGGAGATTTTATTACATACAGTTCCAAAATAGGGTATTTTCCTATAAATTTTACAATCTTCCACCGCTTGTCCTGCATAAATTTTACCTAAACTAAGTTTCTTTTGTTTTTTGTAAAGTAAACTATTGACGTAACTAATGTTATGTTCTTTGAAACAACCAAGTGTTTTTATTTACTATTTTTTTATCAAACATGTTTCAACAAGTGCCAACAGCTTACTCAATTAATTAATTTCTCGTAGTTTGAAATGCCGAATTATCGCAGAAAAAATATGATTTAATACAGGTGAGGAAAACTTTCACAAGCTTTTTAATTATATCCTTTCAACCCTTTACAATATTAAAATATACTATTGTGAATCTAGAGCAGAAAGTAATCTATTTCCGCTCGCGCATGAAGATTGTCGATTTTTCCACGGTTTTGTTGAATATCTCTTTGCAATACTCAGAGCGGCATGAATCGTTTAGGATATTGTGGAATAATGTTTTTATTTGAATTAATGTGAAATTAGCATAGATGTCATATATCGATTTATGGGGTAGTGGCTCAGTGGTATCAAGTCGACCTACGGATCCTAATAATCCTGGTTTGTTCCCCACAGCCGACAAATATTTTCACTAATTTAAAATTACCCCTGTGGCTCCCTCGCCACTACCATATTTGGAGGCCGTGATTTGACGGCTGGTAATCGAACTTCACGCGCATAAATTTATCACTTACCGAGATCTGTTTCGGCAGAGTGCTACATCCAGTAATGGGCAAAAGGCGTGATGATATATTTATTTAAAAAAATAAATTTTCACGACCGTAGTAATAGAATGTAACATACATGGTGGCAACGGCCATTGCAACACTTGAGTTACAATATAATATTTCTGCACGTAGTGTACACAATATTATTTATACGACTATGTGTATATAGACATGCTTGAAAAAGAATTTAAAATCATATTTGAGTTTTTCTGTTTTGGAAATTCGTTTGAAAATATTGACAGTTTTCATGTATCCATAGATACGATGATACACTCTTAAGCTACATTCACAAATCGAAATTAGTTTTTGTTTTATGTTTTCTATTTTTGTTTTAATAACCTTATAGACATGTTATCTTATGCAGCCATTCACAAATCAGTATTTAGTTTTGGTTTTAACATAAAAGTTTGCAAACTCCAAACTTATGTTTTAGTTTTACGTTTTATACTTAGGAATAGACCAATAGGACAAAGCGTAGAATGATGTAGTGATATATACTTGTCTCTTTCTATCATCCTTTGCATTGACGATAACCTAAGTTTGTTTTTATTCGAGTGTCAAAATGAATGAAAATAAAAACAAGATTTTAATACCTACTTTCTTATTAAGATAATATTTGTCTTGTTCTTCCAAAAAATACGAAAGTAAACAAACAACATATGACAGCATGTGTAACTTAGCACATCTGACAGTTGCATTTACTGTATTACCGATCTTCTAAAATTTATGATAGATGTCACTTCTAACTAAAATCGACAAAAGCAAAACTATTTGTGAATGGCACCTAAAAACACACTAAACATAAAGCATAAAACAAAAACTAATTTCGATTTTTGTTTTAATAACCTTATAGACATGTTATCTTATGCAGCCATTCACAAATCAGTATTTAGTTTTGGTTTTAACACAAAAGTTTGCAAACTCCAAACTTATGTTTTAGTTTTACGTTTTATACTTAGGAATAGACCAATAGGACGAAGCGTAGAATGATGTGATTTATACTTGTCTCTTTCTATCATCCTTCGCATTGACAATAACCTAAGTTTGTTTTTATCGGAGTGTCAAAATGAATGAAAATAAAAACAAGATTTTAAATACCTACTTTCATATTATGATAATATTTACCCTGCTCTTCCAAAAAATACGAAAGTAAACAAACAACATATGACAGCATGTGTAACTTAGCACATCTGACAGTTGCATTTACTGTATTACCGATCTTCTAAAATTTATGATAGATGTCACTACTAACTAAAATCGACAAAAGCAAAACTATTTGTGAATGGCACCTAAAAACACACTAAAACATAAAGCATAAAACAAAAACTAATTTCGATTTGTGAATGTAGCTTTACTTTACCGCTCAGGGAGTGACAAAATCTTATTGTCGTACGCGGAACGACAAACGTCAATTTTCTGCACACAACTGACAGTTGAAAATGTCTACTTTTGTCACGGTCTAATGCACATTAGCGCAAACTTAGTTCGGCAATAATCAATCACCTTTAATTAATATCATAATAGATACAAGTCACTCGCTGTTTAATTTTACTTCCAAATCTTTGCGAGAGTGAATTTTTAATGTTTGTTCGTATCAAAACAAAGACAACAAATAGATTTTAAACATGTTTGTCTAGCTGCAAGTACAACATCGGATTCAAATTAAATTTAATGATTATATATTAGGATAAAGTTATTCTTCGCCCAATTAAAAATGTCTTTATGTATACGTGATGTGACGTCGAAGGTAACTTGACTATTATAACTTCAGGGAGACGCGATTCGAAAAAGCTTGAGAAACTGTACGGTTTATTGTAATAATCAATTAAAGCTGTGCATAAATTTTTAGAATAATTTCTTCAAAATATTTTGCACTTCGGGCTCGTTAGGTAAATGTGTAAAGCGAAGTCTATCAAAATGATATCTTCCATAAATTATAAAATAGAAATATTAAACCTGTGGTCCGATAATAAATTCAAATCTTAAATTCTCGTGTTGCGTTCTTAAAAAGATATTTTCCAAATTCGAACACGATCATAAGAACTGCAGGTGCAAAAGAGCTTTGATATACAATTCAGGTAGTAAATTTAAGTCTACGAATCCCGCATGATTGATAAGCTACAAGAAAACATTAAATGTGTTTGTTCTTAAAACAAAAACAACGTTCTTAAATAGTATTTCCTGTTACAAAATGATTGAAAGGTGTTTTTCTGCTAGTGATTTAGTGGCCAATATTTAAATTTTCAATGTCAAGCTCATAAAAAACACTGGGCATAAAAAAGCAAAAGCAACGAAGAGTGTTTCTTCCCGTGACCGGTGGAGTCGCCTGTGTCGCACGCGTCACGCCACCGTCATTAGTCACGTGACGTGTATTAATGCGCGCACCTTGTGTTTAGGATTTTAACGCTGGACATTTTTAAACAGTTCGTTTAAAACAGGAATACATCATCCGGCAGAGTTCGTGGTTTGGCGGTTTGGTTAGGCTCGTACAGCGGCACGCCGAGCGCTAATTAATTTTAACAGCTCATTCCAGCGGCCGCTCGTTTGTAGTTCGCGCCGCCGTCGTCGTAAGTCATCGCGGCGGCGGCGACGGTGGGTGCGTACTGTTCTGTACAACACGCACTGTGCGACGCTTTATTAATGGCGCTTGCCAGCACAAGTGACGCAAATTATGTGTAAGCAACCTACGGTCGCACACGAGCTCCAGCTATGTCATTTGCTTCAGGATTTTGACTAATTCATTACTTGATGAGGCTTTTTCGTTGATTGGATAGACCAGGATTAGATTTGTGGTAATGGTAATGCAATGTATGTCACACTACTTTATTTACCTCTTTTATTTCAAGTTATACGTTTGCCAATAACTTGGTGTACAGACAAAATATATACAGACGTTTAACTAAATGAATTCAAATGGCAACGTTTTTTTATGAATGAAATTTGTAGTTTTTGAACGAGACTGTATTGCAGCGCTAATGTTGCTTATTAATTCATGAACGATAAATTAGGAATTTATTTTGTATTGTGAATTAATTTTTTTTAAATGTATTGTGTATTGTGAAATTATAATTCCTAAACTATTAGTGCCATAATTATGAACTAAATTGATATTAATGCTGTAACCCAGCCACGATAGTCGAGCGGCTAACGTAGCAGTTGCTTGACATTCCATTCCGTAGATCGTGGGTTCGAATCCCGCCCAGAGTATGCATGTTTGAGATGTATTTTTAAGGGTTAGGTGGGAAAACAGCCTTTGGCTGAATCTCACCTTTGACCATAAGTGGCAAATAACATAAAATAAAAAACAAAAACAAAAAATATACAGAGTCATCCAGAATTACAATTGTCGTAGATAAAAAACCCTATCATTTGAATAGATTTAGTTAGACTTCTATACATATTTTCTTCGTGGTAAGGATCACTATTTCTCTAAATTCGTTGTGTATTTAAATAATATTTGAAGTCTTTGGCGACTGTCATCCTCTTGGAAAAATCCAATTGCAATCAAATATCCGGTAGCCGAATATTCTGTTCTTCGGCCAGAAAAAGATATGTATTAATATTAATTGTAATCGTACTGTCAAAAATAATAAATATCGTGATAGAAGGGACAGTAGAAGAAGAAGGTAAAATAAGCAGAAAGATGAGGACGATGGTAGAAGGCTTGAAAGAAGGAAGAAGTTGTATAGAAATGAAGAGGCTGGCCCAGAGTAGAATAAATTAGAGAAGACATATAGAACCTACGTTGATTATGATGAATACTACTTGAAAAACTTTAAATTAAATTAAAAGTACACCTGTTTAAAACGGTTGCCATTTAATGATCACAATGCAAGTGTCATACAGAAGTCAATGCTCATGCTCAAGTAACTAAGAATCACGCTTGTCACTACACCTATTTCATTCCTCAACTATAGTATTTTTTATTGCTATCTCACTACATATGTCTAGTTACGACCATCCTTATTTTGCAGAAAAATAAAAATCATGGTAAGCTTTCTTGCACGAATATGAGTTAACTCTGGAGTTAAACTAACACGTGTATATTCCTGATTTATCTCGCTGTTTTAAATTCCAATATGACTATCATACATATGTTATGCTTTATGTGATTTTTAATTAATTACATGGTGCGGTTGTACATTAAAATTTAATTATTATTAGTAGAAGTATTAATATTAAATTGTTACTAGTTCTAAATTTATTTTGAATTTATATGACTTTGAAATGTGGACCTCTCAAATATTTTGACATTTGATAGGTGCGTTTCACTTTACCCGTCGTCTACGTTATACACAAGCCTTAGAAAGTCAAATGAAGGAACAAACGTTGCAAAATTTTACCACAAACAGCGCTCTTTGGAAATCAGTACGATATAAGGCGTATTCCATTTGCCATTCGGATCAGATCTAGTTTACACTTACTGAACCAAATTACTTATTTATTTCACTAGGTTACTTCGCTCATTTTATTTCTAAGACTAGATTTACTCAGTCAGATTTAACATAAGGTAGTACAAGTATGACGGTGGCGCCATCGGTTGTCGAATGGCGAAACTGGCACTCAAAAAAATATAAAAATTGAAGAAAATAAGTGTTTTATACCTATTATGATTTGAATATCATGAATTGTTAACAGGTTGTTGGTCTCGTGAATTTTCAAATACCATACCACCGTGTGGTGTTGCCATTATAAATTGAGATTCTTATATATCTTTATATTTCTAATTAGTAAATAATGAGTGATGCATGTATACATTTCCTACAAAATAAATATTGCTTCAGTTATTTTCGGAAAAAGCTCCATTTGCAGCCAAGTTTAACATTCAGTGTTGCATTGTCTTTTTTTTGTAACATTCCAGGCCTTGTGTGTGTTACTGTTAAAGTATTTAATGTCCTTAATTCCATAAAATACCTAAGTAATTTATAAAATTATAAATGTAAAAATTGTATTATTTACCAGTTACCAGTATTTATATTACAATGCACCCTTGGCAAGACTCAATCGCACACATTTCTAACACACAAACCCTAAGCTAGAATACATGCTCTACACATCCAGCCATTATATTTGACTTTTACTCAAATTAAGCCGAATTTTGTACATTTATACAAATATTGAACATGTTTTTGGCAAGGATCGCTTCGCTCGCATTTTAAACAAACAAATCTTAAGCCCATAAAACGCACGCTCCACAAACGTAAGCTCATATACTTGATTTTGGCAAAATTTACATACTTAAATATTGGATTCCACACTTTAACGAAAAAAAATATATCATCACGCGTTTTACCCATTGCTGGGTGTGGCACTCTGCCGAAGTAGATCTCAGTAAATGATATATTTATGTGCGTGAAGTGCGCTTACCAGCTGTCAAATCACGGCCCATAAAGATATTAGTGCTGGGGGAGCCACAGGGGTAATTTTAAATTGGTGAAAATGTTTTGCCGGCTGTGTGGATCGAACCAGGGTTCTTTGGATCCACAGGCCGACTTAATACCACTGAGCCATTACCCCATTCTTTAACGGTAACATATTTAATGTCGGCGATACTATAACTTCATGATAGAGATTCAGTTGTTTACTGTGGGTTAAAACTATACATTTTCATGTAGTCCAAAGAATCTATATAGTTACTTGTTAATAATAGTAAAAGTTTAAAAGTTATGTACTACTTATTCCATATGACATGTTACTTCAAATTACTTTTAAAAATCGGACACCGATAACAGCACATTTTACGGTAAAACACTTAAATACAAAAAAAAAATCTCAGGAATATGTTTTAAAAAGTGAACTAATTTAATTCTTAAATACAGCTAGATTAAAATTCTAAACTAATTCTACCAGAAGTGTAAAAATGTATGACGAAATATTATTTGTAAAACATATTTTAATAATAAAGAGACAGAAACGAAATATGGAAATAACGAATTAAAATGCGTACGAGAACATGAGATACATATCATTTAAATTTATGTCGACTATATTAACGATGATAGCCAGAACAACCACGAAAATAAAAACTGTAAATCCTAATTGCGAACAAAGAGAATAAAATTATCAAAAGTAATTAATTTTATCTCGCTAAAACATAAAAAAGAAGCAACGATATAATATTTCTTCCAAAACAACAAGTATCGCATATTTAAAGAACAATTTACGCTTGTAAGTTTGATTAATTACTCTACCTGTTGCAAATGATAATCCATGATGTTAGCAAAGATCATAAATTATCTCTTGCGGGTTTCAGAGATCAATTACATTTCTCCCTAAGTCTCGACCTAAATTCATAACAAATTATCACTTTAATCGGACATTAACTTGGTACTCGGTAAACGGTAAACGGGAAAATTCAAATGATGCTGCCAAGACACAACCGCTGTCGGTAAGAGATCGTTAATTATTTACCACCGTTCAGAAGTTATTTCACCTGAATTTAAGACCGTTTCCTTGCTTACAAAATCGTAGTTATAAGTATAAAACTGTTTTTAAACTTATATTTGTAATAAATTTTGTAAATTATTGTTCGAATAAATAGACAAATGGTTAAATTAGTGATGTCATTTTTTCCGACCAATTTAATGGTGTAAAATACAATCAATAGACCATTTCAAAAATGTCCGCGACCTCTAGGTGTTTATTTTTTTAACTAATAATTTAGTGCCGCCGAACGGCGGCGAACGAGATATTTCAAAATGAATTTAAGTATAAAGTAAGTAAAATGTTTATAGTGAAAATGAAAACTTATTGTAGTATCAAAATAAATGAAGTATATTCATCATTTATTTACAAATTATAGATGATGGATTTGGTATAATAACGTATCCATTCTTTTCTTCTGTTCACATTTTGAGGAAAAGAGTGAAATGAAATGTTTCTTGTTTTTTAAATTATTATTACAACCCGGTACACAGCATATAGTACCCGTCATAATTATTATTATTAAATACTTTTCAATGAAGAAACAAATAATAATCAACAAAAATAATCGAACTGTCCCTTGTCAAATCATAAACAAAGATGAGTATACGGCACTAACTTTTTTATCTCCGTCTAACGTTTGCACATGTGCAATGAGTTTTGAAAATGGTCTATTGAATATCAAATTAAAGTTATAATCAAAAATATATTTTTTTTTATGGAACGCCATATTGAAAATATCACCATAGCTAAAGTAAATTGTAACTCAAATAATGTTAAAGTTTATACACAGCATCGCGTACATTCTTCGGTCAATAAAAATTTGCAAAGTTTTTAATTAGCTTCATGCGGAGTACACTTCCAAAAAATTTGAAATTTACAAAAGGCATTTGTCCCAAATATTCTTTAAATCATAACAAAAATCACAACAATAGATCAAACCGTTTAAGTTGTAACAGTGGATGTAGATGTTGATACAAAAAAAAAATAACCAAAGCAACCACGTTTTTCAGAAACAGTTATGTATGTACCACGGGCGTAACTTGCTTTTATGACCTTTGGGGTTTTTTTAACACTCGGCTGACGCCTTGGGCTCAAAATCACATTTCTCGTCATACAAGTTTTATTACGCCCTTAATACATGAATAACTATTATAACCATAATTAAAAAAAAAATTATAATATTGATTTCCATGGTAATATCAGGTCTATAATATTTACTTACTATCCACCGTGAACAGTAAGTAAATATTACATATCAAGGTCCTGTTTATTTTAACAACTATTTGATAGTTATCAATTTTGAAACCTATTTTTCTTTTTCTTCTATTTTTGCAGGTATTGTAAAAAATAGCTTACTAACCTCGAACTGTGAGTGATTATTTTAGGTCGCGAATATTTAGGAAATCTCGACTCTTCGGACCTCGATTTCTCAAACTACATTCTTGATCTAAAAACTGTCACTTACAGTTCATGGTACGTCATATACTATTCATAAATTTGTTTTCGTTTTGACGTTTTTGCCAGCAAATCATGTCAAAATTAAATACGTCCTATGTGTTCTACACTTTAATTTATAATTATTTATATGGGGTAGCTAGCTCAGTGGTATCAAGTCGGCCTGTGGATCCTGAGAACACTGGTTCGATTCCCACAGACGACAAACAATTTTCACCATTTTTAAAAACTACCCTTGAGGCTCCTCCACTACTAACATCTTTGGGGGCCGTGATTTGACGGCTGGTAATCGCACTTCACGCGCAAAATATATCACTTACCGAGATCTGTTTCAGCAGAGTGCCACACCTAGTAATGGGTAGAAGGCGTGATGATATATTTATTTATTTATATTTTATTTCTAATTTCACGCCGAGCAAACTATATTTTAGTTGTTTAATATCAAAAACTTATAGAGATTCTCAAACAACAACCGAGTCTTGTAGCAAGCAATCTTAAAAATTTTGTTTTCCAAACCTCTTCAAAAATGTAAATTGTCACCATCATCAGACACTAATATGTAACTAGCGGGTTCATTGACTGACAATCGAAATAAAGAAAATGTAAGAAGTTCCTTAAACAACAAGCACATTCTACAAACATTCTCTTAAATTTAGCTTTCCAAGCCCTCCGAAATACAAATTATCACCATAATCAGACACTAACAACCGTCTTCGTTGACTGACATTCGCGAAAATTCACCAGACGCTAACTAGACACCATCGGTCGTCCCTCAGGGCTTCGCTCTTGCGCTTCGCAACAGCGTGAAATATGCAAAGAGCCATCAGCGTAATTGCACCACGGCATCCGCTCGTCGAGTTAATCAAATCGACGCCGTGAGGCGCTGCTGTCGGCTGTCATGGCGTCGGAACGCAGACAGCCATGAAGTCTCATTTATTAGCGAGGAAGTACTGGAGGGCAAGGGGATGAGGGTGAAGTTCGGGGTGACATAATCTCGTCGTCGGGTGACTGCAACCCGCGAGGGAAATTTCAGTTCAGAAGAATGGAGGAATTATAGAATCGATTGTATTTTTTCAGAGTTCAGGTTGGGTTACATGAATTTCAATTGTGTTTCAACTTGTATTTACTGCAGAATTTACCCATATGATTTTCTTCTATTACTCTTTTCCCGTAATCATTTCAAGCCTGTATTATTGTAGGAAAATTAAATTATTTTTGACAGTTACTAACAAGCATAAAAATAATATATTACAAATTTTACTAACATGTAAATACACTACAGACTTCGCTGGCGTAGATAGCTGAAAGTCCTATATCAGAGCATCCCTTGAATGATTATTATTAAAGATAGAAACAAAATGGTAACGTGAATTCAAATTGTCTTAAATATTTGGCATTAAATATTTTCTAATGTTCGACATTTCTTAATTATTTTGCAGACAACAAAAATTCTTCCTCTTCTCCTGTCTTTTTATCTACGATCTGTAAAAAAAGTAAGCATTTCGAGCTGCATTTGGTGAAAGAAAGTGAACAATTGCATACCAAGGTTTCTTACAGACCTATTGACATGGGGTTCTTCGTTTATATTATTTTCTAAGTTACTAATATTAATTTTTTTTACAATACTTGTACTGTAAGTAACCTATTAATGACAAAATTTAAACAGTAAGTGAAACTTTTATTGCACAGTGGTTTTCATGGTTATATCAGGACTATAATATATACTTACTATCCACCGTGAACAGTAAGTAAATATTACATATAAAGCTGCTGTTTATCTTGACAACAATTTGACAGCTGTTAATTTTGAAACCTATTTTTCTTTTCCTTCTATTTGTGCAAGTATTGTAAAATATAGCTTACTAACCTCGAACTGTAACTGATTTTATTAGTTCACGAATCTTTGGTAAATCTCGACCTTTCGGGCCTCGATTTACAAATAACTATAATAACGTTTTAGAGAGAAAATACTCGAAAAGGATGTCAAAAGGTCAAGATATTTTGAAAAGACTATGCCTTGTTGTCGCAGTACCATAAACAAATTCAATGATGTAATTGTCGTCCTACCTGACATGCAGTAGCGTACCTAGGGGGAGGGGGGTGCGGTCCGCACCGGGAGGCACATATTTTGGGGCAGCATTTTTTATATTTAGTTTTAGTTGTAGAAAATAACTTGTTCACTTCATAAGTTTACTATTCGATTTTTACGAATTGTGAATTATTATATGATTTAGAATATTTTTCTTCATCGTCAAGTCAATGTAGGGTTGAAAATATTATCTCGAAAAAATCTTTTGTTACTGCCTAACGTAAATATGCCATTCAATGGTAAAAAAGTTCCCTATCTATAGTTTGTCTCCATTACAATGATTTATTTATGTTTATTAATTTAATGGGGTAATGGCTCAGTGGTTTCGAGTTGGCCTGTGGATCCTGAGGACCCCGGTTCGATTCCCACAGCCGACAAACAATTTTCACCAAATTAAAATTACCCCTGTGGCTCCCTCACCACTAACATCTTTGGGGGCCGTGATTTGATGGCTGGTAACCGCACTTCACGAACATAAATATATCACTTACCGAAATCTGCTTCGGCAGAGTGCTACACCTAGTAATGGGTAAAAGTCGTGATGATATATTTATTTTATATTTATTTTTTTTAATTTATAAAAATCACCATTTGATTGACTGAAAAAGGGCGGCAAATTGGAGACCGCACTGGACGGCAAAAGTTCTAGGTACGGCACTGCTGACATGACCTATAGATACTCCAGTTTCTTGAATCTAGCTTTTATAGTCAATTTGCTATATTTTTATAGACTTGAAACTAATTGAAAAAATAGTTCTCGTCGTTACATTTTCTTTGTTAATAACAGTAAAAAATAGTTTTCAGTACAATGGGTAATTTTTCTATTTACGCAAATTATTCATTTTATGATGAGAAATAAATCGATAATAACTTAAAAATAAAAATAGTCTATAAGTAATTATCACTAAGATAAAAAAAAAGTGTAGCTGGAAGGTACGAAATATGACAGTTTCGTTAACTTTAGCTGCGGGTAAAATTACAGTTTTTGTTATGTTCAGGTTAAATTTGAAAACAGTAATTAATGTTCATTTCTTTATAATTAACATAATCAGAAAAGAATTGAAATTTCACTTCTGTATGCAAATATTTTAGCAAAACTGTAATTATAAACTGCAAGTTATTATTTTCTGTTCGTGCAATAACTAATTATATATGTTTCTGCTACCACCATTATAAAATTCTTAATGAAGGGGAGTTAAAAATTCGTTAAAGGAGCATATTTTTGACATATGTCTTTTAAATACACCGTGAACGCAGTGGGATGGGAACTACAAGTGAAAATGTTCACACAAATGTTCCAAAATTGAGGCAATTTTTTACTAGGTTATTATACCTATTTTTCACCCAGTAATTAATAAAAGGTGAACTTTAGGCGTTAGGAATTAAAATAGTAATTTGAATTTAATGATATTTGGTTCTTTGATCGTTTTACTTATCTATATAATAAAATTAGTCATCATCATCACACCTTTTACCCATAGCTTGGGTGTGAGACTCTGCCGAAGCAGATCTCAGTAAGTAATATATTTATGCGCCTGAAGTGCGGTTACCAGCCATCAAATTACGGCCCCCAAAGTGGTTAGTGGCATTTAATGATATTTGGTTCTTTGTTCGTTTTACTTATCTATATAATAAAATTAGTCATCATCATTATACTTTTTACCCATTGCTTAGGTGTGAGACTCTGCCGAAGCAGATCTCGGTAAGTAATATATTTATGCGCCTGAAGTGCAGTTGCCAGCCGTCAAAATACGGCCTCCAAAGTGGTTAGTGGCATTTAATGATATTTGGTACTTTGTTCGTTTTACTTATCTATATAATAAAATTAGTCCGGCAGTACAGTGATGTGGATAGCGTTACGGCATTCGAATTCGGAGATCTCGTGTTCGAATCCCATTCAAGCTAATTTTATATGAACTATCACATTACGACTCGGCGAGTCAAGACGCTGTACTGTAATTTGAATTAAGTGTCTGTTGTACGGAATAGCATAAATAAATATATAAATTGCATTAAAATAAAATAATTGAATTATACAGAGATAAATTGGGATACCGCCAGGATTTGAACCTAGGACCTTTGATTTTCGGTCAACTGAACTCTGGTCTTCATATAATTAAAATCTGATGCTATTCTTATTGTTCTCTCAATTAAAATAGAGAGAAAATTGGAACATCATCAGATTTGAATTACGAGTATTACATGGAGACCATAGCTCAGTTTGTTAACAGCATTTGACCGGAGTTCAAATATTCCAGGTTCATATCCTGGTGGTATTTCAATTGTTCTTTCTGTAATTCACTTTGATATTATTAATTGTTAAGTATATATTTGTTTTTTTTTTTTAAAAAAAAACTAGAGATTTTTTTTAAATTTGTATATTTTACACATACGAAATGTTTGAACAAAAAGCAATCCTTATTTAATGGCAGTGCATATGGGGATATTATATTTGGTTAAACTTCGAAACTAGCCTAGTGCTGCCATCTCACTCAAGCTTTGCACAATTCATAACCTCAAAATAACACATTTTCTAACATTTTCGCAAACATTTCACTCTAATGGGGTAGTGGCTCAGTGGTATCGAGTGGACCCTGAGAACCCAGATTCGATCCCCACAGTCGACAAACATTTAAAAAAAATTAAATATTATCCCTGTGGCTCGCCCACAACTAACATCTTTGGGGGCCGTGATTTAGCGGCTGGTAACCGCACTTCACGCGCATAAATATATCACTTATCGAGATCTGTTACGGCAGAGTGCCCCACCCAGTAATGGGTAAAAGGCGTGATATATTTATTTATTTCACTGTTCATAACCTAAAATTAATCACTTCAGTATTTTCGCATTCTCAGAGTTCATGCTCACGGAAGGAATGATAAAAGAAGTCCCCTATCCAACTCTCATCTCCTGGTATTCCAGACGTCTGATTCCCTGCTCCTGTTTGCATCGGGTTCGCACACAAATCTGTCTTCGGAGCCGGTAACGAGCGTCGGCATAACGCACACACGCTAACGAGCAGTGAGCTTCTCGTGTTGCGCTACTGCTTGGGAGGTCCACAAAGCCATCTCAACATCTTGCTGTTGCTAGTGAGATAGTAGTGTCTATCCATAATGAAAATTGCAGGAATTGTTGCTTGTGAAATAATAATGTAAATATATCTTCACGACTTTTACTTATTTACTGGGTAGTATATCTTAGTAAGTGATATATTTTGTGTGTGAAGTGCGGTAACCAGTCGTTAAATCAAGGTACCTAAAGATGTTAGTGAAAGAGGAGCCGCAGTGGTAGTTTTAATGTGGAGTAAACTTTGTCGGCTGTGGAAATCAAACTCGGGTTCTCTAATTCACAGGCCGACGCTTTTTCCTTAAGGTATCTACTCCATTAATAACAATGAGAGGTGATTATCTTTTGTGGAGTAAATTGATTCTGTTTGGTGATTACTATTGTTTTAGTGATATTTAAAATTTATATGAAAATCGGGCTACATATGGGAAATTCGTTTTTATTTTTGAGGGCATTGTTCATCAAATTATTTTAGAGAAAATTGAAATCAGTAAATAGATTACAATTGATTCATTTAATAAATAAATAAATAAATATAAATACACATATCATCACACCTTTTATCCATTACTGGATGTGGAACTCTGCCAAAGCAGATCTCGTTAAGTACTATATTTATGCGCGTGAAGTGCTATTACCAGCCGTCTAATTACGACCCCCAAAGTTGTTAGTGGTGGGAGAGCCACACGGGTAATTTTAATTTGGTGAAAATGTTTGTCGGCTGTGAGGATCGATCCGGAGTTCTCAGGTTCCACAGGCCGACTCGATATCACTGAGCCATTACCCCATTATTTATCCAATAATCGTGAAAATAAGATTTAAATAAAATGAATCCTAATTACAATACAAGAAATTAATCCGAATTAATAACTGGGATGCAGTTATATTTTCCGCGACTTTTAAAATATTAAATTTTTGCTTATAAGGCAACAAGTTTACTACTCCGGTTTCAGTGGCGTATCTAGAACTTTTGCCGTCCAGGGCGCTCTCCAATTTGCCGCTCTTTCTAAGTCAATCAAATGGTGGTTTTTATAAATTAAAAAAATAAATATAAAATAAATATATCATCACGACTTTTACCCATTACTGAGTGTGGCACTCTGCCGAAGCAGATCTCGGTAAGTGATATATTTATGTACGTGAAATGTGGTTACCAGCCGTCAAATCACAACCCCTCAAAGATGTTAGTGGTGGGGGAGCCACAGGGGTAATTTTAATTTGGTGAAAATTGTTTGTCGGCTGTGGGAATCGAACCAGGGTCTTCAGGATCCACAGGCCAACTCGAAACCACTGAGCCATTACCCCATTAAATTAATAAACATAAATAAATAATTGCAACTGAGACAAAATTGGAAAACTTTTTTACCATTGGATGGCATATTTAAATTAGGCAGTAATAAAGGAATTTTTTTTGAGATAATATTTTCAACCCTACATTGACTTGATGATGAAGAAAAATATTCGAAATCATATAGTAATTCATAATTCGTAGAAATCGAATAGTAAACTTATGAAGTGAACAAGTTGTTTTTTACAACTAAAACTAAATATAAAAAATGCCGCCCCAAAATATGTGCCGCCCGGTGCTGACCGGACCCACCACCCTTCCCCCAGGTACGCCACTGCCTGGTTTGTAAAATTTTCCATTTCAAACCCTAAAATAAAATATATATATATATATATATATATATATATATATATATATATATATATATATATATATATATATATATATATATATTTATGTCATTACGCCTTTTACCTCTTACTGAGTGTGGCACTCTATCGTAGCAGATCTTGGTAATGGGAAACCACAGGGATAATTTTAATTTAAATTTTTTATGGGGTAATGGCTTCAGTGGTATCAAGTCGACCTGTGGATACAAAGAACCTTTGTTCGATCCCCACAGCCGACAAAACATTTTCACCAATTTAAAATTACCCCTGTGGCTCCTCCACCACTAACATCTTTGGAGGCCGTGATTTGACGGCTGGTAACCGCAATTAACGTGCATAAATATATCACTTACCGAGATCTGCTTCGGCAGAGTGCCACGCCCAGTAATGGGTAAAAGGCGTGACTTATTTATTTTATTTTTAAAATTGTTTGTAAATAAATAAAATAAATATATCATCACGCCTTCTACCCATTACTGGATGTGGCACTCTGCAGAAGCAGATCTCGGTAAGTGATATATTTTGCGCGTGAAGTGCGGTTACCAGTCGTCAAATCACGGCCCCCAAACATGTTAGTGATGGAGGAGCCACAGAGATAGCTTTTTCAAATTATGAAAATTTGTCGCCTGTTGGAATCGAACCAGGGACCTCAGGATCCACAGGCCGACTTCATACCACTGAGCTAGCCATCCATAAAATTGTTTGTCGGCTGTGGAAATCGAACCGGAGTTCAAAAATCCACAGTCTGACTCGATACTATTGAGCAACTTACCCAGGATAAACTAAATTAAGTTTCCATATCAATATCTAAATTTTACTGTATAATACAGTGAGCAACAGCTGCCCCTAGTCGTATTTGTTTTGCATTTTGTACATTTATTTACATTTCGTCAGAGTTAATACAAAAAGAAACCAGTACAATATAGAGCAAATATTCCCTTTTCATATGATAACAGAACATCAATATCTAAAGTGAAGATAATCCCAGGCATCGGGGGCAAAGCTATGCAGGTGTATAACTCAGCATCAGAATGATTCTGCGGCCCAGGTGCTCATGTCAGAGTGTCTATCTGTCAGTCTCCGTTTGTTTTATCTGTTACAATGTTAAACACGTCGAACATGCACAGCATCCGGGACCGCACGCATCCACGTCCCCGTTATTGTTGGCAATTTGGCACTTCTATAAATACGAGCGTGGAGTCAGTTGATGTCGGGAGCTCGGGACTTGAGGAACGGTGGCGCAGAAACAAAAAGTTGCCGCGGCGACAAAAAAATCCTTAACTACCGCGAGTCAAGAGAATTAATGATGCGAAAGCTAAACGACGTTCAAGCTAAAATTAACCAGGGATTACAAAAAAACATTCAATTTACACTCGACACACGTGAGAAATATTGCAGAGGATGCATTTGTGTTATCTTTCGACTGTTCAATGAATTTTTGTTGCCCTTGAATAACCAGAACGAAAGGATTCGATCGCAGTCGTAGTTAAGAAGAATAATTAATTTAGAAGATATGCAAACTGGTTTATTTGCACTTTAAAATAATGAAAAAATGTATGATGGTTTATTGATAATTAAGCTTAATGTCTTGGGTTCGTTAGATATGCATTTTTTCGAATAAGAACTTGATGACTGGTGCTTCTCACATTTTCTCAGTTTGCCCTTTAGAATATAGAAGAAAAATCCTGAAATGGAATATTGAAATGTACTTTATACTCGGTTTATACAATTTTTTCTTTTTACTTTCTTATACACAGTATATGGTTAGCTCAGTGGTATGAAGTCGGCCTGTGGATCCTGAGAACCCTGGTTCGATTCCCACAGACGACAAACAATTTTCATAATTTCAAAAGCTACTCCTGTGGCTCTTCCACCGCTAACATCTTTGGGGGCCGTGATTTGACGACTGATAACCGCACTTCACGCGCAAAAATATATCACTTACCGAAATCTGCTTCAGCAGAGTGCCACACCCAGTATAAGGAAGTATTGGAATCGTGAAAAAAATCGTTGATGAGATTTTCGCGGAAATACGTATTTTGAGGTCCACTGAATCCGTTTTGATCATTTTCTCATTGATGTCTGTGGGTGTGTGGATGGATGGATGGATGGATGGATGGGTGGATGTGTATCCGAGTGTGCAATATCTCATGAACGAGATAAGATTTGTTAACGAAACTTGGTAATTATAAGTTGAAAATACGAAGAGCTGAGTTGATTTTGAATAAAATTGAAAAACCGGAAGAGGAAGTTTACTGGACACACAAAACAATAAATTACATTTATTTCATCAATGGAATCAGTTACGTAAAAAAGTTTCAAATAAAAGATGTTGGCAAAAATATTTGGAACATAATATGTTATTTGAAATTCTCCTGTATATGCGTCTAATTTTGAGAAAAACTAATTTTTATATTTAATAATATATTTCAATAATCATAGTAGCAATAGAAACAAAAAACATAAATTTTAATTTTCGCTTTATCTAGTTATCTATGTCTTTTTTTCGGTAAAACAAATACATAATTAAAATGGTCAACTAATTTGGCAACTTTGTCTCAATTTAATCGACTTCGTATCTCACGGTTATTAAGATACCAAGGGTTAGGCTCGAAAAACAGACATTCTGTATATGCCTCATCAGTAAAGTTAGACATAAAGTAGTCAACATTACTAAAAAAATATATGTAAACAAATTTGATATTTTATATGTTTCAAACTAAATTACATGTTTAATAATATTATGTAACATTCATATATTCTAAATATTAAATATGCTGTATATAAGAAAGTCGTGTGGTGCCCACACCAGATTTTTTTAATTTGAGACTGAATATATTAAGCGCATTCCATTTGCCATTTGGATCCGATCTAACTTACATTTACTGATACAGATCATTTATTTATTTCGCTGGATTACATCGCTGCCTTTATTTTCAGTACTAGAATTACTGATACTAATTTACTTTGAAGTAATTCACCTTTATAAATGCATCAGTTTGCTTAATTCAGTTCATTTAGTCATGTGTCGAATTTATCTGAGCTGATTTAAGTGAACCAAGTGGCAAATGGAATACAGCTAATAAGTGTAAGTTAGATCTGATCCAAATGGCAAATAAAATACGCCTAATTACTGATAATTTTAAATTAGTATACTAGAAATGTAATAACCCGTGAGATGTCTCACGGTGTCCACGTGTGGTAATCGTGAGATATGAAAATGTGTGTGAAATGTACTAAATTTTCGTAGCAACGACAAAAAACAATCTTAATGGTCCTACAAAAAGATAAATTTTAATATCTGTATTATAGTGTTTTTATACAATTTGCAGAATTAACACATTTAAGACCTAAACTAAAAAGATGAACAACATTCTTCTATAAGCTTAGTTTTTAAAAACTTAAAATAAAATTTAATTAGAGTCGTGTTAAGGACCGCTACCTATTTGTTTATATGTCGCATTTAACCTTATGTCCTATATTTTATTGTTTCTCAGCTTAAAGTATGTTCAAACTGTTTAAAATAAGTTTTTAAATTTTAAAGTGCTGAGTTGACATTTTAAATAAATAAAAAATATAGATATATCATCACGCCTTTTACCCACTACTGGGTGTGGCACTCTGCCGAAGCAGATCTCGGTAAGTGATATATTTATGCGCGTGAAGTGCGATTACCAGTCGTCAAATCACGGCCCTCAAAGGTATTAGTAGGGAAGGAGCCACAGGGATAATTTTAAATTGGTGAAAATGTTTTGTCGGCTGTGGGGATCGAATCAGGGTTCTTTAGATCCACAGGCCGACTTGATACTACTGAGCTATTACCCCATTGACATTTTAAAATCTTCAAATGTTTTAGATTCATACTTAAAATTATTTTCTATAATAAACACTGCCTAAATAAAGCTTAAATGTTAGTTTAATTCTTCCTATAAATGTTAATGATAAATGACATTTGTAAGGTAGTAATGGACAAAAGGCTTAAAATTGTATATAAATTTATTGAAGTATTACAACGACGTTTCGGCCAAGGTTATGGCCATCTTCAGGTCTAAATGATAATATAAAATAATTAACAATCGAAAAATTGTATGTTATTATTTAGACCTGAAGATGGCCATAACCTTGGCCGAAACGACGTTGTAATACTTCAATAAATTTATATACAACTTTAAGCCTTTTGTCCATTACTACCTTACAATATTATTATTGGCTTACTAAAATAATCTACTAGATAAATGACACTATTCTTCTCTGAATTAAAGTAGCAAAATATATTAAATTATTAATATTGATGAGAATATAAGTTATAAAAGTAAAATGCAAAGCTGAATACCCGTAATATCCATGAATAAAATTATGTATCTGATAGATTATCGGTTAAAATGGTGACAAGAATAAATAGCCTAAAATACAATAATATTCCTATAAATAATGTATTAAATGTCCCACGTATTCACAGATAGCTACTTATTTAACACCTATATTGAATAGCATATAAAGCGATAACTATTCATATCACAATATAATAATTTATGAAAAAAAATCAGTAGGTATTATAAATAAAGCGTTTCTCTTTCAATACACATAAAGCACACCAAATCTATACTGTAATAATGCTTTACTAAACGCCAATTTCCTAATTTTATCGGTATTTAAAAGTATTTTTATGTATTTTTGAGTTTCCCACAAAAACAATAAGAAATATCAATATCTCACTGTATTGTTTATATTTCTATGGCATTTGAGAAACTTCTATCCTTCGAATTCAAACGACTTGTACAGTTGTTTACCAGATGGCAATACCTTATTACACAAGTTAACATTCTTTAAAACACTATTATTTAAATCATCATCATCATACTTCTTATGCAAATTAAAATACTCCTAGTAAGAACTGTTTAGAAACATTTTTTGTTGTCAAGTCGTGACAAAGTGTTGATCAATCCTTCATCTATCAAAGGAAACAGCTCATCTTCTTATTTCATCAGCAACAGCTCGCTTGTTTGTACTTCGAGGATTAGAAATTAAACTTTCAGTTTGAAAAATTATCTCTGCAAAATCTCCTTGACATTTTTTAATGTTACTGATTAATTATAATTCGTTTGACAGCAGCTATTTTATTTATTGTTATCTTAATAAGTTTTTGTGTAATAATATCTTTGAAATGTCATCCAGCACCCAATTTTCTAAAGGATGTAATTAGATGAATCACACAATTATGCATAATTGCTTGTAGCATAATAGGTATTGGTCTGGAATAATTTTTTAATATTCGAATAAATTCTAAACATTTGAAGGTAAAATAGTTTTTCTTCTCAAAGATTTTATTGTTTAAAAAGTTATAATCTATATGAGTCCATGTAGTTTACTGAAAATGCTTGTTCTGTTTTTAATATTTCTTTTCAAAAATAGTAAACCGAAAGAAATGATTCATTTTGAGCTTGAATGTTCAAAACAAAAAGTGTATAAATCTCCAATTTAGTTGATTATTAATTGAATACAATATTACCAAAAAAATAAACAATATATGGTAAGATTTAATAAAAGAGTGGGTAAAGAATGATTTCTGTAGAATGTCAAGCTATTATTTTTTATATGCAGTTTTTATTTCGATTATTAAGCTTTCTATTCAAGACAGTGGCAGGCTCAAGGGGCATGGGATGATTGTCCTCCCACCCTCTGAGAGATCTTTTTTTAATCTTTAAGGTATCGTTCCTTGTAAAATTACAGATAAATAAATATAAATTTATTATTTCGATTAATCGTATGATCTGACTGCTTACTTCTCATACGAAGTAATGTTCACATGTTAGATTAGCATCGTCGAAAAGCCGTCACTTAATCTTAATAATATAATTATTATGTAACTATAAATATAAAAACTATAATCTTGAGTTTAAAAAAACAAAATGCTAGTGCTGTTACCGCATTTAAAAAATTTATTTTGTTGTTTATTCCAATAATAAATAATCTTTTTCGCGCCTTCGTTCGACAGTATTACATATTTCAAAATCGTTCGGAAACCATGTGTTAAACGAACGCAGTTCGGTAAAAACTGGGACCTTCTATAATGTTAGTTTTGGCATCACTGGCTGTCAGTGTCAGTGAGTGCTTGGAGGTTAGAAATTTTGACCAATTTTGGAGCATTGTAAACTCAAATGTAAATAAAAATGTGCAGTTATATATATATATATATATATATATATATGCAGATACTTGAACTATCTTTAATAAATAATATTTATAGTGTAATACGCCGTAGAGAAGAAAATTCAGCTGGGCGAATCCAACTTATAAAAATAGGAATGTTACGATGTTATGGGGTGGCTAGCGCAGTGGTATGAAGTCGGCCTGTGGATCCTGAGAACCCTGGTTCGATTCCCGCAGGCGACAAACAATTTTAATAATTTCAAAAACTACCCCTGTGGCTCCTCCACCACTAACATCTTTGGGGGCCGTGATTTGACGACAGGTAACCGCATTTTACGTGCAAAATATATCACTTACCGAGATCTGCTTCGGCAGAGTGCCACACCAAGTAATAGGTAGAAGGCGTGATGATATATTTATTTTATTTTACGATGTTATGAGATAAATTGTCAATTTCATGCGTTAAGTGCTTGAAAGTTAGAGACTTTTAGCAATTCTAATCAATATATATATATATATATATATATATATATATATATATATATATATATATATATATATATATATATATATATATATATATATATATATATATATATATAATCATCACGCCTTCTACCCATTACTGGGTGTAGCACTCTGCCGAAGCAGATCTCGGTTAGTGATATATTTTGCGCGTGAAGTGCGGTTACCAGTCGTCAAATCACGGCCCCCAAAGATGTTAGTGGTGGAGGAGCCACAGGGGTAGTTTTTGAAATTATTAAAATTGTTTGTCGCCTGTGGGAATCGAACCATGGTTCTCAGAATCCACAGGCCGACTTCATTTAAATCGACGCGGAAAATCTAGTGTATCACACGTCCAATATCTCTTTGCGAGTATATGCAATTTGCAAGCAAAGTATGCTCGCTATCTTAAAAGTACTGTTTATGGCCTAGTGATACAAATACCTATTCTTTCAATAATTTCATCTGATTTTTTATTTATCTTAGCATCATCTGTTTGTTTAACCTAATAGGTATAACTTCCAGTAACTAAAAAAAAAGTAATTCACCCCTCCCCGAGATATTTTATAGATCCGCCACTGATTCAAGAGAAATTCAAGTGCCGACCACGCGTCTATCTACATCAATTCACGGTGTTTAAACATTCAAAACCAGCAAAAGACGCAAAAACTCCAATCCGTTAATGTCCCTCGTTTAATCGTATCGCAAACAGAAACACAACAACCACGAATAAAGCGTTGTTGTGGCCAAGCAACTTTTCAGTTCGCAAAAAATCCAATGATACTCAGTCGAGCAGAAGATTACCACGCGGCTCTGCAGCCATCAAACGCTCAAAGTGGTTCGCGGCACCGAGCTGATGATAATAATTAGCGCAGAGCGTGATGACGATGAACTGGTGAACACCTTAATTGATTCCGTACCGAATGAGTGATGGACCCGTACGTCATAATAACGGGGAATCATATTTCGTTACGAAGGAAACTGTGGCGGTACTGAACGTAGCCTGTAATTAAAAAACACCTTGCTAGCGCTGCTGAATGTTCTATCTTACTCGGACGATTCGAGTTTGTCTTTCTCTCTACTGCTGGAGACAAAGATACCAATTTTAGCAAAAGTGTAACATGGCTAATACTGCTAATTAAGTTATTTTGGAAAAGATGTGCACAGAAAAGACTGTTCTACTCGATGTTTTCTTGTAAAATGAAAGATGAGAGATGGACACGAATTTCAATTGAATTACTAATCAGTTAGGGTAGTATTTATTAATCCTGATCTTTAGAAATGTACGTCTACTTTCAAAAGTTTATATTTCCTGTAAATTATAATCTTTTACAGAAAATTCAACAATCTTTTTTCATACTTTACTACATGACATACGAACAGAAAGTTTTATCAAAATTAGTTTTAATGGTAAGTTACTTATACAGGCTGTTAAAAAAGTTCCGGGACGGTGAAATATCTCGAGAAAAACACATCGAATCAAGAAACCAAAAAACACGTGTTTCATATTTTGCAAAAACCTATCTAAGCACACCAAACACAAACCCAAACCCCCACCTCAGGGGGTGGGGCGGGGGGCAACGTTGAAACCTTAAATGGGAACCCCGATTTTTATTACAGATTCGTATTATGCGAAAAAAATAAGTTAATTTTATCTGAAACTTTTTTTCCAATTCGGAATAGATGGCGCTCTAAACGCAAAAATAAGTTTTGACATGATTCTGAAAGAAAAGTAAAAAACGGTCTAATATCATAAGAAATAAACATTGGAATCAAATAAAAACATCAACATAATCACAAGTAGCCACAAGCCTTTTCTTTGCAAAATATGAAACACGTGTTTTTTGGTTTCTTGATTCGATGTGTTTTTCTCGAGATATTTCACCGTCCCGGAACTTTTTTAACAGCCTGTATATCATTGTTTGTCTTTTGTCATTTTATTATTAGAATTAAAATTTTACATTGTATATTTGAAAACGGCTAAAACGTTGTCATTTATTTAAAAGAATTAAATAAATTTAAACTAAGTAACCCATTTGAATTTTATTTCAACCTATCCTTAACAATATTTTCAGTTTATTTAAGTTCTAAAAAGATTAAATAAATGGTTCGATAATTTTATGTCAAAGACAAGCATTATTACGATTGGTTCTATCATTTCCATTTTCATGCTGGGTTGCATGAAAGTTTTATCGGTTCATTAGCAACTAAAGGTTCAATAAATTTCCGAAAATCCCATTTGATACTGTTGCTAGATAAACAATTCTTTAACTAAAGAGCTCTTTATTTTTTTCTTGCAACCCAGCATCAATATCTCAAATCCCCAAACCCATATATTCCGTTTATTCCTTTCATGTTCGACTCAAATTAATGACGTAAGGTTCCAAACTATCTCTGGGTTTATTAATTATATCAGAACAAAGTGACATGTGACATGTCCTTTGGAGCGCTTTTTAAAAAGTCAAAATTGCAAAGAAAATTCGATTTACTCAAGCAATTTACCAATTTACTTGTTTTTCAACGAAATAAATACGATGATTCAAGTTTTACATAATAAATAAATAAATAAATATATCATCATGCCTTCTACCCATTACTGGGTGTGGCACTCTGCAGATCTCGGTAAGTGATATATTTTGCGCGTGAAGTGCGGTTACCAGTCGTCAAATCACGGCCTCCAAACATGTTAGTGGTGGAGGAGCCACAGGGATAGCTTTTTCATCATGTAAATATATGTTTTAAATCTTTAAAAGAGCATATATTTCATATATACATCACGCTATATTCCATCAAATGGAGTAGCATGAACCCTAGAAACATTCACTCATAAGATTCATCAAATAATCAGTCTTTGTCAAATATTCTTATTCCAAGCATCATACTCGCTTCACCCATATTCATAGTTCCCTCCATACAAGCTCATTTATTCATCACGCAACAAACTTTCAATCACATCCATCCATTCACTCCTAAACAACTTTTTCATGAATCTTTCATTATAGAAAATAATTATATCCATCTAGCTACATCAAATTATATAGCAGATTCTGAATTGGCACCATAAAACATTTTCAGCCCGATTCTCAAAAGAGATTTAGCCAATCCTGAATTTTGGATTAATAAATTTAAGTTAAATTGTATTCTCAAAAATCTTTAAATAAGCTCTAATATAATCTTATTACCATTAGGTTTGTGAAATGTGTTTTGGATTAACTTTTTGAAATCGAACTAGAATAAAATTAACCTATCAAAACTTCAGCTTTAGCTAAAACATTTTTGAGAATTGGGCTGTTTAAGAAGAGCTGTACCAGTAATGTAAAATATCTGAATCCTTCGACCATACAAAGTAGACAAAGTATTAGAATATTTGTTGTGAAGCCAACACATCCTAAAGTGGGGGAAGAGAAAAGGCCCATATAACTCTGTTTACAAATAAGTTCCTTATCAGAACTGCTATAATATGAGTATGTTTTTAAAATAAAATTTTAATTTTTCCTGCCTATTATAAATTAATAATAATAAATGAAAATTTCTAACGCTTTGCTTATTTAATCATATAAAAATATGAATTCTAAATTTGTAATATTTATCGTAATATATTCAAAAATATTTTCATATAATAAATAAATAGTGCGAGATTAAAAAACTGTATTATCAATATTACAAAACAACTATTAGAAAAAGGTAAATAAAAACGTAACCATGTAGGCCAATCCTCTTACCCCACTATTTCAGGTGCTGGCTTCACAAAATTGTGTAGCTGAACATAAGGAATTACTCCTCTGTTTTAGATAGTCGAAGTAGAAAACAATTGAAGCAAAAAATTTCCTCGACTCTTTAAATTCTTGAATTAAGATTACCAACGGTGTACATTCAAAAAGTTAACCATTTTTTACGTGCAGTAAATTTAAAAAATCCTTATTGCAATAAGTTAAATTATTCAGTTTTAATATTAAGAATGTCTATAAATATAAAAAATACTTGAAATGAAGAAAGCTATTTAAACTCTCCTCACGAGCACTGACGAGTTAAAAACTACTCAAATGTCTCATTTACTCTCTTACTCCTACTGCCTCTTTTACTTCTCTGAGAGTCTCGAGTAGAAAAGCGACAACGGCAATTGCCCGTGACGTCACGGGCCGTCGCGATGCAGGCGGCGTAGACACGAAACATCCGTCACACGATGCCCAGATATTAGACGCACACCCTGTATATTGAGTGCTTCACTGCCTGCCGTTTATTTTTTGTTTGAAGATGGTTTCGGATTTAATGATGGTTGAACTTTTTTCAGACTAATTAGCATGCAGTGTCATGAAATATAGATGAGGATAATAATTTGTTGGATTATTATTTCAAAGAAACTCTTCCGAATTTATATTCGTAGATTTTAAATCACCCGATAGATTTTCAAAATACGATTCTTTTTTCGCAGGACAAAATATCTAGAAATATCGGTAGCTGGAAAATTTTTGCGCCCAAATGTAGGAAAAAGACTTAGTGATAACATTAGTAAGTAAATTTAGTATGGAATTATTTAAAATTATCGAACTAGGATTATTCATAGTTTAAAGAGATTATTTACCGGGGAACTATGAGCAAATTCATAAAATGTATTTAGCCACTAAGTCAATTTTAACTTCTTTTATAATTTACAAAAATAATATTAGCTAAGCTAGCTCAGTGGTATGAAGTCGGCCTGTGGATCCTGAGAACCCTGTTTCGATTCCTACCGGCGACAAACAATTTTCATAATTTCAAAAACTACCCCTGTGGCTCCTCCCCCACTAACATCTTTGGGGGCCGTGATTTGACGACTGGTAACCGCATTTCACGCGCAAAATATATCACTTACCGAGATCTGCTTCGGCAGAGTGCCACACCCAGTAATGGGTAGAAGACGTGATGATATATTTATTTATTTATTTTATTTAAAAAATAATATTAGTAATACAACCAAGTGTTAACTTTTAAATTATATATTCTATATCTGCTCTGAGTTTTGCATAAAAACATGTTACACTTAATTGTTAATCAAGAAAATCCCAATTAGTTTAAGAAAGGCACACAGTATTTGTTGTATTCTTATCTGAAAATAGCAATTGCCATGAACAAATGAAAACCGAACGTAAAATTAAAACAAATAAAATAAGTTCTTTGTTGTTTTATGTGATATTATGAATAAAAGTGTGAGAAAAGTTATAAATATACAACTTTACGCAAGGAAGAAAATATTTAAGTTATAAAATTCTACCAGTAATAATAATAATGGGAATTTGTTTGTGCATTTACTTTACTACTAATATGATTTTATTCTAGAAATTTATGTTTAACCTGAAAACAATTTTTATTTTGCGTCGTCAACTTTTCATTTATTCATGGCAATTGCTATTGTCATATAATAGTATATAGTAAAGAACAAGTTTTATAAGACATGTTTTTTCGTAAGCGTAAAAGTTTAGACAACGAATCGCATGAGAGTTTTCTAAATAACACTTTTTATTTACCGTATAATCTAACATGATATTTGAAGCATTATGGATCTTGGGTATTATGAAGATGCTTATGCTCTCCGAGTGCGATGCTTACAAGGCCGAGGGCCTCTGGACCTCGACCTTGTAAGTCGTCTGAGGGGTATAAACATCAAGTAATGTTCGTGGCTCACACAATATTTTGTCTTACTAGTATTTTTTAATAACCTAAATAATAAATAATTGATTACCTGACAACACTGAATAGAAGAAATATCAATTTTGACAGTATTACCATAGTAACGTCACTCTTAATGCCCTAGGGCCTATTAAAATCGTATAATGCTCTAGGACATTATGAACTAAATAATGTACCTTGTATCCATGGCAATACTAAGCAATAATAAACTAGGAAGACAAATTTAAAAACAATTATGCTCCATTTTGAAAATACCTCTAATATTAGTAATTTCAATCGGAAATAAAAAAAGAGGTAGTTATTTCTTTTTATAAATCTACAGGAAAAAATATGTTCGCATCTAATCCGCTCGTAGAATATTCTAGTCAATCATTTAAAACAAACAAGAAGACAATATTTAAAACCATTTTCCCCTAGACAAACTCCTATAAATTCGCGTTGAATCACATTTTCTCATCATCCCATCCTCATACATCAAGGCATCACGCCATCAGGTTGGCCGCGAAGTGTATCAAGTCGGCACGTCTGTGTCGTAATTGACGCTTACCGCGGTCGGTTCCTCGCGGGGAAATGATGTGTGTCCGTGTAATTAGGCAGGGTTGTGGCCGCGGAACTGATCCGACGCGCGGGAAATCGTCGGTGGCGAAGTGATCCATCAGAGATGGTGACGGACCGCGACGCGAGACAGAACACTGTTGGCGGAGGGCCATTTTTAATTACGCGACGTTTGGAAAGGATGAGGTTTACTGGTGATAGAGTTACAAAGAGGATGATGGGTTTATGGTACTACGAAAAACGGAGAGGGAAGTTGGCAAGCTAATTGTAGATATCTTGTTTTATGTTTAAATATAAACTAATTAGACTATAAACTGAAGTTTAACTTACGATATCAGGATCACTGGATTGTATTTTATGTAGGAGAATAATACTCAATGGTCATGTACTCACCTCCTGCAAAAGAAACAAAAATATTAGACTACAGACAACAGATGCCATGATACCAAGGGTTGAAAGTAGCTATTTATGGACCGAAGTTAAAGTACAGACAAAATATATACAGATGTCTAACTAAATGTATTCAAAGACCTCTTTTTTACTTTCTTATACGTAGTATAAGGAAGTATTGGAATCGTGAAAAAAATCGTTGACGAGATTTTCGCGGAAATACATGTTTTGAGGTCCACTGAGTCTGTTTTGATCATTTTCTCAATGATGTCTGTGTGTGTGGATGGATGGATGGATGGATGAATGGATGGATGGATGTGTGTCCGGTTGTGCAATATCTCATGAACGAGATAAGATTTGTTAACGAAACTTGGTAATTATAAGTTTCATGAAAATACGAAGAGCTGAGTTGATTTTGAATGAAATTGAAAAACCGGAAGAGAAAGTTTACTGGACACACAAAACAATAAATTCCATTTATTTCAAAAATGGAATCAATTACGAAAAAAAGTTTCAAATAAAAGATGTTAGCAAAAATATTTGGAACATAAAATGTTATTTGCAATTTTCCTGTATGTGAGTCTAATTTTGAGAAAAACTAATTTATATATTTAATAATATATTTCAATAATCATAGTAGCAATTGAAACAAAAAACAAAAACATGTTTAACATTTATATGTCAAATAATAATTGTCAAACGCAAGGAGCAAGTCATAAGTGTTCAATTCAGCGTTTTTAATATGAAATATGCTGTGTATAAGAAAGTCGTGTGGTGCCCACACCATATTTTTATCAATGTCAATGATTAATTTATGAACGATACATTAGGGCATACGAGGTGTGGCTATTAAATAACGAGACTGACGCTGCTACAGACGAAGTACGCATGCGCCAAACACCAGCGACCATCAACTTTTTAGCATGAAGCTTTCTCTTTCGAATACAGTATCTCTCGTTTCTGTAAACAAATCCGTATAGCCGTAGCATTCGTTCTAATTAGAGTTGTTTCTTTTGTTTCGCGGAAAGAATGTTAAGTCCAACATTAGAGCAACGAATTGTGAAATTTCACATGAAACTTGACAATAATTTATTGAAAAAGGTACCCGAATTGTGATTTCTCCATTAAAACAATGCGCTGGCTCATTCTGCAATGTCTGTCAAGAGATTTCTAGCCAAGTATAGCACCCCAGTGTTGGACCATCAGCCTTATTCGCCAGATCTTGCACCGTGCGACTTCTATCTGTTGAGAGGTGAAATTTGCCTTAATAGCAACAAGATTTGAGCTTTGAAAGAGAAATCGGCACTCGTTCTGAAGGAGCTGACAGAAGAAGACTTCCAGTATTGTTTCGAATAATGGAAGATTCGCATGGAACATTGTAGGGATAGAGGAGGAGTGTATATTGAATATGACATTAAGTAAATAGGTAAGGAATCAAAATAAAATGTTAAAACAGCATCAGTCTCTTTATTTAATAGCCACACCTCGTATGTATTTACAATTTATTTTGATTTGTGAGGTAATTCATTTTAGAACGCTGCAATACAGACCTATCGAAAACTACAAATTTCATTAATAAAAATCGCTACCATTTTAATACTTTTAGTTAGACATCTGTATACATTTTGATTGTGGCTAAAGATTATAACACAAGCATAGTA
This sequence comes from Pterostichus madidus, assembly GCA_911728475.2. Taxonomy (NCBI): domain Eukaryota; kingdom Metazoa; phylum Arthropoda; class Insecta; order Coleoptera; family Carabidae; genus Pterostichus; species Pterostichus madidus. Next base: position 14,659,468 of record OU452313.1, on the reverse strand, counting down.
AGGGCTGTAAAGATACTTTCAATAATTTTTCTACGACTGGAAATGGAGACTAATCGATAGTTAAGTGTACTTAATAAAAAAAAAATTAATACAGGTAACAAATTAAAAATGTAATAAATGATATTTGTGGATTAGGACGAAATATAAAGTTTTTCGAACGTATGAAGTAATTCCTACGTAAATCAGTTTACTCAGTTCAGTTAATGATGTCTGATATTTCTGAACTGACTGGAAAATGGAATACACTTACATATAATAATCGAAGAGTACGAGTTCTTATAATATTTAACGATAAAATGCATCTGCAGTGAACATCATAGATTTAGGCAGAATAGACCTAGCATTTCAATGTTTTTACACTGCGCACAAATATATCATTTACCGAGATATGCTTCGACAGAATGATACAATCAGTAATGGGTAAAAGGCGTGACACATTATTATTTATTTTTATTTATTTAAGAATACTTGATGTCAAAGCTTCAAAGTTACGTTAAGAGTAGAATTAGCTGTCTATTAACAGAGCTGGGCAGTAGCTAGCTACTTTTATAGCTTAGCTACGTTTACCTTAGCTGTAGCTGTAGCTTAGCTAAATGTGAAAAAATGTAGCTGTAGCTTGTAGCGAGCTATATATTTTTTTCTATTAACTTAAAAATATTGTTATAACAACTGAAGCTACTTTTAAAGCTGCTTTTTGTAGCTTAAAGCTACTTTTTATAGCCCAAAGCTACTCTTTGTAGCTTAAAGCTACCACTGTTCATTAAGAAATACCTATTAATTTTTGTTTTGTATTTGAATTGTTCCTTCTTTGTTGTTTTCTATAACTGTAGGATAACAAGTTATTATATAGTGTAAAATCTATTAACATATTTTATTTTTCACTTGTTTTTAACCTATCCTACTTTTGTATTAAATATTAGATGAACTAAACATTGATTGTTTAGGAGTCTTCTGTTAATGTGACTGTTAATTTATTCCGATATAAATAAGAATTATAGCATAACAAATTAACAGTACATTTGTCCATTTGCGATTTTTTATATTTATTAACAGTCATTATAACAAAAGACTGATCAACTGATCATATGACAATGGCAAATTTAATCATTCACAATAATTGCAAAAGTAGCTTTAAAATTTAACAGCTACTTTAATGAAAGCTTTTAGCTGTAGCTTAGCTATATTTTACAAAATTTAGCTTATAGCTGTAGCTCAGCTACTTTTTTAAAGAATAGCTGTAGCTTAGCTACTTTTTTTAAGTAGCTTGCCCAACTCTGTCTATTAATATATATTTTACCGTGGTCACAACAGTGTATCATAGTGAAATCAGTATTAAATATTTTTATATGATATTGTAGGATGGAAATATAACTGGTTTTGTTTCGTCGTATTTCGCGATGGATTTGGCGAACATCAAACATATATCATACAGATATAACGTCAATTTTATAAACCTAAAGCCTTGGAAGGATAATTCGTGAATTTAACCAAATGTCAAATGTACAAAAGCCATCATCTTAATTTTTGACAAAGAAAATAAATTTAGTTGGATCATAGTTTCGATGTACATATTTCAAATGCACAAACACATTATTGTTTTCAATTTTAAAATATATAAAGGCAGTTTAAGAGTGACATAACATACTCAACATGATTTGAAATACGATAGTAGCAACTAGATAACTGATCTATTTGAAATTGTTTTAAACATAACTTTGTAAAAATCTATTTCTTTATAAAATGCTTTCAGATATTTGGATTTTCTCTTTGTTGCAGGCGCATGTTTCCCACACTACGCGTCTCGTTCACGGGGGTGCGGCCGGAACAACGATACGCGGTGCTGTTGGACATCGTCCCCGTCGACAACAAGCGCTACCGCTACGCGTACCATCGCAGTTCGTGGTTGGTGGCGGGCAAGGCTGATCCGCCTGCGCCTTGTCGCCTCTACGCTCACCCCGATTCACCCTATTCTGGGGAACAGCTTCGCAAGCAGGTCGTCTCCTTCGAGAAGGTTAAGCTCACCAACAACGAGATGGATAAACATGGACACGTAAGTGTTATCACATAGAAATTAATTGTTTTGGTAGGATTTTGTCTGAATCTTTCAAGTACTGAACTCAGGGTCGCACTAAGATGGAAAATACTAAAACAACACCCGGATCGCGCCATTTTGTATACTAAGTTTACATGCAGTTTTGAGATCGCTTACAAATCACCCATAAAGCGAATTAGAGATCATATCAATTTTAATATTTAACAAAATAAATTAAATATGATGCCAATTAACCCAAGTAAAAATAAACTGGTTCCATTTCAAAGCGAGTTAAAAACAAAATAAATAATGGTATTCCCGCTAATCTGCTTTATGAATCTGTCTGTTACGTTTTGAAAACGCCATGCATACAACCAAAAATTCAAGGGTTTGACTTGAAAATTAAATTCAAAACTGATCATATAAACATGTAAATATCAATTTTAGGATAACACATTCGTACTTTGGAAACTGTTTTGTTCACTAACCTACAAATAAATGGATAGTTTTATCTTTGGTGATGTATAATTAAATAACTTGTGAATGTATTGAAATATATTTTAATTCTATTTAAAGGTTTTTAATGACAAATAATCGGCTGTATCATGTAACACATCGTTAATAATAAGCGACATCGATAACTTTTTTTAGCTTTGGCAACATCGGTTTCGTTTTGTTGTTTGTCAAATTTTTATTCATATAAATACAAATTTGACAAACGTCAAGACAAAACCGGTGATGCCAAAGCTTGCAAAATTTATCGACGTCGCTTATTATTAAAGATATGTTACATGATACAGTCGAATATGAGGTTATATCAGGAGCGTAGCAACCCTAGCATCTGCTGTATCATTGATTCAGGGCCCACCGATTAGGAGTGCTCAGCATCGTCCACGATCTTACAAGAAAGATTTTTTTAATCGAGATTTTAATATTTATTATAAATTATAAAGTATAAGTGTAATTCCGCCAATTTCTAAAATATAAAATTATGAGATGATGTGTTACAACAAATTTAATATAAATAAAATATATCATCACGCCTTCTATCCATTACTGGGTGTGGCACTCTGCCGAAGCAGATCTCGGTAAGTGATATATTTTGCGCGTGAAGGGCGGTTACTAGTCGTCAAATCACGGCCCAAAGATATTAGTGGTGGAGGAGCCACAGGGGTAGTTTTTGAAATTATGAAAATTGTTTGTCGCTTGTGGGAATCGAACCAGGATTCTCAGGATCCACAGGCCGACTTCATACCATCCCATAAAAAAATATTAATAATAATAATGTATAAATTTATGTGATTGATATTTATTATAGGGGAAGGGGTTTCTTTAGCAATTCTTGATACAGGGCCTACCCAATGCTAGCTACGTCACTAGGTTATATACAGAGCTGGGGAAGCTACTTAAAAAAAGTAGCTAAGCTACAGCTACAGCTATTCTTTAAAAAAGTAGCTAAGCTACAGCTATAAGCTATATTTTGTAAAATATAGCTAAGCTACAGCTAAAAGCTTTCGTTAAAGTAGCTGTTAAATTTTAAAGCTACTTTTTTAATTAATTTATTTATTTATTTATGATACTCTGCACAACAGGAATTGAATTGTGAAATAAATAAATTTGCCATTGTCATATGATCAGTCTTTTGTTATAATGACTGTTAATTTACTATTATGTACATAAATATCAAAAATAGCAAATACCATCTGGCACCTACTGTGTATTTTTGCGTATTAGAGTCAGTTAGAACCGGCAACAAATAATTATTTTGTGTGGGTTTAGCTTGTACGCATGCGTACTTTTTTGACCATCTGCTTAAAAAAGTAGCTTTAAGCTACAAAAAGTAGCTGGAAGCTACAAAAAGTAGCTTTAAAAGTAGCTTCAGTTGTTATTTTCAAGCTAATAGAAAAAAAAGTAGCTAGCTACAAGCTACAGCTATATTTTTTCACAGTTAGCTAAGCTACAGCTACAGCTAAGGTAAATGTAGCTAAGCTAGTAGCTAAGCTACAAAAGTAGCTAGCTACTGCCCAGCTCTGGTTATATATGATTTATCTTGAGATCTGTCAGTCAAATGTGCATGCGCCAAATAATGTAATGTAATTTGACCTGAAACCTAAACCTATTTTTAAAACTGCATGTAAACTTAGTAAGAATTATATTTGAAGCAAAAGAATCGCTGTCAGCTATCAAGTATAAACTTTGTTTTACCTAATATATCATAAAGTAACCCGTGTTTTTTCTAACATATAGTACACAAAGGATGTGAAACACATTTCTATTGTAAAATTATTTAGAACGTAATACTCATTTGAGATTTGAAAATTATGGCCCCAAAAAATAATCTAGCTTGGTCTCATTCTCTGGAAAATTAATTTAGTTCGCCATTTTAAAAGATATTTGCCAAAAAAAAAACATTAAAATTTAGTTATTCAAAATATAGGCATGTGAGTACTTTCAAGTACTCGATATCACGAATTGTTTTCAAGATATTAGCGAAAATACGAAAAAAATTTACAGAAAACATGTTTATTTTCTATAGTTTTTAGATTCCTTTTTTCATTTTAAATGTCCCATCGAAATATGAACGAAAATAAAAAAAAATAGGAGAAAAGTTGCTTCTTTTATATATTTCTTGGTATTTGATTATTTGAAATTTCCCATGTCTCGTTATTTCTCGAGCGAAGCTTGTCCTTCCAGATATTATATTTAATTGTGAGGAATTGGTGCGTCCCTGGCTAGCTGTAGCTGAAAGATTCGGATGAAATATAACTAATAGTTAGTACTTCTGTAATAACTACTAAAATAAATTTTCGTTCGATTTGTAATTGAATGATGATTCGTTTTATTTGTATCTTTCAAGCTCATCAGCAAACAGTTACTGTATCACCATCTTAAAGTAAGACGTTTGTATGATATGAAGAAAAGCTACCTACATAGTTTCAAGAAAAAGGTTGGTAGTAATGGATATGTCTGATCTCTATGCTTACAGTTGGTGTTAAATTCGATGCACAAGTACCAACCTAGAATACATATAGTGAAGAGACCTGATGGGGCGCCGGCTCATGTCAATGATTTAGAAGGAGAAGAATACAAGACCTTCATATTCCCTGAAAGTGTTTTTACTGCGGTTACCGCTTATCAAAATCAATTGGTAAGTAACAGGTTTTCATTTTTATCTATACCTACAATCAATTCGAACTCCTCTGCCTCATCCGTTTGAATCTAATAACGAAAGCACAATCCACATACAGTTTATTTTTATATTTAGTGATATTGAAGCCATTATTGATATTCGTGCAGTTTAAAATTTCACAGCTCGATCCACATAAAAGTTTTAGCTAATCTTGAATTTTGGAGTATCTAACTTTATTCTAACTCGGTATTAAAGAGTTAAAAAGTAAGGGTCATTCACAGCTCCGAAATCAAGTGAAATTTCATGAATATTATGAATTGTTAACAGGTTGTTGATCTAGTGAATTTCCAAATACCATACCACCGTGTGGTGTTGCCATTATAAATTGGGATACTTCATTTTTCGTTAAAAACAAGGCTTGGCATGGCTATATATCCATTACTAAACGATAAAAAACTTTCTCCTTCTGATACAATATACATAGATAGTTCTAGAACATCATACTAGTTTTTCAAATGAAACTGCAAAATTTTAGAGGTACACAAACCAAATATGTGCGATTCTGAGTGATGATCGCCATAATCCCCGTGTATAAGAACTCAACTTTACAAGCGAATATATTTGTTCACAGACGATGAATGTGTTTCATATTTTAACAGGATGCGTATGACTATCCAATGATTACGTGCGCCAAATTTCATACAGATCTGCAAAAAAAAATTTCACGCTAGTACTACCTTAACTATAAATGTATAGAAAAACGAAACAATTCAGAATTTGGTTTTGTTTTTAAATTATGATATTTCACTATCAACTCAGCTTTGAGAGATACAGACTAATTAAGCGTTATCTTAAGTATCTTTCTAAAGTTGACTTGACAGAGTTTACTTTGTTTATCAAATTTATTAGTGCATATGTTATAATAACTTCAGTATTGCTTCGATCATTATTTGTCAAGTTTATGGTTTTAATTGTAAGTAAAAAGTTTGATGTTTGTGAACATTTCTTAAGTGAGATTCAGTAAAGTCAAAGTACAATGATAATTTCATAGCGATGAACGTTTGCATTTATTTACATTAAACAACCTTTTAATTCAAAATATAAGTCGAATTAATAAATGAAATTTCGCAAAATTTCGGAGCTCTGAATGATCCTACAATTCAAATCCCGGTCTGAAAACTAAAAGTTTCGAGGGTATTTTTACTTTTTTGTACTATCGAGCAGAAAGTAGACTTTTCCAATTGTCAATTGAAAGCAGAAAGTTGACATGTGTCGCTTAACGAGCGGAAATGTCAGAGTGTATCATCGTATTCATGGACACATGAAAACTGTCGCCCGAATTTCCTAACAGAAAAATGTCAAAAATTATTTTAAATTCTTTTTTAAGCGTTTCTAAATGGTCGTAGAAAAAATATTGTCTGCACCTCGAGCGGCAATTGACTACTTTCTGTTCTAGGAACACAAATAACTATTTTGAAAATATGGTTTAGCTTAATTTAACTATACCAAAATTCAGGATTAGTGAAAATTTTTTTGAGGTTAGAGATGTAGATGAAAAGTAGTAAAAGTGTAGAAGGTGTAAATAAAAGTAACATGAATTATGAAAAAGAAGAGATATTTATTTATCATTTCTTAATTTTCATTCAATATGAAATTAGCCTCTTACAAACTTCAATTTTGATCATATAAAAGTAAGGGAGAGTAATAAGCTACCGAATTTGGCACGAATATAATGATTCAATGATTTACGATATATCGTACACATTTACTTGATATTTAGTACGATTATAAAGTAATAGTATTTCAAGAGTTTGAACTAATTCTATTTTACACTAGTAATTATCATTAATCCGTCCCTGGCTTTTCCAACACAATAAAACAGCTACTCTTGCCAAGAAGCCAAGAGTTTTTCATGCACATTTATAAATCCTCGCTTCGTGAACCATAATTCATAACTTAATTAATTTCAACGTTTCAAAAAGTAATTTACCAAGATTTAAAAATTCAACACAAAATGTTCCTCTTTTCTCTCGCTCTCCCCACAGCATCCCGACGCTGATTCCAGTTTCCAGCATTTCATGACGCGTTGTTTAGTGGCGTCGCAATCGCGAAACAAACAGAGATAACCCCCTGCGCTCGCCGCATCATTTGTAATGCTATCAGCGCCGCTTGGACCGACGCCAGCGTCTAATTGAGAGATTGCCGCGGCGAACATTGCGAGACGCGCGTAATCCAACCGAAGCATAAACATTGTCAGCCGAACTGATCCGCACACAAATCAGCCACCGCGGGATTTATTTCAATTTAAGCGACGGCGACGTCGGAGACATGACTCTAATGAAATATTTACATCCGACGGACCGTCGCGATGCCGCTAAGCCGTAAAAATTATCTGCTCGTGAATCTTGTGTTTCAAAAATAAAAAATATGGGAATTGAAATAAACGAGCGGTTCGGCTTATCAATTCCTCGTTAATTCTTGGACTGGGAGATTTTTTACTAGACTTGATAATTCACTAGGATTAGCCTCATTCTGAAGAAAATTTATATGATACAGTACAACATTTTCAACATGTTTTGTTATTTGCAGTTTTTCATTTTAAATCCCCCATATTATTACAATTTTACGGAAGTAAAAGCTGTCTAGATACCAAATTAGTTTTCTTATCATCTTATCTCCACCTATACGTATGTCCCAAAAATAACGAAACTCTTTAGATATAGAATAAAACACGCATTGTATTATGTTTGAAACTTAATATTTATTCAAAATAGGTTCCATTTGAATCAATACACTTTTTAGAACGATCAACTAGAGCATGCATAGATTTTTTATGCCATCTAAAGGAACGTTCTTTAACACCTGTGTCACGGCTACTTGAATGGCTGGAATATCATCATAAAACGCTCCTTTCATGGCAATTTTAAGTTTTGGGAAAAGATAATAGTCACATGGTGATAGATCAGGCGAATACGGAGGGTGAACGATGACACAAATATGTTTTTTCATAAAAAATTCATTGACTTTTTTAGTCTTCATTTAACTCATGTGGAACAAAACGTGAACAAACCTTTCTTTTACCCAGTTATAATTCTCCAAATAGTATTTTTACTAGTATTTAATTCTTCACCCAACATTCTAACAGTAAAATTCGCATCGACAGCAATGATTTCACGCACTTTTTCGACTAATTCAGCACGATTTCCATCTTTTGGACGTCCAGATCTTTCATCATCATTTAAATCTTCACGACCATTTTTAAATTTTGCTAACCACTTATAAACTTGTGAACGAGATAAACAATCATCACCATAAACTTTTTTCATCAATTCGTATGTCTCAGCAAATTTTTTTCCAAGTTTAACACAAAATTTAATATTTGCTCGTTGTTCCATTGTATTTTTACAACATAAACACAAAAACTACTGTTATGCGCGTAAATTTTTAAACTGTCACCTGATTACATGAATTTGTGTGCGTTCGAAAGAGGAAAGATGTATCTTTCTAACAATGTGTATGTTCAATAGATTGCGCTTCGTGTTCTATGATTTAAATTAAAAGTTTTGTTATTTTTGGGACATACTATTAATTCTCATATTGAAGATTTGCATCTACAGTTCGTTCGGTGAGAGATTTCAGTCTGGAAGATATAAAATGTATTTCATTTTAATCATGATTGATACAATATTTCTAAAAAAAAAGGTTACGCAACCAAAAAACACTTTAGATTTTTGTGTATATATCAGTTCAAAATTATAATTCCTTTGTTAATTATACGGTTTTTGTCGTTGCCAAGAGAGAATGCCAAAGAGGTAAGGAGGAATAATTTACTTAATTATGTCACTGTGACATTGTATTTATTCCACTGGTCTATTACAGTTAGTATTGGTCGGCAGAGCGGTTCATGTACATATTACGCGTAACACTAATAGTAAAATATTTCTAATCGTAGTACCACTTTATGCAGATCCAACAATAATTTCTCATTTTTGAGCTTGGCATACTCTCGTGTAGAGTTGGAAATAGTATAATGTAGACAGATTTGTTTCCTCAATTATAAACAGAAAAAAGTAATTACTAAATTGTTTGTCATATTGTACCTTAATATTAGAGGTTTTGCTTTGTAAATAAAGTACGAACAGAAATTAATCTCTATTGGATCAAAGCTCCCGAGGATTTACTTCATGTTAGTTTATATTGAGATTGTAATTGTAAAATGTCACAAGCATAAAAAAAAATCCAACTAATGCCAATAGCCGTATTCCATTTGCCACTTTGTTCACTTAAATCAGTTCAGATAAATTAGACAACGTGATTAAATGAACTGAATTAAGCAAACTGATGCACTTATTAGAGTAAATTACTTCAAAGTAAATTAGAATAAGTAATTCTAGTACTGGAAATAAAGTCAGCGAAGTAATCCAGCGAAATAAATAAATGATCTGGTTCAGTAAATGTAAGTTAGATCTGATCCAAATGGCAAATGGAATACGCCTAATGTGTTGATTTATCTATCAGTTGGTTGTAAAACAATATACATACAAAGTGAAGAAATCTGTCACACTTACAGAAACATAAAAACATCGTACACAGTGACAGTTTATAGTACAAAATGTCAAAATGAATTTAAAATGTTACGTAGATCTTTCATTTAAATTTGAACAGCCATTTATTTTAGTTATAGATTGGCAAATTTTAATTCAAATAGAATAATGGAAGACAATAATAATTTTTATTCGAAAAAATATGTCATAGGTACGTACTTTTTATAATTTTTCTTATTTTCATATCTTTTTCCTCTGATTATTGTGCAGTTGGTTGTAAATATCTGTAACTTAAATGATAGGTTAATGATCATTAATTTAAACTTGAAACAATAATTGAATAATTATTTATTTGAGTTTAACGTATCCCAAATCAATTTGATTCCCATTTGGAAAGCGAGAATGCATTTGAATTTCACGGGTTATTTATACAATCCTTTCGTCGCGATTTACGTCTTTCAAGCTTCCTTTTTAATGACACCGCGAGACGGAGCGACTAAAACAGCTCTTTGCGAAGTAACCGATACTTCTCGAAAAATTATTTCTTTTCTCAAGACTTCAATTCTTGTTTCGTATCATCGACATTCACATATTTGTTATCTTCAGATGAGCATAGAACTATACTCTATGCCAGTTTAGAATAGGTCATATAGTTAGATAGGGCCAATCGTTTTATTTCCTTTGATTAGTCTAAATCCAAACGAAATTCACAATGCAAAAAAAATTACGCCATGTACAGTAGTGACAGATGTCTGAAATTAGCCTTCAATTAATCAAGTAATTCAGGTGTAATACATATAATATCTAATTTGTTAATTTGTTCTGTAAATTAAATATTATGCTTTATCGTTTAACAAATTACATTATTATGGATGATAAACATGAGCACGTAAAATCGTACTCAGTGCCATCTACACCTTAACTGGAATAGAGTATAAGTATATTAAAGAACTAATTTCATAAGGCAATCTTGTAATGCACGAGTCCAAATTACAAAGGACGAGTGCGATAACAAACCTTATGAAACGTGTTTTTTATACATCTTTTTTTATTGAGGTAATTTTATAAGTCAGATTTAAAAAAAATTAATTAGCCAAAAATATAACTTTTTCTTTTTTATCAGTTGTGTTGGTAACGTTTCTCATAATACAAACAATTGAAATTGAATTTTTTTTGACAATTAATCAATGTTTTTTCTGAATTGTGGTTGTTGTAAATTTTGTCTGATTATAACATATTATGTTCATTACCAAGAGAAAGGATAAAAGATTCATAATTAAAAGTAATATTTCGACATCAACAATTTACAATTTTCAGGTTATGTGTCATTCATCTGTCAGATTTAAAAGCATTTATACCACTCCTATAAAGTGAAAAGCGCCATAAACAGTCCACTTATATATCTCCTTAACGACGTATTTTCAGTGCGTTTATGGATTTATAAGTACAACGAAATAGAAAAAAGAATTCAAATTTGTCAATTTTAAATTAAGATATGAGAAATTTGTCGTAATGACACGAGAATAAGACTTATAATTCTCAGCAGCATTACAAATCCTTTCATCTTAGGTTCTACAGGGTGATCAAAAGGCGGAAATGCTATTTGACATTTCAAATAAATACAAATAGGTTATGTCAAGAGTCTGACTGCTAATAGAATTTTGACTTTTTAAGTAATAGAAATACTTTAGAAATAAATGTAATAATAAATGTACTCAAATTTAAATTTTAAATGTCACTGTCAACAACAGGAAATGAATTTATGTATCAGGCTTACCAATTTCAAGTAGTTTTTTTTATTGCCAACTGTAACAATCCCTTTTGATCATTCTGTAGTATTCTACACTATATACTACTCGTACATTGACCGAAACGAGGGAAATTGAAACTAACTAGTAAAAACGAGATAAGCCATCCTATTGGTCGATTGGGAAAATTTTCAAGTTGAATGCGTACCTTACAAAAATTTGACAGCGATGCGAGTGTCAATATCAGATTGTTCCGTTTATTTAGTCAGTTCAATATTAAGTTTTTTCTATTTCGGTGGCAATAAAAAGAACTACTTGAAATTGGTAAGCCTGATACATAAATTCATTTCCTGTTGTTGACAGTGACATTTAAAATTTAAATTTGAATACATTTATTATTACATTTATTTTTAAAGTATTTCTATTACTTAAAAAGTCAAAATTCTATTAGCTGACAGACTCCTGACATAACCTATTTGTAAAATAAATAAATAAATATATCATCACGCCTTCTACCCATTACAGGTGTGGCACTCTGCTCAAGCAGATCTCGGTAAGTGATATATTTTGCGCGTGAAGTGCGGTTACCAATCGTCAAATCACGGCCCCCAAAGATGTTAGTGGTGGAGGAGCCACAGGGGTAGTTTTTGAAATGGTGAAAATTGTTTGTCGCCTGTGGGAATCGAACCAAGGTTCTCAGGATCCACAGGCCGACTTCGTACTACTGAGCTAGCCACCCCATATAACCTATTTGTATTTATTAAAAATGTCAAATAGCATTTCCGCCTTTATCTGACGTTGTGCCAACTGTGAAATAAAAAGATCTCTGGAATTGTATTGCTAACTATAACAATTACTTTTGATCACCCTGTACAAACGCACTGTAAACACGCCGTCAAGGAGATCTATAAGCGCACTGTTTTTAGCGCTTTTTATTTTGTAGGAGTGGTATGAATGTTATTAAGTCTGACAGATGAATGACATATAACCTCAAAATTGTAAATTGTTGGTGTAGAAATATTAGTAAAAGAATACGCTATAATCATACAAAATTCACAACATACACAATACAGAAAAAAACATTGATTAATTGTCAAAAAATTTGATTGTTTTTACCGTTTTTTGTTATGAGAAGCGCTACCAACACAACTGATAAAAAACACCTACTTATATTTTTGACAAGTAGCAGTTTTTTTTATATTAAACAGATTTATAAAATGACCTCAACAGAAAAAAATAGTATAAATAATACGTATCATGCGGCCTATTATCGCACTCGTCCTTTGTAAAACTTGGACTCGTGCGTTAACAGATTGTCTTATGAAACTAGTTCTTTAATATACTATTAAGTTGTTCTAAAACAGTATCTCCACCAATACGAGGACACATTTCAATTCAAATATTCGCGCCAAATTAAAATGAAGTGTTTGGTATCAGCCTACTCTGAAATTAGTTCCAATTCCTCTCGTCCCGATGAGCCCAGTATATAAGAACGAATATCACGAACCGTTCGTCAAGAAGTCATTCCATAGTAACTCTGGTCGTTGTCGTTCGCCGGACTATAATTAAATAAAACGGAATTCTGGCGATTCATAAACCGGGCGCAAAATTGCACACCCCGGGCAAAGGCTCCGTAAATACGTGATTAGCTTCGCGTAAAATCATGAAAGGCGGCGTGGCGAATCGGTCAAAGCAGTGGAAGCTTTAGACGCGAAGCTGCGGCAACGGCAGCAGCAGAAGAAATCCGTTCACTGCCTCCGTTGCGCTAAATACGTTATGAATGGTGATTTTGTAATATTTCTAATGTTATTTGCGTCTTGTGAGGTCTACAACGAACTAATTTAGTATTGTGCTCTTTAAATAAATTATAGGAAGTATTACTGTTAATAAAACGCTGTACCCCAAGTGTATCACGATTTCTTTGCAAATTTTTAACCTATTATGCTACAGCTTTAAGAGTAAATTAAGTCTATCCGATGATAATTTGTAGTGAAATGGTATTTGTTTAACATAATAAGTAGGACGAAAACAATATTAAAAATACTTACCTACATTTTCATTGTAATTTCTATTTTTCTGTGACGAATTTAAGAAATCAAGGAGAATAAGTTATATTCAAACAAAATGACGTTGGATTTTTTCAAAGGAAAACGTGTTTTATATTTTAATTTTTATTGTTGGTCTGTTTAGAAAGGAAAATTTGTAATAATTTTTGTTTTGTTAATTAACATTGGTTTCTAATTCGTTTACAAAGTGCTGAACAAGTGCCGTGCCTACTACCAAAATTATAAAAGAAATAACTAAATTGATTATATTTCTATTTCTTCTAAAATTTCTTCCATACATTCCTTCAAATATTATTTTTAAATACTTATTGCAACAACAAATACACCTACATGTTTATTGTTTTAAAAATATTTTTAAATTTAAAATAAATAAATAAATATATCATCACGCCGTCTACCCATTACTGGGTGTGGCACTCTGCCGAAGCAGATCTCGGTAAGTGATATATTTTTGCGCGTGAAGTGCGATTATCAGTCGTCAAATCACAGCCCTCAAAGATGTTAGTGGTGGAGGAGCCACAGGAGTAGCTTTTGAAATTATGAAAATTGTTTGTCGCCTGTGGGATTCGAACCAGGGTTCTCAGGATCCACAGGCCGATTTCATACCATTGAGCTAGCCACCCCATTTTAAAATTAAATATATATATATATATATATATATATATACCATCACGCCTTCTACCCATTACTGGGTGTGGCACTCTGCCGAAGCAGATCTCGGTAAGTGATATATTTTTGCGCGTGAAGTGCGGTTACCAGTCGTCAAATCACAGCCCTCAAAGATGTTAGTGGTGGAGGAGCCACAGGAGTAGCTTTTGAAATTATGAAAATTGTTTGTCGCCTGTGGGATTCGAACCAGGGTTCTCAGGATCCACAGGCCGATTTCATACCATTGAGCTAGCCACCCCATTTTAAAATTAAATATATATATATATATATATATATATATATATATATATATATATATATATATATATATATATACCATCACGCCTTCTACCCATTACTGGGTGTGGCACTCTGCCGAAGCAGATCTCGGTAAGTGATATATTTTTGCGCGTGAAGTGCAGTTATCAGTCGTCAAATCACGGCCCCCAAAGATGTTAGTGGTGGAGGAGCCACAGGGGAAGCTTTTGAAATTATGAAAATTGTTTGTCGCCTGTGGGATTCGAACCAGGGTTCTCAGGATCCACAGGCCGACTTCATACGACTGAGCTAGCCACCCCATTTTAAAATTTAAATACGCAATATTAATAATCAATTATTTAAACCAAGACGATGAAGCATTCTTATTTTAGGAAGTTAATTTTCTTGTAACTCGCAGAAATATCTAGTCTATAACTAACATCTGGATAAGAAAAAAAGGACAACCATTTTTATTTTGCGAAATTAAGAAATACAAAAGTTAAATTTTAAACTTGGCTTAAATAAAATAAGTAAATCGAATATATGACAGTAATGTCAATTATTTCATTTGAAACGTAATTTTGGTTTGCTTTTATTTATTAAACCATGTTTAAAATTTAACTTTTGTTTGGGAAACTGATCATTAGCAATTTAATTTCATATTATTTATGGTATATTTAATAAATACTGTTAAATTTTCATATAAATAATCAAATTATATGTATAAAATTAACGCACCGGATGCCCTGC
This sequence comes from Pterostichus madidus, assembly GCA_911728475.2. Taxonomy (NCBI): domain Eukaryota; kingdom Metazoa; phylum Arthropoda; class Insecta; order Coleoptera; family Carabidae; genus Pterostichus; species Pterostichus madidus. The sequence goes on along the minus strand of OU452313.1, from coordinate 14,644,292 downwards.
TTAGTTAGCAAGCCTCGTCACTGGTAATATGACATTTCTTGATTAATTTTTTAGAGTAAAGTTTTCCAAATTTGGTATTATTGGAAATAACCATATTTGTAAATAAAATTAAAATAAAGTTTGGCAATCAAACTAAATAATTATTTGTGTATCAAGAGCGTAAAGTGAATCTTTATTGCTCGTGCTCGATAATTGAAGCGCGAGCGAAGCGAGCGCTGCAATAGAGCGAGTGCAATAAAGATACTTCACGCTTGAGGCACACTCATATTTTTTTCTACGACTTTACTTACTAAAAAAATAAAAAAAAATAATATGGGGTTAGTTCAATTTACGTTCCACCAAGTTCTGTATTGTATGTAACCATGACGATATCAGTATCCAAGTAAATAATTAAAAAATTCTGTAATGAGCATTCATTGTTTGTGATAAATTTTCACACATAAATAAAAAATGTTCTCAAAAATCTCAGAAAATAGTGATTGGCGTACTAACTGAAAATTCTAATGAGAATATCACAGAATCTAATTTATCCTCAAATTTATCAAACACCATTTCAAGTTCCGGAATAAATATACAAAACTGTCAAAACTGCACTTTCTATTTTAACATCCCTCATCCTCATTAAGTTGGCACTGCTGCCCAGCTACGTTCAGGTTCAACTTCAAATCATAGCGCAACAAACTTCATGTATAATATGTGTAAAAGTGTAAAAATGAATCTAACCTATATTTTAGATTTTGTAAGTATTGTTTCAATAAATTAAGATTTCAGCAACAATTTATATTTTTCTAAGCGAGCGGTAAAGTACTTTACCGCTTGTTGCTATAGGAGACGCGCGGTAAAGTATTTTATTGTTTGTTACTCAGTAACCATCAACTTTACGATGACAACTGAAAGCATAAATATCAACTTTTCATAGCAGTCGGAGAAAAATTATATTTTATTTCACATATTTGAATTTGACATAAATAAAAGTGAAATAAAGTTTGACAATGTCAGGTAATCAAATTATAATTATCTGTATTTACTTTGACATATTTGAATATGACAATCAGGTATACCAACATAAAACTTAAAATATATCACTAAAAAAAATATGTCAATCATTTATAGTCACTCGGTATTAATAATCAAAAATTCAAACTAAGACGATGAAACAATCTTATGTGATCGTAAATATTGTGTAGGATACTTTAGCCTAATCACGATAATTAATTACACTAGTTGGATACAATCTAAACAACGCAGCTGGAAACTTTTCGTAATTAATAATCCAGTACCTACTCCAGCTTCTGAATACAGAAAAAGAAATCTGATGAAATAGTGTAGCACAGTAGAAAAATTTCTTTAATTAATAACCCACTTCGAATGTAGACAGACCCCCGGGATATATCCCCAAATTAAGCATCTAGCTAAGAGCATTTTTCGTTTAGAATATATTTTAGAGTTGATCCATCTTTTAAATAGAGTAAAAAGTATCGCTTCCAAAGATATCAGCTATTTTGGTAATGTCGAGAGATTAATGCAAGCTTACTCTAAAGTTACATTTGTTAACACAAGTAGCACGTATATAATTCGAAATATGAGCAGTTGTAAGATAAAAAAATATATATTTTAAATTTAGCGCCAAATAAACATGTCAGTCATGTATAAAGCTATTTAATTTGGCATTAAGCCTGTTAATAAATAAATAAAAATTATCTTATGTGAATAGTTTGTTTACAAGTTTACATTGCTGTCAAACATTAGATTTGATATTGTCCTGTTAATACCAATATCACGAGGTATCGAGCTGGCCTGTGGATCCTGAAAACCGTGGTTCGATTCCCACAGACGACAAACATTTTCTCTACTTTAAAATTACTCCATCTTTGGGGGCCGTGGTTTGAGTGCTGGTAACCGCACTTCACGTACATAAATATATCACTTGCCAAAATCTGCTTCGGCAGAGTGCCACACCCAGTAATGGGTAAAAGTCGGGATGATATATTTATTTTATATTTATTTTTTTAATTTATAAAAACCACTATTTGATTGACTTAGAAAGGGCTGCAAATTGGAGACGGCTTGGGCGGCAAAAGTTCTAGGTACGCCACTGCACTTCACGCACGTAAATATATTATTTACCGAGATTTGCTCCGGCAGAGTGTCATACCCAGTAATGGGTAAAAGGTGTGATGATATATTTATTTATTTTAATATAATAAATCCAGTTAAAATTTCTTTTTAGTATTAAAATTATCTAAACTTAAAGTATTTTAAAAGCACTTTTAATTTGACTCGTGTGGCAGCACTGATTTTCACTTTGTATACAACACGCTGTCAGTGATAGTAAATTATTTCATTCCTGCATAGTATTTTAATATTTTGATATTAACTTTGAATGTTGTAGATGAAACGTCATAAAAATTTTTAACGTATTACCTGACGCAACTTCAATGATTTAGCGAGATACCCAAAATGTACAATTAGCAATAATACAATCTGTTATGTCGTTTGAAAAATTATCAATAACTCCAAATATAACTGCAATCTTATTCTGTTTTGTAAATAGCTCTGATACCAATAATTTCCATCCGGAATAAAAATAGAATTAGTTCCTCCTCTTATAAAAAACTTTAGTACATTTGAACATTTAATTTTATGGCGCTATTCCGAATATAGCTCCCAGAAAAAGAAATTTGATGAAAATGTATTCTGCGTCACCCTAGCGTTAATTGGTTGACACAGTCGTAAGTTAGGTATCACCTACACATCCGAGCCGACGCGACGTACGACGGTAGCTGGTGTATCATGTATGTCTGTCGGCTGTGCGCGCTCCAGATGTTGGCATCTCGAGCGTCGAGTAGCATTCCGGGCCAAAGTAAACATAAATAATAGTTTTTAAATGAGACAGGACGTTTCACACGGGCCGCGTGTGTGGCGGGACACATGATGCGATGCGCCTGTCGAGTGACTGATTGCCGCCGCCGCTCGGGATACTTCGATACAAGTCGGACAATGTCGGCTTTGTTTGGTGCTACAGCGATTCGGGATCTTTTTGGTGCAGTGCCAATTAAGTCGATATATTTTTTATACGACACGAAGATATAATAAAATAAATAAATATATCATCACGTCTTTTACCCATTACTGGGAGTGACACCCTGTTGTAGCAGATCTCGGTATGTGATATATTTATGCGCTTGAAGCCAAGTCCTCAAAGCTGTATGAATAAACCAATACTAGTCATAGCTCTGTATATTTTTATTATTTATCTATTTTTTACTCTGTACAACAGGAACTTAATTCCAATTATAGTACAAGATATCTACACTATCTACAGTTTATAGTTAGAGAGCTTGGGTGCAAAATGATGTCTCATTTTTGCCAGTGACAGAAATGGTTTTTTTAATAGATTATGTCATGATTTAACATGAAAAAAAGACAATTAGATTTGGGAACGGTTTGCAACTATAGATGGCGCCGGTTTTAAGGGTGGTTGTTGATTCCTACATCAGTCCACTTTCAGAGCTTCTGTCACTAATGAGCAACCAGCAATAATTTCTGTCAATAATTTTTTTGTCATGTATTCATCGTGAACAAGTAGTAATATGTCCTAAGACACCATAAAAATTGCCTACTTTGACCGGTTTTGTGAACAACCACCCTTAAAATCGGCGCATCTATAATTTCCACCCGTTTCCAAATCTAATTTTCTTTTCTTCATGTTTATCATGTCATAATCTATTAAAAAACCATTTCTGTCACTGGAAAAAATGAGACATCATTTTGCGCCCTAGCTCTTTAATTATTATTGGGAATCCGAACCTGTCACATAAAATCGTATTTTTTTATATAAGTAGAAGTCAGCGAGATTTGAACGCACGACCTCTTATTTGTTAATTAGTAAACGCAAGTTTTACCTTGGTTTTTATCCACTGGGCTACGGTTATCTGTATTTTGCAGATTATGATATTAAAATTCTCTTGTGTCTGTATCAATTATCGAAATCTGCGGTATTCACGGTTTTAAATTTGTTTATATTGCCTGAAATCGAACCAGTATTTTTTCCGCTAGCAGTCCATCAGTAATCCCAGCCAACTATGTATTGTCATGTACCGACCCAATTATTTGTTAGTTTTATTATAAGTTGTTATTATTAATTGTATATTTTATTTATCATTAAGAAATCCAATATTTAGTTAATAAGATAAATTCAGCATCTCCTAAAGTCCATTTCCAAGGTCTCTTCTTTCCCACATTCCTTGTTATCTTGAACCATCCATAGTCCAATTGCGGACACTAACCTTCTTCCCCTACCATAATCTGTCCGTAATCTGATGGTTTTTCTGTATATATATATATATGTTAGTTTTAGTTAATTAAGTGTTCATAGTTCTAAATTCTTAGTTCTGAGTCTTAGGGTTCTTAATCTTAGTTCTGAGTCTTACTGTTCTTAGTCTTACTGGTATTCCCAGATTGCAATTTTTGTACAAATTAAAAATAAAACAAGAACATTACTTGCGCAACACAAATACGTCGCCTGATTTTAATAAATAATATATATTGGATACTTGTGTATATAAATTGGTTTAGCACTCCAATCCGGTATCCAACAGTATGTAGGTACTCATAATTAATGTGGTAGTAGAAATACGAGGTGTGGCTATTAAATAACGAGACTGACGCTGCTACAGGAAAAGTGCGCATGCGCCAAAAGCCAGCGACTATCATCTTTTAGCGTGAAGCTTTCTCTTTCGAATGCAGCTTTCGTTCTCATTAGAGTTGTTTTTTTGTTTTGCCAGAAAAATGTTAAGTGCAACATTAGAGCAACGATTTATTGTGAAATTTTACATGAAACTTGGCAAAACTGCTACTGTGACATAATTTATTGAAAAAAGTACCCGAATTTTGGAAGGACAAGTCATGGGTTCTCCATCAAGGCAATGCGCTGGCTCATTCCGCAATGTCTGTCAAAAAGTTTCTAGCCAAGTACAGCATTCCAGTGTTGAAAATCCGCCTTATTCGCCAGATCTTGTACCGTGCGACTTCTATCTGTTTCCTAAAGTGAAATTTGCCTTAAAAGGAACCAAATTTGAGCTGTGAAAGAGAAAGCGGCACGCGTCCTTAAGGAGCTGATAGAAGAAGTTTCCAAATTTCTATATGTTGAAATTGTTTATACAAAAACAAAAAATCTGGTTTGTCATTTTGACAGAAATGTACCGGCTTTAATCTTTTGATTTTAAAATTAAATGTTGTTTTGTTGTGCATAAAATATTGTATATACCAGAGGAGAAATTAACATTTTTGACCCTGCGCTTTGCGCCTCGTATTAATAAAATAAAAATAAATATATCATCACGTCTGTTACCTATTACTGAGTGTGGCACTCTGCCGGCGCAGATTTCGATGATATATGTATGCACGTGAAGTGCGGTTAACTGACGTCAAATCACGACCCCAAAGATGTTAGTGGTGGGAGAGCCACAGGGGTTATTTTAAATTGGTGAAAATGTTTTGTCGGCTATGGGAATCGAACTAAAGTTCTTAGGATCCACAGGCCGACTCGGATACCACTGAACTATTACCCCATAAAATAAATATATCATCACGCCTTTTACCTATTACTGAGTGTGGCACTCTTCCGGCGCAGATTTCGGTGATATATTTATGCACGTGAAGTGCGGTTACCTGACGTCAAATCACGACCCCCAAAGATGTTAGTGGTGGGAGAGCCACAGGGGTTATTTTAATGTGGTGAAAATGTTTGTCGGTTGTGAGAATCGAACCGGGGTTTTCAGGATCTACAGGCTAACTCAATACCACTGAGCTACCTACCCCATATAACATAAACTCTATTTTTTAAAACAATACGAATAAAAGTTTCTAAAATTCAAATACCCATTTCGTCCTGGTTGTATAACGCTATGCCCTACGTGTGGGTCTTGGTGGAGCGGATGATGTATGGGTCCGCATTCCGCCCCCCGCGCCGAGATAATTGGCCCACCCCGGGAGCCCGAGTCACTGTTTGCTCGCCCGGCGGGGCGCCACACGGCCATTGTGCGCCTCATCATCGTCACAACACATGTCACGGTGTTACGAAGTCTCCCCCCGTTGCCCCCACCTACCCCGCCCTGCCTGCATCGCGATACACACTCACAACTGAAAGTCGGTTGGTAATGTCTGGGTTTGTTACAGATCACCAAGCTCAAGATCGATAGTAATCCGTTCGCAAAAGGGTTCAGGGATTCCAGCAGGCTTACGGAGTTTGAGAGGTATGTATCAATGCTTTGAATTTTTATACTTAAGTCGCATTGTTTTGTTTTATTATAAGAAATTACTTTTTCTTTAATTCGCCAAATTAATTAATAACTATTATAATTGATTATCTCTATTAATTAAGCTAAAATCATTTCAATTAACAGTGATAGACAATTTAGTTCACCATTTTTAAAATTCAAATTATTTTGAAAATATCATTATCCCGATTCTCCAAAAAGTTTTTTTTTTCTATTTTACATTACAAGAAAAAACTTTTGTTAAAGTCGGGCTGTATAGATAATATTAGAAGTAATCAAAATGAAATATTAAACAAAAAATATATACGAGTACATATGATTAGTACTTCATTAGTGCTCTTTGAAGCCTCTAAAATTGTTAAAGAAAATATCAAGCATTAATAACTTTCAACAATTTCCAAAATTTCAAAAAATATAAGTTTAAGATCCAAATAATAAAATTAACAAATATAAATAAATAGGCTTCAAGATTCAATATAATAACAACAAGTTATATATAAAACGTTTTTATTTGAGGACCATTTCGAACGTATACTACATTCATCATTAGCTCTATAAATAAATAAAATAAGTAACAATATTATAGTAATAGAATAAATAATAATTACCGAAAAATGAAGAGAAAAAAAAACGTTTTATATTGGATCTTGAAGCCTTTTTATTTATATTTATAAAATATTTACCAAATATATATATATATATATATTAATATATTTGGTAAATATTTCATATTCTGTTTTTGCTACTTTAAACTCTTCATTTTTTGAGCTGATAATGAATGTAGTATACGTTCGAAACGTCCTCAAATAAAAACGTTTTATATATAACTTGTTGTTATTATATTGGATCTTGAAGCCTTTTTATTTATATTTATTAGTTTCCAAAATTATATACTGGAATTTTTAAAAATTAATTGGGAGCACAAAGCTTTGAACCTGGTACTTTCTGATATCTGTTTAAACGATCTACCGCTGAAGCTAAATGGTTGAATCGCACAACAATATGAGGCGTATTCAATGTGCCATTTGGATCAGATCTAACTTACATTTACTGAACCAGATCACTTATTTATTTCGCTGACATAATTTCTAATACTAGAATTACTGATTCTAATTTACTTTGAAATAATTCATCCCAATAATTGCATCAATTTGCTTCATTCAGTTCATTTAGTCATGCTGTCTAATTTATCTGAACTGATTTAAATGAAGTGGCAAATGAAATACAGCTATGAACAAAAAATGTTGTTACAATTTCCAAATTTCTAATGCTGTCTTTCAATTATTATTCTACTAACTTCATGCTATCGGCTGACTATTAGTGATCCTTAATTTTTAATAAATTATTTTAAAAATTAACCTCCTTTAATTAATTCAAGCTATCCTAAAATTCATTATTTATAGTTGTAGCCTCTTAATATATATTTTTTAATTTAAATTGATAAAATCATTTAGATTTTTTGGAACAACTTCTTTATCACCAATTACATCAACATAACTAAAATTTTCTACTTGGTTTAAATAAATAAAAGCAAATCGAATGTTACTTGTATTTATTTAAGTTAAATTAAAAATTTAAGTTATATTGATGCAACTGGCCATCTCATTATTTAATAGTTGTAGTTGTGAGGGTATTTATGACAGTGAATTTATGGAAAATTTTCATAATATTGTTGCAGAGAGACGATGGAATCAATGCTTGCCGAACAACATTACCTCCGATCCCCATTACGACCTTTCGGCGAGTTAGACCAACACAACAACAACCTAAGCTTAGAAGAGAAAGCTTTACTAGCAGCTCGTTCCCAGCTGTTCCTGCGTGCAGCAGCAGCGGCTGCAGCCGGACCTTACGTGCCCGCCGCCCTGGTGTACCCCGGAGCCGCCGGTCCCGCTCACCAGCAACCCCCACCAGGAGGCGGCGGACCTGCGTTGTGGAGCCAGTGGGCTTGTTTAGGCCCGCAGCTGCTGGCAGCTCATCAGCAGCAACAGCAGCTCGCGGCGGCGGTGGCAGCGGCGGCGGTAGCTGGAGGCGTTCATCCCGGACTTGCGAGACCGCTCGCTCAGCATCGGTATTCACCCTATGCGCCACCGCAGCCGCCGCCCCCCGCGTTACACCACCGAGTGTCGCCACCCGTGTCCTCGCCGGATACTAGTCTCAGAGACGCCCCTGATCAGGACTTGTCGCCTCTGCCCCCTTCATAGTGCTGTGATCACCACGTGGATGTTGATGCGCGCATACAATAATGTACATATTATATTATAGATAATTTATTACGGGATGGCTAACCGTCTCCGAAGGCAGTGTATAAATATCGATATGTGGTTAATATTATTAATTAATTATTATTATTATTATTATAATTATTGTATTATTATTATGATTGCTATTACGTGCAGCTTCAGAAGTACATACCTACTTTGTAATAATTAAGAAAGAATAATTATGTTTATGTCACGAAATATTCTACTTTCACTTTTATTCTTTCTCAACCACTCACCTTTACCTCCCTTCCATTTGCATTTTATATATTTAAAGTAGCCTAAACTATAAAAAGGTGTTCTTGAGCTCCTAAATTAAAAAATAAATAACGTAAATATTGATATAAATATTTTAAAATATAATGAGAGCTTTAGTTTTTAGTATGGAAACTGTTTTCTCAAACTGATTACATTTTGGAATTAAAATTATTTAAATAAATTTGTAAATTTCACATTTTTGCTGATATCTAGTAATCTTAATTTTTTAGCATACTAAAACAAATAGGGTATAGTAGCTCAGTGGTATCATATCGACCTAGTGATTTGAGAACTCGGATTCGATTTCTAAAGTTAACGTTCACTTCACATTAAAATTATCCCTGGGGCTCCCCCACCACTAACATTATATTGAAATTGATTGAAAAGAGATGTGTTAAAACAGAGCGCCACACCCAGAAATGGATATAAGGCGTCATCATATTAAATATATAATATAATTATATTTAATAATATATGGGGTAATGGGTCAGTGGTATCAAGTCGGCCTGTGGATCCTAAGAACCCTGGTTCGATCCTCACAGCCGACCAAACATTTTCACCAATTTAAAATTACCCCTGTGGCTTCCCCACCACTACCATCTTTGAGGGACGTGATTTGACGGCTGGTAACCACACTTCACGCGCCTAAATATATCACTTACCGATATCTGCTTCGACAGAGTGCTATACCCAGTAACGGATAAATGACGTGATGATATATTTATTTATTTATTTATTTTATGATATTAAATATATATATTTTAAATAGTAGAAAATTTCAAATTTTTAGTGTCACCCATATATTTTATTATAAATATTCTATTCTAATTTTTTATGGGGTGACTAGCTCAGTGGTATGAAGTCGGCCTGTGGATCCTGAAAACCCTGGTTCGATTCCCACAGGCGACAAACAATTTTCATAATTTCAAAAGCTACCCCTGTGGCTCCTCCACCGCTAACATCTTTGGGGGCCGTGATTTGACGACTGGTAACCGCACTTCACGCGCAAAATATATCACTTACCGAGATCTGCTTCGGCAGAGTGCCACACCCAGTAATGGGTAGAAGGTGTGATGATATATTTAATTTTATATACAATACCGGCCACGGTAGTCGAGTAATTTGCGCGCCAGTTGCTTGGCTTTGCATGCCATAGGTCACGGATTCAAATCCTGCCCAGAATATAGATGTTTGTGAATTCGCCCTTAACCTTAAATAGTCAATAAAGCTAAATAAATCAATAAATATTTAAATTGAGTATGTATGTGTGTAAAAATCAACATATGCATTTCGTTCAAAATAAATATCATTTAAATTATTGTCGGCAATAACGCTCCTAGCGGCCAAAGGTATAACTCAGAGATTTCGTATTCAAGGGGATACATTTCCAGGTCTTGTGTAATAACATGAACGTCGTATATTTTCATTCGTCGAGCTCACAATAGTGGTTCTTCTACAAAAATATCTGTACAGGTAGTTCGTTTACGGGATGGGGAAAATACCTAACCTAGTTATTGGTTAACATGATCGCAATAAATCATAATACATAAACCAGAAGAATGCATATTTTTGCTTATTTATAGTACAGATAAATATACTAAGGTCCTGTTGCATAAAACATTGTTAACTATTCACCTTATTAACTACGCGAAAAAGTTGAATTAGAATAAAAAACGCATCTAAGAAATATCAAAATTTTTGACAGTTCAATAATATAAAAAAGTTATAATTTAGGTACATAGTATGCATTCAATTAATAATTATTTGTTACAAATATTATTTTGCCATTGTTATTAAATTAACAACAAGCATTTTAATAAATAAATAAATTAATAAATATATCATCGCGCCTTCTACCCATTACTGGGTGTGGCACTCTGCTGAAGCAGATCACGGTAAGTGATATATTTTGCGCGTGAAGTGCGGTTACCAGTCGTCAAATCATTTTAATTATGATATTAATTCATTATAACACAAAAATCTGAAAAAAAATTAAGTGTGGTGTCAGCCATCTTGGTCATTATTAACTTTTAACGTGCTGTTAACTAACAACATGGTTAACATCGCTTTATGCAACCGGGCCTAAAGATTTTATATAAAATTATTGTAAATCCAAAACAGTTTCGACAAAATATTCTCGACACTAAAGTATTAAACGAAGTCGTTTGGATATAATGGTGTAGGACGAAAAGGCTGGAATGAAATACCAGTGGACCAAATTCATTGGACTTGGCAAGAGAACAAAATAAGTATAAAATGATCTAATGTCTGTGTATTCCTATCAATCTTACCGACACGTAGTTTTGACACTTACTATGTAAAACATGTATAACTTTAGCAGACTTGAGTGTACATATTCAACGGATGTACATTACTAAACAGCACGACGCCAAGCGTCAAATATTGCGAACAGGTGCGGCGAGTGACAAATACTCTCTGTCTCGGCATATTCGGCATCATATATTTTTTCCTGAGAACCCTGGTTCGATTCCCACAGGCGGCAAACAATTTTCATAATTTCAAAAGTTACCCCTGTGACTCCATTAACAGCTTTGGGGGCTGTGATTTGACGACTTGTAACCGTACTTCACGCGCAAAATATATCACTTACCGAGATCTGCTTCAGCAGAGTGCCACACCCAGTAATGGGTAGAAGGCGTGATGATATATTTATTTTATTTATTTATATTTTTTCCTGAAATAGGCAATACAATTCCCCTTTTCTTATCCATTTTTGGATGGAAAGTAGATCATTACCTGGCTCGAATAAATAACTACAAAATTAAATTTCTTCGATAGTAAGTTCTCTACTGCCCTAGCTTGAATTTTAGGAGGAGTACGTAAAAACTCCTTGTCACTCTTATTTTCTTCGCTATTTTACAACATTTCAATAAGTCTGCACATTAAACAATATGCCAAATAGTTAAATATTTTGAATTATTTATGATTAAATATTGATTAAATTTCAACAGTTTCAGAAAAAATACAGTATACATACATAATAAGTGTGGAAAGTGTCTTTACTGGACTCAGGGAATTAAAATACTCTGCCTTCAGACAGCTGTCAAGTAAATCATCACTTTCCTCATATCATGTAATATAGTATTCCGCGCCTCCCTCAGACATTAACAGTATTACATATCTCAAAATCGTTCAGAAACTATGTGTTTATCAAACGTTGTCCGGTAAAAACTAAGGACTTTTGTAATATTAGCATTGACGTCACTGGCTGCAAGTGTCAGTTTGTACTTAGAGGTTAGAAATTTTAACAAATTTTTAAGCTCATTTGTTTATTGTAAACTGAAATGTAAGTATTATAATTCAATTTGCAGTTGTTAGAACCAATAAAAAATATGAATACTTATTATTGAACTATTTTTAATAAATAATATTAGAGATCAAAATTCAGCTGAGCGAGTGCAACTTATGAAAGTAAGTAGGTATGTTACGAAGTTATAAAACTGACAGTCAATTTCATGCGTTAAGTGCTTCGAGGTTAGAGATTTTTGCTAATTTTAAATCAATAATTTCATTTCATCGGTGCGAAAAATCTTGTGTATCACCATCCAGAAACTGTTTTGAGAGTAGCTACTCACAATTTGCAAGCCTCGCCTTCGGCTCAGCCTGTCAAAATAAGCTCGTATTTGTAAAAGTCCAGTTTCTGGTCTACTGATACAAATAACTATGAAACATTTCATGCTGCCCAGCATTTCCAAATAAATTTCAACCAAACTATTTCAAATAAAAGTGATAGACAATTAAATTTTCCATATCTTTTATTTGAAGTATTTGTTTCTAAAACAATCTAAAAACATTTGGCAGCGTAAAATATACAAATATATTTGACGCCGAATACCTAACTGCTCCATCGGCAGCGCTATCCCGCGGATGAAAGCAGAACATAAATATTTTGCCGGTGATTAATGTCCGGGGTCACAAGCGGGGCGCGCGGCGGGGAACGCAGGGCGACAGCCTAATGTGCCACGTGATTGATGGGACCACCAGATGAAGAAATGTCTCCAGGACATATCGAGTGAAAGATAATTATCATTGCTTGGGCTCTCGAGGTCTGGACTGGAGTTCGGTGTGGAGACGACGACGTTCGCGCGACCGCCGCGGGGTTATTAATTGTTGCGGGACGATCGAGAGGTCGAGCGTGAAATGCACTGCTCGACGCTAATTAGCAACGATCATACACGATGTAAGTAGATTTAAAGTGGCGGGATGTGATTGTAATTGTTTGGGATGCTTATGTTGATGAGTAGGTAGGGTCATGTTATACTAAGTACAAAATGAACTAAATAAGGGTGTGTTTTATTTTCAAATAACAAGCAAATGAAGAAATATCAAGAAATAAGGACTAAAAATTGATTCCTAAAAAGACACTACTGAAAATGCCTACAATTTTTATAGGTCTATAAAATTATACACTATCCGTTTTATTTAACTTAAATAAATATGGGGTGGCTAGCTAAGTGGTATGTAGTCGGCCTGTGGATCCTGAGAACCCTGGTTCGATTCCCACAGGCGACAAACAATTTTCATAATTTCAAAAGCTACCCCTGTGGCTCCTCCACCACTAACATCTTTGGGGGCCGTGATTTGACGACTGGTAACCGCACTTCACGCGCAAAAATATATCACTTACCGAGATCTGCTTCGGCAGAGTGCCACACCCAATAATGGGTAGAAGGCGTGATGATATATTTATTTATTTATTTTAAATAAATAAATAAATATATCATCACGCCTTTTATTAATTTTAAATAAATAAATATATCATCACGCCTTTTACCCATTACTGGGTGTGGCACTCTGCCGAAGCAGATTTTGATAAGAGATATATTTATGCGCGTGAAGTGCGGTTACCAGCCATCAAATCACGGTCCTCAAAGATGTTAGTGGTGGGGAAGCCACAGGGGTAATTTTTAAATTGGTGAAAATGTTTTGTCGGCTGTGGTGATCGAACCAGGGTTCTTTGAATCCACAAGCCGACTTGATACCACTGAGCCATAACCCCACTAACTTGAAACATGGAATGTGAAATATCTAAAGAAACTAAATGGCGGCAATGTATAATAGAATTACTGAAAGTAATAAAATTCTATTACATTGAATTATACAGACAAAAATTGTGATATCGCCAGAATTTGAACCTGGGACCTATCAACTCCAGTCATATGCTTTAACCAACTGAGCTACGATCGCCATGTAATTCAAATTTGATTTTATAAAAAAATGTCTCTATATTTTGTTAAGTACCATAGAAAGCCTTGAACCAATGACCCTTTCATACACTGAAAGACTTGACACAAGAGTCCTTTACAGTCTATTGTTTAAAGACAATATTTACCAACTAATATTTAATTAGTTAAAGTAAATATTTAACAATTTATTAAATCAAATTTAATTATAAATAGAAAAAAATGGAATATCGTCAGGATTTGAACCTGGGATTTGATTTCAACAATTGTTAAGTATTTATTTACTTAAAAATACTAATTAAATAGGATTTTGTTTAAAAATTTCAAACCTAATAGAATGAATCTGGTACCAATATGTTATAATAAGAAATATAATCAAATGAAAACACAAGTTTTTTGCTTGTGTCAGCATTACATTTTGTATGAGCACAACTGCAATTGTTAATATTAGTCATCTGACATGAATATTATATATACTCGTATTTCACTTGGTACATGTAATAGTTATTTTCAGACGACCAATTATGAAAGTAACCATAACAACATCATAAACTACCACGGAAAGTTGAACATAACATACTGATATGTTAGGACGTACACTTCTAACATATCAGGTGAAGTTCCACTGATTGACAACAGATGGCGTTACGATGAAAGAAAATAGTAAAATAAATGAAAAGTATTTGTATTATTATTTAAATCGAAGTTTGGGCAGATTTTTCAACACATTTGCACAGATAAATCTTATTTTTTGTAATTAATAATCATTTATTCACTAATATTTTTGCATTATTCAATATTTTGACATTACGGTTAGTACAGTTGGTATCACAATACCTAACCTCAAACGTCAAACTTCAACGCTTACCTACAAAAACGCATCAGCTGTCAAAGTGTAACAACATTGCTTTAGTAAACTGTTTTTAGAAATATTTTGTGGTCGTCTGAAAAATAGTGTACATAACTCGCTCGAAAGTCTACGTTATTCAAAAATATTTCACTAATTTCAACATAATGTCTTCAAAATCGTCTAGATTGATATACTACACTGAGCGATTCTTCTTTATCATAAACACCTCCAAAGATAATTGAAGCCCCTGATCATGCTACGTTGGATTTATTTTCGACAACTAAAACCTCTGATATTGTTGTCAATAATATTACTGTTAATAATATGAACAGGTACGGAAGAAATCAATGTTTCTTTAGACAGTACAAAAGTTTCCACTTCACATTATGTCAATATAAGCAACTGTAACAACTGTGTTAATATACACAAACAATAAATATTACGTATTTCACTTACTCTTTAAATAAAACTATTTATTGATATATTTTACATTGTTCGGTTCTTATTATTAATTATGTACAGATATTAGATATACTGCAATTTAAGGTTATGTTTATAAACGTCAAAATATATTACCACATATTTACTAGCGCTGGATCATCACATCTTCTTCTTCCATAAGCGTCTGTGGCTAAAATATGAAATTCCGCGCCCGGCGCGACATTTAAATCGCTCTCAATTAAACTTTCTTTTGACAGTTGGGTAAAACACAAATTACTTTACGCATTAGTGTTTCTTCGCTTACAGAAACGCACTTGGTCTACATTTGTCTCCTTTCCACCCATAACCAAGACAATAATAGTTACGTAATAACAAAGAAATCGCACAGTCGTAGGAAAAAATATATCTGTATTGCAAACTGCTTAAACAAACCATTATTATTATTATTAAATAATAAAGTTTTAAGATCCTAATTGTATTTAAGTGACAAACAAAAATATTACAATTAGAATTTGCCGCTATCGGTCATAGCCTACTTATGTTTGGAGGATATCCTACTTTCGTAGTAAATAATAATTATTATAAAATGTTTAATAAGAACAGGTGGATAAATTTGCTCAACAATAAATAACATTTGAATATTGAATAAACATGTGATTTGCACACATATTTTCAATTTAAGAAAATCAATACCCAGCAACCTACCTAATAAATTTAATTAAAATAATAATTATATTTATTTGTAAATTTGTTCTACTTGCAAAACCGAAACATCGACTACAAAATCTGTGAAATTAATTTTAATAAATAACTTCTGTTTGTTTTTCAATACGTTATTTACTACGTTCTTTTTACTGTCGTCTGCGTTTATCTTACTGAATATTAAGTAGTAAAAAATTATCTACATTTACAGGAATAAGATAGAATTATGAAAGATTCGTTCTAGTTTGAGTATATTCAAATTGAAAGTGCCGACTTGAACTCTTCGGCTTTGAGCATCGCAGCCGATCTCGTAAATCAAGCGGCGGCATTGAAGAAGTTAACAGGCGACTAATGGTCTCAACGGACCTTGATTTTTGCTACTGGAGGCGCATGGGCTAGCGGATTATTCCGGCAAGGCATCAATCAAGAGCGCAATGCCAGCAAAGTGACACGCGCATAAAAACTCAATTAAACGCCGAGCAATAAACGCGAGCAAATTGAAAACATCGCGCGGGTACAGAAAGGGTAAGTCGACAAGCAAAACATGTGTATTGTTTAAACGATACGGCGCGTTTCATTTCACGCTAGATTAATATTGGATAAGTTATGGACAATGCGAAAGGGTGATAGATTTCCCAGAGGAGCGCGCCCCGCCACTCAATTCCATCAGCGGCCTCCGGCAGAGAGGAGTGGAAACGAAACGGGAGCGGAGATGCGATAGTTTGAAGCGTCTTCTGCCTTTTCGACCCTTACGATAAATATCTGCTCAAACTACTGCTTGTTAAATAAACCAAATTACTGAAGACTACATTATTTATATGGGGTAGGTGGTAGCTCAGTGGTATTGAGTCGGCCTGCGGATTTAAGAACCTTGGTTCCAGTCACATAGCCGATAACGACAAACAATTGTCAATACATTAAAATTACCCCTATGGCTCTTCTTCCACTAATATATTTGGGGGTCGTCATTTAACGGCTGGGAACCGCACTTTACTCGCATAAATATATCTCTTACCGAGATCTGCTATGCCAGAGTTTCACATCCAGTAATGAGTAAAAGGCGTGATGATAACATTACGAATTTTTTAATATAAAATACATTACATTTGCGTATTCCATCCAAGGACGTTGAAAGGAGGGGATATGGCATGACGATACTGTAGCATTGTTTGAAGTGAGGCTTGGGCAAGGGAAAGAGACAACAATAGTTTTTCTGCACCGTGCTTAGCCAAATCTCTTCTTCTTTCAAATATTTTGAATTTTTATGTAAGAAAAGTGACGTTTAGACGTTGTCAGGGAGCGTTGTTTTATGTAAACATAACCACGAAGTGTCATTTGTGTTTCAATTTTTGTGTTGTATGGAATTGGACATAATTTTTGTGGATAAAATGATAACAAAGTGTTTATAATTTCAATTCCCTTGTAAAAATTTATAATCTTTTAGAGAGAATGATTCTGTTCTGTCTATTTAAATTTCAAATCTCTTTATGACACATGTCAATCAATAGCAGGCTAAGCACGGTACAGAAAATAATACTTCTGTCTCTGTCAATCTGCCGAGCCTCACAGTCTTGACTTGAATGCCATATTCCCTCCTTTCAACTTCCTTGATTCCATCACAGCACAAAAGTTAATTAAACATTTGTAATATTCGTAAAAATATAGGGTTCCATGAAAAAATTAAAACAATTGTCTATTGTCAAAAATATTGACGTTAATTTAATACTGGGATAATTTTTTTGTACCGTTCGCCGCTGTAGGTCCATTTTATTATCTCCAGCTTTTTTTCGTGTGAGAAATCGTTCATATTTTAGGTGTATTTCCTTGTTTGTCTGTGATTCAATATTAACGTCAATATTTTGATATTAGACAATTGTTTTATTTTTCATGGACTTCTATATTTTTCAAATAATACAAATGTTGAATTATTTTTTGTGCTCTGATAAAATACACAATTGAAATGTGTTTTATATCAAAATATCCGTAATTTTATTTTCTACAACCTTTATTTGAAGTATTTTCCTGTAAAATTAATTGGGAAGCAATGCGCATCAAAAAACTGATATCACATGTTATAAGCCTACGTTCGGGTTTTGTATGGACATACTGTATATATTTATTTATTTTTTCACTCAACTTAAATTCCATTACAGTACAGGATCCGGATGAACTGACGTCATCAAAAAATATAACTAGATGAATGACATAGGGTGCTAATATATTTACATGGTATATATGTAACCGATTTTAAAATGTATTTCGAATTGCTTCTTTCGAGATAACAAGATTTCATTTTTCTTTAACTTGACAGATATTTTATATATTTCGTACCTACATCATTTTCTGATTGACCAACACCAAGTGCTTTAACAATATTACGAATTTTTGGCAATTATAAGAGAAAACATGAACATGAAATGCAAACAAAATAAAATAGGTAAAGTTCGCATAAAGATGAAAATGGCTAAAATTGTTAAGCTGGCACATAATAATAATAATAGTTTGTCTACGAAAACGACAGGGTAAATTACGGGTGTAAGCAAAATCATTAAGATGCACTCCCAATTGATAGGTTAAATTTAAAAATAACAGACTATTGCCCGGTTTCATCAACAAAATTAAATTTTAAACGTAGTTTAAAAAAATAAAAGCAAAGCGAATGTATGGCAGCAATGTCAATTATTCCATTTGACAAGTAATTTTGATTTGCTTTTATTTATTTAATCCAAGTTTAAAATTTAACTTTTGTTCCTGAAACCGGCCATATGTCTATTCTAAATGAAACGCTGTTATACATTAATGTCATTTAGTTACTATGGAAGGTCACAATTTAAATTTTGTAAAACAAACTTTTTGAACTCATATTTAAAATATCGAAAAAGCTTATTTCGGGTAAAAGAATTTAATTATGATTTCGGTTGTTATGACTCTTGAGTAAGAAAATTAAAGGATGTTTAACCGAAAACATGTTATTATTTTGTTATTTCTTGTTTATTTAGTTCACTGTCTTATATTAGTTTTCGTTATGTTATTTTATTAAAATATTGATTATCCTACTTCAGCACATTAACAATCAGTGGTAAAGACAAGTTTATCATCTTTATCACCATGATATGTTTCATTTTACTCCCGCTCATTTTTGTTTTTACTAACAGCATAGTAAATATAACATTACATCCCAACGAGGATAAAGAAAAATGTGGCATTATTTTTATGTTCACAATACATTAATCATCGGAAATAAACACTTGATAAATATATTTCAAAATATTTAAAACATGAATTAATTTTTCACTGTTTTGTACGTAACGCGAACATTAAGTGACCTTTTTCGAACTTAAAACATCATTTATCGTTCTTGTTATATTGTCAGATTAATAATATAAAAGTACCCCATGTGCATGAACTAAAATCTATCGCACTTTAGATTAAGCAATATTGAACAAGGAATAAATTGGACTTATTCTGTAACAAAAATTGCTAAGTATACTAATTGGGGTGGCTAGCTCAGTGGTATGAAGTCGGCCTGTGGATCCTGAGAACCCTGGTACCCTAGATCCGATTCCCACAGGCGACAAACAATTTTCATAATTTCAAAAGCTACTCCTGTGACTCCTCCACCACTAACATCTTTGGAGGCCGTGATTTGACGACTGGTAACCGCACTTCACGCGCAAAAATATATCACTTACCGAGATCTGCTTCGGCAGAGTGCCACACCCAGTAACGGGTAGAAGGCGTGATGATATATTTATTTTATTTACTAATTGTTAACATAATCTTTAACAGCAAACTTCCTAGCAACCATTGTTGTTTGGGGTCTTAGCAATTGGTATTTTTAGCAATATTTGTTACAAAATAGGTCCATATTGTCAAGATAGATACAGTTTCCTAATTATAATTAATTAATTATTTTATTGTAGTTTAGTATATGTGAATGTTATCTCGCAATTTAGACAAATGTAAAACATTCTTTCAAAGAATCCACACAAAACAGTAAAGTTGTAATCTACGGTATATTGATGGTAATGTAGTGGGTTGGGTACGAAGACGCAGGCGTCGAATCAACTTTAGTGTAGTAGAAGAGACCGGGAGGTCATAGCGTAGCGACGCCAGCGCTCGGCGCGATAGAGTGCAAAGTTGAAGCCATTAACGTCTTATCGTGCTCTCGCGAAATTGCCTCCGTATTTCTACGGTATCTCAATAATGCATCTGCCTGGGGCCATCTCCGGATTGGCCGCCGTTGCTCCCTCGCCGGGCGAGGTGTGATGTCGACGCTGCCTGCGATGTGCGATGCCGCCCTCTGACAGACAATAAACTGACGGCGCGCCCATAACCGACGCTTCTCGCCTAAGCCCTAGTTTGTAACGCGGAGACGAGACTCGCTATCTACGCAGATAGCCACTTGCCATGATCATTTCACTACAATACAAACTTGTTTATTCACAAAATATCTACCGTCTTTTATCTACAATGTGCTGTGTTTCTTCTTCTATTCTACTAATGATATCTTCTTGTAAGAATATATAAATAAGTATCTACTTGGTGTTATTAGTGTTACTACATTCGTTTCCATTTATTAATGGTAACGGTCACATGTTACTGAAATCCAGTAATCATTTTATAAAAATTATGTTAAATAACAATCTCCTGAAACTATGTGAGTAAAGCTACGTTTCGACGTCGTAACATAGTCCCTGTTTTAGTCTTTGTTTTTGGTTTTTTGTTTCTGTGAATGTCGGAAACATTCCAGCCATTTCCAGCTCTTAACATAAACATAACCTTAATTCAATATTCCAGTAAAGGTTTGTTCACTTAAATGAGAAAATAATTGATAAAACTATTTGGAATACTTTAAAAAATTATATAAAATTGTTAGTAAGGAATAGTAATAACTATTAAAATTAAGCACTAGTTTAATTAAATTATATAATTCCAAGACAATTTGAAAAAAGGGAGACATTTTTGTAGTGAACAAACCAGAATATTTCAAATATAGTAATTTAAATTTCAAAA
The DNA here is from genome assembly GCA_911728475.2 of Pterostichus madidus. Classification (NCBI taxonomy): domain Eukaryota; kingdom Metazoa; phylum Arthropoda; class Insecta; order Coleoptera; family Carabidae; genus Pterostichus; species Pterostichus madidus. Next base: position 14,623,282 of record OU452313.1, on the reverse strand, counting down.
TTGATTTTTATATTATTAAAATATGATTAAATTGCAATTATACTTATAAAATCAAAGAAAAGAAATACATTTTAAAATGACAGAGACCAAATAATTTCTTTTAAACATGTTAGTTTTGTTGTTGCTATTAATCTAGTAATTATTATTTTTTTCACAGTTGAAATTGTTACTATTTTTGTTCTATTGTCTATATTTATCGTATTTTCAACACAAACCTAATGACATTTAATAAATACGGCATAGAATTGACAGCATAACAAGAGATAGCATTACCGCAGTTAACTCTCTCTTACAGAACAGCGACGAAAGACTTTGTCGAAAGTATGAAGTCTGCCAACTTTGTGTCTATGCGCAGCAACAAAGACTAAGACTAAGACTAAAACAGTAGCTGGAAACGCTTAGCTGTATTCACATATGACAAACTCTCAAGGTTATGTCGAAAAACTAAAACTAAGACTATGTTAAGAGGTTGAAACAAGGCTTAAATCATAAAAGATTTTCTAAATTCATATTAGTCAATATGCATTCAAACAGGATTGTGTCATTGTATATTGCTGGTCCGATGCAAAACTATAAATTCCGTTATTGCTCCCTATATTTCTTGCATTTTTTTTATGAATATATTTTAAAGTTGACATTAGAGAATACGAATAAAGTTGCTTACAATAAATCTATAATTTATATAAAATTGCACTTATATCTGGTAACAGTGATACTACAGATTAGAGCTTGTTTAACTTTTTTTATCTCACTAAATACTAAAATTCTGTGGTACACCAAAAATATACTAGATTTTTTCTGAGGAACCGTACATTACCGAAATCTACTATGATAAAATGTCACATCCAGTAATGGTGGTGATATATTTATTTGATTTATATTTAAATAAATAATCAATTTTTTGTAATCAACCTTATTTGTAATGTCATTCTCAATGCAGGTTATTGCCAAATTACCTATTTTTTTTATGTCTAGTTGATTTTTTAATATAAATTTTAGATGTTTTAAAGTTGATTGTCCCCTTTTTGCTCCTTACTATCTATCGATATAGATTTTTCTTATATTTTAATACAGTTTAATTAAAGAAATAAATAAATATATCATTACGCCTTCTACCCATTACTGAGTGTGGCACTCTGCCGAAGCAGATCTCGGTAAGTGATATATTTTGCGCGTGAAATGCGGTTACCAGTCGTCAAATCACGGCCTCCAAAGATGTTAGTGGTGGAGAAGCCACAGGGGTAGTTTTTTGAAATTATGAAAATTGTTTGTCGCCTGTGGGAATCGAACCAGGGTTCTCAGGAGCCACAGGCCGACTTCAAACCACTAAGCTAGCCACCCCATAAATTTAACAGTTTAATTAGAACTTCTATAACTCGAATTAATCTCTAATTCTTTTCAGTGCATTTTTATCTCCCTAAATAGAAATTTTATGTGTCTACAATTCGAATATATCTGCAACTCGAAGTGATATTTCATTTGTAAATAAAAAAAATATATATATCATCACGCCTTCTACCCATTGCTGGGTGTGGCACTCTGCTGAAGCAGATCTCGGTAAGTGATATATTTTGCGCGTGAAGTGCGGTTACCAGTCGTCAAATCACGGCCCTCAAACATGTTAGTGGTGGAGGAGCCACAGGGATAGCTTTTTCAAATTATGAAAATTTGTCGCCTGTGGGAATCGAACCAGGGACCTCAGGATCCACAGGCCGACTTCATACCACTGAGCTAGCCATTCTTAAAAATAATGATAATTTAAAATAGTAAAAATATCCTTCAAGAACTTAATTTATGTATCCTATTATACTAAAAACTTAAAATCTAGTTTTTTTTCTGAGGGGTATTTATTGGTGTATTTTTTATAATTCGAAGTTTCCCAAATTCGAAGATTTTTTTCTATTCCGTTGAGATTCGAGTTAGGAAAGTTTGTATTTGCCGTCCTGGTACAGTCCATGCTTTGCGCTATTCTGTATACCTAGTGGTGAACTAGTAAGTAACAAGTAAAGCGCGCAACTAAATGTACTCGAACAAAACTGAAGAATCATCATTGTTAAATTTCCATATTCCTTGTGTGGTAGTCCAGAAGCAGAGTTCGCACAGCAACAGTGGCAGTAGCAGCAGCACGCACACATCAAACATAATTTACGGAGTGTGTCCGAGACAAGGAGACGGGCGACGGGCGACACCCAGACCGCCAAGCGCCGTGGCTGCTGCTGCTGGGCGGCAGTTACAATGCCGAATAATTCATGCTCACAAACAACGTGTGTGTGGCCGCCAACACATGGCACGTAGCGAAATACATTCGCAATACCCACCAACTCTTACCTACCCCTTTCACTCAAACTGCTTTTCTACAGATGTGGATATTACCGACTACAACTAATTCTACTACATCTAAACTTCAAATCTTTCATTAGAAACCTCAGCCGGAGAAAGACAAAAAGTAGTTACAATAGCTGTGTTCTTTTAACGTGATATCTCACTTCGTCTTAGCTCACCTCAGTTGTCTCAGTAAAGTTGTTCTTTCTATTTGTCCCAACTGAGGTGAGGTGAACTGAGAATGAAGTAAGATGAATTTCTACCCCCTTGGTTATACTGAGTTACTTAGCGGGGTAATGTTTTTTGATATTCTCACCTCAGTAGTGGAGATTATTTTTTTTAAATGGTTGGACTCATCGATGAGCAAAAATATTAGTTATTATTTTACTATTGTATGGATCCTATTTACTAAGCAACTATTTCAGCTCACTTCACTTCAGTCCAGGGTTGTTTATATTTTACCCAACCAAAAAAAAACACCTGGGTTTTTTAAATAAAACCCATCTAAAAAAACCCAAATAAACCCATTAAAAAACCTATTTGATTGAATGGTTGAAAATTCAGCCAGGGTGAATTTTAAGATAGAGTCAAATTTCGAAACATAAATATCTTTTATTTATTTTACAATGTAATCATACGTAATCTCTTTACAAAATAAAACCGTTAACTTACATGATCATTTATTATATCATATCGTTGAGCTAGCCACCCCATAATAATATTAATATAATAGTACAAATCAATTTTGTTTTAATGTTTAGTAGTATACAATATACATTTTAAACATTATCTACAAAATTAATCTAGAATTAAATAACTTGAATTTAAAAATGTATTTGTCAATATTTCGAAAAAACCCAATAATACCCAAATAAACCCAGTGGGTCGGGTTTTTTTTTTAAAAACCCGGGTTCTTTTCAACCCTGCTTCAGTCTCATCTCATTTTGAGAAGAAGTAGTAAGATGAGTTGTTGGTAAAAATAATGCTGCTGTGGAGCATTCTACCATCTAGGTATCTACACTTCTTGTCAACAACGGAATTCTAATAGACATATTTTTTACTAGAATCGCTTCTCTTGCTTTCTTAACAATCAATAGACAGTTGCATCGCTGTTCTTTAAATATTAAAGACTACCTTAAGTGAAACCATATAGAATCGAGAAATAATGTCAAACGAATTAATATATATTGAACAATTCGGTTCGATACTTTTTTATTTATTTGACACTCGGGTCTGGTTGTATAAAGCGATATTAACTATGTTAGCTAATAGCATGTTAAAAGTTAACAATGACCAAGATGGCTGACACCGCATTTACATATCTTCTGATTTTTATGTTATAATTAATTAATACCAGCATTAAAATGCTTCTTGTCAGTTAAATAACAATGATAAAACAATATTTGTAACAAATAATTATTAGTTTAATGCAGAGCATAGAAATGATAACGTTTTATAATAATGAACTGTCATATTTTTTAGATTTTTTAGTTTTCGCTTAGTTAACAACGTAATTAAATGACAACGATTTATGCAACCGGGTCTTAATATTTAAGGGATGGAGGCGCAATTAGCCATTAGTCAACAAAACACAAGCTTAACAAACTTATGCCAATAAACTCGGATTAAATGATTATTGGCAGTTCGACTGGGGATAGAATAAACTCTTTTACAACAAGAAATATATATTTAATTAATATCTTAAATAAATACTTAACAATTTATGAAATCAAATTGAATTATAAACAGGAAAAAATTGAAATACCGCCAGAATTTGAACCTGGAATCTCTGAACTCCGGTCATATGCTTTAATCCTTCTATATAATGTAATTCAAATATAATTTTATTTCAATTTTTCTTTCTATTTTGTGTGCCATAGGTAGCCTCAATCTCATGACACTTTCACTATGTGAAAGACTTGACACGAGAATCGTCTGCAGTGCCACTGTTATATTTTAAGTAGATATTTAACAAATAATGAAATCAAATTGATTTATAAAGACAAAAGAAATTGGGAACTGCCAGGATTTTAACCTGAAGCCATATGATTTCGAAAGTACGAGTATATTTATGCTAGGTATAATCAATGCCCATTTAATTTTTTTGCCCCCTGATTTTTTAGCAGTGATCTATAGTAGATAAGTAATAATTATTATTGTATCTACGTTCATAAAATATTCCCAAATAAATATTTATTAGATTTAAAACCATATATCAGATTCTACCCGCGAGAAGTAAAAAGGAAATAACAAATTCTCTTGCAGTTTAATAATTCAAAACATGGCAGTTTTGCAACAGCACATATCGATTGAAACATATTTTTATCAAACATTAGATTGTGGTAACCACAAATGATGATATTAATTAAAGTAGTTGCAGTCCAAAACCAGTATGAAATATTATAAAATACAGAAGAAGAAATATTAAGTTTCTATCTCATTAGTAAGGTATCTGAATTTATAATTGCGATAAAAATTATAAAAAATTGAAATTAACAAATAAATTATAGTGTAGGCAGTAGATATAGTAATTTTCAGAAATCGTCCTTCATCATTATAAATATAAATTTTCCATACTTCATGATTATGATGCATACTAATTAGTAAAGAAAATTTTGTACAAACAACCATCAAGATGTTATTAATAAAGTTTCATCTCTATAATTAAAAAATTACACTAATCGACAATTAATTTTTCCGGGAACTAATCAGTAAATCAATCACTATAAACTTCAGTTTTGTTTATAAATTGCGAACAAGAAGAAAACAGGTAATTATAACACTCATTAAATTAGAAAAGTATAATTCTTGTTCATTACCTATATTTAACAACATTAAATCAAAGCGAATAGCGATTACAACTTTTACAAGAGTGAACGCACACGTGTGCGGCTATCATGCTCAGTCAATTAGCGGAGAGTGCTATGGTGCTCTAGCAATTTAGCTGAGATACATGCTGACATAGGGCAGTACGCATACGGACGCACAGATAAGTGTAATTATTATTTAATTCACTACTACTTTAATGTTCTAACTTAATCTAATGAATAGCACATGCTATTTGTGAGAAAGTAGCAGTCTTGTAGATGCAGTTGTTGCATTGCGTCAAGCGGTTCTACAAGTAGTATCACAGACGAAATATATATAGACGTCTACCAAATGTATTGAAATGGCGGCGTTTTCATCAATGCTATTTGTAGTTCTGGACGAGGGCACTAATAGTTATTATAATTATAATATTACAATACTCAATTCATTTTAAAAGAAATTAATTCACAATTAAAAATGCACAAACTCGTGCAAAACTACAAATTTCATTGACAAAAAGCGTTGTCATTTGAGTACAGTTAATTAGCCGTCTGTATATGTTTTGTCTGTGGTGGTACTGTGTACGAAGATCATAACAAGAGTAAATAAATTTAAATAAATATAATTCTTATTTAAAAAGAAACATGAAAAGAAATGTAAAATTTGTATAATTTTTATTTTCGTTTATTTGCACCAGCGAAATTTAAATTGTATGTCTTACTTATATAACACAAGTCGAAGTAAAATGTCGTATGAAGAAGTTTACACTAGCTGTATTTTTTGCCACTTGCTTCACTAAAATCGGTTCAAATAAAATTCTAATTTATTTCTGAAATCTTTCAGATTGGATAGTGGTGCTTTCTATCTTTCGTCTTCGATTTGGAAAATAAAGTGGAATCTTTTTAAGAAAATAATCCATTCTCTTCCCTTAATATAATAATAAACTATTTTGAGTGTAAAGTCTGAGCAATTGCTACACTTAGCAATTGCTAGGACCCTAATCAACACTGATTGCTAAAAAGTTTACTATCATGTTAGCCATTTCCAGAGCTGGGCAAGCTACTTAAAAAAAGTAGCTAAGCTACAGCTATTCTTTAAAAAAGTATCTGAGCTACAGCTATAAGCTACATTTTGTAAAATATAGCTAAGCTACAGCTAAAAGCTTTCGTTAAAGTAGCTGTTAAATTTTAAAGCAACTTTTTTCAATTATTATAAATTAATTTAATTTGTCATTGTCTATAATCAGTTGGTCAGTTTTTTGTTATAAGCACTATTAATTTACTATTATGTACATAAATATCAAAAATCGCAAATGGACAAATGTACTGTTAATTTTTGATGCTATAATTTTTATTTATATCGAAATAAATTAACAGTCACATTAACAGAAGGCTGCTAAATAGTCAATGTTTAGTTCATCTAATATTTAATACAAAAGTAGGATAGGTTAATAAGAAGTGAAAAATAAAATATGTTAATAGATTGTAAACTATATAATAACTTGTTATCCTACAGTTATAGAGAACAATAAAGAAGGTACAATTCAAATACAAAACGAAAATTAATAGATATTTCTTAATGAAAAGTGGTAGCTTTGGGCTACAAAAAGTAGCTTTAAGATACAAACAGTAGCTTTAAAAGTAGCTTCACTTGTTATAACAATATTTTTAAGCTAATAGAACAAAAACATAGTTCGCTACAAGCTACAGCTATATTTTTTCACATTTAGCTAAGCTACAGCTACAACTTAGGTAAACGTAGCTAAGCTAGTAGCTAAGCTACAAAAGTAGCTAGCTACTGCCTAGCTCTGGCAATTGCTATACCTAGCAATTTGAGTTACAGAATAGATCTCATTGTGGCAACTTTTTTATATTAAGTAAATATGTCTTCATTTCGACCTTTCGGTCAGAAAATCAGAATCAGAATAAAATACATCCTATGCAACCACACTGTAATCTTGAGTGAATGGATTTTAGTCAAATATTTGTATGGTGAATATTCAGTTGGCGGCTATAGGGAAGAAAGTGAGATTCAGGCCCAGTTGCATAAAATGTTGTAGCTAATCACAATGCTCACTATGCAAAAAAAGTTGAATTAGAATAAAAAAAACGCTTTTAAGAAATGTAAAGGTATAGTTTCTACAGTATGCATTAAACTAATATTGTTACAAATATTTTTTTATCTTTATCATTTAACGAACAATAAGCATTTTAATGATGACATTAATTAATTATAACAGAACAATTTGAAAATATGTAAAATGGGGTATCAGCCATCTTGAGCATTGTTAACTTTTAACATGCTGTTAGCTAACAACATAATAAACATTGCTTTATGCAACCGGACCTAAGTTTCTTTTGTCTATAACAGTCTGAAGCATAAACCTGAAGGTATTTACTATTTATTTATTTTATTTTGTATAACAGGAACTTAATCCTAATTACAGTACAGGATCCGTACTCACACAGCCGTAGTATTTAGCTTGAGTTGGATTCGAATTCGGGATCTCCGAATTCGAATAAATATGAAAGTATTTTGGCAAAAATTATCATATTACGACAAAATACTCATTAACTTAATATAATTATGGAAATTTTAAATAATTATTTTAATTCCATTACAGTAATTGGTGGAGGATGAATTTTAACATTAGGTCCATCACTCTTATTTTTTAAACTTTCTCAAACCTAATTAGCATTCGATACCTTCGTACATATCTTAGCGTAAAATAGAGTGTTCTCTCTACTCTCGAATAGTCGCTCTACACCCAGTATTGTGTTGTGTTGATGCTTGACAGGAACCAGACAAGCGACTGTCATTTCACGTCTCCGTGCTACCACTAATCTCATTACACTTTGAACCTTGACAGCATCGCACACAATATTATACCACCAAGTCAACAAGGTTTACACTATTTCAAGAACATTCCTTCAAAAGCTAATTTGTTTTTTGACATTGACTTTGGAGGCAATTAATCACGAGGGCGTCTAACCACTAAACTTCAAATTGATATCATATGTCGAATCTTGATAAAACCACATTAGCACAAACAAAATATATACAGACTAATTGGACTGTAATATGAAACTAACTTACGATAGTAGGATCATTGAATTGAAATGCAATTTTAAGGAGACGAAGCAAAAGAAAAATAAATATTAGGCTTTATAAACTAAAGGTACCAGTTAGGGTTACCACCTCAGAACTAAGTCTCGCCCGGAGACGATAACTATTTTTTTAAAGAAGATCCTGCAATTTTATTATTATTACTATATTTGATAAAAAAAAGGGTTGCATTGTTTTGTTAAAGACAAGTGTTTTTGTTATCATGGTAAAATAATTACATATAAAATAAAATTGGAAGTGATAAATCTATTGTAACAATAAAATTCGTGTACTCAACGTTATATATACGATTAAACTGTAACAATATTGACAAAATTGAAGATAATCACATGCAACAGAAGACATCCCCTCACCTAAAATTATGTCTATTTCTGAAAACTTGATACAATTCTAAAAAATTTGATCTGATACAAGATGATATATCAACTATTAGAACCGAAATTAATTGTATAAATTCTTCCTTAAAATCATGAGGACAGAATCAAGAAATTGGAAGATTTAGTGACAGAAATTAAACTAGATAACAGTAAGATGTAGAAGATCAAAGAAAAAAATTAATAATTTAGCGGCGTAGAAGATTCCGAAAGTGAGACAGATTTGTCCTGGACAACTAACTACATAGCACTACATAATCAATTTTACTTACACAACGCGGAGAATCATAATTAAACCCGGAGCCCGGAGATAACTCATTGAAACCCGAAGTCTCCGGGTCAAACTCGGAGAGGTGGCAAGCCTAGTACCAGTACCAAGGGTTGAAAGTTGCTATTTGTGGACCAAAACAAAAGCACAGACAAAATATATACAGATGTCTAATTTATGCTGGGTTGCATGAAAATTTTATCGGTTCATTAGCAACTAATGGTTCAATAAATTTCAGAAAATTGCTATTGATACTGTTGCCAGATAAACAATTCTTTAACTAAAGAGCTCTTTATTGTTTTCTTGCAACCCAGCATAAATGTGTTCAAATGGCAACGCTTTACGAGAGCAGGGTGAAAAGTCCCTGAAAAATAAAACAGATGGCGCCACAATCGCAAAACTCTTGTGACATTTGTGATGTACTAACTTTAACTAGAACGCATTAAAATTTTCAGACTGATATGTCATTCAGTTCTGTTTTGACACCCATCGAAAGCAAGCAACCTTGAAGATTTTTGAAAACATGGACAAAAGTGAATTTCGCGTCTTGATTAAACATTATTTCTTGCGTGGAAAAAACATTACGCAAACCAAAGCATCGCTTGTTAAACATTATGGGGACTCCTCATCATCGATTGGAACGATTCACAAGTGGATTACTGATTCTCGTTGTGGTAGTACGACCACAAAGGACGCCGAACGTTCTGGTCGTCCAATTGAGGTTACAACGCCAGAAATCGTCGATAAAATCCATGGTATGATATTGGACGATCGGCGAGTTAAAGCGCACGAGCTGGCTGAGGCTATGAGCATCTCAACCGAACGGGTACGGAATATTTTGCATAAATTTTTGAATATGAGAAAGCAATCTGCACAATGGGTGCCGCATTTGCTCTCTGTTGACAACAAGCGCGACCCTGTGAGAAGTTCAAACTTGCATGAATTGCGCTACAAATTGGTTCTTCATCCACCATATTCTCCAGATTTGGCCTCCTGCGATTTTTATCTATTTCCAAACTTGACGAAATGGCTCGGCGGAAAGAGATTTGGCTCCAACGATGAGGTCATCGCTGAGACAAACGCCTATTTTGAAGGATTGCGAAAATCGTATTATTTGGAAGGGATCGAAAAATTAGAAAAACGTTGGACGAAGTGTATCGGGCTACAAGGAGATTATGTTGAGAAATAAAATATGTTTCGATCAAATAAATAATTTCTTGTTTCATTTTTCAGGGACTTTTCACCCTGCCCTCGTATGTCAGCGAAATTTGTAGTTCAGGATGAATCTGTATTGCAGCGCTAATGTCGATTTAGTTCATGGAAAATAAATTAGTACTAAAAATAAAGGAATTATAATTCACCCAATATTGGGTAAAAGCGTTTTTATTTATCAGTGGTAATAATAACATTTTGAATTATTTGTGCATTAGGTACATATATAAAAATATGTAGCGTACAATAGACTTTTTTGCTACATTAAACATAAAATTTTGAGTCATTATATTTTTTGTACTGAAATCTAATCTGCCATCTATAGTAAAATTAACCTGAATTTAGTAAAACACAATGCTTATTTGTCATAATTGTAGTTTTCATTTACATCCATTTCCGTTTTTGTCATTTCCGCTTAACTTTTACGAGAAACTCGAACTTTTCTAAAACATTTTAAGACTGTCGTTAAAACATTACAAAACAGATCTCGAATTGTCATTTACAGAGTCATTAAAACTGTACTAATATCATAATTGAAAAGTTAGCGATCTCTGAATGTGCGTCATCATCATTATAATCATCATCGTTACGCGATATCAGTGCACAAAGGGCCGTACGCAGGTAATTTGTTCGTTTCTGTCTACTGGATAGATCGAAAGAGATATATGACAATTTTTTTGTGCTAACGTCAAACTTATTACCATGCGATATAATCATTCATATATGATGTATAATTAAAATCATATCTCATTATTTTTCATTAAATTATAATAATTCTGTTGTAAATTAAATATTGTATTTGATAAAACTGAAACAGGACGTACATAAAATCATGCATTCACAACAATGGCGTTACATTTCAGGCCAGAGATCATGTAGTTGGTATTTATTTCTAGATGAATTTTTTAAGGTGCTGCTGGTACGAAAACTATTTTTACTAAACAAAAATTATTTCTATTTACTATCCGCTGAAAATTATTAGTATATTACGTACCATAAACTGTAATGCCTGTTTTACACTGAGCAATATTGCAAGTGCAACTGCAACTTTCAACTAGTTGAAGCAATCTTGAACGAGTGTAATACAGAAATTGCAAGTACAAGTGCAAGAAGCAATCTTGCATCAACCTCTTGCACGAATTAGAACATGTTCTAATTTTTGCAAGACTTGCAAGGCCACTGTTAGTTATTTCTAGTAATTTTAAGTTTGTTAGAATGCTACCAACTTATTATATAAATGTCAAAAACGATAAAGTTGGGTTAAAGATATTAAAATGATTTACTGCATTGCAAATAATTGTGCAAAAATTTTTATATCAATGCAATATAATATATGAAACAAATGTTAATAATACAAGTGATTAAGAGGTTAAGCTGATATAATATGAAGTTAGTAACGACAAAAATTTGTAAATAAATTAATATTATATTGCAGTTGCAAGTTGCTCAATGTAAAGTGAAAAAAATAACTCTGCAACATTTTGGTGCAACTAGTTGAACGAAAATCTTGCAAGTTGCAATTGCAGGTTGCGCTTGCTCAGTGTAAAACAGGAATAACAGTTTTTAGACCTAAAAAAATCACTTAGGGCCAGTTTTTCAATCACTGGTTTTCTCTCGATTAATGTTAATCATGATTAAATAATAATGGTAACCATAGTTTCCTTTATTATTTAATCATGATTAACATTAATCGGTGATTCAAAAACTTGCCCTTAGAGTTTGAGGTTAGTAAGCTAATTTTACAGTACTTGCACAAATAGAAGGAAAAGAAAAATAGGTTTAAAAATTGACAGCTGTCAAATTGTTGTCAAAATAAACAGGACCTTGATATGTAATATTTGCTTACTGTCCAGGGTGGATAGTAAGCAAATATTATAGTCCTGATATAATCATGGAAACCACTGTGCAATAAAAGTTCCACCTACTGTGTATAAATTTTGTCATTAATGGGTAACTTACAGTACAAGTAATGTAAAAAATTATTTGTTTACTAAGACAAGAAAGTAAGATATTCCTTTTAGAAGGTGCCGTTTTATTCTCCGAATCGAAGGCGACGGATGTAAAGAACCTGAGGGAAAAATGACACTTTCTTCACAAGGTATACATATAATTTCTTTTTATGCCCAGTATTCTAAAGGACATGATAAATTTACTTCTGTAGTAAAGACAAGCGCTGAATATTGCTCTGTTCTTTTCTAATCTTTGAAGATTCGTTGTTAGAGTGAATGGGAGTAATTTGAGATATGTTGAGCATGTGAAATGTACGTCGAAAAAAAGACTAATTAAAGGTGTTTAGAAATGATCGAACGAATGTGATTGAAGGTTTGTTGCGTGATGAATACTTCCGAGTGTGATGAGTAAATGAGCTTATATGGAGGAAACTATGATTGTGGTTGAAGCGAGGATGGTGTGGAAAATATCACTTTCTTCTCCCAATTGAAGAAATAAAATTTTACTTTCTGGCAGGGTCCTTAAAAATAATTTCAGAACCATGGTATGAACTGAATTTGCGTTATTTGAGATTCGTAGAATGTGTATTGATGCAAAAAAGTGTGTATTTTTTTAGAAAGTGTAGAAATTCAAATGAACAATTTGATTTCGTGTTTAATATGTTTTAATGTAAATTGGACCAGTAATTTTATAAAACCAGAATATCGTAACAAATTACATTTAGTAAACTTTAATTTGTTTTTTGTTTCATAAATAAAATAAATAAATATATCATCACGCCTTCTACCCATTACTGGGTGTGGCACTCTGTCGAAGCAGATCTCGGTAAGTGATATATATTGCGCGTGAAATGAGATGTTAGTGGTGGAGGAGTCACAGGGGTAGTTTTTGAACCAGTGTTATCAGGATCCACAGGCCGACTTCATACCACTGAGCTAGCCACCCCATTTTGTTTCATCGACGTAGCATTTATAGTTTGAAAAGTACAAATTTTTAAAAACAGGTTGGTCTTTATTTTCTATGAAGGTACAATTTGTATTAATTATTAACATCAAAAAAGTTTTAACTAACCCTGAGTTTTAAATTAGCTAATCTTATTCTAGTTCCAATTTTAAAAGTTAACCCATATCACTTTCAGAATACCAAATGTTAACAAGATTATATTTGAGTTTATTTACACTTGTTTGAGAATAACGGTTTAGCTTAATTTGTGTATTCCAAAATTCAGGATTAGTTAAAACTCTTTTAAGAATTGGGTTATAAAGTTCCAATTTTGAAATTAAACACCAAAAAATGAATTGATTTTATTAAACATACCGAATTCATAGTTGATTATTGTATAGTCATTTCAAATTTAACGATTCAGTTTCGAAATTATGGTGCCCAAATTGAAACCAGTATTAGCTATTTGTTATTTTACCAATTGATCGGGTACCTACAGAATTACTTCATCTGAGGAAATATATAAATTCCCATAACCAAAAGTGAGAACAAACGACAAGCATTCTCATCTCAGAAGCCCGTAATTCATGTGTCCTTCGTAAAACAATGTGAAGAATTCGGAACTTGTGTTATTAACTGTGAATTATGCGGTTGAAATATCTTTGGCATCCTCACACAACGAAAATAGTTACAGGTCGCATGTTACCGTCGTTCCGTCATCAGCTCGCTCGTACTCAACTACTTACGTTCATGTCAAACAGAGAAACAAAAAATACACCAAATAAACAGATCATTGCTTTATTTTTCAACTAGAACTGTAATCTGTTAAATTGAAGACAGTCTTACGGTGTTTCAAAACAAACAAAATGCATAGTTTTTTTTTTATCCAAGTTATTATTGAAATCTAAAAATCCATAAGTTCTAAGACTTCATTTAAAATAGACAAAAGTTACCGTATTAGCACTCTATTTTAATATATTTTTACTTGTCATTAGATAGTTTTAATTCTTATACGGTAATAAGAAAGGAAAATTTGAAATTCGAATTGCAAGATTAAATTAATTTGTCCTGCAGTCCATTTTAGATACGACATAATTTTAATTATTATTTTAAGCACAACCGGGCCGAAAAGCATGTGTTTTAGCCCTAAAAAGCGGGCATAAACGCTTCCTTTTGGCCCTAGGGCCATAAAATACTTTTTTTGGCCCTAGGGCCATAAATTCTTTTTTTAAATGTCATTTTAACATAAATGTACCTATATGAATCTTTTGAACACAAAATTAGATGTTATTTTCTTGTGTTTAAGATATATACTTACAAAAAATTCTATTATTATTATTATTTTATTTATTATTTTAATTTTGGAAATTTATTGATATCTTATTGTTAGTTGAAATTTTTGTTTTGCGCCTCGTGCTAATAATCATGCCGCGGGCCAGAAACGCCTGTTTTCACCCTTTGTACATAAATAACTATTTTGAATGAAATGAATAGTTGAAAAAAAGCATATTTTATTATTTAATATTATAATTTATTTTATGGGGTAGGTTGCTCAGTGGTATTGAGTCGACCTATGGATGTGAAAACACGGGTTCGATTTCCACAGCCGACAATTTTCACCATATTAAAACTATTCCTGTGGCTTCTCCACCACTAATATCTGTAATTTGACGGATGGTAACCGCACTTCACGCGCAAAATATATCACTTACAGTGATCTGCTACGGCAGAGTGCCACACCCAATAATGGGTAGAAGGTGTGATGATATGATGATGATGATGTACTCGTATATATTAAAATTGTGTGTTTTCTTTGTTGACTAATTATCACTTAGGGGTAGTGTGTTAAATAATTGCTCGCAGGCGGCTGTATTCTAACAACTTATATGAAAAATATGATTGGATCCTAATGGCTTGGATGCTACTATAAAGCCTTGTTTCCACCTCTTTACATAGTCTTAGTTTTAGTTTTTCGACATAACCTTGAGAGTTTGTCATATGTGAATACAGCTCAGCGTTTTCAGCTACTGTTTTAGTCTTAGTCTTTGTCTTTGTCGTTGCGCATAAACACAATGTTTGTAGACTTCATACTTTCGACATAGTCTTTCGTCGCTGTTCTGTAAGAGAGAGTTAGCTTCGGTAATGCTATCTCTTGTTATGCTGTCAATTCTATGACGTATTTGTCAAATGTCATTAGGTTTGTGTTGAAAATACTGTGAACAAAATAAAAATTACTAGATTAATAGCAACAACAAATCTAACATGTTAGAAAGAAATTATTTAGTCGCTGTCATTTTAAAATTTATTTCTTTTCTTTGATTTTATAAGTATAATTGCAATTTAACCATATTTTAATAATATAAAAATCTATTTTGAAATTTAAATTACTATATTTGAAATATTCTGGTTTGTTCACTACAAAAATGTCTCCATTTTTTCAAATTGTTTTGGAATTGTACAATTTAATTAAACTAGTACTTAATTTTAATAGTAATTACTATTCCTTATTAATAATTTTATATTATTTTTAAAGTATTTCAAACAGTTTCATACAATTATTTTCTCATTTAAGTGAACAAACCTTTACTGGAATATTGAATTAAGGTTATGTGTATGTTAAGAGCTGGAAATGGCTGGAATGTTACCGACATAAACAGAAACAAAAAATCCAAAATAAAGACTAAAACAGAGACTATGTTAAGATGTCTAAACGTAGCTTAAGTTGTAATAGACTTAATTTGTTAATGTGGAACAGCGCTATAAATAAATGAATCACTGAAAACGAAACAATGTAAGAGTATTGTTGTTTTCTTGAGATATAACGAAAATATAAATGATAGAAACAAAATGAGTAACATAAAGTATGTTTTTCTTTAGAAACAAAATCAATGACGGAATTAACTTCTCATCTGACATTGCTATACTTCACCTTTTTCTTTCTGTACAAAATGACTAACGTATATCTTGAATTATAAACAAATGATATTATGTAATTATCTTTCCATCTAATATGGCCGTTATATACCATTTTCCTTTCTTTTTAAGAATTTTGTTTATCACATCTGGATTTCTGTAAAAGGTTAGAAAAGTGTAATTCAAAATGAAATGATTATTTTAAGAACGCTACCAATATAAATAGTTACAATAAACTGCATAACTACCTATTAAATAAATTTTATTACATTTCATTTAAAATTTATATTCATGTAAGTACTAAATAAGATTAATTTATGTATAAATGTATGTGAAGTTAATAAAAAAATTATTGGTCATATTCAATTTGATAAAGAAAAATAATGTTATGATATTTTATGTATGAAGGTTTATATTTTTATTTTTATAGATATTTACTTCTCATCGACATGAAATCTATTTTTATAATACTTTTAATTCAGTGGTATGAAGTCGGCCTGTGGATCTTGAGAACCCTGGTTCGATTCCCGCAGGCGACAAACATTTTTCATAAGTTAAAAAGCTACCCCTGTGGCTCCTCCACCACTAACATCTTTGGGGGCCGTGAATTGAGGCCTGGTAACCGCAAAATATATCACTTACCGAGATCTGCTTCGGCAGAGTGTCGAAGATATATTTGTTTTTATTTAAATTTTTTTATTTTTTATTCGTAACGAAAATCATTTAAAAATTATAAAACTGAAATTAAAATTTCTCTCACATATGTTCTGACATGAAAGCATCATTATTTAATTTCACATTATCATTTTTATTACTATTAAATAAACTAGTTCCTCTATTCTAGATCACGAAAATATAATTAAAAGTACAATACACACAACATTAAACCGTCATTTGGTTCTTAATTTTAAAAACAAACTTAAGAAAATTATATTAGATTGCCACATTTTTTATATGATTCCCACGTTACTCATATAAAAAATATTAATTATTTTCTTATTGAAATAAAAATTTATACACTTAAATATCGAACAGAGGTTCTCAACATGTTCAATTAAATAATGAGAAAGCTTCTACTGCAAAACACGGTTCAAATTTGATTCATTCTCCAATAACGAACTGCCAAGTTTATTTATCAATATTTGTTAATGCAGGACTGGTACACCCAGAAATGGGGAAAACATTTTGAAGTTATATTCATATACAAATTTACAATATCACACTATGTTTCATCAAATACAGAGTGATCAAATGGAATTGTTGCAGTTGGCAATAAAAAAAAACTACTTGATATTGGTAAGCCTGATACATAAATTCATTTCCTGTTGTTGACAGTGACATTTAAAATTTAAATTTGAGTACATATATTATTACATTTATTTCTAAAGTATTTCTATTACTTAAAATGTCAAATAGCATTTCCGCCTTTATCTGACGTTGTGGCAACTGTAGAATGAAAAGATCTCTGGAATTGCATTCCCAACTATAACAATTCCTTTTGATCACCCTGTATAATAGAATGTAGCCTTGAAATATTCAGTAAACATTTATTTATTACAACAAACGCTTTATTTCCGTCAAATGAGGTAGCACGAATCCTTGAAACATTCATAGAACATCTACTCAACAGCTTCATCAAATAATCAATCTTTGTTAAACATTTTCGCTTAAATCATATTCATAGATTATTCCATACAAACTAATTTATTCCTCACAATCACTATTTTCCATCATTCAAAAAATCTTCAATCACATCCATCCAGTCGCTTCTACATACCTATTTCAATCATCTTTCATTCGACGTACGTTCCACAGGATCAAATGATCTCTACTTATTCACGCCCACTCCTCTAATAACAAATCTAAAAAGATAAGAAAGAAAGGAAGCGTCCCCTGCGCTTATTTTTGGAAATAAATTGCACACAATTGCAGCTGGACGCTCTATTGTAAGAACAGAAATAGAATCAAGAAGATTCATCCATCGCAGTGTGGTATTTTTATCATTACTGGGATTTAAACTCGGGATCTTCGTATTCGAATACCATAACGATAATCACACCACTGTACTGCTAGACACTATATATTCTCACTATTGTAATATTCAACTACTGAGAAATGGCGTTGATCACGATATGTCAAATTTGAGACAAAGTTACACTTTCATTTAGTCGCCATAAACTTACAGTTGGTGTCACTTGTATTTCTTTATTTTTTTTTATTTTTTGTTGTTTGATAGTTCTTTTTTTATTTATTAATTTATATAGAATATAGTTCTATGATGTCGTTAGTTTCAATTATCGTTTAACTTTTAGGTACAAATTTAAAAGTATTTTAGTATTATTTAGTTCTTTGAGTACGATAGGGTTTTCTTAGGAAAAATTAGATCTTTTAATATAATATTTGTTAATTATAGTTTTGTTATCTTCTATATTGTAAATGTTAGTTCTATTATCCTTAATTATTGTTTAAGTAGTTAGTTATTAGGTTAGTAGAAAACCGGTACCTTTATCTTCGTCCCAATTTTCACCACTATGAATGCATTTTTATTTTAAAATGCCAATAATAATGACAGTATTGAATAACAACTACGTACGTGACAATAAACAAATCATTTGATTGGTTTTACGAATCGTCGAAAAATATAAATAAATAAATAAATATATCATCACGCCTTCTACCCATTATTGGATGTGGCACTCTGCCGAAGCAGATCTCAGTAAGTGATATATATATATATATATATATATATATATATATATATATATATATATATATATATATATATATATATATATTATATATATAAATCAGATTAGAACTATTAAATTGAGCTGTGAGTAAACTATATTCTGAAAAGTCTAAATAGTTTAAACAAATCCTAATTTGCGGTTTAGAATAAGTTTAAATATATTTATTTATTTGCTATTGTATACAGCAAAAAACTTAATTCCACAGGGGACCGACAGATGACAGGGTAATTCGAGCCAATCAGACATACGAGGGCAGGGTGAAAAGTCCCTGAAATATAAAACAGATGGCGCCACAATCGCAAATCTCATGTGACATTTGTGATGTACCATCTTTAACTAGAACGTATTAAAATTTTCAGACTGATATGTCATTCGGTTCTGTTTTGACACCCATCGAAAGCAAGCAACCTTGAAGATTTTTGAAAACATGGAAAAAAGTGAATTTCGCGTCTTGATTAAACATTATTTCTTGCGTGGAAAAAACATTACGCAAACCAAAGCATCACTTATTAAACATTATGGGGACTCCTCACCATCGACTGGAATGATTCACAAGTGGTTTACTGATTTTCGTTGTGGTAGTATGACCACAAAGGACGCCGAACGTTCTGGTCATCCAATTGAGGTTACAACGCCAGAAATCGTCGATAAAATCCATGGTATGATATTGGACGATCGGCAAGTTAAAGTGCACGGGGCTGCTGAGGCTATGAGCATCTCAACCGAACGGGTACGGAACATTTTGCATAAATTTTTGGATATGAGAAAGCTATCTGCCAGATGGGTGCCGCATTGTGGACAACGCACCGGCGCACAGGTCCGCAGTCGCAATGGCAAAATTGCATGAATTGCGCTACGAATTGGTTCGTCATCCACCATATTCTCCAGATTTGGGCCCCTGCGATTTTTATCTATTTCCAAACTTGAAGAAATGGCTCGGCGGAAAGAGATTTGGCTCCAACGATGAGGCCGCATTTGCTCTCTGTTGACAACAAGCGCGACCGTGTGACAAGTTCAAAGGAGTGTTTGGCGAGGTTCAAGCGCGATAAGAAGGACTTTTTGCGCCGTTTCGTAACCGTGGACGAAACATGGATCCACCACAACACGCCAGAGACCAAAGAACAGTCGAAACAGTGGTCATCGCTGAGACAAACGCCTATTTTGAAGGATTGCCAAAATCGTATTATTTGGAAGGGATCGAAAAATTAGAAAAACGTTGGACGAAGTGTATCGAGCTACAAGGAGATTATGTTGAGAAATAAAATATGTTTAAACCAAATAAATAATTTCTTGTTTCATTTTTCAGGGACTTTTCATCCTGCCCTTGTAATGATATTTTTATATAAGTTGGTTGCAACTTGTTGCAACCTTCACGTTTATATAAAAAGCGAACGTCTGCACAGTTTGAGAACGGCTGCTCGAAACTAATCTCCAGCAACATGAAAGTGTGGACGAATTCTAGCCGTGTGAAGTAGTGGATGCACATGGCCGCCGTTATAAAAACATAAACTTCAATTAGTCGGACCTGAACGTACCGTGCATCATGCACAGAGCACATAACAGTGCAGGCTGTTCTAGCACTAGCCCTTGTCTCGTTTCGGCAACGGAAGTTCTTAAAGTTGAACGCCCCACTAAAACGACGAATTATCGCTTTGAAAATACGCTGTCTGTTTCACTACTTCCTTGGATATTTTTATACTTTTCACTGGAGATTACAAAGTCGTTACTGTTGACAGATATATGCCATCCCTTAATTATTGTTTAACGGTTTGTTCTATCCTAGTCAGTGGCGTTACTAGAATATGTATAATTAGGTGTTCGCAGCATAGAACTTTATCTATTATTTCTCACGAATATCAGATCACTTAGTATTTTATCATAAATCGAAAGTACACAATCCATTGAGGATCTGGGCCTACCGTGCGCACCAAACGGCAGTTTTTATATTGTCAAACTACTGGTTCTAATAGTCAAATGCTACATTATTTCAGGCATATGTATAAGTAACTAACTTATGGCGCCCAAGTATGGAAAATAAATGTACCGGTATTTTCTATTTTACGACAAATTACATTTTGTCAACATGCGGATTCAAACTGACGAACCTAGTCTCGGGTAAGAAGTAAATAAATATATCATTACGCCTTTTATCAGTAATGGGTAAAAGAAGTGATGATATATTTATTTATGGAAGAATTTGTTACAAATGTGATTTGTCATCGGAAAGTGAGAATTATTCAACGGTAGATGATCGAAAATGAATTAACAGATAAAAATTCTCTTACATAATAAGATGATGGGTGTTTTCCTAAATAAAGGTGGGGCCGCACATTATACGGTGAGACTTTGCCCCACACCAATGCTTATTTATTTTTTGGGGCCCAACGCGTTACAATGGACCCTTTGGTATAGAGCCTCAAAATTATTCATGTAGACATGAACGCATTAAATAAAATTAATATTTTTATTTATAAATTACCAAGATAGATATTTCACTTTTTTCTTCTCACCGCTGCTACATTCGTTATTCGTTTTTCCTGATGTGAAAAAATGTGTCAAATTTAACTTCTACCGCTATTCAGCGAAGCCTAGAATTGCTGTAAAAATTTTTACCGCCAGCTCCCGCAGCGTTTTACTGCGAGATCTCAAAAAGTGAAACAAAACCTAGTAACTTATTATTTTACCGCCAACTCATTCGAACACAAAATCCTTACCGCAGCGGTAAACAGTAACCGCCACGTAGCGAAACGAACAAAGCTAATGTCTTTATTATATATGAGTTGTGGATAAATAAATAATTAAACAAGCAAGAATCAAGAAGTCATTTGTTCAAATCTTCATGTCTTTCAAAAAATATGATTGTGTCTATGTGGTTCGGATTCCACTATAATGTATAGGTTTCCATTAATATCTTTGGGAGGGCTATGATTTAACGGCTGGTAACCGTACTTCACGCGCATAAATATATCATTTACCAACATCTGATACGGCAGAGTGCCACATACGAGATAAGGAGGCGTGATGATATATTTATTTATTTATTTAATCTGTATTGATCAAATAGTAATTTAGTGTGACAAAATAGATAAAATTAAATATATAAGAATTATCTATTCATATCTCAAGACAAGGTGTCAATTATGGAAATAAAAACCAGGGTCCAATTTCCAAAGCCATGACTGAATTTTACAATAATAAAATCAGTTATTTGGTTTCCTTTTCACTAAGACCTGAAGGAACCATAATATGACAACTGAAATGATATAGTATCATTCGGTTAGTACAGAGCATTTTATGAATTTTGAATGAAATTGAACGCAGAAATCACGTGGTTCATATTTAATCTACAAAAAGGACTGTCTTATAGTTAACCCTCTTTATATTTTCTTATACCATGAAATATTATAGTAATCGTACATCATAATCTGAAGTAATATAGAAGAAAGAAATTTATTGTCTTGTCATACAAGCGCAAAAAAATATGAACATACAAAAGCGATTTTTCGAAAATTGTGTGGAGTGGATGTAGAACAAATAAGTAATAAATCGGTAATATCGTAAAAAAATACTAATGAAGAAACAAGACGGCTATAAGATATGGAATTTGTTTTAAATTAAAAAAAATTATAAATATTTCATTATACAACAGACGTTATATTTTGAGAGGTAAAGACAAATAAATATATAAAATATGTATGTCGTAAACGTAAAAAAGCCAAACTAAAATTAAAATGAAGTTGTTTTTAACATGATGTTAAAGAAACTCAATTTAAGTTTTATATTCGTTATTCCAGCGGAACAAGTGTTAACCATAAATTCTTAACTACTAAAAATGTTAATTAGGGTGGTGATGAGCCACCGGAAAGAAGAAATATATTAAAATTTAATTGATGCGTAAATCATTTATATAGTTTGTTCAAAAAATTAACTGTGATAATATGTTAATAATTTTGCGTACAAAATCAATAAAATAACTGCATAATTAAATTTTACGACTAATCTAATTCTTCACTAGCGTCTAATTTATGACCATGTCGGAAGATTGAAAGGAATTAAATGATTCTTAACAGATAAAACTCATAGATACCTAAAGGAACTCAGTCATACATAATTAATATTTAAATTGTGGCTGACACATTTCAACAAATAAATATAAAAGTGCGAAAGTCAGAGCCGGATTTACCAGGAAACGGATGCAATACCTGCCTAAGTAGATCGAAGTCCTAGTTTTTCATTAATTTATTTTGATACATTTCTTTTTGTAACTTGGATATGATAAACGAGTATTAACTAAGAACATGATTCTTACGCCCTGGCAAATACATCCTAACAATTCCAAGAACTGAGCAAAATATAACTGCCCTTAATTAAGAAGTTGTAACTTAATGTACGAGGGCAGGATGAAAAGTCTCTGAAAAATGAAACAAGAAATGATTTATTTGGTCAAAACATATTTTATTTCTCAACATAATCTCCTTGTAGCTCGATACACTTCGTCCAACGTTTTTCTAATTTTTCGATCACTTCCAAATAATACGATTTTGGCAATCCTTAAAAATAGGCGTTTGTCTCAGCGATGACCTAATCGTTGGAGCCAAATCTCTTTCGGCCGAGCCATTTCTTCAAATTTGGAAATAGATAAAAATCGCAGGGGGCCAAATCTAGAGAATATGGTGGATGACGAACCAATTCGTAGCGCAATTCATGCAATTTTGTCATTGCGACTGCGGACCTGTGTGCCAGTGCAGAGAGCAAATGCGGCACCCATCTGGCAGATAGCTTTCTCATATCCAAAAATTTATGCAAAATGTTCCGTATCCGTTCGGTTGAGATGCTCATAGCCTCAGCCAGCTCGTGCACTTTAACTCGCCGATCGTCCAATATCATACCATGGATTTTATCGACGATTTCTGGCGTTGTAACCTCAATTGGACGACCAGAACGTTCGGTTTTATTATTTATCTTGGTGGGTTACTCGATTAATCACTGGTAAATAACAATATATATTTTTTTCATATTCTCAAATCCACATTACAATTATATATTTTTATGAAGAAATAAAATATATAAATATATCATCACGCCTTTTACCCAAAATTGGGTGTGGCACTCGGCCGAAGCAGATCTCAGTAAGTGATATATTTATGCGCGTGAAGTGCGGTTACCAGCCGTCAAATCACAGCCCCAAATATGTTAGTGGTGGGGAAGCCACAGGGGTAATTTTTAAATTGGTGAAAATGTTTATCGACTGTGGGGATCGAACCAAGGTTCTTAGGATCCACAGGCCGACACAATACCACTGTATTTTTATATGTCGCAAAAATTACTGCTATATCATTATAAGAAATAATTTAGTGACACATGGCCAGTTGGTAATTATTAGAAATAATTTTTGAAAAAACTATGAGCTTTGCTGGGATTTGAACCCAGAGTCTTTCATTCGCATGATGACTGCTCTAACCAATTAAGCTACAAACACTCGGCGAATACTCATGCTTTTTCGTGCAATATGTAAATAAATAAATATAAATATATCATCACACCTTCTACCCATTACTGGGTGTGGCACTCTGCCGAAGCAGATCTCGGTAAGTGATATATTTATGCGTGTGAAGTGCGGTTACCAGTCGTCAAATCACAGCCCCCATATATGTTAGTGGTGGGGGAGCCACAGGGATAGTTTTTAAAATGGTGAAAATTGTTTGTGGCCTGTCGGAATCGAACCAGGGTTCTCAGGATCCACAGGCCGACTTGATACCACTAAGCTAGCAATATGTAGTTGAAGAAATTTGTAAAGTGACATGGGTTGCGTCAATTCGTTATAAATAACAACTTAGATTGCAGTGGATAATCTCAAGAAGAATCTCATAATAGTATAAGAAATAATTTAGTGACATATGGCCTATTGGTAATTATTAGAAATAATTTTTGAAAAAACTATGAGCATCATGTGAATGAAAGGTTCTGAGTTCAAATACCGGCGATCGCTCATTATATTTACTTCGTTATGGGTACAGGACCATTACAAATGCAGAATTCAGTTATAGATACACGAAATTAAAACAATAATTTGAATTATTACAACATTTCAGTAAAAGATACATTTCTGTTTTTCGACTCCAAAATACGAGTATGTAGATCCTGACAACAGTAAGAAAACTTGTGTTTCAATAATTAAAATTGAAATTAATGAAGCTAAATAGGTAATTACACGCATATTTAAAAGTAGTTACGAATGTAGTTTCTAATCACTCTTGAAGGCATTCTTTTATTTTTCGCTAAAAATATCTAACAACTGTTTCTGCTTACACCTGCTTCTTCTACTTATCTAAATTTAATTTGTTTTTTAAACATTTCAAACGGTTAGTTACAAAATTAGTTTATGAGAATTAAACTACTTTGCTAAATGAGCTAAACTTATCTATTAGTAAATATCAAAAATAAAAACTTGCGAAATGAGAACATTAGTTCCCACTGTAATTTTCACTAAATAATAATTATTCCTGTGATATATCAGCTATTTATATATTTTGGGACCATGATTTGACTGCAAGTAATCGTACTTCACACAAAAAAATTGATACAAACGTTACATGTGCAGCATATCTCACAAAAACTGCACCATAGGAGAATAACATCGGAAATCAGAATTTCGCGATCATTGCTAACTGGATTACAAAGAGAAGTAAATTCTGCATCTAACTAAAGGTACATTAACAAATCGAAAATAGTTTTGGGTTATGTGTTACGTGATTTTCAAATGGTATTCACAAATCATGTTTTACTACACTGGTGACGAAAAAAAACGAAACACTTGAAATTCGTGAAAATTTCCCAATATTCAACCCGTCATAACATTTTCAGCTAATTTGGACGAATTTTCGAAGGCGAAAAAGTTTAAAATGTCCACTTTAAGCGGATACATGCGATCTTAGGGTTAACCCGTTCCATCCCCCTCAACTCCCTAGAAGAAAAATGTTTCTAGAGGAAAAAACGTATATCTTTGGCGATCTGTGCGGAGCTAAGAAAATTTTATGGACCCATTTCGTCATTAGGCCAATAAAATTTATTCAATTCCCTGTAAACAAAGCAAATAACGAAGTTCCTACGATGATTTAGCACAGAATTATGCGTGTTTGAAGTTGAGTGTACATTTGGGGGTTTTTGGCTTACGAGGGCAGGGTGAAAAGTCCCCAGATGGCGCCACAATCGCAAATCTCATGTGATATTTGTGATGTACCATCTTTAACTAGAACGCATTAAAATTTTTAGACTGATATGTCATTCAGTTCTGTTTTTACACCCATCGAAAGCAAGCAACCTTAAAGATTTTTGAAAACATGGAAAAAAGTGAATTTCGCGTCCTGATTAAACATTATTTCTTGCGTGGAAAAAACATTACGCAAACCAAAGCATCGCTTGTTAAACATTATGGGGACTCCTCACCATCGATTGGAACGATTCACAAGTGGTTTACTGATTTTCGTTGTGGTAGTATGACCACAAAGGACGCCGAACGTTCTGGTCGTCCAATTGAGGTTACAACGCCAGAAATCGTCGATAAAATCCATGGTATGATATTGGACGATCGGCGATTTAAAGTGCACGAGATTGCTAAGGCTATGAGCATCTCAACCGAACGAGTACGAAACATTTTGCATAAATTTTTGGATATGAAAAAGCTATCTGCCAGATGGGTGCCGCATTTGCTCTCTGTTGACAACAAGCGCGACCGTGTCACAAGTTCAAAGGAGTGTTTGGCGATGTGCAAGCGCAATAAGAAGGACTTTTAGGCTCCCTGCGATTTTTATCTATTTCCAAACTTGAAGAAATGGCTCGGCGGAAAGAGATTTGGCTCCAACGATGAGGTCATCGCTGATACAAACGCCTATTTTGAAGGATTGCCAAAATCGTATTATTTGGAAGGGATCGAAAAATTAGAAAAACGTTGGACGAAGTGTATTGAGCTACAAGGAGATTATGTTGAGAAATAAAATATGTTTTGACCAAATAAATCATTTCTTGTTTTATTTTTCAAGGACTTTCCTCTCTGCCATCGTATAACATGGCGACTTCTCAAAAAAATTGGACGATTCTTAATAGAAAAAAAACTGTTTTGTCTCTATTTTAATTCATATTTTGTTTTCCTTGTTTAATTATTATTAAAGTCAAATTTGAAATATGTATGTAAAAGTCGTAACAACATATTTTGTTAAATACATAAAACAAAAAATAAATTCGATTTGTGAATGAATTTTTATTCTAGATATTTGGTTTTACTTATTTAGTTATTATTAAAGTCAAATTTTTAAATATGTATTAAAAGGCATATCGACATATTTTTACAGTTCACCTAAATATATTATAATTCGGAACCTGCGTCAAAAATAATATTTATAAATTATCGACAGTAATATATTTTTACATATTTCTGAATTTATGTAAAATAATATATTGTATCAAATGACCTCAATTCATTTCGATTTATTTACAAATTTGTATAATTAATAAAACAAATTAATTATTATAAAAATCCTGCTCTTTTCCACGTATCATTAATGATCCTTAAAATCAATAATCGTAAAAACAAAACAAATTTATCTTTCCAAAACAAACAATAATCCCATCATTAAATTTACTTCTTTTTATTGCTCCAAAAATCCATTCCAAAATAATTCGTTTTCATCACAGATTAAACTTGACACAAATAATCATAAAATCTTCTCATCGTTTAATACTTAAAAATTAATCAAACTAAATTGAAATTTAAAGAACCTATTACGGTAAAAACACGAAAATTGATAAATACTGTCAGAAAGAACGATCAGTCATCCGAGAAGTAGCAGCAGTGCCAGCACTGGCAGCTACAGAGTTAAATGAATCTGACAGCGCGGAGTCCATTTTGGAAATTACATGGGAAATCTGTGCGGGTGATAAAATGACCGGTGTTGGACATCTGTGACGAGGAGACGCGAATGGCGTTAATTTTATTGGCACTATGACCAGGGATCAACGCTAAACAGAAACTCGATTCTAATTTAGAGGGAGTAGGGTTATAGTGTAAGCTGAGCTGGGTTAGGGATGTTGATTAACACTGTGGAGTTATTTATATTTGATGAAAGGAATCATATTTAATGTGAATTGTAGGTGCAGCAGATGCAGTATATTCTTATGTTATGATATATTTGTTTAATTGCTACGCTGCATAAAGGGATGTTTATCATTTTTATAATAAAACAGAGCAGGGAATCAACAGCTTATAGCAGTGGCGTACTTATGGAGGGGCGGTGGGTGCGGTCCGCAATTTTGGGGCGGCATTTTTTATATTTAGTTTTAGTTGCAAAAAACAACTTGTTCACTTCATAAGTTTACTATTCGATTTCTACGAATTATGAATTACTATATGATTTCGAATATTTTTCTTCATCGTCAAGTCAATGTAGGGTTGAAAATATTATCTCGAAAAATTCCTTTATTACTGCCTAATTTAAATATGCCATCCAATGATAAAAAAGTTCCTTACCTATAGTTTGTGTCAATTACAATTATTTATTTATGTTTCGAGTTGGTATGTGGATCCTGAGGACCCAGGTTCGATTCCCACAGCCGGCAAACAATTTTCACTAAATTAAAATTACCCCTGTGGCTCCTGCACCACTAACATCTTTGATTTCAAGTTATTTGCAAGTAAGTCACAAGTACCCGTAATAGTATTTAAATTTTTCTTTGAAATAGTAATGTCTGGCAGTACGGTAAGTATGGTTAACGTTACGGCTTTAAAATCCGAATATTCATAGTTCGAATCCCACTCAAGATACAAATATATGAACTGGTACAATGCTGCTCGGTGAGTCCTAACACTGCACTGTAATTCGGATTTAGTTCCTGTTATGCAGAGTACCTCAAATAAAAATAAATTATTTTCTGATATAAACAAATATATTATCTATTTTTTTTTTAATATCTGTAAAACCGCTCGGGAATAACTATAGACGGGAAGTTTAAAATGAAGTATAAGAAGTCAAGAAATATATAAAAGAAACAACTTTTCTCAATTTTCTTTCAAAATTTTTGCTCATATTTCGAAAATAAGTGCTGATGTCGAATTGATTTTTATTTAAATCGATTTCTAGGGTTAAATTATATTGTCCTAAAGTACTTATATGCCTATATTTTGAATAATTATACTATTTTCTCTGTTTCGGCTTTCCTTCACATAATTTCTTTAAATAAATAGTTGACGTTTTTCATGAAGGAAAATTTTTGGTAGAATGTTGATGACAGTGAATTGCAATTTATTTTGTCCCTTATATGTAAATGTATAAATAATGTGTTTTTTTTATTTTGTCCGTTGTTTCGATAGTGTGTATTTAATGCAGTTATACCAATCTATAATAACAATATGTTACCAAAAAACATTTAAGAATGAAGCTCATTCTAGTATCAATATGCATGCGAGAATGTTATTTTGCATATTGATGCAAATGAATTTCATTCTTAAACGATATTATTATTATAGATTGATATAACTGCATTAAATACACAAAATATCTAAACAAATGACAAAATAAAAAACACAATTTATACAATGTATATAGGCAATGAACAAAATTAACTGCAAATCACTGTCACCAACTTAACTAGTTTATCCAAAATTTTCTTTAATGGCAAATGTCAAGTATTTTTATAAAGGAATTATATAAAAGAAAGCCGAAACAGAGAAAATAGTATAAAACACTCGATACAGAAGGATATTCTAGCATTCGTTCGTTCGTCCTCTCGCCGCTGCGCGAACTCATGCTAGAAAAGGTTGCCTTCTGTATCTCGTATTTTAATATACTATTAATGCTAAAACAGAGAAAGAATAGTTCTCGAGTTTCCGCAAAGACTGGAAGCAAACATTGCTACTTAACATCATCTTTCATCCATCAAAACATTCCACCAAAACTAAAAATTCATTCATCTTCCATAATCTTCCATCCTTCATCTGCTTCCCTTAGCTCCATTACCTCTATGCCACCTCATTCCCTGTTTCTCTATTTCACAACTTTGCATCGTTAGCACCGAGGCCTCCGTGGGCCACCTCGTTTACGGTTGCAGATCCAGGGCTGAGGGCGATGATTAGCGACGTGCTGCAGAGGATGACGACCACCCCGAGAGCGGGTAACCCGACACCAGAGGCGGCGGTGGTGGTCGACACCCGCCCCCAGATAGTCTGACACTTCGTAAGATATATGTGGCGAGACCAGCCGACCGGCTACTTGTGGAATTCAAAATATATTACTGGGAAAGATGCTGCGGGGAAAGAGGAATTTGCGAGGAGGATATATTGCTTATTCTTAAGTTGAATATACGCTCTGTAATTATGTCACTTTTTAGACAATAGCAACGTAACATGTATTAAGTTTACATGCAGTTTTTAAAATGTTTTCAGTCAAAATTACGTGAAACTGTTTACAGAGTGATCAAAAGTAAATGTTTCAGTTGGCAATACAATTCTAGGGACCTTATTATTCCACATTTGGCACAACATCAGGTAAAGGCAAAATTATTATTTGACATATAATTTTTATAATAAATACAAATAGGTTGAGTGATAGAAATACTTTAAATTATTGCTCTGTGATTTATGTTAAAAAATAAAAGGATGTGGATGAGGGAAACAACGATTTTTATTAATATTAATTATCAAATGTCACTGTCAACAACAGGAATTAAATTCATGTACGATATTAGTCTTACCAATTTCAAGAAGTTTTTACTTTCTTATATACAGTATAAGAAAGTATTGGAATCGCGAAAAAAATCATTGACGAGATTTTCGCAGAAATACGTGTTTTGAGGTCCACTCAATCCGTTTTGATCATTATCCCAATTATGTCTGTGTGAGTGTGTGTGTGTGTGTGTGTGAGTGGATGGATGGATGGATGGATGGATGGATGGATGGATGGATGGATGGATGGATGGATGGATGGATGGATGGAAGGATCGATGGATGGATGGATGGATGGATGGATGGATGGTTGGATGGATGGATGGATGGATGGATGGATGGATGGATGTGTGTCCGAGTGTGCAATATCTCATGAACGAGATAAGATTTGTTAACGAAACTTCATAATTATAAGTTTCATGAAAATACGAAGAGCTGAGTTGATTTAGAATGAAATTAAAAAACCGAAAGAGGAAGTTTACTGGACAAACAAAACAATAAATTCCATTTATTTCAAAAATGGAATCAGTTACGAAAAAAGTTTCAAATAAAAGATGTTAGCAAAAATATTTGGAACATAAAATGTTATTTGCAATTTTCCTGTATATGCGTCTAATTTTGAGAAAAACTAATTTATATATTTAATTATATATTACAATAATCATAGTAGCAATAGAAACAAAAAACATAAACATGTGTAGATCTCGGTAAATGATATATTTTTGCACGGCTTCCAAAGATTTTAGTGGAGAGGGAGCCACAAGGGTAGTTCTGTTGTTGTGAAAATTATTTGTTGGCTGTGGGAATCGAACCCGGGTTAGCAAGTCGACTCGATACTACTGAACCACCTACCCCACATAAATAAATATACAGAACCTAAACCAAAATTTGTTTTGCCTTTTTTAAATATGTTGTTTTCTTTGAGAAATATTGAAAACCGCGCTAGGCAACGACGTGTAATGTTCATATATTTCACATGTGCATAAATTTAAGGAAAAATATATTAAAAAAAAATAAACAAATCCTACTCTAAGTTGTTGGTTCCCTGTATTCGAATTGAAATTAATTTCCTATTGTAGAAACAATAAGGTAAAAAAAACACAGTCGTCATGGAGTCAATAAAAATACCTACACTGAGTAAATTATGTGGTCCATGAATGCAAAATAATTGCGATTTTAGGTAAAAATAAAATTTCCAGTCATGCTTCATACAACATTACGATCTGAAAAAGATTCTTTGATTTTTAGCAAGGTAGTTGGTAGTTTTTTATGTGCATAGTTTAACGTGCAAAAATGCCATATTTCAGCCTTCAATAATTAAGCTGCTAAGTCATACAATTAAACGAACTGTATTATATTAAAAAGTTTTCTATGCTTACAAAACGTTAATAAATACAAAGCTATGACGTGTCGATAACAGATCAATCATGTGAAAAATAATTTAGCAAATTCCATTGTGACATTAAGGCCAACTTAATTCATGGAACGGAAACAAAAACACTTGGCATTTCATAAAAATCCACCTTGTAAGAAACTAATCAATCAGCTTGGAGAAAAACGTATTAATTAAAGTAGGAGCAAATGTTTCTCATTTATTTCTAAACATTGTTGCTGGACCACCCTGACGTTTGTATTATTCTCATGTTGAAATGTGTATAAGAAACTATGATATTTTCATTTTACACTTTTAATCAGCAATTGATTACAGCTTACTGAATTAGTTATTAGTTAGTAAAAACCTTTTCACCATGGGATTAATTATAATGAAGTCATTAAGATGAAACATTGTGCAACAGTTTCAAAATACGATAACAAAAACAGTTCTTCACTTCTGGCATTGATAAATATATTAATACAATTAGTATCATGCTATTTTACAATAGATCTTGTTAAGTGAAGTGCAGGTACCAACCGTCATATAAATAAATAAATAAATAAATATATCATCACGCCTTCTACCCATTACTGGGTGTGGCACACTGCTGAAGCAGATCTCGGTAAGTGATATATTTTGCGCGTGAAGTGCGGTTATCAGTCGTCAAATCACGGCCCCCAAACATGTTAGTGGTGGAGGAGCCACAGGGATAGCTTTTTCAAATTATGAAAATTTGTCGCCTGTGGGAATCGAACCAGGGACCTCAGGATCCACAGGCCGACTTCATACCACTGAGCTAGCCATCCCCTAAATATATTAGTGTAGAAATAATCATAGGGACAACTTACATTATGTTGTGACAAACCAGTCTGTTTTTTGGGTTACATATTTTCTATTTTATTTTCTCAAAATTTCAAGTTGAAATTAGATAAACAAAATAATAGCATTATAAGATAGATGACCATATTTCATTTTTTATTCGGTTTCTTCAAAAGGTAATTGGCCAGTTGCACCACTAAAACCTAAATTTTAAACTTTGTTTAAATAAATAAAGCATATAGAATAATTGATAATAAAATCAATTATTCTATATGACATGTAACTTCGATTTGTTAATTTAAATCAAATTTAAAATTTAAATTTCATTTAAGCAGTTGGCCAGCTATTTTGGATAATTAACCATGGTCAATAATAATCCAATATTAGCAATTTTTAAGCTATTGGTAGTAAAAATCTATTTCATGAGTCAAAAAGAGATAAATAGTACATATGTTTCCAGGCTAGTATTCTCCCCTTTATTTTGTAACTGAATCATTATATGTTACTGATAGATAATTTAATGACAACCAATATTTTTCATGATTCCTCCATACATTCACACCACTTTGACTTCTATGGCTAGAATAATTTAATCTATTTTTTGTAATTTAGTTTTATATAAAAATATAATTTTTTAACCAAACTTTGTATGAAA
Organism: Pterostichus madidus; assembly: GCA_911728475.2. Classification (NCBI taxonomy): domain Eukaryota; kingdom Metazoa; phylum Arthropoda; class Insecta; order Coleoptera; family Carabidae; genus Pterostichus; species Pterostichus madidus. The sequence goes on along the minus strand of OU452313.1, from coordinate 14,590,055 downwards.
CTGTCATTACATTTATTTTTATAATAAAACTTACGTATACAAGTGAGATAAACGTATGAAAATGCCAAGGTAAATTAATCTGGTCACAGAATACCAAAATTATAATAATCTATAAAGAAATCATGAAAAATAAAAGTTGTCTATCTTATTGATCATTAACAGATAGAGAATAGGAAAATAATTCTTGTATTTCTCATAGTAATCTGTAACCAGCTTAAAATAAATAAATATAAATATATCATCACGCCTTTTACCCATTATTGGGTGTGGCACTTGCCGAAGCAGATCACGGTAAGTGATATATTGATGAGCGTGAAGTGCGGTTACCTACCATCAAATCACGGCCCCCAAGAGCCACAGGAGTAATTTTTAATGTGGTGTAAAGGTTTGTCGGCTGTAGGAATCGAACTAGGGTTCTCAGGATCCACATGTCGACAGCTTAAATATGGTAGTTTTAATTTACGTGTATCTCGTGACAGAAACTTATTATACCAATAAATTGGATGCAGTTTTTAAGTCTGTATAATTTTTATATTTACTCTTTTATTCTAAAATTAATAGGGAAGAAGATATCGCCATATACATAAAGAAGTAGCCACCCGGTATATCGCTTTTTATCCATTACTGGGTGTGATTACTCTATCGTACCCGATCTGGACCTTTCAAGATGCTAGTGAGAAAGAGTCGTAGGGATAATTTTATGTTATATGTACTTTGAATTTTTAGTTTCAAATGATATTTTGTTTGAACCAGACCAAATTAAAACATCGCTATGTAGTTAACTCTGCCCATTTGATTCACGTAATTCTTTTGTTTCGATGTATGACTGCGTTGCAATTCATTTATTTATTTATGGAAAGCACTATTATTTATTTCCCAGAAAGTACATTCGAAACGTAGCGAGTTCACATGTAAATTACATTTCCCTTCAATCACAAATATTCCCAAGAAAATTCCAATCATAAACCTCACCGTCATGATTGAATCAAGCAATTTGCGCACCATGTAATCAATCCCAATCGTGTGAATCGTGCAAAACTATCATCCCTCGCGTATCGAAAAACCGAAAACGTTACAAACAATTTTCCCAGCGGCCCGGAGGGACAAGTGTCGGCGGCGTTACGCTGTTTTTATGACAATTCAGCGTTTTGTAACAAGTCCCCAAGAGAAGCCGTGTCGTGTCTGACTCCGCAGAGAGTAGCTTTGGTGGGTGCACGCCCTTTTCACTCAGGGACAATTCGAACGAATTCTTGTAGTTTCTGTGTGTTTAGAATTGAGTTGTGTTTTTGTAATTCTTTTTGGCGACGTGTTGTTGCCTTTCTATGAATGATTATTTATTATTAAAGAAGTTTAAAAACAAAAACAAATACTTATATGTTAATCGAAATTTGCACGAAAAAATGAAAGATTATAAAATTTGAAACAGAGAATGGTCCAATATTTTAACCAATTAAAAATCATTATTAGTAGTAAATAAAAAGATAATTTAATATATTTCTGATCCGAGGCAAGTTGAATAATTCGAGTCTTTTATCAGACGGTGAGTTTATTTTAATGTGAAACATGGGATTTGTATAATCCTTGGTTAGAAATTTGACAATAATATATAATAAATAAATATAAATATATCATCACGCCTTCTACCCATTACTGGGTGTGACACTCTGCCGAAGAAGATCTCGGTAAGTGATATATTTATGCGCGTGAAATGCGATTACCAGCCGTCAAGTCACGGTCCCCAAAGATGTTAGTGGTGGAGGAGCCACAGGGGTAGTTTTTGAAATTATGAAAATTGTTTGTCGCCTGTGGGACGCGAACCAGGGTTCTTAGGATCCACAGGCCAACTTCATACCACTGAGCTAGCCACCCCATATATATCAGAGCATTTATTTTAAAATGCAACATTGGACCTAAAATATTTTGATTGCACAAATTTTTGTTTCTGATTAGCTGAAATAATAATTTGGAAGTAAAAATGGATTAAAAGGCTTTTTTATAAATTGTTGTTAATAAATTTATTAAAACGACCTTTCGGCCCTGTGCCATCTTCAGATCTTATTAACGTTGTCAAAGTTTACATGTTGAAGAAGGATAAATGGGTTATAATATAGGCATCATTGTAAAACTTGAAACTTTAACAAGATACAATTGTCGGTGACAATAAAAACCATATTGGAAGTGAAACCTCACTTCCAAGAGTCAAATGACGACTTAGTTCAAATCCGAAGATCCCGAGTTCGAATTCCACTCAAGCTAAAAATATATAAACTACTACACTGTGGCTCGCTGAGTCCGAACCCTATATTGTAATTAGGAGTTCCTCTTGTACAGAGTAATATAAAATAAAATATGCACATAATGATTCTCAGTAATAATATAACAAGAGAGTGAGAATAAATTGAAACTAATTTGACAGATCTTTCGAAAACTTGTTGTCAGGCAATAGTCACGAAAGCCCGTAGGGCTTGAGTGGCTATTGCCAAATGGCAACAAGTTTCAGAAAGATACTGGAGAATTATTTTCTAATTTATCCAACTCTCGAGTTATATTTAATTAGATTATTTTTTTGACTTAGCTGTTGAGGTCGATTCATCAACTTAAAAGATTTTGTACTGGATCCATATTGATTGATTACTTATTAATGTATTCTTGGAAGTTGTTTCCAAAATTTGTTGGTGTATTTCTGTATCTAAAATACAACTAAATCGATTTTTTCACACATTTTACTTGACGCGTTGACAGTTTTAAATAATTATTTGACAATTACTATCCTTTGTCACAAATAAAAAAGCATCTACAGAGATAATTCCCGGGAATAATCACAAGATCTTTATTCTCAGTATAATAATGACAGGATTGGTTAAAACGCAGACACGTGACATACAATGAAGCATTTCATTGGTTTTGAGAAATATGAAAAAATAATCAAAAGAATTTTAGCTAATCCTAAATTTTGATTCGACGAATTAAGCTAAACGAATTCTCAAAAAAGTTTCAATAAACTCTAATATAATCTTGTTATTATTTTGTATTCGGACAGTGATTTGAATTAGTTTTTTAAAATCAGACTAAAATAAGATGAGTTAAATTCAGAAGTTTAAGCGTAGGTTTGTGTCTAAACTGTCATTATCATACTGGAATTGGTCATCAGTGGTTAAATAGAGAGTAAAGTTGTCTTGTGGTCGAGATGGCATCGGGTGAAATGCATGTATGTCCCTCAGAGACTCGATTTCACGATGTGAGTGTGTGAGGTCCGTGTTTGGATTTATTGAGGCCGAGCGAGGCTAATTGGGTTGCGAGTGGCAGAGTGGCGCTGTGACGTGTTTCCGCCGGATGCAATGCGCGAGGGCGGCGCCCGAATTCACACATCAACGTCATCGCCGCCGATTTATCATTATCGGGATGGCGGCTGGCGTTGCCGTGCCTAATGGATGATGCGGTTCCAAATGTTAGCTTATGAATATTTCCCTACGAAGGTTCTTTGCTGAAGTTAATTGACGAGAAATTGTGGGGTATCGGTGTTTTTGCTGTTTGGGTTTGATATATTTTAGTACTTGCAATATTATATTAAGCTATTCAAAATATATCTCAACTGCAAATATTGGTTAGTATTATGAGTCAGTTTTTGGTTGTAGCTACTAAGAATGTGGCTCTAGTATCATATTAAAACCTCTGTAATAATCTAACTTAATCCCTTAAATAAGTGAGTATTTTATTAATTTTTATTGAGAGTGATTGTGCTAACTTCTAGAATCGTCGTTGAATAAAAATCCGAAAAGTTAATAAGTTTTATTTTGACGCTGGTGTTGTGAACACCAATTTAATGTTTTTCTTAAACTCAAATTGTTTTAGTTTTTCTTCAACTTGACTTATGTGAAAAATGTATATTCTTGTTATTTTATTTAAATTATGACTTGAAAATGGCGCAAATCCTCAGTTTCGAAAAAACTTGACGAAATAAAAGATTATTTATCACGAAAAACAAGTTATCCAAATAATCGTAGTTTTAATATTTATAATTTTTACTACCTTACGAACTTTTAGAATCGTTAAAATATATTGAATATTATTAAAATAAGTAAGGTACGGATAAAGATAAAAATTACTATAAGCTTTATAAATAATTTTAGTCTTTGATGCCCGCTTGCATGAACAAAAACTTTCATTTTAAGTTTGATATAAACTGACAATATCGCATCAAATGTTTGATAGCAATGTAAATGTCATCATATGATATTTTACTTCGATTTGCTTTTATTATGTTCCGATAGTTACATATGAATATAACATATTATCCCCCAAATATTAAACAATATATATATTACTCCTTTTTTACTCCTGGAAAGTAGATGTGTTATAAATTACATGCCCTGCTTCCGGTGAGACAATCCTAATTTTTAATAGTTTGTCCCACGTTCTGCAGAATTTTAGGAATGTCCCACCTTTTTAGAAATACGAGTAAGTCTCCATTTTCCAGTTTACTACAAAAAAAATAAATCGAACGAAACAAAAAATAAATATATCGTAAAATATGAAAATATAATATAATACAAATAGCATAATTTATAAAACATGGTTGGCAGCCGATTCGCTATTAACATTAATGTTTTGTTTATATTTATGTAAAATAAAACTTTTTAAATTTTTAAATATTTGCTTTTTCTTATTTATTTATGCTACTTTGTACGACAGGAACTTAATCCCAATTGTAATACAGGTTCCGGACTCACCGAGCCACAGTACTGGTACCTAATTCATATATTTTTATTTAGAGTGGGATACGAACTCGGGATCTTCGAATATGAATGTCGTAATGCTAACAACAATTACTACCAAGTTTTGGTTATATTCATAACACTTTCCTTCCCTCTCAGAAAAAAATAAAATGTTATCGCACCAAAAATCTGGCTCCTTTAATTATAAATAAATATATCTTCACATCTTTTATCTACTACTGGGTGTGGTACGAAAGAATATCGGAAATGAACATACCCGTATTTTGTGGTTAGCACATCGACTTTTCTTACGGACAATATTAAATTAAATAAGGGATGCATGAGGAAGATGGCTCAATGGTATCGGACTGTGGCTTTAAGAACCTGTGTTCGATTCCTACAAACTACAAACAATTTACACCACATTAAAATTACTCCTGTGGTTGCTCCTCCACTAATTTCTTTGGATTTGACAGCTGGTAACCACACTTTACGCATATAAAGATGTTACTTACCGATATTTGCTGTAACATCATCAGTTTATGGGAATTAAATAATTTACAGTAGATTATTTTAATAAGCCAATAATAATATTGTAAGGTAGTAATGGACAAAAGGCTTGAAGTTGTATATAAATTTATTGAAGTATTACAACGACGTTTCGGCCAAGGTTATGGCCATCTTCAGGTCAAACAACGTTAAATAAAACGAATAACAACAAAAAGGTTGAGTTACAATTCTTATTTAGGGCGAACATATAACAAAATGAAAAAAATAATTACGAAGCTGCAATTGTCAAAAAACATGAATTTAAATTTATATGTTCGCCCTAAAGAATCAGATAGTCGACTGAATTGTAGCTTCGTAATTATTTTTTTCATTTTGTTATATGTTCGCCCTAAATAAGAATTGTAACTCAACCTTTGTTTGTTGTTATTCGTTTTATTTAACGTTGTTTGACCTGAAGATGGCCATAACCTTGGCCGAAACGTCGTTGTAATATTTCAATAAATTTATATACAACTTCAAGCCTTTTGTCCATTACTACCTTATAATAAATAATTTACAAGTAAATAATGTATGGAGTAAGTGATATCGAGTCGGACTGTGGATTTGAGAACCTCGGTTCAATTCTCACAGGCGACAAACAATTTTCACTACATTAAAATTATCCCTGTGGATCCTCCTCCACTAAATAAAATCTTTGAGGGCCGTGATTTGATGGCTGGTAACCGCACTTGACGCGAAAAATATATCATTTGCCGAGATCTGCAGAGTGCCATACCCAGTAATGGGTAAAAGGCGTGTTATTTTAATTTATGTTAAAGGTAGAATTACTTTAGTTACTTAACAACACATTTTCTGAATAAATAAGATAATTTTACTGTTGAACATTCAAATACAGCAGAAAACAAATCTTGTGTAATGTTAGTCAATTGCTGCAATTTTCAAGTGAATGCTATTATATTTCGAATTATGTCTGTTATTTGTTTTTCAGTTAAAAATTAAAAATGGAGTAGGTGGTATCGAGTCCTCCTGTAGATCCTGAGAACGCTGGTTCGATTCTCACAGCCGACAAACATTTTCACCACATTGGTCGGCAGTACGGTGGGGTGGGTAGCGTTACGGGATTCGAATCCGGAGATCCCGAGTTCGATTCCCACCCAAGCTAAAAATTATAAGAATATCCATTGTACGGATCGGTGATTCCGGACCCTGTACTGTAATTGGGATTCAATTCCTGTTGTACAGAGTAACATAAATAAATTAATTAAAATTATCCCTGTGGCTCCCCGAACACTAACATTTTTTGGAGGCCGTGATTTGACGGCTGGTAATCGCACTTCACGCGCATAAATATATCACTTGCCGAAATCTGCATCGGCAGTGTGCCACATTCAGTAATGGGTAAAAGCGTGATGATTTATTTATTTTTTTTTTAAGTTAAGAATATAATTAAGAATAATATAAATAAATATAAGATTTCGCTACGCCACTGGTGGTGGTGGGTGGGCAGCTGGCCGGTTACTCGCATGTCAACCGGATCATTTGCAGCGAGAGTTCAGAGGCAGCAGCAGCTCATATTTCCATATTTAGTGAACAGGGGCGCGCTGACGTCACACACACAACCTCAAACCAAGCAATTCAATCTACGAGTCTACGTAGCTTCTATCCACTCTACAGGCGATGCGAGGCGTGGCGGGGGCGAGGGCAAGGGCGAGGCATCGAAGACCCAGCTCTGTGTTTCTCAAAGTTTGCATATTCGCGGACCATTTGTAGAAACTACATTCCTCTAACTTAAAACATATCAACAAAATAACTACCTACATGCGTTTTGATTTGCTAATTTGAATCTTTTTCCGGTATCCGGATTAGTTACTTATTTCTCTGAAGTAACTAACTTTTTAAATGCTTCTTATATAAAAGATGAATTTTTAATCTTTTTTGTTTGTTTGGTTATTAAATATTCCCAATATTTCAATTATAATGCCTACAAGAAGAATTTCACATTTAATTTGCGTTTCAAGTAAAATTCGTTATGAACTATTTGGTTACAACTCAAATTATTATTCTTACATATTTCGTCAAGAATATTGAAAAGATGACAAAAGTACCAAAAAAACCGATAGTTGAATGACATTAAGAACAATATACAACTCTAAAGAGAAAGATTTAATTGGAATGAAATATTTGATGCTTCTATTATTTTTGTACGATCAGGTTTTTTTTAAATGTTTACCGATAGAATTGTTTCGACTGTAAGTTATGTTTACAAATTACTGATCGGTAAATAATTACTTATCAATCGGAAAATGACAATTTTGGCAACTAAAAATATTTAAATGTTAAAATTATATGAGCATAACTCATTTTCAAGGCGGTTGCGATAAAATAAAAATTGAACAATCCTCCATGGTAATCTAGTAACTGATAAAACACATTTAAAAAATCTGGTGTGGGCACCACACGACTTACTTATACACAGCATATTTAATATTTAGAATATTGAATGTTATATAATATTATTAAACATGTAATTTAGCTTTTCAGTAATTCAGCATTTATCTGTTTGAAACATATCAAATATAAAATTTGTTTACGTATAATTTTTTTGTAATGTTGATTACTCTATGTCTAACTTTACTGATGAGGCATATACAGAATGTCCGTTTTTCGAGCCTAACCCTTGGTATCTCAAGAACCGTGAGATACGAAGTCGTTTAAATTGAGGCAAAATTGCCAAATTAGTTGACCATTTAATGATGTATTTGTTTTTCCGAAAAAAGACATAGATAACTAGATAAAGCGAAAATGAAAATTTATGTTTTTTTGTTTCTAATGCTACTATGATTATTGAAATATATTATTAAATATAAAAATTAGTTTTTCTCAAAATTAGACGCATATATTGGAAAATTGTAAGTAACATTTTATGTTCCAAATATTTTTGCTAACATCTTTTATTTGAAACTTTTTTTCGTAACTGATTCCATTTTTGAAATAAATGTAATTTATTGTTTTGTGTGTCAAGTAAACTTCCTCTTCCGGTTTTTCAATTTCATTCAAAATCAACTCAGCTGTTCGTATTTTCATGAAACTTATAATTACCAAGTTTTGTTAACAAATCTTATCTCGTTCATGAGATATTGCACACTTGGACACACATCCACACACACACAGACATCATTGAGAAAATGATGAAAACGGATTCAGTGGACCACAAAACACGTATTTCCGCGAAAATCTCGTCAACGGTTTTTTTCACGATTATAATACTTCCTTATACTGTGTATAAGAAAGTAAAATGGCAACTCTTGATAACTAATATTATATTAAAGAACTAGTTTCATAACGCAAGAGTCCAAATTGTAATTTAAAATTCTATTGTGAATGTTGTTAATTTTGTATCATTATAGCATATTCTTTTAACAATATTTCAACTTCGACAATTTACAATTTTGAGGCTATATGTGATTCATCTGTTAGATTTAAAAGTATTCATACCACTTCTACACAATAAAAAGCGCCAAAAACAATACGCTTTTACCTACTTAACGACGTGTTTACAGTGCATTTATAGACTTATAAGAACACCGAAATAGAAAAAAAAATAATATCAAAACAATTTCCAAATATTTCTAAATTTTACTTTCCTTATTACGTCGTTCGTTCAATAAAATGTAATAAGTATATCGAGTGTATTGGCGTTGACGACTTCGTCCCGATCTCCAAAATCATCCTGAATCGGAAGGAAGCATTTACTACCCTTAATATTTAAATAACTGTATTGTTTCGCAACAGTAATTAATGTACATTTGAAATATTAATACGCATCAACCCTTAGAATGATGAAAACGGTGCAGCCACCCGTTGGGAAACACTGGTGAGCAGTGTTCCAGGGTAGTTCTGCTGTTCTGTTTCCCTACGTGCCGAATTATTTATTGGATAACGCGGCGCGAGCATCATGTTTACGACAGGGCGCGTTCGATTTTTTAGCGACCGCGTAGTGTGAAATGTGAACGAGGAAAGCATATCGCACCCTGCTTCGTTCACAATATCGCGGGAAAGTTACTGTACTCACTCGTGGAGATATTGCGCTTTTAGGGAGGGTGGATGTTATGTTCTTGTTTCGGGGTGGATATTGAAATATTGAGGTGTGTTCAACGAATTTATAGAGAATGTTATTTCCGAATATTTAAATATACATATTCGACTTCAATAAGATCTAACAGAATTTCGCTTCGCAATTCAAAACAAAATCTATCACGTATCTACACACTCAAGTGAATAACAATATTAAAATAATAGTTATTTTTATAGCAAGTGCCGAAAAAGGCTTGTTACGTGCAAGTGCAGAGATTAGCGCACGAGGATTGCAGAGTGTGAAAATCTGTACGTGCATGTAATCATTTTCTACACGTGTTATAAACTACATTTTTCCTACAACTGATAATTTTGAGAAACACTAACAGGCAGATTCATAAAGCGGATTAGCGCTAACACCATTTTTTATTTAATTTTTAACTCTCTTTTCAATGTACGAAACAAGTTTATTTTAACTTGATTTTTTTTAATGGCTTCCTGGCGGACCAACTACTAAGGTCATATGCCGCCATTACGCCCTGATCCTGCGTTTTAGGTCTTATAGTCAACAGCAACGCGATTAACTTGAATTAAAAAGAGACTTAAATAGCATCAAATTTAGTTCATTTCTTGAATCTGTTTTAATTTGAAACAGAGTTATAGATAATATTAAAAACGGTGTTAGCGCTAACCCGTTTTGTGAATCTGCCTGTTAAATATTATCAGGATTTATAAAATTTTAATGATGTTACACGAGAACGATGTTTTACGTAGTTGCTATGGTTAGTTTGTTGATTGCTTCATTGTTCTATGTTATTTAAAAATATTTCTCTAATTTTAAGACAATTTCTTCAAAATCATCTAGATTTCAATACTATGAGTGATTCTACTTTATCATGTACATCTCCAGAGATAATTGCAGCCTTAGGTCAAGCTACGTTAGATCTATTTTTGGCAGTGACAATCAACTTGCTGCTTGTTCTTCTAAAACCTCCGAAATTGTTGTCAATAATAGTTCTGTTGATAATATGTATAGGTACGGAAGAAATCAATGTTTCTTTAGACAGTATAAAAATTTCCACTTTACATTATGTCAATATAAACAACTGTAACAACTGTATTATTAATATACACAAACAATAAATATTATGTATTTCACTTACTCTCTAAATAAAATCATTTTTCCTACAACTGTGCGATTTCTTTGTTATTACGTAACTATAATTGCCTTGGTTACGTATGGAAAGTAGATGAATGCAGATCAAGTGCGTTTCTGAAAGCAAAGAAACACTAGTGCTGAAAGTGCTTCATTACGCAACTGTAAAAAAGTTTTTTTGAGAGCGATTTAAATTTCGCGCCAAGCGCGTAATTCATATTTTGGCCACAGACGCTTATGAAAGAAGAAGATGCAGTGAGCCAGCGCTAGTAAATATGCAATAGTATATTTTGACGTTTATAAACATAACCTTAAATTGCAGTATATCTAATCTGTACGCAACTAATAAAAAGAACCGAACAAAGTAAAATATATCGATAAATGGTTTTAAGTAAGTGTAACAGTTGCTTATATTGACATAATGTAAAGTGGAAACTTTTGTATTGTCTAAAGAAACATTGATTTCTTCCGTACCTGTTCATATTATTAACAGTAATATTATTGACAACAATTTCGGAGGCTTTAGAAGTACCAGCAGCAGGTTGATTGTCGAAAATAGATGCAACATAGCATGATCCGGAGCTTCAATTATCTTTGGAGGTATTTATGATAAAGAAGAATCACTCACTGTACTATTCCAATCTAGACAATTTTGAAGAAATTACCTTGACGTTAGTAAAATATTTTTAAATAATGTAGAATAATGTGCAAGCAATCAACAAACAAACCATAGCAACGCCGTAAAACATCGTTCTCGTGTAATATCATTAAAATTTTATAAATTTGGATAATATTTTAGTGATTCACTAAATCGCACAGTTGTAGGAAAAATGTTGTTTATAACACGTGCCGAAAAAGGTTACGTGCCTTTTTCGGCACTTGTTATAAAAATAACTATTTTTTAATGTTAATTATCATATTTGATCATGATACACCTGCAAGTATTTCTCTGCTCATTGTGATGTGTACAGATTAGGAATACTGATGATATTATGTGTAATATTTATAAAGGTTATGTTTATAAACGTCACTGCATATCTTCTTCCATAAGCGTCTGTAGCTAAGGGTCATATTCATAATCGTGACTCACCCTCACCTCATCCTTACCTCATACTCAACGTCGATGTAACTAAGGCAACTAACTCAAGAATTTGCACAATTTGAGCTAGATGCCTACATCAACATTGAGTGTGAGATAAGGATGATATGCAGGTGGGTCACGACTATGAATTTGACTCTAAAATATAAAATTCTGCGCTCGGCATGAAATTTAAAATAAATTGGTCTGCATTTGTCTCCTTTCCACCCTTAACCAAGGCAATAGTAGTTATGTAATAACAAAGAAATCGTACAGTTGTAGGAAAATATATTTATTAATCGCAATATACTCTACCCTTTATACTGTAAAGACTTATTACGATATTTAAATCTTTTAACAAAGTTTCTAAGGAATTAATCCGTCTAAAAAACAAAAAAAAGCATATCAAAAGGTGACAATTAATATACATTTCATAACTTGCGCTATGATTTCTATCCGATATTCTTTATTTGTTTGACAGATACAATTAGGAAAATAGAGTATATCCATGAATACATGAAAATGGAATTTCAAGTGAATTTCAAAACAGAGGAACTGTCACAAATAATTTTAAAGTCTTTTTCAAGGTTTTCTAAATGACCGTTGAAAATATATTATGTGTAACATGAGCAGAAAGTGTTCTTGCCTCTCTTGTATAGGTGTTGGTCTCGAAAGTGCCTCGATCAATAACCTCCATGCACGAGCGGTAATAAACTACTTTCTGCTCTAGGTACACAAATAACTATTGCACAAATGGAGTTTAAGAAACAATAGGTAATTCTGGATTTTAAACTTGGTCTTACAGTACACTAAATATTCGTACATAATTCGTACATCTACTTAAGCTATGTGATATTTCAAATAATCCTGCAGTAAGGTGGTGTGGATTTCGTAATTGAATTCGAACCGGAGATACCGAGTTTGAATCCCACTCAAGCTAAAAATATATGAACTATTACACTACGGCTCAGTATGCAGTATACATATCAATTCATATTCGTACCACATAATTTCATTGGCTTCAGTTTTCATCCCTCTTGAAAAATATCCAAAAAGATACACATTTTTATTTCCTTATAATTAAGTTGAGGTATTATAGCATCGATTATTAATTAATGAAAATGATTGTTCATAAAAAAATGAATGTTCCTATAAATTCTCCATTCAAAGATGTTCAAATTATAATTCTCTAAATTGAACGTATTCAATTTAATTTTATCTTTTGTAGGTATAGGGGGAAGTCTGTATAATTAGAGATTATAATAAATAAAAAATATTATTTAAAAAGTTAAAGTTAAAAGACGCTGAGCCAGAAGTCTTTGAATCAGAATCCCAGTTGACAACCCTAGCTGAACCGTTCAAAGATTCAAACCCTGTAACGAAACATCTGCGGTACGAATCAGTACCAACGCACACGTCTTTAATAAGAAACGTGTAATTGTTAAAATAAAATACAACCCCGTTGATAGCATCAGTGCGTTAGCGCCAACGACAATCTAATACACCTGTTCAACGCTATCACATTCTAACATCCTTTGTGGTAATAGACGCCGCAGTACTCACGCCCTAGTGTGTACGACGTGCAATATGACGGTGTTAAGTCTAAGCGGCGTCGCTAGTGTCGCTACCGTACAATTTGTACTGTAATTGTGTTATAATTAAACGTTTTAGCGAATTTATGACACAAACGTTCCAAGTACTGAAGCCGCATGTCAATTATACCTTCATTTTTATACTTTACGATTCGGGTGTTTTTATTATTTCTTTTCTTTCGTCTTATGCTAATTATATTGGAAACGGATGCCGTTAAATGTAACACCCGTGCGCGCCGTAAAAACTGCAGCTAATTTAAATAAAAGTTGAATTAAAAGTAAGACAAGCAGGTAGTTATCTATGAATAGCGTGTTTTGTGGGGATATCTTGTATGCAAGCGCTGTGCTCCGATCACACGCATGGAATATGTAACTGATAAAATGTGTTTCTGTGACTGCAGTCACTCCCTGCTTTGCTTTGCTGCTTTCCGTGTGGGCTCGATTTCAGACAGAGATGCTAATTATGCTGCAACTTTTAACTGCACAAATGCTACTGTTATTATTTTGTTACTAAGATAATGGTAATGAGAATGCAGTCATATTTTTACTTCGGGAATGTATACCTATTAAATAAACGTCATCTACAATCTGTACAATACGATTGTTCTTTGTTTTATAAGAGTCAGTATAAATATGGAAACTATTAAATTTTATATGTATCAGGATAAAATTAGAATATCTACTATAGGATTTATTATAGAGAATGTAGAACTGATAACCCCTATTTTGTAATTAGAAATCGAGAGCGAATTCGATTCCAAACACTGAATAAAAATCATGAACCTTTATTTTTTACTGAATATCGTATTCAACTGAATAGAATAATAAATTACATGCGAAGTGGTGAGATAATTATTTATTTATTATTTTTCCCGAAACAATCGAAAGAACTTGTATTTTTGCATGTAAGTTGAAGGCTGCGGGAATTCTACTTGAGACAAATTAGTTTTTCCTATCATTTTCCTCACTAGTGATGAAAGTAATTTATTTTCGTGAGGGACATGGATACCCAGGGAAATGTAATTTTGAAAAAAATTATTATTTTTGTTTGTCGTGGCAATGGCGTATCTAGAAATTTTGCCGCCCAGGGCGGTCTCCAATTTGCCGCCCTTTCTAAGTTAATCAGATAGTGATTTTTATAAATTAAAAAAAAAATATAAAATAAATATATCATCACGATTTTTACCCATTACTGGGTGTGGCACTCTGCCGAAGCAGATCTCGGTAAGTGATATATTTATGTACGTGAAGTGCGGTTACCAGCCGTCAAATCACGGCTCCCCCAAAGATGTTAGTGATGGGGAAGCTACAGGGGTAATTTTAATTTGGTGAAAATTGTTTGTCAGCTGGGGGAATCGAACCGGGGTTCTCAGGATCCACAGGCCAACTCGAAACTACTGAGCCATTACCCCATTAAATTATAAATGTATCATCACGCCTTCTACCTATTACTGGGTGTGGCACTCTGCCGAAGCAGATCTCGGTAAGTGATATATTTATGTACGTGAAGTGCGGTTACCAGCCGTCAAATCACGACCCCTCAAAGATGTTACTCTTGAGGAAGCCACAGAGGTAATTTTAATTTGGTGAAAATTATTTGTCGGCTGTGGGAATCGAACCGGGGTTCTCAGGATCCACAGGCCAACTCGAAACTACTGAGCCATTACCCCATTAAATTATAAATGTATCATCAAGCCTTCTACCCATTACTGAGTGTGGCAGTTTGCCGAAGCAGATCTCGGTAAGTGATATATTTTGCGCATGAAGTGTGGTTACCAGTCGTAAAATCACGGCCCCCAAAGATGTTAGTGCTGGAGCCACAGGGATAGTTTTTTAAATTATGAAAATTGTTTGCCGTCTGTGGGAATCAAACCAGAGTTCTCAGGATCCACAGGCCGACTTCATACCACTGAACTAGCCACCCCATTAAATTCATAAACATAAAGAAATAATTGCAATTGAGACAAACTATAGGTGGGGAACTTTTTTACCAATGGCATATTTAAATTAGACAGTAATAAAGGAATTTTTCGAGATAATATTTTCAACCCTACTTTGACTTGACGATGAAGAAAAATATTCGAAATCATATAGTAATTGATAATTCGTAGAAATCCAGTAGTACATTTATGAAATGAACAAGTTGTTTTTTACAACTAAAACTAAATATGAAAAATGCCGCCCCAAAATATGTGTCGCCCGGTGCGAACCGCAACCACCGCCCTCCCTTAGGTACGCCACTGTGTAGTGGCCAACGAAAAGTGATGTACATTTACTATAAATCCTTTGATTTATATAAAATAATTATTAAATTTCTTATATTGAATAACGCAAGCGTCAAAATGTTGTTTTCACATTTAATGTTGAAAAAAATAGTATGTAATAAACGTGGGAAACGCCCATTGCAAAGCTCTTATTATTGGTATACTCGCCGTCTCTCGTGCTCCTATTTTCTTTCACATTTTACATTGAAACCCTTTCCTTACTAGTAGTACAATATACTATTCCCTCTCGAGAGTGTTACATGGATATTATTACACAAAAATAAAAAAAAATAAAAACTTACAAAAAAATCATTCATTTTACTGAAAATTCTTATCTAGTAGTAATTTTCTTTAAATCTTTAAATTATCTTACAATTTTGCTTCAAATAAATAATATATTACCCTCATTGGGATCTACTAAGAGCTTATTTATTAAAAAAAAAAGTTATTACGCTATTTACTGTGCCGTAACAGATCTCGGTAAGTGGTATATTAGTGATATTTATCAGCCGTCAAAGCACGGCTCCCAAAGATGTAGTGGTGGGTGAATCATAGGGGTAATTTTAGTGTATTAAAAATGTTTTGTTGGCTGTGGGGCATCCAGGTTCTCAAATCCATATTCTCAATCGATACCACTAACCCACCTACCCCAATTATAATTTTTATTGATAATTCGAATAAATCTTGTTTGAAAATGTGAATTTTTTATTATGTCCAGGAAAGAAAAGCACTTTTTCCACTGTAGTTTGAAAAATAACTAAATAATTACACCTTCTAGATGAGACACACCAGTTTTTTTGTCTTAAAATACAATTTCTAACCTTAAAATCTACTAAGACACAGAGATAATTCTTCAACCCTTTAATCAGTTTTTTATTGGTCGCATATGAAGAGGGATATTAAGGATAAAGTGGCAATCAGTGTTATTATCCTTGCATTCCATTTTGCACAATAATCAAGCGTTCCTTGGAATTCGCACAATCCCATAGAATCATCACAGCATCTAATCTGCGCCATCAACTAAATCACAGCATTCTCGGATTCCGCCAACTGGCCAAGCGAAACAAACGGCGGTCAACCGCCGTGTATCCGCAGCCACCTATCCATACATCGAGAAGTAATAAATCGTGGCGGCAGTGGCGGCCCTAGCACTACAACAGCCCGCAGCATTCCCGGCTCTAATAAAACAAGCGATTAACGTTGCCCGGCATCGCCGCGCCCGTTTATCAAGATGCACAATCGACGAGCAATTACAGATGAAGGCGACCGCCGCCGCCTGAGATCCGATGATGCCCTGCGCTGATAATAAACACGTTACGCGTGCGCAATATGGCGGATTTCTTGCTTTGATTATTGCTCATAAAGATGAAAGCAGTGTGCTGACTACTTTTTAATTCGAATTGCTTCTATGGAAGATGTATCAAGTCTGGAAGGTTCAGAGCTAGCTATATTTGCGAATGCTGATTTGGTCAAATTATTTGTTTGAGGTTATTTGACTGACTACAGTAGTTCAGTGGTTAAAGCAGAAGTTCAGGGATGGATTGGTTCTTGTGGCTAAGTTGTGATCGCCAACGTATTTTGAGGATATTTCAAATATTATGTTCTATAATAAAACTAGCGATCAAGATTTACATTCGGAAGACAATTAACAATAGATTTTTTTTACATTTTGCACGTGAGTACTTCAAGAACTTGTCCTTATTACCAAATATTATTGTTTTAAACAGTTGCTCATCGAAAATCTTCAATTCTGCACGTGAATCTATCAAAAATGATGGAAGTATTTTCAAAGTTCAACGATCGAAGTTAAAAAATAAAAAAAATTGATACAAACCTGTTGAAAACTGCAAGGAAATATTTTTTTTTTACTAAAGTTGCTAATATTTAAAAACTATTGCAATGTCTCAAAATCTACAAGTCGAACTGTTAAGAACTGGAAATTTTTTTCGCTTAAAGTTAGCAATATTTAAAAACAATTGAAATGTCTCGGTCATCTACAGGTCGAGCTTGATCTGTAAAATAATATTGATTGAAAGCTGTTTAAAACTGCAGAAGCAGTTTGAAGGACAAAAAAAGCGAGCACAACCCAGTGAACGACGTACATACATACATTCAACTATATCAAAATCGAATTCGCCATCTAGAGACTCTGTATAGGATTTATGTACAGTTTTAATTATTATTATTGCCAATAATACACCGTAAGCTGGTCTCATTGAGAATCGACGAGCCAAAAAAAAATTAATAATAATCAATTATTAATAACATTTTTCAGTAATGGTTTTTTGCAAGATTTCTTTTACTCATCCAACAAATTTTCTACTCGATGAATTGTATTTCTATATAATCAAAAAATAAAGCGAGTCGTCGTTGAAAAAAAAAAATTAAACTTTTCGCAATTTAGTCATCATGAAAAATATTTTGGTTTTGCAGGTCCACACATATCCCTCCTCCATTCTTCACTACTCTCTTATCTCTTTTTAACACTGCATATCCCGCTATTTTCATTAGTTAATTTTTCTACTTGCTTCTTCTCTTTTCTACCCTTCGATGTCCTTCAGCTGCATCCGATCCTTGTAAAACGCCCCTCAACAAGCATTTGCTCCTCATGACCAGTTTTTCTTTCGCTTTCTAATCGCTGCCATTAATTTGTAATCCAAATTTAGTACCAAAACTTTTAAAATATCTAAATACCGATCTTGTAGTTCCAGCTATTTTAGTGAGAGAATAAAGACTAATACAATGTTAATATCAATGTTGTTGGTACAGATTTTGCTCAGCAAGTTGTGATTATTGCCTTGAAAATATTGAACAGAATTTAAGATAATTCAAATTTTCTCCCATATTCAAGTAAAATTAGTCAAATCATTACAAATCAATTTAAATTTGTTAGAGTACTTACAGATTATATGATTATAGACAATTTATGGATTTCTAAAAATGTTGCCAATGTTGTCAATGTTTTGATTATTCGAATAATTAATTTTTCGAATTAAAAGTTATCATTCTACAGGTGTATATTAAATAATATTTAAAATAAAATCAAAAATTAAAATATTAACTCAAACCAATATGAATAACATGTATTAAAACAGAATTATATAGATAATATATTACTATAAATGAATTAGAATTTAATTATAACTGTATTAAACTATCCACATTTATAAACCTACGTATTATTTGTAAATCTACGTTATACGTATCAAAAATGATAATTTTACCTGCCACATTTGAAAATCATTAGCGAACTTACAATGTTATTTGTTAGAATTAAAATGATTAAATCTACAAAAGTTTTAAAATTTTGTATTATATCAGATATGCAAATTAGGAATCCGACAAAGTAAAAGTATTTATGCCTAAAGTATAATTGTTATAATAACTTTAATTTCTCATTGTTGCATGCCACGAATGCGTAAACAGAATGAAATACAGGGTCTTCCAAATTAAAAATACCTACATATTTCAATTGATAGGTATTTACATCAGATTAAATAAAATTTCATTAAATTAATGTTTAGTGATTTGGAGCAGTTCAATTTATTTATATTACTCCGCTGGGGCATTAATATGCCTGCTTCAACTACCAATATTTAAAATTAGAAAAAAAAAAATTATTGCTACATTCAACACGAATAGCGATAGACATAGACCACAATTCTGCCAATTTTCAGATACAAAATAATGAAAATTAATAATTAGTAAAATTACTTTATGGGATGGCTAGCTCAGTGGTATGAAGTCGGCCTGTGGATCCTGAGGTCCCTGGTTCGATTCCCACAGGCGACAAATTTTCATAATTTGAAAAAGCTATCCCTGTGGCTCCTCCAGTACTAACATGTTTGGGGGCCGTGATTTGACGACTGGTAACCGCACTTCACGCGCAAAATATATCACTTACCGAGATCTGCTTCAGCAGAGTGCCACACCCAGTAATGGGTAGAAGGCGTGATGATATATTTATTTATTTATTTACTTTACATTAAAATTTTCATTTATAATAATAAACTGGAGCAATGGACCAATCAAAATTATGTGCTTTGGACTTCGTTCCAGCTCTGGGAAAAACCAATTGTGAAATAATTTCGATGAGTAAAAATTTGAAAGAGTATTGGGCAAAACATTTGTTTCTTTTAAAATTCAATTAGTAAATAATTAAAAATAATTAAAATAAATAAATATTTCATCACGTCTTCTAGCCATTACTGGGTGTGGCATTCTGCCGCAGCAGATCTCGATAATTGATATATTTTGTGCGTGCGATTACCAGTCGTTAAATCACGGCCCCAAAGATGTTAGTGGAAGGGAGCTACAGGGGTAGTTTTATAGTGATGATAATTGTTTGTCGGCTGTGAGAATCGTACACGGGTTCTTAAATCTACAGGTCGACTCGATACCAAAGCCATCTATCCCATTAAAAGTTGATAGTGAAATCAAACTGAATTATAAAGAGAAAATTTAGAATACCACGATTTGAACCTGGGCCCTGTGAACTCCGGTTTTATGTTTTAACGAACTAAGCTATGGTCAGATTTAAATTATACGGCATAGCGATCGTAGCTTAGTTGGTTAAAACATTTGATCGATCCTAGAATCAAATCCTGGTGGTATCACAATTTTTCTCTTTATAATTGAATTTGTTTCTGTTATCTGTTTCTTAGTATTTAATTATTTATTTTAAACTTTCAATCTTCAGTCATTTCCCGAACGATGCTCAGTCTTGCAGATAGTTATTTTCCTGCATCACCTATCGCAAATGAATATACAAGCTTTTTAAGTTGAAAGCTCCTTTCGAATCACCTTGTATGTATCGCTATCCGCAATAGAGGCTCAGCAAAGCCTGAGTGTTTTCACATCATTTCTGCAAAAGTTTTAATCGCGTTAAACGCGCCGAGAACAGCAGCACGCACAGGAAATGGCCGTCGGTTTTTGCTTGTACAAAAAGCACCAAGTTGTCCATCGGGGCAGCTGCCCCCGCTTACCTTCCCACCTCGCCGCCATAGCCGCGCGCTCGCCGATTACCCGGGTTATTACAGATTACACACAATCTAAAGTTAATATGGTAAAATGGGGTTATTCTCCCGTGCGGTGTGAAGTTAATGCAAAAAGAGTGAGTTATTAAGAGAGAAGCTAGCGAAGTATTATCCACTTTTAGAAATAATTTGCCGGGAATATATAAATGGAATGGCCCCAAGCGCTCACTACTTATTTCTGTAATGAATGGTTAAAATTGAGGATTAATCATGGTATTATTCTACCAGTGTAATTGTTTTATAATTAATTTAAATTTAATTAATTTGTCAGTATGTTATTACGCCAACTGAAATACTTAATACCTGAATGCTAATTTAGACAGAATGATAATTTTACGAAATTTGTTTCCTGAAATTGATGTGCACGGAAATTCAACAAATATTGATTATAATTTATTACAAAACTGTTGGAAAAGTCCAGGAATGGAAATTAAAGTATAAACTCCACCAAGGGCGGCGAGATTCAATTGGACGTAGTTATATAAAAAGGAATCATCCCACAATGGGGCACAAATTGAGTTTGGGTTGAATTTAGGTTGCCAAAGGCCCATTTTATGTGCTGCAAAATAGAACCGAGTCATAACTGCTACTTGGCAGAGCTGGGCAAGCTACTTTAAAAAAGTAGCTAAGCTACAGCTATAGCTATTCTTTAAAAAAGTAGCTGAGCTACAGCTATAAGCTACATTTTGTAAAATATAGCTAAGCTACAGCTAAAAGCTTTCATTAAAGTAGCTGTTAAATTTTAAAGCTACTTTTTCAATTATTGTGAATTATTAAATTTGCCATTTATGATTAGTTGATCAGTCTTTTGTTATAATGACTGTTAATAAATATAAAAAATCGGAAATGGACAAATGTACTGTTAATTTGTTATGCTATAATTCTTATTTATATCGGAATAAATTAACAGTCACATTAACAGAAGGCTCCTAAACAGTCAATGTTTAGTTCATCTAATATTTAATACAAAAGTAGGATAGGTTAAGAACAACTGAAAAATAAAATATGTTAATAGATTTTACACTATATAATAACTTGTTATCCTACAGTTATAGAAAACAATAAAGAAGGAACAATTCAAATACAAAACAAAAATTAATAGGTATTTCTTAATGAACAGTGGTAGCTTTAAGCTACAAAAAGTATCTTTGGGCTACAAAAAGTGGCTTTAAAAGTAGCTTCAGTTGTTATAACAATATTTTTAAGCTAATAGAAAGAAAACATAGCTCGCTACAAGCTACAGCTATATTTTTTCACATTTAGCTAAGCTACAGCTACAGCTAAGGTAAACGTAGCTAAGCTAGTAGTTAAGCTACAAAAGTAGCTAGCTACTGCCCAGCTCTACTATTTGGTAATAGAAAAATCGTATTGAACCAAACTGCAAACATAAACTGAATATATGGTGTTTTTAAAACAGAACCAGAAAGCCTGGGTCTTTTTTTACAAATTTAGGAATTAATGGTATGAGGGATGGTTCCTTTTAGTACCCAGTGACACTCTATTCAAGTTTATTTTAACTTGTATCAACTTGCATGATTCAGTATACGTTCTGGTTTAGTATAGTGAACGTGCTATTGTGTTTCTCTTATATTAATAATAATTATTATAATGAAAAAAATTATTGGTTAAATACTCGAGAAATAGTATTAAAAAAAGAAATCTATATTCTATTTTTCTGCGTCCAGATTTTGACGGTAATGTTACTGAAATTGATTTTCAGAAAAGAAATGTGGTTGAACTATACTTATACATCCTTTCTGCAAAGGACCTCACTGTTCTCTGGCCTGATGGTAAAGCCATATCAGAACCAAAACTAAACGATATCAAATCTATTTTATACCTTATTTCAAACGATTGTCGTTCTTTTTATAATGAACTGTTTGCTGATAAGGACGAAGTAGATGATATTGACGGATTTGGTACTAGATTGGATTTTACTATTAAAGATGAATAAATATATTTAATTTACTTTGATTTCGTAATAATTTTATATATTTTGTTTATGAATGTTTTTAAAATTTATAGAATATTGTTCATTTTTTAATAAAGTATATAGAAACCAAGTTTATTTTTGTTTTTGTGCTTATTATTGTTTTTTACAAAAGAGAACCATGTTACATTTTCTATTTTTTTTTAATATACACTGATGAAAATTGAAAATTCTTTATGTATCTAAAAAGCCGTGATCTTTAGGCATTCAAATAACATAACTATAGAAACCTAAGTAATACGTGTAATTTTATAATTAATCAATAAGCTTTAAACTTTAAACATAATTTACTCAAAACTCAGTTATTGTGGGTGGGATCCTATTTGCATCACTACGTCCAATTTATTGAATGGGTTCAAAGAAGACTCCAAATTTATACAAAAAAAAATCATCTTCATCGATAGTTATCTGCTTGACGCAGATTCTATATGCCTTCTTCAATTTATTCTATTCGTAGCTAGCCTTTTCATTACTACATAACTTCTTTCTTCTTTCAAGTGGTCTATCATCTTCCTCCTCCTTCTGCTTCTTTTATCTTCCCTTTCTACTATCCTTATTATGATATCCTTCATTAGATAATTCGAAAATAATCGTGAACTTTTGAACAATTGCACAGATGTCAATAACAGTTACCAACCATAACATATATACAAATTTCCCTAAATTGACTTGATTTAAAATATCGCAGATTTTTTTTAAATTTTAATTTATAAAAGACGCAAAATAGAAAAAAAATATGACTCTAAACTTGGACGCATGTGTAAAAAACAACATAAAACTCGTACTATATTCTGTACTACATTTTAATTTGCCTTTTGTAATTTTGACAGATCAAGTTAGAAAAATTTGTTCAATCACCATAGTTCTACCGAGTGATCAAAAGGGATTGTTACAGTTGGCAATAAAAAAACTACTTGAAATTGGTAAGCCTGATACATAAATTCATTTCCTGTTGTTGACAGTGACATTTAAAATTTAAATTTGAGTACATTTATTATTACATTTATTTCTAAAGTATTTCTATTACTTAAAAAGTCAAAATTCTATTAGCTGTCAGACTCCTGACATAACC
The DNA here is from genome assembly GCA_911728475.2 of Pterostichus madidus. NCBI lineage: Eukaryota > Metazoa > Arthropoda > Insecta > Coleoptera > Carabidae > Pterostichus > Pterostichus madidus. The sequence continues at coordinate 14,566,568 of OU452313.1, read as the reverse complement.
TATTTGAATTTATTAGAAATTTCAAATAGCATTTCCGCCTTTATCTGACGTTGTGCCAACTGTGGAATAAAAACATCTCTGGAATTGTATTGCCAACTATAACAATTCCTTTTGATCACCCTGTAGTTTTCAACAAACATTCTACTAACAAAACTATTACTGCATTTTTTGTAATGTTTTTATTGTAAAGATAAATATTTCAATTATTAGAAACAATAATTTCACAAGAAAATTTTGTTAAAAATGTACGAGAATACAACGTCGACAGCTAATTTAGCACAAAGCAAAGATATCTGAAAATAATTGCATAAACACATCTTTTTGTTTCTGCTAAATCAACAAATTTGCAAATAAAACAAAAATGTTTCAGCGAGTGAAAACATGATTGTATTTAAATAGAGTGGGAGGATTGCTCACATCTATCAAATCAGTTTATTTATCCATTTGTTTAAACACAAACGATGGGCCGGAAATTTGTACTGAAAGATTTATTAACATTGAAAATACAAAACCATGTTTTCGCAATTGCTACTCAAAATAATTGTTTGCTTTTTGTTTACGCATCACTAGCGAGAATAAATAAACACTTTGAGAGGTGAAACTTTATTATATACTTTGTGAAAATGTTAAACTATCGTTTAGGGATGAAAATATACTTTAATAGCTATCCGTTTTGCAGAAAATATAAATACATTTTAGTTAATTTTTGATAAACTTTGTTGTTATTTTTGTCATCATTTGTTTTCTTTTTAAATAACATTCTTGTAACAATGCAATTTTTTCCTCTGGTAAGAAAAACTAATTTTTCTCACTATTTCGAGAAATTTGAATCTGTAAAGGTACGGTTTTCTAAGCGCGACTAGCCGCGGCGACAGGTCGCGCGACAAACAAATGACTGGTATAGTGAGGAGTACTCTGCGACAGTCGCCGGCGACAGGATGACGAAATCAAAATTTTTAATCGCAGATGACGAGAAATTAATAGAAGAAATTGGAAAAAATACCTATTTATTAGTAAGGCAAAATAATCTTCTGCTTCTCGACATTGAAACAACATAACTGTTGTTTTCCTTTTTTCTAATTAAATAGGAAATGTCATTCTCTTCTTCCTCTTCTTCTAATAACATTTGTAAAATGTTATTGTTGTATAAAATAATCCGTTTCATTTCCAAATATGCACATCGCGACACTGCAGTTGTCGCGTGTAGGAAAATTGTAGTTCCCTACGATTAGCGATCAGCGTAAAGTCGCGGCGACCGGTCACCGCGACTTGTCGCGTCTAGGAGACCGTACCTTAATCAGTGTTTTATTTAAGGTTTATGAATTTATAAATTTGACAACGATTATTGATTTAAAGACAAAATTTAAAGGTTTAAATTTTTAAATATTTTTTTGTGATACGGCTTCAACTGCTTTGATTATTAGCCAGAATGGTATGATGATGATGGAAGCGTCTGCGCTGTAGTCAGCAACAGACGCTGGTTGATGCCAGCCCTGACCGGGACTCGAACCCGGGACCTCTGGGTCAGTGCCTAGTAGTCTAACCCACTGAGCCACAGAGGTCGACTTTTAAATATTTGTTTTATTTTTATTATTTTGCTTACATATCATTCAACTTCACAGCTCACTGATCCGTCTTGTATTTTAATAAAATAAGAAAAAACTAATGAAGGTTATGTACCGCGATTCCTCTGCAAAGGGATGTGAATTCCCGGCAAAAAAGTGCACTTACTTTGCTTAAGTAGTGTTACTCAACAGCGAAACCGGACTGTATATCAAATGAGTATAAAAAGAGACTTTCATTACGTGTTGTACACATAATTTTTTTGCATAATAGATTGAGTTTACCGAGTTAAAAATTTAAAATTACTTTGAGAAATGTCAACATGTAGATAAATAAATAAAAATACTTTTAAAAAAAGTAAAATTAAATCAATGAATATACAGTATTTATTTAGTATTTTTACTACTTTTATTTTATTTATTACTTTCATGAGTTTTAAAATATAACGTTCTATACAATATATGTATACTCAAAACGCTATAAACAGCGACTGACGTCATTAAAAAATATGACTAGATGAATGACTAGGGTGTTTCATCGTTTACATGTATCTAGTTTTAAATTGTATTGCGCTTTGTTTCTTTGGAGATGACAAGATTACATTTTTCTTTGACTTCGCAGATATTTTAGAGACGTTTAGTGCGTCCAGTACTCTCTAATTAATTGTAAATAAATATAAATATATCATCACGCCTTCTACCCATTACTGAGTGTGGCACTCTGCTGAAGCAGATCTCGGTAAGTGATATATTTTGCACGTGAAGTGCGGTTACCAGTCGTCAAATCACGGCCCCCAAACATGTTAGTGATGGAGGAGCCACAGGGATAGCTTTTTCAAATTATGAAAATTTATCGCCTGTGGGAATCGAACCAGGGACCTCAGGATCCACGGTCGACTTCATACCACTGAGCTAGCCATCCCCTAATAAATTGTAAATTAATAATAAAAATTAGTGGTATATATATATATATATATATATATATATATATATATATATACTAATTTATCTCTCGTACAGCACTTAGGGGTAAAATCGGTCCATTATTTGTATATTCTTATTTAAAATAAATTATTAAATGAAGAATCAGCAATCGACATATCTTTAATAAATTTCTTCCCATCAGCATTATTTATAATATAGCTTTTAAAAACTAATGTAGGTGAAAGTTAAAGACTTTAAACATATTTTTTTATGTTTGAAATAATTGATCATAAATCTGACAGATCAATGACAACTCGATATAGACAATTATGTGTCATGTTAACGTGCAAAATATAAAATAGTTATTAAAAATGAAAAATAATTATTCCCAATACGTTAAATGACAGTAAATATAGCTATTATTCAATATTCTTATATAAGATTTATATTTCAATGCCGCTTTTTTTTTAAATTGTCATTTAAAATAATGCACCAGTTTCTTATAATTTGATTAAGTTTTATCAAGAGGGATGACGTCAGTCGCTGTTTATAACGTTTTTAGTATAGCATTATTTAATAATATAATGACATAGAAATCTATAACTATGCTTATTTCTTGTTGCATTTTAATTAGAACAAATTGATATTTGTATATCGTTACTAGCGATTTACTTCTCAGGGCGTCAATGTCTTTGCCAAAATAGATCAAACACTCAGATTTTTTGACGAGAGTTAAAATAAAAAATTCTGGTCTGTATAACGAAAATAGTAAAATTATTTACTATAATCTGAAAAAATGAATCCATACAGGATAAATTTCTTATAGGATATCAAGAACTGTAAAAGGACACCATAAGAAAATATTTTAATGGTTTGTTTATTCTCTCAAAATGATGCATAAATGACTAAATCAACGTAATATGGAAAATCATTTCTTTTATTTAATTTTTTTTCAATCGAACGACGTTTCCGATATTTCTTTTTTCGAAAGTGCATTATTATTCCGATATTATAGTTGCTAGGCTACGAGAAATAAAAGTTCGGGAATATTTTTTCAGCATCTGGCAACAAAATTAAACAAAAAGGGAACACAATTTTCATGTGTACATAGCGGTGTAAATAAATAAATTTTCACATACAAATGAAAAATTCAGCGAAAATTAAGTACCTTACTAATATATTTTCTTTTTGTTTTATGTTGTTTGTTTAATCAACAGACAAAGGAACAACAGACGTCACATCTCAAACAAAACACAAAGTTATGCACAGGAAATTGCAGCGGTTTCCGATAAGTCAGGGGCAAGGTGCGCTGTCAAATTATAATAATTAGGCGCGTAAACGTGTTGTCACATTGTCCTTATCGCGCTGAGCTGCGTTCGCAATTAAACATTTCGCGTTTAATTATATATGTGAATAATAATCGCAAACGGTACCGACAGAACTGACAGGAAACGTGAACATGCGCACTTGCGCACACACACACCGGTTTTTGTGCGAATTGCGTTTAATTTTCTGTGTCTAAGATAGTTATGGTAATATAGTGACTATAGTTTTTTTGGATAGATTTAAAGTAGGCTTATTTTTTGTTTCTGCAAAAAAAAATGTAGTGTTATTGTAATGAAATATGATGAATGACAGACTGTTGATTGAAAAGGGTTTGTCATTAGATTCAAATGTTGAATTTATAAGTTTTTATGAAAGGTTAAGTTTATTGTAAAGTGAGTTGATAATTATCACAAAGAAGTGCTATAATTTTGTGGTATACTGCGCATTTGTTTTTGAAACAGAGTAGTTATTTTGTTTTTCGAATAATTATGTAGTGCGCTATTGTAGTCAGTTGACCGCCATCTTCAGTTAATATTGAAATATATTCAACTATTCTTTATTATTAATACCTTATTATTAGGTTTATATAGAGACGTTACTGACCTAGCATTGTTTCTGCAGCCGTCAACATCATCACCAGAGCCTGGATCATCTTTGACAACATCACCGGAGACTGTAACAAAATATAATTCAGTCAAAGAAATATAAAATTAAATGTAAGTTAATAAATATTCGATAAGTTTTAAATTTGGGTGAATATAACGTAATACACTGAACCGATATCTATTAAACTGTTTAAAATCAAACTTGTCAACGGCCATGGCTGCGCTCGTTGGTACTGATCTAAGCGATAACGCGAGTTAAGCAACGTTGCGCGCGGGTAGTATTTGGATGGGTGACCGTCCAGAGAAAACTCGCGTTGCTGTTGACAATAACAACTAAAACGCAGATCAGGGCGTAATGGCGGCATATGACCTGAGTAGTTGGTCCGCCAAAGAAGCCAGAAAAAAAAAAAATAAAAAACAAACTATATTTCTTTGAAGTTTAAATTAATCATCTCTTGCGCAATTATAACACAGTTCCATTAAATTCTAAATCTCCCTAATATCTCAAGAAATATTTGAACATTTGAATGAAACAAAATGAAAATGCTGCTTTACAGCTCTATTTTTCAGATTGTGATATAGGTATAATACAAAATAGCGTATGATACACGTGTATAAGTGCTTTTAAAGCAATATCTCCATTAAAAGCAGTCCGCGTCGCGTCATATTCATAAACATGTTTTAAAGACTTATACACTAGTATCATAATATACTATTTAAATCAAGTTGCATTATTATTTGCACGTAAATTAATTTTTCTACGACCAAGCAGAAAATAGACATTTCCAATTTTCAGTTGAACACAGAAAGATGACGTTAGTAAAGTGTATCATCGTATCCATGTATACCTACATGAAAATTGTCTCCTAAGAAAACCTGTCAAAAATAACTATTTCCTACAACTGTGTGATATCTTTGTTATTACGTAACTACTCGTATTATTGCCTTGGTTACGGGTGGAAAGGAGACAAATGCAGACCAAGTGCGTTACTGTAAGCAAAGAAACACTAGTACGGAAAGTACTTCATTACGTAACTGTCAAAAGAATATTGTTTTGACAGCGATTTAAAATTCGCGCCGAGCGCGGAATTCATATTTTGACCACAGACGCTTATGGAAGAAGAAGATACGGTGAACCAGCGTTAGTAAATATGCAGTAGTATATTTTGACGTTTATAAACGTAACCTTAATTTGCAGTATATCTAATATGTAGACAATTAATAAAAAGAACCGAACAAAGTAAAATATATCGATAAATGGTTTTATTTAAAGAGTAAGTGAAATACTTCATATTTATTGATTGTGTATATTATTAATACAGTTGTTACAGTTGCTTATATTGACATAATGTGAAGTGGAAACTTTTGCACTGTCTAAAGAAACATTGATTTCTGCCGTACCTGTTCATATTATTAACAGTAATATTATTGACAACAATTTCGAAGGCTTTAGAAGTACCAGCAGCAGGTTAATTGTCATTGTCGAAAATAGATCCAACATAGCATGATCTGGGGCTTCAATTATCTTTGGAAGTGTTTATGATAAAGAAGAATCACTCACTGTAGTATTCCAATCTAGACGATTTTGAAGAAATTGTCTTGAAATTAGTGAAATATTTTTAAATAACGTAGAACAATGTGCAAGCAATCAACAAACAAACCATAGCAACGCCGTAAAACATCGTTCTCGTGTAATATCATTAAGATTTTATAAATTTTGACAATATTTTAATGATTTCCTAAATCGCACAGTTGTAGGAAAAATGTTGTTTAAATGTTATTTATGCAAAACACATACGACTATACAAACAACAAGAAATATTATTATTGTTATTATTGACCGTTAAATTCTGCACTTGCACGTAACAAGCCTTTTTCGGCACTTGTTATAAAAATAACTATTAAATTAATGATCGTAAAAAAAATATTGTGTGCACCTCGAGCAGAAAGAGTTTTTTTCCAAACTTGCATGGTTGTTACTCTCGGCTACACCTCGATCAACAATCTCCACGCACAAACGGCAATAGGCTACTTTCTGCTCTAAGTACGCAAATATCTATTTCAATTTATTAACATACTTTCAACCTTTAATTTCCAAAATATGTACAAAACATAATATGTTTCATTTATTAAAAAAATAATATTTTATTGCAAAAAAAGTCTTCAGGTACCAATTTCAGCTCCAATTATGAGAATGTGTCATCTTAAATCAATTTATTTAATCACCAAGTAACTTCAATCAAATTTAACACAAACAATAAAAGTTTAACATAAACTCGCTGTAAAAAGTAAAGAAATTCTTTACTTGAAGAGTATCCTCCCGCTGTCTCATCCATAGTAACATCAGTAGCCAGTCCCTTCCACACATACCACCATTGTCGTCATGGACACAAGTTTCAAGTCCACGTGCGACAGCGTATAAAATGCAGTTGTTTGTGGGTACGTGTGACGTGAAACCCAATACCCGAGTTGCGTCTCTGGAATTAGACGCAGCGGGAAGCAGAGACGGTGGGACATGCAGACACAGCAGCAACACGGTAGCAAGAGTGTGCTCAAGAGTTATGATACTGATGGAAGTTTGGATTTTTATGTGAATGGTTGGAATTGTGAATGGGCGAGGAGACCGAATTAAAGTTGATGGGTTTATTGGGTTTCATGGAAAGTACTGTTAGATATTTGTAGGGTTTGAGAATGAGGCTTAGCATAATTTTTATTTTTGGTAGAGAGCTAGAGGTAATTATTGGTCGCCAAAAGCTAGAAAATCTTATTTATGTACAAGCAATTGTAGTCCAAAGAATAAAAGTTGGGTTAAAAGTAAAAGATCCTGAGTTCAAATATCGCGGATTATACAGGGTGTGCACAGAACGCAGAACATACGGGTTTAAAACAGGATTTTTTAAATGTTCTGCAATTGGCTCTCCTGTACATTTTACAGGAAAAGTATAAGAATAAAAAAATTGTTGAAAATTCAATTTTATGTTTAACAAGTTTAAATTTGTTATACTAACATGTGTGCAGGACTAGATATTTAAAACTTACATTTTTGTCAAAAATCCTATAGCCATAAAAATTAAAAAATTAAACAAATCAAACAAAATCTCATTCTGATAGTTCAACTAAACAACTAAAGCTATATACCACATGCCACTTAGTATACTTAAATCAGTTCAGATAAATTAGACAACATCACTAAATGAACTGAATTAAGGTAGTACTCAATGGCGTATAATACTAGACAAATTATGCCGTATTCAAGTCAATGCAGTGTTATGAAGCAGAAAGGGATAGAATAATTTGTTGGTGAGGCGGGTGCGCGGCAAGGAGCGAGTACACTTTGATGTTATGCAAGTTGCAAACATTTGTATAGTTATTTTTATATTCAATTACTTACTTTTCATACATCAAAGTAAAGGTTAGTTTTTGACATATTAAGTGTTTGTATTTAAATAAATAAAATACTCGCGCCTGTCATCAACATAAATGCAACCTGCATAACATCAACTTGAACTCGCTCCTTGACGCGCACCCGCCTCATCCCCCAGTTATTCTATCCCCTTCTACTTCTCAACAAACGCCGTTGTTATCTGTCTAGTAATGTTTTGTCTGAGGTAGTACTAGTGTGACGGTGGCGCCATCGGTTGTCGAGTGGCAAAACTGATGCTCAAAAAAATAGAAAAATACAATAAAATAAGTGTTTTATACCTATTATGATTTGAATATCATGAATTGTTAACAGATTGTTGGTCTAGTGTATTTTCAAATACCATACCACCGTGTGGTGTTGCCATTATAAATTGGGATTCTTAATTTTTCGTTAAAAACAAGGCTTTGCATGGCTATATATCCATTACTAAACGATAAAAAACTTTCTACTTTTGATACAATATACATGGATAGTTCTAGAACAGCATACTAGTTTTTCAAATGAAACTGCAAAATTTTAGAGGTACACAAACCAAATATGTGCGATTCTGAGTGATGATCGCCATAAGCCCCGTGTATAAGAACTTAACTTTACAAACGAATATATTTGTTCACAGATGATGAATGTGTTTCATATTTTAACAGGATGCGTATGACTATCCAATGTTTACGTGCGCCAAATTTCATTCAGATCTGCAAAAAAAAATTTCACGCTAGTACTACCTTAAGCAAACTGTTTATTAATTGGGATGAATTACTTCAAATTAAAATAGAATCAGTAATCCTAGTCCTGGAAATAAAGTTAGCGCAGTAATCTAGCGAAATAAATAAGTGATCTGAACACAAGTTAGTTACCACAGTTGACAAACAATTTTCACCGCATTAAAATTACCCCTGTGTTTCACCTTTCACTAACAATTTGGGAGCCGAGACTTGACGGCAGGTAACCGCACTTCAAGCCCATGAATGCCACATTCAGTAATAGGTAAAAGGCGTAAGGCTGGATTTATAATGAAGTAACGCAAGAAGCAACGCAAAAGTAGTAGGTAAGGCAACAAGTTAAAATTTATATTACTTTATATTGAAGTAAAGCAATCAGTAAAGTAAAATAAACAATGCAAAAGATGGTCAACTTTCATCTTTCTACGTTACTTTGCCTAACATTTCTTACCGCTGGCCAATCAGAAGTCAGCGTTTTAAACTTCGCATTGTAATCTTTATTACCGATCGTGAAATATCAGCTGTCATTGTCAGACATTTTGAATGATCTAAATTTTTCAAAAATGGACAAAAAAGTAACATAATTCTGTTTGACAGTTATCAAAAGATTTTAATTTTTTTTTAAGAAAAAACAACAATTGTAGAAATTAGGAAATCATCTGAAAACAAACGGCAAGTGTTTGAGGTTACATTATTATATTAATAAATTTTGGTTTGTATTTATTTTTTAGCCGAATATGCCGAACGTCGTTGGAAAATTATAAGAGAAAGGACAGAAATTGCGTCATACCTCTGATTGGCTAACAGTATTAAGTTCTGCTTCTCAATATAAATCAGTAATTTGCTTACGTTACTTTTTACTTTGCTTTATTTTACTTTATTTCTTACGTTACTTCATTATAAATCCAGCTTAATCATATATTTATTTTAATTTATAGTTAGATATTTTCTCACTTACTCAGAACATCATCAACAACTTCATTCCCCGATAGGACAAACACTCATTTCACGGCCTAGGTATACAAATAACTATTACGTACAATTATAAACAAAAAAGATACCATTAAAGCCAATTATAAACAAAAAGGTATTTCTTGTTAATTAAAATATTTTTCGTTTTACCACCACGTTAAATATCTAGTTAAGACACTACAAAAACATCCATTTTCTAACACATTTTATATTTCCATATAATTATCATCTGAAATACGGGTTGACCATAAGACTACGACAAGGCCAAGCACTAAGTGACAAAAACAACATTTTTAACACACATTAGACGTCAAACCCCAAAGCGGGTGGTGGAATTGTCAAGGTAGAACAGGGTATATAATTACTCGCAGATATTTCAGCAACGGCTCTATTAGGTTGATGCGGGCCGAGCAAGTGACACCGACACGACGAAGGGTTCGCGGGGTGAAGGAACAGAAACACATGGACAGGTGATTAGCTGTCGCATTCCAGGAAACAGATATCGCAGCTGATACCCGTCATCGTCAGCGGTCAGTCAGAACCCTCTACCGGCGAACATGTGTACTACAAGCACTAAACGACACAGTAATTAACGACGTGGATATGGAATTGTTGCGAGTTGCAATTGCTGTTGTTTTCATAGATATTTGGGTACTACTCTTTGTTTGCGAAATATGTTTTGGATATTTAGACTTTATTTGAATTTTAACTCTTTTTCTCTTTATTGAAATCTTGAAATGAAATACAAAACCGTCAATTTTAAAAAAATCGGTGTTTCTTTTTTACATTTTTCAACTCCTTACACCTTCTAAAGTCACCTCCTAAAATATTCGAAAGTTAAATTTGTATAGATGAACTTTCAGCGCTCACTGGTATAATAATATGAAAAAAACTACAAGCGATTTTCTTGAAATGATATTTTTTCACACGGCGGACAGTTAATCTCCGGATCTACTGAACCGATTTTAATAAATCTTGGCGCGGTTTGCTTATTAAACTATGCTACACAATAATTCACCACAATTTGGCCAAAAATAAAAAAATGAAATTTTGGCGCAAGAAAAAGGGATATAGGCCGTATTTATTTGGGATTTTTAAAGTAACCTGGAACTAACCTTAAACTGACCCTACTGCCCCAGCTATTTTAGCGGGTTGGTAGATTCAACCCGTTTACTATCTCTATCTAATCAACTTGTGTTCCTTGTTATTCGTGGCGGCATCGCGATTTGTAATAGTATAGAGAGGTTAGGAGTTATTTTTATGAAAAACGTAAATAATTTTATAATAATACTAGCTATTACCCGCGACTTCGTTCGCGTGGTCTACAATTTAATGGAATACCCGGCATGCGTTGCATTACAACTCAAAGAAAGCGTTTTTGTACAGCTGTCCATGTAGGAAACATGGATTTTCCAAATTTAGTCCACACACTTGTAGCGATTGTCCCTGTACTTTGTTGATGGTCATTGGAAATGCGAGTTGTACCGGAAACTGCAAACGTCTGAATTCGAATGGCATAGGACTGAAGCTTTATTATACCTATATGTTAAGATTGGTTCTCGTCTGTACCTATACCAAATTTGAATCGAATCAGTGCAGTACTTTTCAGGATAGCTAGCGGCTATTTTGTTTCAAGACGGCGGACTGAAATTTTATTATACCTATATATTAAGATTGGTTCCCGTCTATTTTTGCACCAAATTTGAATCGAATCAGTGCAGTACTTTTCAAGATAGCTAGCGGCCATTTTGTTTTAAGATGACTGCAACTTTATTATACCTATATGTTAAGATTGGTTCCCGTCTATGTATACACCAAATTTGAATAGAATCAGTGCAGTACTTTTCAAGATAGCTAGCGACCATTTTGTTTCAAAATGGCGGACTGAAGCTTTATTATACCTTGCATGTTAAGATTGGTTCCCGTCTATGTCTGTACCAAATTTGAATCGAATCAGTGCAGTACTTTTCAAGATAGCTAGCGGCCATTTTGTTTCAAGATTGCAGACTGAAGCTTTATTATACCTATATATTAAGAATGGCTCCCGTCTATGCTAAAACCAAATTTGAATCGAATCAGTGCAGTACTTTTCAAGATAGCTAGCGGCCATTTTGTTTCAAGGTGACGGAATGAAGCTTTATTATACCTATATATTAAGATTGGTTCCCGTAATTGACTATACCAAATTTGAATCGAATTAGTGCATTACTTTTCAAGATAGCTAGCGGCAATTTTGTTTCAAGATGGCGGAATGAAGCTTTATTATACATATTTCTTAAGATTGGTTCTCGTCTGTACCTATACCAAATTTTTATCGAATCAGTGCAGTACTTTTCAGGATAGCCAGCGGTCTTTTTGTTTCAAGATGGTGGACTGAAGCTTTATTACATCTATATGTAAAGATTGGTTCTCGTTTATACCTATACCAAATTTGAATCGAATCAGTGCAGTACTTTTCAAGATAGCTAGCGGCCATTTTATTTCAAGATGGCAGAATGGAGCTTTATTATACCTATATGTTAATATTGGTTCCCGTCTATGTCTATACCAAATTTGAATCGAATCAGTGCAGTACTTTTCAGAATAGCTAGCGGCCATTTTGTTTCAAAATGGCAGACTGAAGATTTATTATACCTGCATGTTAAGATTGGTTCCCGTCTATGTCTATACCAAATTTTAATCGAATCAATGCAGTACTTTTCAAGATAGCTATCGGCCATTTTATTTCAAGATGGCGGACTGAAGCTTTATTATACCTATATGTTAATATTGGTTCTCGTCTATGTCTATACCAAATTTGAATCGAATCAGTGCAGTACTTTTCAGGATAGCTAGCGGCCATTTTGTTTCAAAATGGCGGACTGAAGCTTTATTGTACCTGCATGTTAAGATTGGTTCCCGTCTATGTCTATACCAAATTTTAATCGAATCAATGCAGTACTGTTCACGATAGCTAGCGGCCATTTTGTTTCAAGATGGCGGATTGAATCTTTATTATGCCTATATGTTAAAGTTGATTCCCGTCTATGTCTATACCAAATTTGAATCGAATCAGTGTAGTACTTTTCAAGATAGCTAGCGGCCATTTTGTTTCAAGATGGCGGATTGGACTTGTGCTAAGTCAGAAACCTTCTCGGGGGTGCACACAACAACTTTGCAAAGTTTCATCGCAATCGGATGAATCATATAGGAACGCATAAGGGACAAAAAAACAAACAAACAAACAGACAAACATTAATTTTTATATATATAGATTTTTAAAAAATATACTAAACTATTATTTATGCAGATGATGGAAGAGCAATATGCTTCTTACAATATAAGTCACAGAGGATAATATTACGACACATTATTACGACTCCGAAATTCATTATTTTGATAGTGCTGACGACAAAATTATTTAAAAAACAGACCCTGACGTTGTTTGCATTTTGACTACATATAAAAAATATAAAGATGACTCAAAACATCCAATTAAAAGCGCAATTTAACACACAAACAAAACTAAGCAGATGTCGCTTCGAACATGCATTCAGATTTTAAATTTACCGCTAATATTTACAACTGACACTTGAGATGCATCATTTATTTGGAAGTAACACGAGTTAGTTCTAGGTCAGTTCAGGGTTGGATCAAAATTTCCCAAACAAATACGGCCAAAAACAGGCTTGATTTTTCATATTTTATTTTAAAAGTCCGCCATTTTAAGTATTTTACCGATTTTTCATTAACGGCGTGAGACACCTTCCTCTTTAAAATGCTTTTTGAATATTTTGTTTCTGACTTGCCAATTCTGAGATTAACTGTCCGCCATGGGTCAAGGATTTTTAAAGGACTCAACTTTGGCGCCATCTATAAATTCGATAAAAAATCAAAAAAAATGTTTGTTTATACTCTAGAAGGATTCACTTACATTATAGAAAAAGTTGTATGGTCATATCAAATAAAGAAGCTGCAAAAAAAATTCTTCAAAAAGTCCCTTAAATTACCAAAAGAATTCTATCTTTCGCACTACCGGGAGTAAAGACCTACTTTATTGTTTCTTTTCGATGACTGAAGTGTAATTTTTAATCCCGGTGGAATTAAATTTAATCACTCCAGGGAAAAAGATTGATAGATAAATAAGTATTACCGTAACAAGTATTATAACCTCAAAATATTTCACTATGTTTATGTTATTATTATTATTATTATTTTTTTGTGGCTTCTTTGGCGGACCAACTACTTAGGTCATATGCCGCCATTACGCCCTGATCTGCGTTTTAGGTATTATGGTCAACATGGGCGTCCGCAGGAGGGGCAAGGTGGGGCGCCCTCCACCCCGGATTTTAACTAGGGTGATGACCACGACTCTCGAACATAGGACTTTAACATATAAAACTATAATTTAAAAGTTTTAGTGCATAAAATTCTGCATCTGAACCAATAAACAAAATTAATTTTGCATACTTTGTAACGATACAAATTAGATTTGAAAATGAGGAAAATTGCCTCAAAACTATCGATAGGCATGAAATTGAAACCAAATTAAACAAATGTTTAACGTTTTATTTGTCAAAATAAATGAAATAATAAGTAAAGAATTTATTCTGACAGTTTTGTCAGATTGAACGTCAAACATTTGTTTAATTTTGTTTCAATTTCATAGCTATCGATAGTTTTGAGACAATTTCAGTCATTTTTAGATCTAATTTGTGCCGATATAAAGCATGCAAAATTAATTTCGTATTTTATGCCCTTATACTTTAATTTGACGCTTTTTCTTTTAAATAATTAGGAAGCAGGAAATTTAAAACAATATGATTTTACATGTTAAAGTCCTGTGTTCGAGAGTCGTGGCCACCACACTGTGTATGTATATATATATATATATATATATATATGTATATATATATATATATATATATATATATATATATATATATATATATATATATATATATATATATATATATATAAATAAAATAAAAATTCAATTGTAAGTTTGAAGATAATAAATTCAAGCTGAAACTGAATTTCCAGCAGTAATCTTATGGCCAGCTAGCGACATGTTCCCTATCGTAACGATTGAGTAATCTAAGTTTAAGTTTACACATACACGAAATATTAGAAAATAAAAACGGTAAAACTGCTAAATCGGAATTTATTGAAGAAATGGTGTCAATTTAAGGAAGAGTTATTCAAAAATTGTCTTTCCTCTTCAATTCAAACCCAGACGACAAAGACTAGTAATTTATTTCACAAATTTAAATATTTTTTATCCATTTGTTATGTGTATTTGTATTAATGTTATGTAAAAAAAATATTTTAGAAATTTATGTATATCTATCTGAGAGTTTTCTGCGACTGATGAAAAATAATGTATAAAGTGCATTTAATCCTTCAGATGATTATTTTCCTCACCTGCGATTCGTGAAATTAAATGAAGCACTTTAGTCCATTGTTATATAATATAATGGAAGTATATTTTTTTACTGGAACTCAGTAAATTAATTGATGAAAAATTCTCTGAACCGGTTTCAAATCCCACATAGGTCATAAGGAGGTGGAGTCAGAAATTAAAAATTATAACATTTATATGCCTAATGGTAAAATGTAACATCTTGGTATGCATTTAAAAAAATAAATAAATAAAATAAAAAATCACGTTAAACAAAATGGATGATCCACGCCAATGTATTTTTAAAATTTAAATTGAAGGGGTAGGTGGCTCAGTGGTATCGAGTTGGCTTGTACATCCTGAGAACCCTGGTTCAAGTTCCACAGCCGACAAATATTTTCACCATATTAAAATTACCTCTGTGGTCTCCCCACCACTAACGTCTTTGGGGGCCGTGATTTGACTTCACGCGCATAAATATATCACTTATCGAGATCTGCTTCGGCAGTGTGCCACACCCAGTAAAGGGTAAAAGGCGTGATGATATATTTATTTATTTTTATTTAAATTGAAGTCATACTCATTTATCCTTGAAAGTACCTAGTGTACTTGTAACAATTGCTAAATATCTACATGATGGATATGTCATCGCTTGGTGGAACGAGGGTAGTGCGTTTGCTACACTCACTCACTCGTCATAACGGTGGCGCCTCAATTCAGACACACACTGGTAGTAAGTACTAAATGTATCCCGCATGGTTTCATTTGTTTCATTTCAGTTGGAATTATTCCGTTGGCACGCAAATTGATGAAACGATAGTAGGTACTGTTTTCCTAACTGAAGTCGTGTTTTTAGAGAAATTTATAATAAGGGTAGCAGATTTATATCGCGACTTTTATTTACCTGAAATATTTGTTCTCGAATTTACACGTATGTGTTGTTTCCTTTTGTTGTGGTACACGCAAATAAAATTATATTATGCCTTTTTTATTCTTAATAGTTTAATTGAAGTAGATTAGGGATATATGGTCTACATTATAGCAAGTAATTACTTGACATTTAAATGCCCACGAATTTCCTATTGCGTTCTTTCCATATGTTTAACGGAAAATTATTTAATTTTAAAAGTACATTTTTCGCGTTTTAACAGAAGGTAAACCCCTTAAGGTCGTACTATCATGGAAGCATTTAACCCGGATTTTAATGAAATGTAAATATGTTATTTTTCATTTGTTTCTACACTAGTATGCATTTTTTTTTTTAAGTTTACCGTTGTTAAGCTGTGTAATGTAAAGTTAAAGTCGACCAAAAATGCATTGGTGTTATAGGAACTGTACCTCGCGAGGCAGCTTACTGCGTAATAAATTCATATATTGTAGTTATTTTTTAACAAAAAACTAACACACAGTACATCATGTAAAGATAAAGGTATGAGAATTAAAAAATCCATGCCTTACCGGATTAGTTTCAAAGAAATTGGCGATGAAAGTTGGATATTCTATGATTTTTAATGAAACTGTCAGAAATGCTTGGCAACGTTGCACGGGTAGACAGAGATGGTCGTACGCGTAAACAGAGATGGTCGCAGGCGTAGACAGAGATGGTCGCACGAATGACAAAACAAGAACTATGAAAGTTATTATATCGATCAGTAAAATATATTAATTTTAATACAAAAAAAAATATTACAGCATTTTATATTTATTTATTTGTTGTTACAGTTGGTAATAATTGCTTTGGTGCATTTTTCTCATTTTTCTTATGAACTGTCAACAGGATGTATCGATAATACAGTCACGTTTCGTACCGATTGATAATATCATGCTGCTTGTGGTTCTCGCCTTGTTGTCATAGCTTCTGCTGTGTAAAATCTTACACTACTATTGGTTGACATGAAACATTCATTTCCAAAAATGTTGTTATGTTACTGAATTTCATAAACTAGTTAAATAGTTTTATTTAATATATTCAATGTGATTGTTAATTACACGATATTTGCAGCGAAATGTTAATTCTGTTAATAACCTATACCATACAAAAATGTAATCATTATTTTTATAAACTGTTTAGATTATTTATATTTTTGTATGAGACTGTCATGATCGAACCACCTTAAGACAAGTGCAGGATTCTTGATTTTAGTTTTTTGTTTAGTTATTTCATAAGAGTGTTTACGTGCAATTGTTTGAAATTCACATTCAAAAACAAGCGCAGGGACGACGACACTCTATTAGTTTCTTTTCTTTTTTTTAATTCGTTTTCTGATCTTACATAGAGTGTTTAACTGCAATTATGTGAAATTTTCATTCACATACAAGTGCAGGATCGCTTTTATCTTTTCTAATCTTTGTAGATTCGTTGTTAGATTCGTTATTAGATTCGTTGTTAGGAATAAGCGTGAATAATTTAAGATGTTTTGACCATGTTATGTACGTCGAAGAAAGAAGATGAATGAAAAGTGAATAGGAGTGATTGGATGGATGTGATTGAAGGTTTGTTGTGTAATGAATGATTTCGAGTGTAATAAATAAATGAATGTATATAGAGTGATCTATGAATGTGGTTTAAGTGAGGGTGGTGTGTTAAGATGAGAAAGTTTGACGAGGACTGATTATTTGATGAATCTAATGAGTGTATGTTTTGTAAATGATTTTAGGGTTCGTGCTACCCCATTTGATGGAATATAGCGTGATGTTCTGTATGTGCAATTCAAATCATCAAATTTTGCAAAACGGCCCTCAATTGTACAAAGCTATAAAATGCACTTGTTCTCTTTCCCAGGATCATAAAATATGATTCCGCACTTCTACATCACCATAACTGAATTCAGTTGTAAAGATTACTTTGTCTGTAGCAGCGTCAGTCTCGTTATTTAATAGCCACACCTCGTACACACGAAACAAAATAGTAAATCTACCAGATAGCAACTCAACGACCAACTGTCAACCAAATCATCATGCTTTTTTCCCATTACTGTGTAGTTATTAGTTGTCAGATTACGGCCCCCAAAGATGTTAGCCACAGAGATAATAACCAAACTATGCATCGCAAAACTGAGGCCCGTGTTTTCAAAACTCGCTATCTCAAAAAAAATAGTTTTTCTATGTTTCAAGCTTGTAGGACTAATTTTTAGTTTTCATATATTATTGATGAGCTAGCCATCATTTTACTACTGACATTTTTTTGTTTAAATTGATGTAATATAGAAATTTTAATAGAAAATATTTTGGCAAAACTCGCTTTATTAATAAACTTTTTTTTTCAAAATGTACAAAAAAAAATAAATAACTTCTTTTATAGTATATTACATAACAAGCATCGAAAGTGTAAGATAACGTGCGAGTGTACAAATTGAAAAACGAGGCGCGCAGCGCCGAGTGATTTAAGTACACGAGCACAGTTATCACACTTTCGAGCGAGTTATGTACACTATTTTTCAGACGACCACAAAATATTTCTAAAAAAATTTACAAGAGGAATGTTCTACACTTTGACAGCTGATGCGTTTTTGTAGGTAAGCGTTAACGTTTGAAGTTAGGTATTGTGATACCAACTGTACTAACCGTAATATCAAAATATTGAATAATGCAAAAATATTAGTAAATAAGTAATTATTAATTTTTAAAAAATAAGATTTATCTGTGCAAATGTGTTGAAAAATCAGCCAAAACTTCGATTGAAATAATAATACAAATTCTCTTTATTTATTTTATTATTTTCTTTCATCGTAACGCCATCTGTTGTCAATCAGTGGAACTTCACCTGATATGTTAGAAGTGTGCGTTATACTAACATATCAGTGTATGTTATGTTCAACTTTTCGCAATAGTTTATAATGTAGTTATGGTCGTCTGAAAAATACTAAAATAGTTACTTGTTTCATTAGGACCAAAAATACAAGTTTTCGGGCCGATTAATAAAGTTAGCGGAATATGACAATATTACGAAACTCGAAAATAATTTAACATGGAATTGTACGAAGATGCGCATGACGAAGGAGTAGATATCCTATAGGATAATATACCTACTATTTGAGTATTAACAAAATGCTCCAAAAATATAAAGTTGGTTTTGCAAAAACAGAGATAATTTAAATACGATTCTCTATGAAATGGAAAGAGTTTTGATAAAACGGAATGCGCCACTAGAAAGGTCGCGATCGAAAATATATGAAACGATAAAAAATATAAATAAATATATCATCACGACTTTTACCTATTACTAGGTGTGGCACTCTGTCGAAGCAGATCTCGGTAAGTGATATATTTATACAGTTACCAGCCGTCAAATCACGGTCTCCAAAGATGTTAGTGGAGGAGGAGCCACAAGGGTAATTTTAAATTGGTGAAAATGTTGCCGGCTGTGGGGATCGAACCTGGGTTCTTAGGATCCACAGGCCGACTTGATACCATTGAGCCATTACCCCATATGAAACGATGTGTAACTCAGATCATCAAATTTTGCAAAATGGTCCTCAATTGTACAAAATCTATAAAATGCACTTGTTCTCTTTCCCAGGATCATGCAATATGATTCCGCATTTCTACATCTCCATAATTGAATACAGTTGTAACGATTACACGCGAAACAAAATAGTAAATTCACCAGATAGGAACTCAACGACCAACTGTCAACCAAACAACAGGCGACAAGGCAATAACCCTCAAATCAAGGAACCGCCGCGTTCCGCCAACAATACATCATCAGGGTGGCCGTCCCCACGTCCCCGTCCCCTACCGACGCCCCTGGATGGCAATAAACGTTTCCGGGGCGACGCTCTCGTTATACTATTATACAAATGATAACATCACATTACGGTTTACTCAATAAGTCAGTCAATCCCAACAGAGAGAGAAAACGAGAGGAGGGGTGCATGACGCAACTGACTGCCCCATCGCGCGCCAATGATATTTCAATCGGGTGCTAGAGCGATGAACATTTGTGCGGCTGGTTAATTCCCAGCAGCCGAGTGTCGCCGCGGCTGGTACATATTTTACACATGGGCGGCGCGTTGCCAAGGGGCCTCTGATAGATATGTTGTTGTTAAACACGTCAGCGGTATTGCGTTGTTTCAATTGCAACTGTCTGTGAGAATGGACGGCTATGGGCACTTGTTCATTTGTTACTAGTTGAGTTTTTGTTGTACTGAGAAATGAATCACTTCTAGCTACTAAATCTGTTAGAAATATTTACTGCATAAATTTAGATTGTTAATGAACAAAATAAAATGGATGTAATTATAGAAATATAAGTGTTTAAGCAAGCCAATAATACTCGATCATAATTTGGAAATAAACTTAGAATCTTAAACGAAAACAGTCTTCTGAAATTGTTGTATTTGAGAGCAATTATACTCCACAAAAAACATTTATAATAATTGCATCCTACAAAATTTTAAGGATTTTATAAATTTTAATCGTATCGTGAGTATAAAAAATATAACTACAAGTGTGCTACAATCTAAAATTCATTGTAATACAATTTTAATGTTCAAACTATACATGAGTGTTGCTGAATTAGTCAAACAACAATGAAAATTCACATGTTAAAATTTCGGATCATTTGATTGTTGAAATTTAATTTATTGTTATTTTTCTTTGTCATCTTTCATTGTTGTGAACATTCATTGTAGTGATCATTCATTGTTATAGTTTGTCAATGTTGCTATCTTCCATTGTTGGAATTTTTATTTATTTATTTATTTATGCTTTTCTATGCAACGGGAATTTTAATCCCAATTAAATTACCGAACTCGGCGAGCCGCAGTGTTGTAGTTCATATATTTTTAGCTCGAACTCGAGATAATTTTTTCTTATATATTTATATATATATATATATATATATATATATGCAGTCTCAATTTTTATAGCATCTGATATGCCGACGTTATAAATTTTGTGGGTGCATTTTTATTCTTAAATTTTATATATAAATATATATATATATATACAGTGTGTCCATCCAAAACCCGAACATAGGCATATAACATGTAATATCAGTTTTTTGATGCGCATTGCTTCCCAATTAATTTTACAGGAAAATACTTCAAATAAAAGTTCTAGAGAATAAAATTACGAATTTTTTTATATAAAACACATTTCATTTGTGTATTTCATCAAAGCGCAAAACTTAATTAAAATTTGTAATGTTCGTAAAAATAAAGCTATCCATGAAAAAATTTAAACAATTTTCTATTGTCAAAAATTTTGACAGTAGAAAATTCGTAATTTTATTCTCTAGAACTTTTATTTGAAGTATTTTCCTGTAAAATTAATTGGGAAGCAATGCGCATCAAAAAACTGATATTACATGTTATAAGCCTATGTTCGGGTTTTGGATGGACACACTGTATATATATATATATATATATATATATATATATATATATATATATATATATATATATATATATATATATATATATATATAAAATTTAAGAATAAAAATGCACCCACAAAATTTATAATGTCGGCATATCAGATGCTATAAAAATTGAGACTGCAAGAAAATTTGAAATACATATAACAATCAAATTTTATCTAAAAATTCGTATTAAAATATTGACCTTAACTTTAAATAAACTAAAGAAATATAACGCAGTTTTTTACCCTACTTTAGGTATATCAGCTCTGAAATTGCAGATCTTGTTAGATAAGAAATTGTTGCTGCGATTGTAAGCTGTCAGTTATTTATATTTTTGATTAAGATAGTCAAGGGTAAAATTCAGTCAAGGGCTGTTCTATCGCCGCCTAAACGAAGAAAGACATCACAAAAATCCATATGCTCTATGGGATTCGAACCAGCAACCTACTGTGTACAATACTGTGGTACACAGGACATTGGACCACCGGAAGCCGGTTAGTAGACTATGTAAGTACAACAGGAATTAATTTTATACGTCGAGGTATTTCTTGAATGAACTGCAATTAAACAATTACATTCTCAATTATAAATTATAAAATATTTTCTGTTATGTTTTTATCATTTGAGAACCCGAATTTGAATCCCGAAGTTGATAATTTGATTTTCAACACATTTAAAATTATCCTTGTAGCTCGTGAATTTCGAAAAATATGTATATTCCGTTGAATTTTTCTCCGAAGTAAGAAACATACTATACCAATTTATTTATTTAAAATTATTAGAGCAGAATCAATTTTTAAAAGATCAAAAATATGCAAAATTACTATTTTACTTACTTAATTCAACTTTGATTTACTTATTTAATTACAAAATAAAATGGGTATTTAAAATGTAATGTTAAGTTAGTTCATCTTTTGACCAGGGAACATTGCAAACAGTCCCTTAATATTTTTTCTCCTTCGGCGCTAATGAAGCGGCCTGGCGACCACCGTCCGCAAATTCTCGGCACGGCAGCGCATAATATTAGGGCAGATATTAAACACAACTTGACCGAAACATCGATTAGTGCCGTCGGGTGGGGCACAGAGCACCCCTAGGGCCAAGCACCCCGCCCGGAGCCCTGATTTATCGCGAAGGGTTCCCGACATCGCGTTCCGGTTCACTTTAAATCGTGATTTAAATTAGCTACGACATGGTGCGAGCTCCAATCACTGGAAAATTGAATCGCACAAGTGTCGCGTATTTCGACTCCTGCCCCCAGTGATAACGAACGCCGCTGCCGGCGGGAGGTTGTCCTAGCGTGAAATGTAATATTAGTTCATTGTTCACATGTTATTTGGTAATACGGAGGATAAGGATGGGAAACTGTTGAAGTAAATTGGAAAATTATGTTCTCGTTTAGAATGGAATTTATTTCTTTTTTGTGGTGGATTTGTGAATTTTGTTTCCGGATAATAATCTCTGAAACTAGCTACGATTAGGATCATTTATTATTTGCAGACACTTTAGATTATATAGATTCTCAATTCTCACGAACTTTTACACGAATCTTTTTAAAACTGACACATCTATTTATTTATTAGACAAGAACTGTTAGAAATTTTAATTCGCTTTTAATTTGCTGAAATGATTCTAGTAAATACCTAATTATATTGCTTTATGCTTTTCATCACTTTTTTCGCACTTTTAATAAGTATACTTTCCAATATAAAAAATTTTCAGGCGGATCGAGTGGGATGAAATGCATATAGAAGGACAATCTAACCCGAAACAAATAGTATATTTTATAACAAGCATCGAAAGTGTAAGATAACGTGCGAGTGTACAAATTGAAAAGAGAGGCGCGCAGCGCTGAGTGATTTAAGTACACGAGCACAGTTAGCACACTTTCGAACAAGTTATGTACACTATTTTTCAGACCACAAAATATTTATAAATGAAGTTTACAAGAGCAATGTTGTTACACTTTGACAGCTGATTCGTTTTTGCAGGTAAGCGTTGACGTTTAAATTTGAGTTTATGTATTGTGATACCAACTGTACTAACCGTAATGTCAAAATATTAAATAATGCTAAAATATTAGTAAATAAGTAATTATTAATTTAAACATATAAGATTTATCTGTGCAAATGTATTGAAAAATCTGCCAAAACTTCAATTCAAATAATAATACAAATTCTTTTCATTCATTTTATTATTTTGTTTCATTGTATCTCCATCTGTTATCAATCAGTGGAACTTCACCTGATATGTTAGTGTATAGTATAGTGTATATAAGTGTGCGTTATACCAACATATCAGTGTATGTTATTTTCAACTTTCGGTAGTAGTTTATGCTGTTGTTATGGTTAATTTTATAAGTGTCATCTGAAAATATTATTATATCTGGGTGTGGCACTCTGCCGTAGCAGATCTCGGTAAGTGATATATTTATGCACGTGAAGTGCAGTTACCAGCTATCAAATCACGTCCTCTAAAGATATTAGGGGATGAGGAGCCACAGGAGTAATTTTAATGTGGTGAAAATTGTTTGTCGGCTGGGGGATTCGTGCAGAGATTCTCAAATCCACAGGTCGACTCGATACCACTGAACCACCTACCCTAGATTATTATTAATAGAATGAAACCTATTATTCTTTGTAAATTTTAAAGTCAAAACTTTAAAGTTTTTTTAATAAACTAGATACTATTAAGCACAAATTTCATGTTTTATTCACATCTTTCGGTTTAGAATCATACATAAAAATTACAAAATATTTTAATTAGAAAGTTACAACGTTAAAATTACAATGCATTATAAAAAAATTTAGTTTTTCTCAAAAATGCCAGATATGCTTCTAGATTTTTAAAAATTATGTGCCTTCTAGAGTAAAATTTTATTCAATTTAAACCAGAAATTTTTGAAAAAAAATATTTGAAAAAGCCTGTTCTCGAGCATATTTTTGGATATATATTTTTTGTACTCAAAAGTTTCTAAAATTCCAAGAACCATGTTACCTCATATCGATTTAAGAAAAAAGTCAAATTAGCTAATAAACCTCTAACAATTTCGCAATCTTGCACTTTCCCTTGTAGATCTAAAATCACGCTTCGACAACCGTAACGTATACAATAGCTTCACAAAACCCATCAGCGTGCATCCCTGTTAGTAGAACTCAATCCCACGTAAACCGGACGTCAACGACAGTCGCTGTTACTTTTTCACCATTTTTAATCCTCGACGATAGAGTTAGAGTCGACGAGGCGAAAACTGAAACGGCAAGAGTCGAAACAGCCGGATGCGTCGGCCCGTTTCTATAGTAATTAGTCATTGTTCAGTCAGTGTGTCAGTCAACGCGATCACGCGACCAACTAGTGAAGTTTTGGAATCTGAGGAAGAGCTTGTGATGTGCTGTTTCGGACCACCATTTTCTACAAGTTTCAGGGCTTGAAATCTACCGTAGTATATATCTCAGTCGAGAGCATGTAAGAGCGGAAAGAACACTTTCTGCTCGAGGTGAATACAATATTTTTTTAATGACTATTTAGAAACACAATTTAAAATCATTTTTGACACATTTTCTATTTGCAAATTCAAGCGACAGTTTTCAAGTATCCATAGATATCCTATTGCCGTTTGGCAAGCGGCAAATGTCAACATTCTGCTTTCAACTGACGGTTGGAAAAGTCTCTTTTCTGCCCGGTCGTAGAAAATAGCTATTTACATAACTAGTGCGCGTAGACATACTTTGCGCATGAGCGCAATTTTAAAGCGCAAGTGCTTTAATTTGCACGAATGGTGCAAATGGCGTCTTCGTGCACCAGTTTTGTACAATGCTTTTTGTAACGAGCAAAAATTATACAGAGTGATCAAAAGGAATTGTTACAGTTGGCAATAAAAAAAAACTACTTGAAATTGGTAAGCCTGATACATAAATTCATTTCCTGTTATTGACAGTGACATTTAAAATTTAAATTTGAGTACATTTATTATTACATTTATTTCTAAAGTATTTATATTACTTAAAAAGTCAAAATTCTATTAGGTGTCAGACTCCTGACATAACCTATTTGTATTTATTAGAAATGTCAAATAGCATTTCCGCCTTTATCTGACGTTGTGCCAACTGTGGAATAAAAAGATCTCTGGAATTGTATTGCCAACTATAACAATTCCTTTTGATCACCTTGTATAATGGACAATGAGGAAATTTATTAAATTTGAAGCGTGAATTTATATTGCCAGTTAAGTATGCCATGAATTGACATTTGTTATTTGAAAACAAATTGTTCATTTTTCCTCGTAAAGTTTATTAAAATATGTCTGTTTGGTGGCGTTAGAAGCTAATGTCTCTACTTCTTTTATAAATTCATCCTGGGTAAATTTTCAACCATTCAACCAAATGGGTTTTTTAATGGGTTTATTTAGGGTTTATTATGATTATTATTATTTATGTTACTCTGTACAACAGAAATTGAATCCCAATTACAGTACAGGGTCCGAACTCACCGAGCCGTAGAGTCCTTGTTTTTATAATTTCTAGCTTGAGTGGGATTCGAACTCGGGATCTCTGGATTCGAATTCCGTAACGCTACCCATTCTACCGTACTGCCGGACGTGGGTTTTATTAAAAAAAACCAGGTGAGTTTTGTTGGGTGGGTAAAATATGAACAACCCTGGCGGAAGCGAAAGGGGTTAACCCTAAGATCGCATATATCCTCTTAAATTGGATACTTTAAACTTTGCGGCCCTCGAAAATTCTTTCAAATTAGCTAAAAACTTACGACAGTTTGAAAATTGAGAAAATTTTACAAATTTTAACCATTTATTTTTTGTCACCAGTGTATATTTTATAGAATAACCTAACTATAATAAAATTCTCGTGAAATAAGTACAGTGAGCAATACTAATAAAATAATAAGAATTGTATCAGGATCCCGAAACTTCTGTGGCCGAAACGCCCGTCTCAAAATCGGTTGCGTGCGTTGAATTGCGTGCATTGCACGCTTGGACGGCCAGCGGTGCGAACATCTCACGAGGAGATTGCAAATTTGCACGTCGCGATCCAGAGAATCACTTCACTGACTTGCTGTTTGAAGTTTGGAGCAAACGATCCGACAGGACGAGATTATGCTAATTAGTGGCGATGGCTCTAGTTGCGAACTGTGAATGCGGATGAGTTTGTGGGAGAGAGAGCTTAAAATAGCAGAATGTTTTGAAGTTTTAGTTATTATTTTAATAGTTAGTGAGCTGCGCGTAGTTGGCAAACAGATTTAAGCATTAACGAAAAAATTATACGTATGGTTAGCGTTCGTTAGTGCCTCTAAATATTTTATAGTACACATCATTAAAAGGTTAAAAATTATTATTTGTCTCCTATCTTCGCGCTAAATAGAGACTTGTTCATAATGCAATTAGTGCTAACCCAATTAAAGTCAATTAAAACTTTTCATTTTAGTGATATTAAAAATAATAAAAATTCTGGCTAAAAACAAACAATGGATACAATTTCAATAATTTATAGACAAAGCTAATTTGACATGCTTCAAATAATGTCATTTATATTTGCTAAACTTTTATTTTTTGTAATTAGATTAGCACTAATTGCTATGTGACTATTAACTTAGCAATTTTTAATAGTTATTCAACTGTCTAGTGTGTTAATGAGGCCGATTAATAATTGAGATATTTTAACGCGAGAGCCAAACAAGCAAGTTAATTTGGAGAAAATCTAATTATATTCCATGACAAATTTGTTAGGTTAATAATGTTTCTAATATGTTATGCCTGTTTTACACTGAGCAATATTGCAAGTGCAACTGCAACTTTCAACAAGTTGAAGCAATATTGGACGAGTGTAATACAGAAATTGCAAGTGCAAGAGACAGAAGCAATCTTGCATCAACCTCTTGCACGAATTAGAACATGTTCTAATTTTTGCAAGACTTGCAAGGCAACTGTTAGTTATTTCTAGTAATTTTAAGTTTGTTAGAATGCTACCAACTTATTACATATGTCAAAAACGATAAAGTTGGGTTAAGGATATTAAAATGATTTACTGCATTGCAAATAATTGTGCAAATACTTATAAGAATAAATTTTTATATCAATGCAAAATAACATATGAAACAAATGTCAATAATACAAGTGATTAAGAGGTTAAGCTGATATAATATGAAGTTAGTAACGACAAAAATTTGTAAATAAATTAATATTATATTGCAGTTGCAAGTTGCTGAATGTAAAGTGAAAAAATAATCTCCCGTAATATTTTGGTGCAACTAGTTGAACGTAAAACATGCAAGTTGCAATTGCAGGTTGCGCTTGCTCAGTGTAAAACAGGCATTAGGGTAAGAACGTATTTGTTACAAATATTTTGAGAATAGTGGATGCGTTCAGTTCATTGACGGTTAGCTAGCAGCAGTAGTTTTTTCGTTTTTAGACTACTGTTTTTATTTTTACATTTATTTTAAAGAAATGTTACGTGAAAATTATTTAGCTAGAAGTGTCAAAATCATTACTTCTAATTCTGTTTAGCGCTAACCAATATATGTAATATTACGTGTGTTTTACGCATCCAAAAAAAATCGTTCATTAATAAAAAATCACACATTTATAGGAGTCATTAATGTATGATTTTGTATACATTAATGAAACCCATTAATGAACGATCACCGGAAAAATAAAATAATATACCTAATTGATGTTCACTATTTCACTGGCATCCCAGTGCAGTCATGAATAATATTGGATAATTTTTCTGGTAATTTCACGTCAGCTAAGAGTTTTAATATAAATTAATTATATTGATTTATACACCAATGGAACAAAGCATTTCTCAGTGTATCAATGATAAGATAGCTAAATTTGAAATGATCAATAAAAATATAATGGCGCCAACATCAATTAAAATTAAATATATAGGAATATTTTAAATAGACATTAGGATTTAGAAGTTTTGATAAGAGAAAATTTATGTACAGTTTAATTTACAACTGATAATTAAGTAATAAAAAATAATACAAAAAATGCAAATATTTATATTTGTATGTATTTGTTCTCTATCTGCATACATAGGTAATTTAATATTACGTATTTCAGTCAAGTACGTACGTAGATAAATACTAATATTATATATATATATATATATATATATATATATATTTATATATATTTATTTATTTATATATATATATATATATATATATATATATATATATATATATATATATATATTTATTTATATATATATATATATATATATATATTTATTTATATATATATATATATATATATATATATATATATATATATATTTATTTATTTATATATATATATATATATATATATATATATATATATATATATATATATATATATATATATATATCCATATTTAGCAAGTAGGTATACCCCTGATAATAAAATTTGGCTCTAACTTTTGATTACGTAATGAGTGGTTCTATCAGTCTCGGTAGGGGTGCTATTACCTGTTAGCTAGGAGTGATTGAAAACGGTTTTTCTACAAAAAAAATCTGAAGTGATTAGGAATAAGAGTCAACGAAGAGTTTTTTTTTTTAAATTTTGATGAAAAATAAAATGCACTCATATTTACAAATATTTGAACACGTATTTGTTATTTGTATATTTTTAAAGACGACCACTTATGAAAGTAACCATAACAATCTAATAAACAACTACGGAAAGTTGAACATAACATACACCTCTTATGTTAGTATAACGTACACTTCTAACATATCAGGTGAAGTTCCACTGATTGACAACAGATGGTGTTACGATGAAAGAAAATAATAAAACATATGAAAATAATTTGTATTATTATTTAAATTTGAAGTTTTAACAGAATTTTCTACACATTTGCAGAAATAAAATAAATAATTACTTATTTACTAATATTTTTACATATTCAATATTTTGACATTATGGTTAGTACAGTTGGTATCACAATCCCTAACCTCAAACTTCAAACGTCAACGCTTACCTACAAAAACGCATCAGCAGTCAAAGTGTAACAACATTGCTCTTGTAGACTTTTTTTAGAAATATTTTGTGGTCGTCTGAAAAATAGTGCAGATAACTCACTCGAAAGTGTGATAACTGTGCTCGTGTACTTAAATCACTCGGCGCTGTGCGCCTCGTTTTTCAATTTGTACACTCGCACGTTAACTTACATTTTCGATGCTTGTTATGTAATATACTATTACCTGTTTAAATTACGGATAATTCTGAACTAATGCCATGTAATAATCACCACCCAAAAGTCAGTTTCATAGAAATAAAATCTATGTATACATCAAAATTTGAAATGCACATTTTTATTAATTATAATTTTAATTTTAACTGTAATATTAATTTGCAGTAAATGATTCAATGTTCTTTATTTGAATAGTATATTATATAACGACGCTATAATGGATGCTATTATTCACGTTTATGAAGTTTACAACACGGGCGAGCAAAGCGAGCGAGGGTTGGAATCACTGAAGGGAATAATAGCTATTATTGCGAGTTGTATACTATACGTTATCTACGACTAGTGTATTACATACAAGATTTTTTATTTTTATAAATAATAATCCCAAACTAAATAAAATTACGTTAACATTATAATATTTTGTGATGTAACTATGATGATACGAGTAGAAAAATGGGAAATAACATTTGTAAAGTACTAATAATATAAGCATAAAACAATGGACTACTACAGTCCATGAAAATCAAATAAAAGTGCTCCTTTGTTCAACTTTTGACATATGGATTTCAGCGCCATCTTTGATTAATAAGATAGTACGAAAAATGTTGTTTTAGCAACTAAGCTGACCAAAAAATTTGGAAAAAGTATACAGCTTATATGATAGCAATCGATAAAGTAATAATCATCATAACTATTTTAATAAAGTACCAAATTTCTGCTAAATTATATTTATGTTATCATCTTTCAATCAAAACACTAATTACATTACATCCTAATTTCAGTCAAACAAACTTTTATCTATTGCTCGATACACACTTTTAAAAGTTTTTCATAGCGTTTAAAGGGGCCTCTTAACTAATCGTTTGAAGCCTGCGGCATTAAAATGATACATTACTTTTGAAATCAGTACCATTAGGTTGGCGAAGACACCTGGGACACTGCTACCCTCTTCTACTTTAGGGAGAACTAAAAACGATAAATAAATGTAAAATGAATTGTTGCGGGAGTATACTTTTGTTGTCAAAATTTAATTGATTCTAACTTATTCTTATAAGCTTTATTTTAAATTTTATTACCTTTGTAGACAATTGTTTAACAGGACCACTGTAAGATTAAATTTCATTTCAGAAATGTACTAAACATTAAGATTTACAACAATGTATATTGTAGCGTATTGTTATTTTATTATCTATAAAGACGTGTCATAAATTTGTATTATAACAGAAATTACATTTAAAATATATGTTAAGATATTATATTTATTTATTTTTTATAGTTTTTGTCTAGATACATTTTAATATGCTTTTTATTATTCACACAAATTACCCTATTGAAGTTTAGAAGGTAAGTATAATATAAACGAACTCCCAACTGTTACAAAACAGTTGTTAAAATAAATAAAAATATCATCACACCATTTTACCGTTTACTGGGTGTGGCAATCTGTCGCAGTAGATATCAACAGGCGATATATTTTTGAGGGTGAAATGTGATTTAATATGACCAGATCTAGGGATACTATAGTAGATCCTAAATTTTATGAAGGGCGGCATTTGACGATTTTGTTTATGTTTTATATCTATCTAATTCATTTCTCTTTAATAACTAGTTACATCATTAATTAATTATGATTTGCCCCATGTTGGGGTTACATTAAATTGTATAATGTCAAAGTCATATGTTAAACCGCCATTTTTTTAAAACAGTCAAAGTTACGAACTAGATAAAACATTCATGATGCTTAATTTTATTAAGTTAAACTGCATTTCAAGTTCAACTCTCATTAATATAATATTAATTTTTTTCATTATTTCTTTATTTTATTTTTAAATACTCTGTCCAACAAGTACAAGAACCCAATAAGAGGACAGGAAATAAACATAATGAATAAAAAAATAATAATATAAAAAATGTAGACATAGAACAATAATTAAGAAGTTGGTAAATATGATAAAATATAATTTTTTTTTTTTTGAAAATTAAGAAAAGCGTCATCATTTGAGAATTTAGATTGGTTGGTAAGTATAACTCATTGTGTATAACGGGGATGTCTGTGCCCATTCAATAAAATAATTCAATAGACCATTTTAAAAATTCATTGCGCATGTGCAAACATTAGACGGAGATAAAAACAGTTAGTGCCGTATACTCATCTTTGTCTATGATTTGACAAGTGACAGTTCGATTATTTTTGTTGCTTAGTATTTGTTTCTTCATTGAAAAGTAATAGTAATTATGACGGGTACTATATACTGTGTACAGGGTTGCAATAATAATTCAAAAAGAAAAACAAGAAACATTTCATTTCACTTTTTTCCTCAAAACGTGAACAGAAGAAAAGAATGGATATGTTATTATAAGAAATCTATCATATTAACATAATTTAAAATAACTGATGAATATACTTCATTTATTTTGATACTACAATAAGTTTTCATTTTCAATATAAACATTTTACTTACTTTGTGCATAAATTCATTTTGAAATATCTCGTTCGCCGCCATTTAGCGGCACTTAGTTGTTAGTTAAAAAAATAAACACCTAGGGGTCGCAGACATTTTTAAAATGGTCTATTCTACGAGGGCAGGGTGAAAAGTCCCTGAAAAATAAAACAGATGGCGCCACAATCGCAAATCTCATGTGACATTTGTGATGTACCATCTTTAACTAGATCGCATTAAAATTTTCAGACTGATATTCAGTTCTGTTTTGACACCCATCGAAAGCAAGCAACCTTGAATATTTTTGAAAACATGGAAAAAAGTGAATTTCGCGTCTTGATTAAACATTATTTCTTGCGTGGAAAAAACATTATACAAACCAAAGCATCGCTTGTTAAACGTTATGGGGACTCCTCACCATCCATAAGTGGTTTACTGGTTTTCGTTGTGGTAGTATGACCGTGCAAAGGAGTCCGAACGTTCTGGTCGTCCAATTGAGGTTACAACGCCAGAAATCGTCGATAAATCCATGGTATGATATTGGACGATCGGCGAGTTAAAGTGCACGAGGTTGCTGAGGCTATGAGCATCTCAACCGAACGGGTACGGCACATTTTGCATAAATTTTTGGATATGAGAAAGCTATCTGCCAGATGGGTTCCGCATTTGCTCTCTGTTGACAACAAGCGCGACCGTGTCGCAATGGAAAAATTGCATGGATTGCGCTACGAATTGGTTCATCATCCACCATATTCTCCAGATTTGGTCCCCTGCGATTTTTATCTATTTCCAAACTTGAAGAAATGGCTCGGCGGAAAGAGATTTGGCTCCAACGATGAGGTCATCGCTGAGACAAACTCCTATTTTGTAGGATTGCCAAAATCGTATTATTTGGAAGGAATCGAAAAATTAGAAAAACGTTGGACGAAGTGTATCGAGCTACAAGGAGATTATGTTGAGAAATAAAATATGTTTTGACCAAATAAATCATTTCTTGTTTCATTTTTTACGGACTTTTCACCCTGCCCTCGTAATATTATAAATAATTTAGAATTTCATCAATAATAGTATATTAAAATACAAGTTACAGAATACAATATTGCCTTTTATGTGTAACGAGTGTTTTATACTATTTTTCTCTGTTTCGGCTTTCCTTTGCATAATTTCTTTATAAAAATAGTTGCCATTAAGGGAAATTTTTGGTAGAATAGTTAAGTTGGTGACAGTGATTTGCAATTAGTTTTGTCCGTTGTGTAGTTATTTGTATAAATGGTGTTTCTTTATTATGTCAGTTGCCTAGATATTTTATGTATTTAATGCAGTTATACCAATCTATCACAGTAACATGTCACTAAAAATCGTTTAAGAATGAAGCTCATTCTACCATCAATTTGCTTGCGTGAATATGGTATTCTAATAGAGAAATAGAGAAAAATATATTTTCAAATATTTTCCAATTTATAAAAAATAAAGCAACGAACTAAAAATTACAAACACAACACCTACATTACCCAAACATTACAAAAAACTGGATTCACAACATAATTCATTTTATCGCCATTACCGATTCAAGATAACACCCAAACTATTCTAAAAGGTGAAGAAAATTCCATCAAGTATAATAAAAATATTTAAATTACCTTACAGGATAAAATACGATATGTTTTGTCAACTTCAGCTTCACAGCCACTGACTTTAGTAAACACAAAAACGGTCGTATATTCATTCAGAAAAAAACGAGCGGGGAATAATTTAAAATTCCAAACAGCAAGGAGTCAGCAGTCACCATTCCTGGCTTGGGCGGGTGTCTGCGGGGGACGGGGGTTCGAGCGTGGGTGACCGCACAGTAGGTAATTAATTAACGGGTGTTCGTGTATCTAGCCAAGGTGACAGAATTTTCTTCGTACCACGACGATTTGGTACACTGCATTATTAATATTAATACCCAAATGCCACCACCAACATTCATTAATTGTAGAAGTTAAAAAATAGGGTTTCTATTGAAGTATTAAGAATATTAAGGACAGATATTTCATTCGCGTAACAAATTTTCCAATAAATAAACAAAATATATCGCTTCGAAATCATAATTCAAATTATGAAATACTTATTTGCATTTCTAAGCCGAAAATTGAACTCGCAAAACAGTTTCTGGACGTTTTTGACAAGATTTTTCTTGCCGATTTAAGTGAAATTATATTTTTTAAATTGGTAAAAATCTTTAATAGTCAGTTTCAAAACATCATAATATATTGGACTGTAGAAATTATTGTTGTATACCTAAATGTAAATATATCTAAACTGAACAAACGCTGAACTATAATCTAACTAAATTATTAATAAAATATAAATACTGAAAATATGAGAATAAAATAAAGAAATACTATATCTCTTATTAGTGATATATCCCAATATTTATATAATTAAAATTAAGTATACTAAAATCATATTTACCAGCTTGAATTTTAGATCGCGAGTTCAGTATTTTTATAGCTCTCTGAAAGATTTTTCTTAATTTTATTGACAATATTTTTACATACTTTGAGCAAGAACCAGCAGCCGGCCATGTCCCACGTCAAACAAGCACAGACTGAGATCTTCTATCCCACAGCACTATCACTCATATATTAATGTTTCTTTTATACATCACACACTAATACACATAATAATGCACAATTTAATCTAATTTACGCATTAAAATATCAGTAAATATGCACTGATTTTAGTGCACAAAACACCGAAAACTCTCCGATTACTACAGAAGCCCGCACTCTACTAACTAAAAACGTTGTTAAAACGTTGCAAACTAATTGGTAAAATAGGCAGTGACATGTTCAGTAACGTTAAGATATTTTTATTATCATTAAAATCGATAACCTTACCTACTAAAAGTACAGATCCTACAGTTCTAAGATTTTTCCGACAATGAACGGACGAACCCGATTTGTCATTTTCAAAATTCTTGGCTCGTCAATATAATTTCTCATTGATAAATAGTTATATCATACATTTTTGGAGCTAGTGGTTGAGCTAATTACTTGTTAATAACTTTTCAAATTCATTCAGTTTTCTCAAAATATTTTATATATTTGCAATTTTCTCGTTCCTGTCGATATTATTTGGCAAACTGTATTAAGTATTGGTAAATGTTTGATAAGCCGAAAGGATAAATTTGTTAAATAATATGGTTTACTGGCTTTGGTAAAGTCTTTATTAGAAAGACTAAGTATTGGAAATAATTTTTGAAAAAGCAATGAGCGTTCGCCGGCATTTGAACCCAGACCTTTCACTCGCATGGTGACTGCTCTAACCAATTGAGCTACAAACACTCGGCGAATACTCATGCTTTTTCGTGCAATCTTTAGTTGAAGAAAATGTAAAGTGATATAGGTTGCGTCAATTCGTTACAAGTGAAATTATTATAAGAATTTATTTATTGACACAATTGTCTGTTGGTAACGCGAACGCTCATTGCATTTTCAAATATTATTTCTAATAATTACCAACAGACAATTGTGTCAATAAATAAATTTTTATAATGTATTAAGTATTAAACAATGTGGAATCGAATATTCGCTGAATGAAAACTTTTTCGAACAACATGTTATATCAATTTGCTGTTATTTAGGCTGTGCCCGAAATGACACTTTTATCATTCTAATATCCTAAATCTAGGATTTAAGCGGTAGGTGACTCAGTGATATCGAGTTGGTCTGCGGATTTGAGAATCTTAGTTCAATTCCCACAGCCGGCAAACAATTTTCATCACATTAAAATTACCCCTGTGGATCCCCCTCCATTAACACCTTTAGGGGAGCGTGATTTGATGGCTGGTAACCGCACTTTACGCTTAAATATTTCCCTTACCAAGATATGCTACTCAGAAATGGGTAGAAGGCTTAATATATTTTTATTTATTTATTTATTTAGGATTACCAATTCTCACGGTTTGACCAATAGTCTACACTCTACAGGAATGGAATCATTTTTACATTTTTTCCTGTCTGCCGAAAAAGGCTATTTTTCCGAAATTTACATACTGCTGCGTTATCTACATATATATTTGAGTAAATTTTATTTCTTTTCAGTTAAAAAATCTATTATTCATTCATAAAAAAATATATAAAATACCACACTACGGCTCAGTGAGTCCAGAGTAACATAAATAAATTAATGAATAAATATATTTGCAATAATTATTTTTTTTAAATGTTATTTTTGCAAAATACATATGGCTATACAAACAACAAGAAATATTATTATTATTATTGACCGATTGGTCATTTGAAATGCCCTTAGGTAAAAAGGCAGGAAGAAGGAAGAAGTTATTTAAAAATGAAGAGGATTTCTCTATGAGTAACAGAAATTGGAGAAGGCATTTAGGATATGCGTCAAGCAGATAACTATTGATGATGACTAAGACTTTAATTTTCTTTATATATTCCTCAAATTTATTGCATGAGTAATTTTTTAATTATCTGTCATATGTATAACAACAATCGCTAATTCTGTGTGGTACATAAGAGCATAGTTATTAATATAACGTCCATATTTTTCAAAATAACACAAAATAAGTTATGCCATACTTTCGAATTCGACAAAGTAACGATCCTTCACAAGGAACCTAATTTAAGAAAACGTCTTTTTATTGAGAGCTGTCAAATCAACAATGACATCAAATCCATTAACATACAATCGGATTTTAATGAGAGCAAGAATATTTACCTCCACGAAATATTAAATTAGTTGTGTCAAAGTATTGCGCAAGTTTGAGTTGGTATATTTCTTCTTATTGACAACCTTGTTTTGTTTGCTAATTTGGTCACAAGATGGCTCACATTGTACTTCGTTTTTGAACTAAGAATTGTAAAATAAAATTTTCTTCAGTCGACGATCTGACTCTTTAGGGCAAACATATAAATTTAGATTCATTTTTTTTTGCAACGCTTAGACTCTTAATTTATTTTTTCATTTTGATATATGTTTACCCTAAATAATTAATTTCGTAACTTATTCTACTTGTTGTTAATCGTTTTTATTTAACTTTTGGTAAGTTAATTGTTTTTGACTAACAATTTCTTGATTGTTCTTATTTTATTATATAGACCTGAAGATGGCTGAAATGTTGTCATTAAATCTTCAATAAATTAACTATAACTTTAAGCCCTTGTCCATTATTACCTCATCATAAATTAGATTATATTAATTTGAAATATTGCATTGTGTCATCATCATCGGAAGATCCATTTTATAATGTATAAACAAAATATCACTGGTGTAACTAGCAATAAGTCCTTTTCTGAATAAAATAATTAGAATAATTAGAAGAGAAAATTTAAGTAGGAGCAGTTTTCTTCCAAAATGAAGGACAGCAACCGCTCTAAATAACTTATTATTTGAAGCACATCGCAACAACCAAGCCCACCGCAAGTGAAAAAGCTCGCAGCATCCTGCAGAATTAATTTCTCTGGTGACTGCTTTAATTCCCATTTCAGAATCCGTGTCGCGGCTTAGCCGTGCTAATCCTAGTCGCGCGCAGCGAAATCCGAATTGAAAATAATGGTTTTCGTCGCAAATTTATTAACAGAACAAGACCATAAATAAACCTCACGCCCGCTCCACTGTCTTTGTGTTCTGTCTCGCTCGCACTTTGGAGAACTTCGTATGCTACGAAACTCTTCATGTGGTAGAGGTACGTTGGAAGTCCACATCGTTTCAATAAAAATAATCAGCGTGAAGCCCACGGATGCGAGGTGATTATTTTCGAAGCTTAACACCACACAGAGACGAGAAAGTATTGCTTTTGTTGGTTATGGATAAATGACAATTTGTCAAAAGGGGGTCTGTAGATTTTCATTCAAATGTAAATAATTTCTGGAGGTATACGAAAATATATAAAACTTGTTTTAAACTCGAATGCTGCATATAAAATGTTGGTTAATTAAATTTTAAAAAGGTACACACATGCATCAACTGAATTAAGTTGTACCTATAGAAATTATAATTTATTGCAAATTGATATTTGTAGCTAATTATAAGACAATGTGGTTTTTTAGATATTATTGTAATTATTTAAAAAAATATATTAATTCCACGCGTAACAGAAACTAGGTAGGTAGGTATGTGGTAATTAATTAAATATTTAGAAATTTATCCACGTGTAAATAAAAAAATAAAATAATAGTTATTTATTATACTAGTCGGAGCTGGGCAGTAGCTAGCTACTTCTGTAGCTTAGCTACTAGCTTAGATACGTTTACCTTAGCTGTAGCTGTAGCTTAGCTAAATGCGAAAAAATATAGCTGTAGCTTGTAGCGAGCTATGTTTTTTTTTCTATTATCTTTTAAAGCTTCTTTTTGTAGCCCAAAGCTACTTTTTGTAGCTTAAAGCTACTTTTTGTAGCCCAAAGCTACTTTTTGTAGCTTAAAGCTACCACTGTTCATTAAGAAATACCTATTAATTTTTGTTTTGTATTTGAATTGTACCTTCTTTATTGTTTTCTATAACTGTAGGATAACAAGTTATTATATAGTGTAAAATCTATTAACATATTTTATTTTTCACTTGTTCTTAACCTATCCTACTTTTGTATTAAATATTAGATGAACTAAACATTGACTGTTTAGGAGTCTTCTGTTAATGTGACTGTCAATTTATTCCGATATAAATAAGAATTATAGCATAACAAATTAACAGTACATTTGTCCATTTGCGATTTTTTATATTTATTAACAGTCATTATAACAAAAGACTGATCAACTGATCATATGACAATGGCAAATTTAATAATTCACAATAATTGAAAAAAGTAGCTTTAAAATTTAACAGTTACTTTAATGAAAGCTTTTAGCTGTAGCTTAGCTATATTTTACAAAATGTAGCTTATAGCTGTAGCTCAACTACGTTTTTAAAGAATAGCTGTAGCTGTAGCTTAGTTACTTTTTTTAAGTAGCTTGCCCAGCTCTGATACTAGTTTATTATTAGGTATATAAAACACGCAAGTTCGGTCTCGTGTTTTGTTTTTCTTAAGTGTTTTATAGACCAATAAAACACAAGTGTAATACAAAATTTTATCCACAACTTATAATTATAGGTATCGAAAAAGATCGGTCGTAATGTTTAACGTTGATTCAGTTATTATACAGTTTCTCAAAATACGGTAGATCATGAAGTGATTGCTAAGTAACAAGTTGTTTACAGTGTTTTATGGAATATAAAACACTAGTGTTTTATGAACCATATAATTCAAACTGAAATCAGTGGAATTATGTCTTTATTATATATGAGTTATGGATAAATATATGAACATGTCTTTTATCCATTACTGGGTTTGGCACTCTGCTGTAGC
Source organism: Pterostichus madidus (assembly GCA_911728475.2). Classification (NCBI taxonomy): domain Eukaryota; kingdom Metazoa; phylum Arthropoda; class Insecta; order Coleoptera; family Carabidae; genus Pterostichus; species Pterostichus madidus. The sequence continues at coordinate 14,527,308 of OU452313.1, read as the reverse complement.
AGATCTTGGTAGGTGTAACATTTTGCGAGTGAAGTGTGGTTACCAGTCGTCAAATCACGGCCTCCAAATATATTAGTGGTGGGGAAGCTACAGGAGTAATTTTAATATGGAGTAAATGATGTAGTATACGTTTTATAAGTTTTATAAAATAATCGAAAATTTTTATTTTGAGATACAGTCATTCACTTTCTTTTTTTTTATTTCAGTGTTTCTATAGCTCTATAAACGCACTGGAAACACATCGTCAAGCGCACTATTTTCTGGCGATTTTCATTTTCTAGGAGTGGTATGCACGCTCTTAAATCTGACAGATTAATGATATATAACCTCAAAATTGTAAATTATTGGCGTTGAAATATTACTTTTAATTACGAATCTTTTATCCTTTCTCTAAATGATGGAACTAAAAAAATAAGCTAAATCAGATAAAATTCACAACATTCACAATACAGAAAAAATATTGATTAATTGTCAATAAAATTGAAATTTCAATTGTTTGTGTTATGAGAAGAACTACCAACACAACTGATAAAAAGCAAAAAAGTTATATTTTTGATAAGTCACTCGTTTTTAATTATAGAATTACCTCAATAGAAAAAATTGTATAAAGAACACGTTTCATAATGCTTGTTATCTTACTCGTTCTTTGTAAAAGTTCCGCGAGGCAACTCCTTTACCGAATTTGGATTCGTGCATTAACATATTGCCTTATGAAACTAGTTGTTTAATATACTATTTACGACCACCCTTTGAAAAAGTATTCAGAAATAATTGTTCACCTCGTTACTGATATTCGTACAGATTTAATTAAAAAGTAGAAGAAGTGGAGAAAGATGCTATATGAGATGTTATACAAACATAACATGTATATGATGAAGAAGAAGATATATATCTGGCAACATTGCATTTTATCACAGCCTAGACAAGGAAATTCTACTTCCCTATTGATTTTGCCTCAGGGAAATAGGAAATTAAATAACTATTTCAGGAAATATTTATTAATGCACAACCGGGCTGAAAAGCATGTGTTTAGCCCTAAAACGCGGGCTTAAACACTTCTTTTTGGCCCTTTGGTTAAAAAGAAATAATTCCTATGGATACATAAATAAAATGACAATTTTTGTTTATTGTGAATAGTTGATTCTGAAAAATGTCATTTTGACATATAACCTATTTACATATTTTAATCTTTTAAATATATAATTAAATGTTATTTTGTTGTGCTTAAAATATTGTATGTACCACAGGTGAAATTAACGTTTCTGACCCTGAGCTTTGCGCCTCGTGCTAATAATCATGCCACGGGCCAGAAACACCTGTTTCACCCTTGGTAGATAAATAAGTATTATGTATCAAGGGTGAAAAACAGGCGTTTCTGGCTCGTGACATGTTTATTAGCACGAGGCGCAAAGCGCTCAGGGCTGATAAAATGCTCAGAGTCAGTAATGCTAACTTCACCTGTGGTACATACAACATTTTATGCACAACAAAAAAACATTTAATTTTATACAGGATGATCAAAAGGAATTGTTATTGTTGGCAATACAATTCCAGAGATCTTTTTATTCCACAGTTGGCACAACGCCAGGTAAAGGCGGAAATGCTATTTGACATTTCTAATAAATACAAATAGGTTATGTCAGGAGTCTGACAGCTAATAGATTTTTGACTTTTTAAGTAATAGAAATACTTTAGAAATAAATGTAATAATAAATGTCGTCAAATTTAAATTTTAATTTTCAAATGTCACTGCCAACAACAGGAAATGAATTTATATATCAGGCTTACCAATTTCAAGTAGTTTTTATTATTGCCAACTGCAACAGTTCCTTTTGATCACTCTGTATTAAAAAAATTAAAACATGTACATTTATATGTCAAAGTGACATTTAAAAAAATCAAGTATTCACAATATGGGGTGGCTAGCTCAGTAGTATGAAGTCGGCCTGTAGATCCTAAGAACCCTGGTTCGATTCCCACAGGCGACAAACAATTTTAATAATTTCAAAAACTACCCCTGTGGCTCCTCCACCACTAACATCTTTGGGGGGTCGTGATTTGACGACTGGTAACCGCACTTCATGCGCAAAATATATCACTTACCGAGATCTGCTTCGGCAGAATGCCACACCCAGTAATGGGTAGAAGGCGTGATGATATATTTATTTTTTAAGTATTCACAATAAACAAAAATTGTCATTTTGTTTATGTATACATATGAAATTATTTTATTATGGCCCTAGTGCCAAGAAAAGTGTTTAAGCCCGCCTTTCATGGCTAACACAAGAATTTCGGCCTGGTTGTGCTGAAAATATATTTAATTAAAGAAGTAATATAGAAATTATTATTTTAAGTTTGTACCTATACTAACTCGCTTCCATTAAAATTTAAACAAAGATCAGCGATCGCCGATCCAGCCTATATAGACGCCGAAACTCCAGACATTCTTCGTACTATTCAAAAGTATGATTCGAAAATACGCGTCCGGGTTTTCCGCAAGATCACGCGTCCATCAGGCCACAAATACAGGTAAACCTGGTAAACCACCCGAAGAGTCGCGTACACCGCGGCCGTCTTCCGAATAATTAATAGATGTTGATTTATGTGGCGCGCAGCGACAAATTAACGAAACGAGTTAATCAGCGTGAATTAATGACACGAGTCGCGCGCCTTAGCGTTAACTTTACGTTTACGGCCGCGCCGTAACGCTTTACCTTCTAAAAGACAGTTATTATTATGATTATTTTTATAGACCCGTTCGACAGTTTTTATTCACCCAATCATAATAAAAAATATAAAAAATATTCGGGTGAGAAGTTATTACGGTGGGTGTGGTTTACGGTTTATAATAAATTAATGTTGAAAGAATGGTTCATTAGCGCTTTCCAACAAATTTGAAGTAGTTTGTGTCAACTTACTAAACTGAGTATTTAATTAAACCTACTTTATGCTGGTTATGAGCAAGGATAATATGTTCTAAACTACGCATTAATTAAGTCTAAATTTAAATATTTATGAGGCAAATATGGGCGATTTGTAAATTAATTTCATATTTCCAAGAAATAATTAAAAAGCCATGTATCACAATATGACATATTTATATTGAAAAGCATATGTATTAATGCAGAAATGATACTTCAATTTAAATATTTAAATTGTTAGTACAACTTTCTAAATGCATTATTTTCGCATAGGTATAATCGTTTAGTCATCACTCTCTGATTTATTTAATACTGAATCATGCAATTCATTACAATTATAAATGCAGAAAAAAAGTTATGTTCAGTAAATGATTTCATATCCTGAATTATTAGATAATATCTAATGTCAACAGTTATTCCAAGAAATAATTCATCACGCAAATATACATTTCTTCTAACTTCTTGTGAACAATGGTTATTCTTTATATTAATTTACTAAAATACCATTATAATTATTGTATTATGTAAAATACTTTCTAAATATGTAGAAGTAAGTGACCCCTCCGTTATTCCGGTATTTAATATCACTTAAAAGATAATTAATAATACTTAATGGGGTAATGGCTCAGTGGTATCGAGTCGGCCTGTGAATCCTGAGAACCCTGGTTCGATCCCCAGAGCTGACAAACATTTTCGCCAAATTAAAATTACTCCTGTGGCTCTCCCACAACTAACATCTTTGGGGGCTGTGATTTGACGGCTGGTAACTACACTTCACGTGCATAAATATATCATATACCGAGATCTGCTTCGGCAGCGTGCCACACACAACAATGAGTAAAAGGCGTGATGAGATATTTGTATTTATTTTATTTAAATGATATTTTGACAGGATTTAGGACCGTTTTTTCTGGCTTCTTTGGCTTAGGTCATATGCCGCCATTACGCCCTGATATGCGTTTTAGGTGTTATGGTCAACAGCAACGCGGGTTTCTCTTGACGCTCACCCATCCAAGTACTACCCGCGCGCAACGTTACAATATTCCTAGTTTTTTTTTTCTGTGGCTTCTTTGACGGACCAACTACTTAGGTCATATGCCGCCATTCCGCCCTGATCTGCGTTTTAGGTATTATGGTCCACAGCAACGCGGGTTTTCTCTGGATGGTCACCCATCCAAGTACTACCCGCGCGCAACGTTACTTAACTCGCGTTATCGCTTAGATCAGTTCCAACGAGTGCAGCCATGGCCGTTGACATTCCTAGTTTTATTTATCCTTTTCTTAAGGAATAAAATAAATAAATATATCATCACGCCTTCTATCCATTACTAGCTGTGGCATTCTGCCGAAGCAGATCTCTATAAGTGGCATATTTTGTTCGGTGCGGTTGCCAGCCGTCAAATAACGGTCCTCAAATATGTTAGTGGTGGAGAAGCCATAGGGGTAGTTTAAATGTGATGAAAATTTTTTGTCGGCTGTGGGAATTGTACCCAGATTCTCAAATCCACAAGACGACCCAATACCACTGGGCCACATTTCTCGTATCAGATAAATTTTTATGTACATGAATTAAAATGTAAATCTAAAATAGGGCTGTTTATATATCAACCGATGAGATGCAACGATTTTTTTAAAAATGAATCGAAAATAATTTTTGGCCAAAGATCAAAACAAAAGGCACCGTTCTGCAAGACAACATTTATAGAAAGGCGATTTAAGAAAAATACAACTCTCAATTATTAATAATTTATTTGATTAATTATTCATTTAGATTAACGTGAAATATGCGTCTACTGGGGTTTGAAGTCGATACCTGAACAAATGGACAGAGTTGATATTTTTGAAAGAAATTATTATTATATAAAATAAACAAATAAATATATCATTACGCCTTCTACCCATTACTGGGTGTGGCACTCTGCTAAAGCAGATCTCGGTAAGTGATATATTTTGCGCGTGAAGTGCGGTTATCAGTCGTCAAATCACGGCCCCCAAACATGTTAGTGGTGGAGGAGCCGCAGGGATAGCTTTTTCAAATTATGAAAATTTGTCGCCTGTGGGAATCGAACCAGGGACCTCAGGATCCACAGGCCGACTTCATACCACTGTGCTAGCCATCCCATTATTATTAAATAAAACATATTTTCTATTGCACAAATTTTTTAAGTTACAGGTTGAATGTATTTTAATAAATTTGTAAATATAAAATTTATGTGTTAATGATAATTTTTTGAGTAGGTGAGTCAATGGTATCGAGGCGGATTATTTATTTGAGAACCCGAATTCGATTCCCACAGCTGACTTACAATATTCACCGCATTAAAATCGCCCCTCTGGCTTCTCCGCTACTAATAGCTTTAGGGGCCGCGATTTGACGACTGGTAACCGCTCTTTACGAACAAAATACTTACCGAGACCTGCTATGGCTGAGTGCCACACGCAGTAATGGGTAAAAGGCATAATGCTGTATTTATTTATAACAATAATGTTTCACATTAAATATTGCTCATTTACTTTACATATAATTTAAGTAATAATAGTTGAATTATCTATATGTATACAGTCTTGAAAGTAAGAAGAAATAAAGAAACAATTACTGCAAATGAATTTTGCGTGATGCCATGTATAAAAAATAAAATATATGTGATTAATTTCAAGAGTAATTACCTCCGAGAAATACATATTCAAATCCGCATTAAAATTTAATTTCTAACAGAAGTATATGTCCGCTTAATTTAATTCTAAAAACCGGTAAAATAATTCCGTATCAATTAATTTCAAAAACTTGAAAATAAAATGAACCTAAACGACATTTAAATTCAAATTACTGTATAAAAATGAAGCAGAAAAAATATGATTATTAGGTACAGGGATCGGTGGAAATAAATATTAAAAAATCGTATAAAATAAAACATGTCTCCTCTGCAATTAATTACAAAATATATTTTAATTAACATCTGTAGCAGCGTTCACTAAATTTCCGTTGCCCTGCCAGGCAGCCAGTGCCTGTTGCACTACGCGACATGCTACTTCGTCCCATGCGCATTTGTCCAACAAATAAATAGTCACATTCCGTTTCGATTTAAATATCACACTATTTATAAAATTAAAATAAATAAATATATCATCACGCCTTTTACCCATTACTGAGTGTGGCCGAAGCAGAGATTTAATAACAGAAGCAGAGTCCAACAAAAATGTTAACAAACATTTTTACTTCAAATGACAAAAATAAATATCCGAAATACAGTCTGCTTCTATTATTTCCTTATAAAACAGACGTTTCTGTATACACTTGCGCATTTATCAGGATAAAGTGATAATCAGAAGAAAATTCTCTATCCAATGGACTAAAAAATATACAGGATGGTGAACGCAACTCTCGAACAAAGGTATTTAACATGTAAAATCACAATTTTGTAATTTCCTGCTTCCCTAATTATTTTAAGCAAAACAGCTTCAAATAAAAGTTTTAGGGAATAAAATTCTGCAGCTAATACAATAAACAAAAATAATTTTGCATGCCTCGTAACGGCACAAATTTGATCTGAAAATAACGAAAATAGCCTGAAAACAATTGATAATTTAATCAACTTCGTATCTCAGGGTTCTTGAAATACCAAGGGTTAGGCTCGAAAAACGGACATCCTGTATATGTTTCATCAGTAAAGTTAGACATAAAGTAGTCAACATTACTAAAAAATTATACGTAAACAAATTTTATATTTTATATGTGTCAAACAGATAAATGCTGAATTAATGAAAATCTAAAATTACATGTTTAATAATATTATATATTCTAAATATTAAATATGGTGTGTATAAGAAAGTCGTGTGGTGACCACACCAGATTTTTTAATTTTGTTGGGGGTAATTATAACCATTTGCAGCATACAATTAATTTTTTTGAGTGGTGCATTTGCATCTATGCATTCCCTATGTCGGCGGCTATGTATCTGTAATACAAAGTGATCAAAAGGAATTGTTACAGTTGGCAATAAAAAAAACTACTTGAAATTGGTAAGCCTGATACATAAATTCATTTCCTGTTGTTGACAGTGACATTTAAAATTTAAATTTGAGTACATTTATTATTACATTTATTTCTAAAGTATTTCTATTACTTAAAAAGTCCAAATTCTATTAGCTGTCAGACTCCTGATATAACCTATTTGTATTTATTAGAAATGTCAAATATCATTTCCGCCTTTATCTGACGTTGTACCAACTGTGGAATAAAAAGATCTCTGGAATTGTATTGCCAACTATAACAATTCCTTTTGATCACCCTGTAGCAAGAAACTATAAACCTTTAAAAATAGATTGCTCGCGTTCTGCTATTTATCATTGTTTAGGTTTTGTTTTATAATGCAATTATGGACATATTTTAGTAGTTAAAAATCCTAACAGTAGTAGTAGTAATCAAGTTAAATTTAGTTTAGCAAAAATTTTATCCAAAAGTGAAAGATCGAGTACTTAAGAAAGGTACAATAACATTTTTCTTTTCGGACGAATCCGCATTAGTCGAATAATGTTTCGATACGAAGGTAGCGACTAGCGAGTGTGCGTTCGCGCTGTCAGCGTTGCGAGCAGGCAATACAATAATTCAAAACCAGTGACACTTAATAGGCGGGGCGGCGAGTAATCGCTGGAGATGCTCTCGGCGAAGCGTTTACCACGTAAGTATCGCAAAAAGATGGTGATGTACGCCCTCCTGCACGGGCACCCGAGAATTTATACGTGCATAAATCTAGCCCGAGAAACGCATTAGTCCTGACGGCGCGCAATCGCAGTGGCGGCGTAACTAAATATTCGCTAAAGGCGTCAAATTAAATAACGTTTTGTTTTACTGAACACTGAGACACTCACACCCAGACTATAGAAAGATCGTTACTTATTTCTATTTGCCCGGGTTTTAACTGTTCCTTCATTTATTTCAATAGATACTTGTATTTCAATTTTAGTAAATATTGTTATTAGTTTATGGAGTAGGTGACTCATTGGTTTCGAGTCGGCCTGTTGATCCTGACAACCCTTGTTCGATTCCCACAGCCGACAAGCATTTTCACCACATTAAAATTACCCCTTTGGCTCCAGAACCAATAACATCTTTGGGGGCCGTGACTTGACGCCTGGTAACCGAACTTCACGCGCATAAATATATCACTTACCGAGATTTGCGTCGGCAGAGTGCCATACCCAGTAACGGGTACAAGGCGTGATTATATGTTTAATTATTTTTATATTTAGTTTTTATCAACACATTTCTCATTATATTTATTTAGCTTAATAAGAAACAGCATAAACAATTTTGTTTTATTTGTATTATTTCCTTAAACAGAAATTCACCTATTCTTACACTATTTTTATTTTTATTTGCCATTATCAACTTGCTCATTGGCCCTCAAAAGCGGGCGTAATTTGGCTATTATAGCCCTATGACGTATACAGTTTCCAAGTAACAACTATTCAAACAAATCAAAATCGTGATTTATGGATAAATGTCAGACAACACAATAAATTCGTATTGTTTTTCGTAAAGCTCTTTTGACTTCTTTGGTACTAATTTTCTCTGTACAGACTCAAATTCGTCCAATATTTCTTTAGAATAGTTATGATATATTCCATTTTTATTAGACAATCAATTTAAAAAATATTTTTTCTTAAACAAACAATATATCAACGCTAATAATCTACGTCAGCATACCTAAAATTAACAACGCCAGCAAAACGATTATGAATATATACTGACTGAATCCTTTCAAGTTGAGGACCAAGATTATAGCACTCGGGAAATTTAGGGCTCTCCGCTACGCGTCGAGCTTTAACTATTTCCTCAGAGTTATAACCTTTTGATTATGTCCTTAATATATAAATAACTATTATGGGATTTGGCGACTCAGTGGTATCGAGTCGGATTGTGGATTTGAGACAACCAGGTTCAATTCCCATAGCCGACAAACAATTTTCACCACATTATAATTACCTCTGTGGCTCACCCTTCACTAACAACTGTGGAGTCGTGATTTGACGGCTGATAACCATACTTCGCGTGCACGAATATATAACTTAATAAGACGATATATTTATTTTATTTTTATATTAAACACAAGATGATTTTGCCGACGCTGGGCTCCGCGGACACTGATTCTTACGACAGTTGACAATCGACTTGTCAATTTTGCATACCAGTCCTATAAAAGTGATGGAAGCTCATCATTTAACTAAATACGTAATTTTGAATATTACGGAAATTCATTTTTAATCTAAAATTGGCAATTTAAAAAGAAAATGCAGTCCCTGGATCATATGTATATAGTGTGAACTTGACTTGTAAACAAAATATGGTTCGAATCAGTTGAGAATTGCAGGATTGTAAAAATTGAATTTTTTTCATCTAAAGTTGGTAATATTTAAAAACAATTGAAATGTTTCAGTTACCAGTAAAACTTGACCTGTAAAAATATTTAGTCCACACTGCATGATTTCAAAACATGAATTTTTTTTCGCCGATAGTTGGCAATATTAAAAACAATTGAAATGATTCTTTCATTTACAGGTTGAATCAAAATTACTGGGTGTGGTCCTCTGCCGAAGCAGATCTCGGTATTTATTTAAGCGCGTGAATTGCGGTTTCCAGCCGTCAAATCACGACTCTACAGTTGTTACTGAAGGGTGAGCCACAGAGGTAATTATAATGTGGCGAAAATTGTTTGTCGGCTGTGGGAATTAAACCCGGGTTGTTTCAAATCCACAGTCCAACTCGATACTACTAAGCCATTACTAGTAAAAAAATGGTTGAAATCTATTGAAAACAGCAGAAGTTTGACAGACAAAAAAAAAGCGAGCGACCGACATACCTACTCGTGTATCTACTTAAAACAAAGTCGTATTCGTCACCTAGGTTTTCTATATAATTATTATTTCAATTTTTGCCGGTGATACAGCCACCATACCGATTACAAAAGCTCATATTATAGAGTATACGAAACTAAAAACGTACTATACATATGGCAGAAAAAATATTTAATTTGTTATATTTATCAAATATGTATTGTTTTCTAATTCGTTATCGTTATCGTAAATTCTACACGATTCTATATTTATATACAGCAGGAATGCTAAATTATTACAACCATTTCGCCGACTTTTCTTTTTTGTAACACACATCACATCAAATTAAAAAACATAAATATGAATGAAATTTAATACCAATATTTCTCGCATGTAAGTAATTACTATTTATTAAACGTCTAACCTATTTTCAAGTATCTATAAAGAAAATAGCTAAAGCTCAATCTCAATCCTCATATTTATTGAGCTATGCAAACTCTGAAAAATAATTTGATGTTATAAGTATCAGTGACTTTGTCAGTGCAAAAAATAATTTACGACTCCGAGTTCCCAGTTGGAACCCTTTCACATCCGTTTGTCCTTTATTTAAAGTGACCAGCACTGATGCATTCTACAGCGTTCGCAGAAGCCACAGCATGTCGTAGGCCTCGTAAATCACCCGTCAATGCACTATCGACAGCCGAGAAACGTTTGTGTGGCCAACAGCGGGACACGGCGATGAAGCTAGTGAATACTCGCTAACGCACTGTGCACAATACGAGCGCAAGCCCCAGGGACGAACAACGAACTTCTAGTGACATTTTCAGATTCGACACGCAGATCAACAATAGCACTGCATGCTACAGGTTCCGCGAACTTGGTGAAAAATATTTGACAGTTGTTTCGAAACACTGAGAAACACGAGCATGGCGAAAACAAACAAATGAGAATTGAAAACTAACCTTGTGTTTTGTACTGGATGCTTGTCCTTCTTGTTGTCCCACGTGGCACTTGGAACACACACGAACTTTAATGCACAGCACGACACATTTACACTTATTTCTTAACAGAATTGAACACAATAAACAATCATAATGGCGGACAAACGCTCACCTGTTGTTATCTAATGTCACTCATCTGATGCTTTCCAGATGGTGGTGCTGCCATCGGGCGGTCAAATTATTAACTAACTAGATACGAAATTTGGAAAATGAATAAAAATTAAAACAAATTATTTCTGTACGATATTTTATATATTTTACAGGCCATTTAATATACAGATGCCTATATACACAACAACAATTTCAGTTTTTCAATTTTTTTTTGGAATTCAACGACACGACTACGAGTGACGTTGCAATTGCACCAGCGTATCTCAAACAATGCACGCTGAACATACAAACATAAGGAAGGGTAATACAAAATATATCAAGTACAATAATGGTAGTACAAACGAAACCCGGTTCCGTGGAGTAAGTTGCTTTGTACAAGTGCGGTCCGGACGACAAAAATATCAAACACAAGAGGAGTTTATGTACACGGGGAAGCTATTTAAAGGAACAAAGACGAGATTGGTTGAAATATTTAGTTTAGAAAGTTTGAGATTGTTGTCGTCCGCAAACCAATTCTAGTTAATAATACTGAGGCGACGACTACACTCTAAAACACAGTCTGGGAGCCGGCGTCACACGCCGGCACACATCGGCACTCGGTCCACGTTCACGCGACACATCTGCTGCCTACGGACTATCCAATAAATTACACGCTAACTGCACATCGTACATCGTACCTAGTGTGATGTATATTATATATAACATGTATGTATATATGTATAAAGAGAGATACATTCGGGCGACACGAGGGTAAGATAAGTGTGCGTCGCGCTAAAGCGAGCACGGCTATGTACAACAGGGGCGTCGCCAAGGAAACCGGCGGTTATTCACTCCAGCCCTTCAAATTGATAATGAAACGCGCTGTGCACACTTCTATATAAACGTCCTTAAATGACTTACACCGTCTATAGCTAGATGAGGCGGGGAGTACAACTATAACCACCGGCGAGTTGTCTTTGGTTACGAGTGTGTAATGGCGGGGGGCGGGGGCAGCGGCTGTCAGTGCTGAGCAGAGGACTGGCGGCCAGCGGCGGGATACGGCTGGTAGCGGTGCGGGAACACGGCCTTGGGGAGCCGCAGGTCGGCGGCAGTGGCGGTGGCGGTAGGCGAGGGCGAGCCCCCGCTGGAGGAACTGTGCGTGCTGGGTGGTGGCGGAGGCGGCGGCCCGAGCAGGCCGGGTGGCAGACCCGCGTGCACGGGCGGCGGCGCCCACTGGCCCCACAGTGCAGCGCCACGATACGCCAACATGGTGGCGTGCAGGTCCCCGGCCGTGTAGGCAGCGGGCCCGGCGCGACCCCACACCTGCAGGTGAGCGCGAGCCTTCTCCATCATTGCTGCGCTGAAAAGCGAGCCGGCTGCTGCTGCTGCCGCCGCGGCAGCGTTGTTGTTCTCTTGGTCCATCGGATCTCCTGGACCTGGGTACAGCCGTAATTGCGACCGCAGGAAGTGTTGCTCCATGAACAGCCCGTCCATCGGATCTCTGCAAGGACAAAAGTACCAACTTGAAAATACATACATACATACAATTTAGATCAGTGCTCCTCAAAGCGTGAGTCAAGGCCTACTGGAGGTTCGTGAGAAAATTTAATAGTGTATTTTTTTTTAATACTAGCATTTAAATCCTATTTAGCGATTTTTTTATTGATAATAATATAAACATTTTGACATAACAATTTATTTGTTACCCACAAGAACTGTGTAGGCAAAATATTAAAATCTTTTTTGAACATTGTTCTTATTATCTCAAGTTTTATTTGAAATTTTTGTAAGTGTTTAGTAAAAGTGATTCAGAAAATTGTACTCTTACAGAAATTAAAGAAGAAACGCAAAATTTTCAGTACGGAACATTGCATCTAGCGAAATACACAATACAATAAATTGAGGCTTCAGTTTCCTTAAAAAAAAAAACGACATTTTACATTATTAATCTAGGTAAATAATAATTCGTTATTACCTTATTACCCATTTCTAAGCAAACGATAATGAAAAATAAATTCAAGAATCAAAAGGAGGTTGGTATGTTTCTAAATTAGTATTAAAAAAATAATAATTTTACACCAAGAAACGTGTAATGGAAAATTTCTGGTTTTAATTAATAATCCTATTTCTACTTAATTATTTTATGTTGGTTATCAAAAATCTCGAACTAGCAATAATACTTTGTAAATTAAGACGACAAACATGTCAAGATATATTGAACTCAGTGCTGCCGCGGTGGTACTTTTGTACCATATAATATTTTTAAATTGTTACGGTGGTGCTACTATTTTAATTATCATGTATGTTGGTATATTTTAGAAAATTCTAATTTCAGAGATGATTCTAGACATTTTAGTAGAAAATTTTAGAGAATTTATGTATGTTACATATAATGTTTATAAAAAAGGGAAAAAATAAAGCCTCTAATAGTCGTGCGGGTCGCAAAAGTTCCCATTTTTGAAAGTGAGTCTCAGTCCACGAAAGTTTAAGAGTCCCTGATCTAGATATTCAGAATATAATATGACATGACAATGAAATTCGATTAAGTTTGTATTTTTTCATTAGTGTATCTACATGAACATAAATCAGCCATTAACGTCAGTCCAATATTCCAATAACATCGAAATTAGGAAAGTAGTTAATCTTCTGAACTTTTCATAATTTACTAGCATCATAATTAGGCATGTTCCATTAGTTTAAAATTATTCATGTAATACGGAATTCCAATAATTGATTAGTAATAATCCGGTTGAGCAGAGCAGAGCAGAGCAGAGCAGGTCAGGTTTGGTTGCCGCGTGTGACATCTCACATCTCGGTGCAGTGGCTGATGATGACCGCGGCGTTTGATTCGCGCGTCCACACCGCCCTGTAATCAACGCGCCGCTAGTGCGGCAGGTAGAGTGTTTACGTGTGTTGTTGTTGCACACGGCAGCCGCCGTTGTTTTCCCACTTATTTTCTTGTTCGAGCGCGGCTTCGGTCCCTGTAATTAGGCGGCCGCGGTGCCGCAGGGGCGGGCCGCCGAGGCTCGTCTCTCATTATCGGCTCACCGCCAGTCCCGCGCGTTATTGATTGCCGCGCGGCGAGCGGCCAGGGACGGGGAAGCGACCAACACTATGTTCTCACCCTCCAAACTCCCAGCCCGCACTGATTTGTTTAGAAACGGAGGCGACAAACAAAGGCTACCTGCTCGCTCTTAGTGTCATTAGCCCACCAACCTCACACGATGATACTTTAATCGCGCTGGAATAGAATTATCATTATTGACAAGTCGGCAGCTGATGATTACAGCTAGTGAACGAAACTACATTAACGGAACACTAAACTGTACTCCCTAACAGATGTATCTATGTATCAGAATTTTACGTTACAACCATTAAGCAGACCAAAATTTATAACTTCTACATTACAGATACGAATAGAAAGAATTGATGATATTACTATAAAAGTAGATCTATACTGGATTGCATGAAAGTTTTAGCTGTTCATTAGCAAGTTATGGTTCAATAAAATTTCAGAAAATCGCTATTGCTTCTGTTACTAGATAAACAATTCTTTAACTAAAGAGCTCTTTATTTTTTTCTTACAACCATATGAAACTGCACACTATAAAATTAATCCCAATTATAGTGAATTCTGAATCATTTAAGGTAGTACTAGCGTGAAAAAATAAATTTGCAAATCTGAATAAAATTTGGCGCACGTAAACATTGGATAGTCATACGCATCCTGTTAAAATATGAAACACATTCATCGTCTGTGAACAAATATATTCGCTTGTAAAGTTGAGTTCTTATACACGGGGCTTATGGCGATCATCACTCAGAATTGCACATATTTGGTTTGTGTACCTCTAAAATTTTCCTGTTTCATTTGAAAAACTAGTATGATGTTCTAGAACTATCTATGTTTATTGTATCAGAAGGAGAAATTTTTTTATCGTTTAGTAATAGATATATAGCCATGCAAAACCTTGTTTTTAACGAAAAATTAATTTATAATGGCAACACCACACGGTGGCATGGTATTTGAAAGACCAACAACCTGTTAACAATTCATGATATTCAAATCATAACAGGTATAAAACACTTATTTTATTCAATTTTTAAATTTTTTTGAGCCTCAGTTTCGCCTCTCGACAACCGATGGCGCCACCGTCACACTAGTAATACCTGAATCCCAATTATAGCGAATTCTGAATCATTTGAACGCAGTTGAATTTTTAGTTATAAATTCATTTCAGACAAACTCAATAAACTGTTGTTCTTTTTACTATAACTGAGCTGAAATAAACTGAGGGTACTCACATCCTCCCTTGCCGATGCTGCACCACCCACAAAATAAACTGAAAATGATCTGAGCCATGCAGTTCACTGAAAGGGGTAAGTAAAATTGTGAGAAGAACTGTCATTATTTTTAAATTATGTGTACTCGTGTATGAAGTATACGAGTATTCTAAAATATTTATTAGAACAACCTAAATCCAAATAAATGGCTTAAGTGATGATAAGGCCGATAAATTAAAAATTATTTGTATTGGGTTTTGTATGGCGACACTCCCTTCCTTTCTTATCCATTTAATTCGTTCTCAGTTCTTACATACAGTGTTTAACTGCAATTATGTGGAATTCACTTTTAAAAAGAAGCGCAGGTCGACACTTCCTTCCTTTATTATCTTTCTGTTTCATTTTCAGTTACTGCATTGTGTGGCATTTTTTTCAAATATAAGCGCAGGTTATCGCTTTCATCTTTTCTAATCTTTGTAAATTAGGTATTAGATTCGTTGTTATAAAAGTAAGCTTGAGTAATTTAAGATGTTTTGCGCATATGTAACGTACGTCGAAGATGAATGAAAAATGAATAGGAGTGATTAGATGGATGTAATTGAAGGTTTGTTGTATGATGAATGATTTCGAGTATGATGAATAAATGAGCTTATATAGAGGGATCTATGAATATGGTTGAAGCGAAGGTGGTTTGTAGGATGACAATTTTTGATGTAACTGATGGGTAAATGGTTTATGAATGATGTTAGAGTTCGTGCTACTCTATTTTATAGGATACAGCTTGATGTTATGTATGTATGTATTTTGTCACTTATTTTTCTCCCTTTCTATATGAAGATTTTTTTTTAAGCATTTTAACTCAGTTCATCTCAACTCACTTATGAAGCCAAGTTGAAAGAGTACTAATCATCTGACATAAGTGCCCTTCTTATTATTACACAAAGACAATAGTTTTAGGAAGAAATAAATACTTTGGAAGAGACTATTATAGACCAAACGATAGTAATCTTCAGTCATTTAATTTTTCTACAGAATTACCGCAATGGTTCCTGGGCAACTCTATGAATTTTACGAATAAATGAAATTAATTGGATCATTACGTTATTCTAGTCTGCATGTGCAAGAAATTTTTAAAACTCATGTAGATGTCGATTTAAATATTGAAATACTAATAATATAGCAAATCATATAACAATTCCTACCTGTCAAAGTCTGTGAGGCGGGAAGAATCACGGAAGCCCTTGGCGAAGGGATTACTGTCGATCTTGAGTTTGGTGATGAGCTGATTCTGGTAAGCAGTCACGGCTGTGAAGACCGTTTCGGGGAAGATGTATGTCCGGTATTCTTCTTGCTCCAGGTCTTGTACTGACGTCGCGTGTTCTCGCCACTTCACCAGGTGGATGCGAGGCTGGTAACGGTGCATTGAGTTTAACACGATCTGCAACAACAAGAAGAAAGGAAGACATTAGTATTGAATCAATTTACATTTAATCTTTTTGTAAAAGAATAAGTAATAACCTTTGAGAAAAAAGATCTATATATAACCATGCCTTTTACCCATTACTAAGTGTGGCATTCTATTGCAATAGATTTCAGTAAGTGATATATTTATGAAGTGCTATTATCGGCTGTCAAATCATGGTTCCCGAAAGATGTTCCTGATGAAGGGATCACAGAGGTAATTTTAAAATAAATATAAATAAATATATCATAACGCCTTTTACCCATTACTGGGTGTACGGTAGCATATCTCGGTAAGTGATATATTTATACATATGAAGTAAAATTATTAGCCGTCAAGTCACGGCCCCCAAAGATGTTAGTAGAAGGGGAGTCACATAGGTTATGTACTATTGTGAAAATTGTTTGTCGGCTACGACTACGGTTCTCAAATTTATAGTCCGACTCGATACCATTGAACCATAATAATCATTTGATAGGGCAAAATAATTCAAAATAATAAATATTGTCTTCATTTTTATTCTACGGGAGGATAAACTATTATTAGTAGACTTAACTTTGTCTCATATTGATCGTGTAAAAACTCAAATTTATCTCTAATTTATAAAAATGAACAAGGACTTATTTGCTTTATCTATCAAAGTATATTATCAAGAGTGTTGCCAAGATTTCTGGTCTGGTTAGTCTGAGAGCGGTAATCATAGTCAGAATCTAAAATCATCTTCATGAAGATTTTGCTATCTTCTAGCTCAGTGGTATGAAGTCGGCATGTGGATCCTGAGAACCCTGGTTCGATTCCCACAGGCGACAAACAATTTTCATAATTTCAAAAGCTACCCCTGTAGGGTAACCGCACTTCACGCGCAAAATATATCACTTATCGAGATCTGCTTCGGCAGAGTGCCACACCCAGTAATGGGTAGAAGGCGTGATGATATATATATATATATTTTTATTGATTTTTGTGTAATCACTATATAGTCAGAACTGGACTGAATATTTGGATGAGCTCGAGCCGATTTAATTACTTTTTTCTAATTGTAATTTTTATAATTTTTTTTTTTAATCTTGTTAAATTATAGATCACCGGAAATTTCTCGATGTCCTTCCAGCTTTGACTATATTATGATATAAATAAGACGATAATGGTACCTATGAGTTTGTTAATAATTTGTTTTTGTCTTGTCTCACAATTCATCGTTATTGTGCGTGTTGTAAGTTAAGGGCGCACAATATTTGGAAGAAGGCAACGCGCGAGCAACGTGGGATGAGTTTAATTTGATTTCTCATCTGGTGGAAGTGAGGAGTGTAGAAGCATCACAACATCGCAAGAAGTGAGCGTGAGGCGGCCATTGCTGCGGTGAAACACGCCAATGGCGTCGGCGGTCGGCGGCGTCGTTGCCAGGCGACGCCGTGGGGCGGGCGGCCTGCCTCGCTCCCTCACGGCTCGCGATCGATCTAGTGCGCGCGACACTCACCACTACGAGTACACCTGAGTTCGCTCTCCAGCTCTTCAGTTCTACACCCCGTGGCGTTTTTATAGAGAGATCAAAACTTCAAAACATTGTGTCAGGCGCGCATCGCGACGAACCGAACGTATTATCACTTCCTTCCAAGAACGGACATAAATTATTACAACAAATAACGTGTTTTACCCAGACAGGTGCTTATAATAAAAATTTATTTCATTACCGCTGTTATTTTTGGGAGGTTGGTTTGGTTGTTTATGTGGAGAGGTGCGGTGGGCACGGTGGACACGGGCGCTGTGCACAGGTGACACGCGGGCCGTAAAACCGAGCAAGCGGACGCTGTACGCTGCGGGACGCCGACGACGACGGATTTCTCACTTGAGGCACACACGACACCAACAGCCCCAACTTAACTTACGAGACACGTTTCATGTTCTCCTCTTTATCTCTACAGACCCGTATTGCTCCTCAACACTTTCAGCTCGTTCCTGTAAATGTTGTCACACTCTACCAGACAGAAATACTAACTTATACTTATGAGACACAATTCCAACTGATACGGAATGCTGACACGAAATTATATTAAAGTTTATTTGAACATTTTCAGAATATGGTTTAGCTTAATTTGACTAATCCAAAATTCAGAATTAGATTAAACTTTTTTGAGAATTGGGATGTAAATGAATAAATTTGTAAGTGAAGCGAACACCGCCAAAAATACTTCAAATATATAAAAAAAATAAATAAATATATCATCACGCCTTCTACTCATTACTCGTTACCAGCCGTCAAATCACGGCCTCCAAAGATGTTAATGGAGGGGGAGCCACAGGAGTAGTATTAATGTGGCGAAAATGTTTATCGCCAGTGGGAATCGAACCAGAGTTCTCAGGATCCACAGGCCGGCATGATAACCACTCTGCCACCTACTCCATTAAAATATATTATATATTTTTCAGACGACCACTTATGAAAGTAACCATAACAACATCATAAACTACTACGGAAAGTTGCAAATAACATGCACTGATATGTTAGTATAATGTACACTTAGGATTATATTCAGCGCGACAAACTCAATATGCGAAAGTAGCTCACCGGACACTTGTAGCGCTCATACACACAGTATCAACCCCCACACCCTGTTACAATAACCGCCCAACCCAAAGCCACCCCGAATTGATTAGTTATCGACGCGCGTGTGATATCCCGGTCACTGCTCGCACGGTTCGCGCGAATTAATCAGCGATTAAAATGTATTCGCACCCCTTCCTCTTCACCCCTCCTCGCAACCCATTCGCTGAGTGTTAAAAGATATACTTAGACATCCTTTACACTTTCAATACCAACATGGTGACCACAAGTAATTTGTATTTGATTAACACACTATTTTTATTTTCTATATCGTATGCAATCATCGGATAGTTAACTGTTTTTAAATAATGAATGAGAAAATTTTTCTCAGGTTTAATATATCTTTCCTCTTTTTTGCCTTGTAGTATAAGCCATCTGATGGATATATCATATCGTATGTCTAAAAAAAATAAAACCATATACGTTGAACATAAGCTGCATTCCATTTGCCACTTAGTTCACTTAAATTAGTTCAGATAAATTCGACATATGATTAAATGAACTAAATCAAGCAAATTGATGCACTTATTGGGGTGAATTACTTCAAAGTAAGTTAGAATAAGTAATTCTAGAACTAGAAATAAGGCCAGCGAAGTAATCCAGCGAAATAAATAAGTAATCTGGTTCAGTAAATGTAAGTTAGATCTGATCCAAATGGCAAAAGGAATTTTTTTTATAAATGAAAGTGTCCGCTAAACAATCATGGTACTAAATTATAACAATACGAGGTGTGGCTATTAAATAACGAGACTGATGCCGTTTTAACATTTTATTTTGATTCCATACCTATTTACTTATTATCACTTTCAATATACACCCCTCCTCTATCCCTATAATGCACCATGCGAATCTTCTACTGTTCGAAACAGTACTGGAAGTCTTTTTCTATCAGCTCTTTCAGAACGTGTGCCGATTTCTCTTTCAAACTCAAATCTTGTTGCTATTAAGGCAAATTTCACCTTAGGAAACATATAGAAGTTGCACGGTGCAAGATCTGGCGAATAAGGCGGATGGCCCAACACTGGAATGTTGTACTTGGCTAGAAATCTCTTGACAGACATTGCGGAATCAGCCAGCGCATTGTTTTGATGGAGAAACCATGACTTGTCCTTTCACAATTCGGCTACTTTTTTCAATAAATTATAAGTTTCAGTAGCAGTTTTGCCAAGTTTCATGTGAAATTTCACAACAATTCGTTGCTCTAATGTTGCACTTAACGTTTTTTCGACGAAACAAAAAACAACTCTAATTAAAACAACTATACAGATTTGGTTACAGAAGCGATGGGTACTGCATTCGAAAGAGAAAGCTTCACACTAAAAAGTTGACGGTCGCTTGTATTTAGCGCATGCTTACTTCGTCTGTAGGAGCGTTAGTCTCGTTATTTAATAGCCACACCTCGTATTTCACTTATTAACACATCTTATTTACTTAATCTATTTAGATTAAGTAAATAATGAAATTAAGGGCCAAATTCAGAGTCGTCACTCACACTCATCTCATCCTCACCTCATTCTTAAAATCGAAGTAACTAAGGCAACTAACTCAATAATTTGCACAATTTGAGTTAGTTACCTTAGTTACTTCGATTTTAAGTGAGAGATGAGAATGAGGTGAGGGTGAGTCACGACTATGAATTTGACCCTTAAGATATTAATCAAGATAATTTAAGAACTATGATTGTTGGTGACAATTACTCTATAGAGATAATAATTGAAATTAGTAGGCGTTTTCATCGAAAGCATATTTAATTAATTTCTTGAATTTATGGCAGTAAAATGAGATAATCTGTACGTAACAACAAACGAAATACGATGTTGTTTTAGCAACCAATATTTAAATGGAATACATACACATAACATCACGCTATATGCTCGTAATGTTGTTGGGCCATACTTTGAGAAAGGATACTCTAATGAAGGATGTAATAGAAGGGACAGTAGAAGAAAAAGTTAAAGAGACGGTAGAAGGAGGAAGATGGTAGATTATCTGACAGAAGGAACAAGTAATGTAGAAATGAAGAGGCTGAGTATGAGTAGAAAAAGTTGGAGAAGGCATATAGGACCTGCGTTAAGCAGATAACTATTGATGATATCCCATCAAATCAAGTAGAAAGAACAGTTGAAAAAATTAACTGAACATTTATTAAAAATGTAAATGACAGAAATAAAATGTTCAGCAAACAAATGAATTGATGTAAATATTAAGCTATTTGACATAGAGCGTTTTCAGCAGGTTTTAAGTTTGAAAAATGAAAATGGTATATGGGAAAATTAGCAAGGCAAATGAAATAATTTGGAAGCAAGCTGTGCAGCAGTGTAGGCCTGTTTACAGAATAACCAGTAAGTAGAAAGTGTAAAGGTTCAATAATGTATGAGGTATCATCGGTAGGCAGTGAGATTTTTACACCTGAAAGTTATAACCTCGTCGGAGTCAGTCAACGGGGAGTAACCGATCAGCAGCTCTTGAGCTTGAGCAGCAACAGCGAGACCGGAGGCAATTCAGCGGTGGCGGTAGCAGATAATGCACTGTGACCGTATTTGGCTGATAGCCATTGAGATGCTGCACGCTTTAAAACGGTCGATAAAATCCACGACGTACGTTGCGAATCGTTCGGACGCTGCGCTCCTCACGTCATCGTAAAAGTTAAACAATGAAAATAAATAACTGTGGTAGCGCAGGCCGGTAGCAGAGGCAGGTATGCCAACCCATAAAACGCGAGAGTTACTGTTCGATGTGTCAGAGGTGTGACCCGACGCAAGCGCACTCGCTGTGCTCGCTGGATCCTGCGCCCGCGCACTGACTAATTCTCCGTGTCACTTGTGACTTATGTCGACGCTGTCCGCTTACACCACGGCCGCAGATAACGAGAACGTAAGGAATTGATATATGAACCGAAACGTCTGAACTGATGTTACTACATCCTGTTGTTCGGCTTCCATTCTTTGTTTCGCTTCACACTTTTACACACTATATCCAGTAGCTGGAAATTCGAAATGCCATTCCAACATTCTTTCAATCTACATATTGATGCTTTCAAGACAACCTGTACAAATATATATTACTCAGAAACAAACTGCTGTTCCGTTTCTAGATACTTGCATTTCCTACGCTGCTCAATAGGAACTACATATATTCAATTACAATACAGCTTATAGTGAAAATACCAAATTTGCCACAGTCGTCTTTTTCGAATATACTCAGCAACGTTCAAACTTTGTGAAACGAAATTTCACTCACTGGATT
The DNA here is from genome assembly GCA_911728475.2 of Pterostichus madidus. NCBI lineage: Eukaryota > Metazoa > Arthropoda > Insecta > Coleoptera > Carabidae > Pterostichus > Pterostichus madidus. The sequence goes on along the minus strand of OU452313.1, from coordinate 14,504,868 downwards.
ACTCTTGAAATACTCAAAGAACATCCACTCATCAGATTCATAAGTACAGTGGTGTGGTATTCAAATCCGGAGATCCCGAATTCGAATCCCACAAGCTAAATATATATGAACTACCACAATACCATCAATAAGTTCGGGCCTAATACTATAATTGGAATTAAGTTTCTGTTGTACAGAACAGAACAAATATCCAGGGTGCTCAAAAGGAATTGTTATAGTTGACAATACAATTCCAGAGATCTTTTTATTTCACAGTTGGCACAACGTCAGATAAAGGTGGAAATGTTATTTGACATTTCTAATAAATACAAATAGGTTATGTCAGGAGTCCGACAGCTAATAGAATTTTGACTTTTTAAGTAATAGAAATACTTTAGAAACAAATGTAATAATAAATGTACTTAAATTTAAATTTAAAATGTCACTGTCAACAACAGGAAATTAATTTATGTATCAGGCTTACCAATTTCAAGTAGTTTTTTTATTGCCAACTGTAACAATTCCTTTTGATCACTCTGTAGTATATTACATAACAAGCATCTAAAGTGTAAGATAACGTGCGAGTATACAAATTATAAAACGAGGCGCGCAGCGCCGTGTGATTTAAGTATACGAGCACAGTTATCAAACTTTCGAGCGAGTTATGTACACTATTTTTCAGACGACCACAAAATATTTCTAAAAAAAGATTACAAGAGCAATGTTGTTACACTTTGACAGCTGATGCGTTTTTGTAAGTAAGCGTTGACGTTTGACGTTTGAGGTGAGGTATTGTGATACCATCTGTACTAACCGTAATATCAAAATATTAAATAATGCTAAAATATTAGTAAATAAGTAATTATTAATTTTAAAAATAAGATTTATCTGTGCAAATGTGTTGAAAAATCGGCCAAAACTTCGATTTAAATAATAATACAAATTCTTTTCATTTATATTATTTTTTTATTTCATCGTAACGTCATCTGTTATCAATCAGTGGAACTTCACCTGATATGTTAGAAGTGTGCGTTATACTAACATATCAGTGTATGTTATTTTCAAATTTCCGTAGTATTTTATGATGTTGTTATGGTTACTTTCATAAGTGATCGTCTGAAAAATAGATAAATAAATAAGTAGTCTTTGTCAAACATTCTCATCCTAACACATCAGTCTTGCTTCAATCACATTCATAGTTCCCTCTATATAAACTCATTTATTCCTCACACTTGAAATCTTTCATCACGCAACAAACCTTCAATCACATCCATCCATTATTACGCTTCTCTACACATGTTTCATTAATCTTTCATTCGACATTTAACATACTCAAATCATCTCAATTTGTTCTAACAACGAATCTAAAAAGAAAAGAAAGGAAGGACTCGTCGTTCTGAGCTTGATTTTAAAAATAAATTGTAAACAATTGCAGTTAAACACTATATAGTAAGAACAGATAATATTTCTAAAAGAAAAGAAGGGAGTGTCGTCATGGGTTACGACTGTCCGTAATTGATTAATCACCAACCTATATGAATACGAAAAAATGAGTAGATTTAATTAACTTTTGCTCCATAAACGATGGCTTCTCCGCCTCCAATCAAATATGGAATTAAGCAATAATTAATAAACCAGCATGGGATACTTTTTCTAGTTAATTTGAAAGATGAAACGAGAGCGTTTCACCGGAAGCAGTGTTGAGAAATCGTCGGTAAACTCGTCACAATTAATTTCCATCTCCGCGGACAGAGTTACATATTACTCGATGGTCGTTAGCGCCAACTCTCAGCAACACTCGAACATTCAGCGCGTCGTGAAAGTTGGCACTCAGCCGATCAATAAAAATATAATTTACAACAGGATTATCATTGCGCACTCCATGTAAACCAGCCTTTAAATACACTAATTAATTGCAAACTTCATCCCAAAGAACTGAAGAATACTTGCCAATGAATCTACAGCCAAAATGCCTCGCATTTTGTAAAGTTCTTTGGCCTGGGAATGGTTTACAATTATCCAACAAATTTTCAACCAGGTAATTAAATTTTATTAGGCTGTAATTAATATTAAACATATGTTTAAACATTAAATTGTATTAGGTGAATATATTTGTAAGATCTATTAGTCACTGTCAAAAAGATTTTCGTTGTAATATGTACATACATGAATATATAATCGTGCGTATCCACATTTGGAAGTGACAGAGATCTTATATTCAAGTATTTTGGATAAGAATGCAATTAGATAAATGATATTCTGTTATGAAATCTTTCAATACTATTTCAAAATAGTTTTTTTTGTGTACCTCGAGCAGAAAGTAGTGTATTGCCGCTCGCGCATGGAAATTGTTGATCGAGGTGTAGCAAAGAGCAACAATCATGCAAGAGCGGCAAGGAGACTTTCTGCTTGAGATACACACAATATTATTTCTACGACCATTTAGAAATGCTTGAAAAAGAATTTAATAATTATTTGTATATTAAGAGCGTAAAATAATTCTTTGTTAGTCGAGCACAATAAATGCAGCGCTAGCCAAAGGCGAGAGCTGCAATAGTGTAATTTTTTCTAAGATTGTATCTTAAATTATTAAAAAACGTATACGTACTGAAAATAAATTAGTTCTGTCTCTATAACAAGTTTCTGTTTTGTTTGTATCTCTGGTAACTATATAATGTTTTTCGCGCATTGCTATTGAAAATGCCCGCAAAAATAACTATTAATATATCTTTTTCGCGCGTTGCCATTATAAACGTGCGATAATAGTGTATTACATAACAAGTATCGAAAGTGTAAGGTAACGTGCGAGTGTACAAATTGAAAAACGAGGCTCGTAGCGCCGAATCCGGAGATCCCGAATTCGAATCTCACTCAAGCTAAAAATATATGAACTACCACAATACCTCAATAAGTCCGGACCTTATACTATAATTGGAATTAAGTTTCTGTTGTACAGAACAGAATAAATGTAGTATATTGCATAACAAGCATCGAAAGTGTAAGATAACGTGCGAATGTACAAATTGAAAAACGGGCCGCGCAACGCCAAGTGATTTAAGTACACGAGCACAGTTATCACACTTTAAATTATTATTATTTTTCAGACGACCACAAAATATTTCTAAAAAAAGTTTACAAAAGCAATATGCGTTTTTGAAGGTAAGCGTTAACATTTGTCGTTTGAGGTTAGTTGTGGTGATACCAACTGTACTAACCGTAATATCAAAATATTTAATAATGCTAAAATATTAGTAAATAAGTAATTATTAATTTTTTAAAATAGAATTTATCTGTGAAATGTGTTGAAAAATCTGCCAAAACTTCTATTCAAATAATAATACAAATTCTTTTCAGTTATTTTATTATTTTCTTTCATCGTAACGCCATCTGTTCTCAATCACTGGAACTTCACCTGATATGTTAGACGTGTACATTATGATAACATATCAGTGTATGTTATTTTCAACTTTCCGCAATAGTTTATGATGTTGTTATGGTTACTTTCAAAAGTGGTAATCTGAAAAGATATTTTTCGATTGCTCCGCAGAAAACGTCAACTTTACGTTGACAAATGAGAGCGTAATTGCCAACTTTTCATAGCAACCGTAGAAAAAATAATTTTTGGCAGTTTTTCTGTTTGGAAATTCGGGCGACAGTTTTCATATATCCATGAATACGATGAATCACTTTTGTACTACCGCTCAGTAAGCGGCAAATGTCAAATTTCTGCTTTCAAGTGGCAGTAGGAAAAGTATATTTTCTGCTCGGTCGTAGAAAAAGTTTATTGTACAAGTTCCTCACGGTTGTCTACCAATAGGAAACATAAATTGCGGTGTAGAGTGTACGCCTCAAAGAAAACAAATCATACAAATGTTCGCAACAATAATCCTCATAAATTCAAGTACATTACACAGCTAAAACTAAATTTAATTCAATTGCAGCAATCAAGCAATCTAGATTGCACCAACAAAAGAGCAAAGCTCCCGACAGCAGTCAGCTGTCAATCATACGCTTGCTATTCCGTCACGTCACACCACAGTTATGTCAACAATCAACATGAAGTAACACCCAGCACGCCTAAAGTTCAAATGTTCATGGTTTGTCCCCTGCTGAGACAACGTATGAGCAGGGATTGTTCTCGACGCAGTAGGCAACGGAATGGAGTTGATGCTGGACTGTTTGAGTGTTTAGTAAGCCTAATCAACTAACTAGTTAGTTAACGTTAGCGGTTTGGGCTGAAGTTTGGCTACCGTGATTGAAACGATCCATCAAGATTTATATCGGACCTGAACTTTGCAGATTATGTGACGTCATTACGTTGTGACGGAACGGAAATGGGGACTTACTTTTACCAGAGGAAACTAAAGATTTTTTAGAAACTAACATTTTTGAAGCAAAGCTACGGCTACCACTACTCTTTAAAAGCTCGATTTATAATTTTTTTTAGCTAATTCTGAATTTTGGTGAGCTCATCTTACTCTAGTCTAGTTTAAACTTATTTGAGAATATAGTTTGAGAATTGGGCTGTAAAAATGTAGGAAACTACAGCTATATTTTACAGAAAATAGTGAAGCTACAACTAAAAATTAGTGATAAAGCCGGAGTTAAATTTTGAAGCAACTCTCTACAGTTAACATGTTAGAGCCTGTAACAAATAATTATTTTGCGTGGGTTTAAACTTATTCAGAAAGTAGCTGAAGCCTCAAAAAGTAGCTTTAAAAACACAAAATTTAGTTTGGAGCTACAAAAAGTAACTTTAAGAAGTAGCTTCAGTTGTTAAGCTACAAAAATTAGGCATTTTAAAAAAACGCTCAGTTATATTGTAAAAGGTTTTTCAATTTTGTTTGTTTTAGTGTATAATTGAATACATCCAGTTGTTTAGAGAAACACTGGTAAGTAGTTAGGCATTTTATATTTATTTTAATATCAATCATGTTCTTGGCAAGGCTCGCTTCGCTCATGTTTTAAAAAAAGCCCACAGAATGCACGCTCCCCACAAGCAAACCCCGATCTTTGTTTATAGTAAAATTTACAAAATTGTCTCCCAGATTATCTCTAAAATAGTCATCTTCCGAAAATGTATAAAATGCCGAACTACTTTCCAAGGTTTTTTTTTTTTTAAACGACTGGATGTCATAAGTCATATTCTAAAACAAACAAAATTAAAGAACCTTTTACAATAAAACTGAGATCTATTCAGCGTTTTACAAAACGCCTAATATTTTCAGTCGAATTGTAAAAATTCTGTTTTTACTCCTCATTTTGAAATTTGCCAAGTCTTTTAGAAAACGACTAGGCGATTTATAAAGCTACTGAATTTATAATTAGCCTACGATAGCTTTTTTTTCATATGTAGCAAAGCTCTATAGCTATTGCTAAAGTAATTGTAGGTAAACTATAAAAGAAGCTAGCTATTGGACAGTTCTGTATTGGAGAACATTCCAATTTTTCATTATTAATATTATTAACAGAATGACGAAAAAGATAAAAAGAACTACATAAAAACATAGATGACAGTTTCACTAAAAATATTTCGATTCTGAGAATGAAATGAATCAAGTTTATTCCTGGATTTTAGTTCTGAAATTTTAGATGGTAATTTCGTAGATAGCTATGTCATTCATAATAAATAATCAAGTTTAATAAATATATAATTTTTTGATCGCATTTGGTCAATCATAATGATCATCATCATTATCATTATTAAAAATTAGTACTGACAATTCCGTGTCTCCTTGATGTCAATTTGAGCACAAATCATCAAATAATTTTCATAAAATTACCTAAATCCTCATTAATTGCATTTCACACAAATTAACAACGTAATGTGAACATGTAAAAAATGACATAATCGTTGTCGACCATTAGCGGACAACAAATTAATACCAAATATATGGCTGGGGCGCTATGCACAACACGCACATGAATAAACAATCACGAGGGATTTTATATGCACGCAGTTGGCAGATTTCAATTGTGCGATGTTGCCACTGTTGCCGGCTGGACTGGACCCCCGGTATCGGGTTTAATCCAACAATTTATCGAACGGTGGCCAGACTAGCAGCATGTTCAGCATGTAAAATCGTACTACACATAAATTGTTATCGTTTTGCACAGCACATTGGAGAGATTTCAAATGTTAAGCGAGATAAATATTTCATACTCTTCCTCATATTTTAAAATCGAAACAAAAAGCTGTTTATTATTATTACATACATACATACATACATATCTTCACGCTATATCCTAACAAATGGGGTAGCAAGAACTCTAAAATCACTCATAAAACATTCACTCATCACACTCATCAAACAATCAGCCCTCGTCAAACATTTTCATCTAAACAAACCACCCTCACTTCAACCACATTCATAGATCACTCCATATAAACTAATTCATTTATTACATTCGAAATCATTATCACACGACAATCCTTCAATCACATCATTCCTATTCACTTATCATTCATCTTCTTTCTTCAACGTACATAACATATGCATAAAACATCTCAAATTACTCACGTTTACTCCTAACAACGAATCTAATAACGAAACTAACTACGAATCTACAAGATTAGAAAAGATGAAAGCGTAGCCTGCACTTGTATATGAAAGGAAGGTCCACATAATGCAGTAACTGAAAATGAATCAAAAAGATAAGAAAGGGAGGGAGCGTCGCCCTGCGTTTGTTTTTGAAAGTGAATTTCACACAATTGCAGTTAAACACTCTACGTAAGAACTGAAAACGAATTAAAAGATAAGAAAGGAAGGGAGTGTCGCTCTACGCTTGTTTTTGAAAGTGAATTCCACACAATTGCAGTGAAACACTCAGTGTAATATCAGAAAACGAATAAAAAAGATAAGAAACGAAGGGACTGTCGTAATTATTATTATTCATTATCATATTTCGAATGGATACTAGATAAGTTTAACAGGCTCTTGCCTAGAATTAAAGAAGTCTATCTAATAAATAGGCTTATTCTATTTGTCATTTGGATCAGATCTAACTTACATTTACTGAACCAGATCACTTATTTATTTCGTAGATTACTTTGCTGACTTTATTTCCCGTACTAGAGTTACAGATTACAATTTACTTTGAAGTAATTCATCCTAATAAGTACATCAGTTTGCTAAATTTAGTGCATTTAGTCATGTTGCCTAATTTATTTTAACTGATTTAACTAAGTGGCAAATGGAATAGAGCTGTAGTCAAAATTGGCATTTGTGGTTTGCAAAATACTCCGTCAATAGCAACGGTCTGCAAAGAGCCCCATTGCTTCAAAGAGCCTTGATCTGCATTTGTTCAATTTCTGTCAAGAAATGACGTTCAAAACTTATTTTTTATTTATAATAGTAAGATAAATTTCCAAAATAAAAACTCGATATATGCTCCCTATATTTTACATTCGAATTTATGTAATGAATCAAACAATTATGGGATAGGTGATTCAGTAGTATCGAGTCGGCCAGTTAATCCTGCGAACCCTGGTTCGATACCCACAGTCGAAAAGCCTTTTCACCACATTAAAATTATCCCTGTGGCTGTCCCACTACTAACATCTTCGAGGGCCATGATTCGATCGCACTTTACGCGCATAAATATATCACTTAGCGAGATCTGCATCGGCAGAGTGCCACACCCAGTAATGGGTAAAAGGCGTTATTATATAATTATTTATTTTTTTATAATGGAAATACTGTTATCAGAAAATAAGTCTAACTCAGGCTGTATTCTGCTTTTGAATACATAACTAATTCTTGATTTTTACAAAATATTATATTATTACGCTGTACAACAGAAAAAAGGAAATTACAAGACAGTTTAGTGGACTCCGAACCATTTGGACAGTTCTTACATAGAGTGTTTAACAGTAATTGTATGGTATTCACTTTCAAAAACTAGCGCAGGGCGACACTCCTTTCCTTTATTATCTTTTTGCTTCATTCTCAGTTACTGCATTGTGTGGATTTTTCTTTCATATACAAGTGCAGGCTATCGCTTTCATCTTTTCTAATCTTTGTAGATTCGTTGTTAGATTCGTAATTAGATTCGTTGTTTAGGAGTAAGCGCAATAGAAAGAAAATGAATGATAAGTGACTAGGAGTGATTAGATAGATTTGTTGTATGATAAATGATTTCGAGTGTAATAAATAAATGAGTTTATACGGAGTGATCTATGAATGTGGTTAAAGTGAGGGTGATATGTTTGGATGAGAATGTTTGAACTTTGAAGAGTACTGATTATTTAATGAATTTAACGAATGAATGTTTTATGTATGATTTTAGGGTGTGTGCTACCCCATTTGACAGGATATAGCGTGATGATATGTAAGTATGTATGTAACTTTGTACTCTTCACATCTCGTTTGTAACATGACAGGACAACCATGATTTTCCAACTCTACAACTACCCATTGAAAATATAAAACAAGTTATAACCGTTCAAAATGAATTTTCAATTCGTCTGATTAGCAAGCAGGATTCAAATAGATATCCTCATTATAGTCGCAGTGCGCGGCAATAGAATATATCGAAGTGATCACACATCACACTATCCACTACCCACTCTGGGGAGTGTCTGGGGCAAAGCCGCGGTGGTCTGCCCCCCGTGGCGTCCTCGGCGACAATTTGTGTAGCGAGGTGATCACGGCTCACGGCGACATTCCACGCGCTCGGAGCCATTATCCACGCACAGGTAGTGCAGCCTCGAGCCTCGTAAACCATCACACCTCGCGCACTCCAAGCACTTCATCCTATCCCATATCGGATAAGGATATTTGTTCCTGCTACGTTTCTACATCTTAACATAGTCTCTGTTTTAGTCTTTATTTTTGGTTTTTTGTTTCTGTTTATGTCGGAAAAATTACAGCCATTTCCAGCTCTTAACATTAACATAACCTTAATTCATTATTATAATAAAGGTTTGTTCACTTCAATGACGTATAATACTAGACGAATTATGCCTTATTCAAGTCAACGAAGTGTTGTGAAGCAGAAAGGGATGAAATAACTTGGTGGTGAGGCGGGTGCGCGGCAAAGAGCGAGTACACTTTGATGTTATGCAAGTTGCAAACATTTGTGTACTTATTTTTATATTCAATTACTTACTTTTCATACATCAAAGTAAAGGTTAGTTTTTGTCATATTAAGTGTTTTGTATACGCACTTTTGTATTTAAATAAATAAAATGCTCGCGCCTGATAACTGTCATCAACATAAATGCAACCTGCATAACATCAACTTGTAGTTATTCTATCCCTTTCTGCTTCACAACAAACGCCGTTGTTATCCGTCTAGTTATGTTTTATCTGGGGTTCACTTAAATGAGAAAATAATTGTATAACCAGAATATTTCAAATATAAAATAAATAAATAAATATATCATCACGCCTTTTATCCATTACTGGGTGTGGCACTGTGCCGAAGCAGATCTCGGTAAGTGATATATTTTTGCGCGTGAAGTGCGGTTACCAGCCGTCAAATCAAGGTCCCCAAAGATGTTAGTGGTGGAGGAGCCACAGTGGTAATTTTAAATTGGTGAAAATGTTTTGTCGGCTGTGAGGATCGAACCAGGGTTCTTTGGATCCACAGGCCGACTTGCTACCATTGTGTCATTACTCCATAATATAGTAATTTAAATTTCAAAATTGATATTTATATTATTAAAATATGATTAAATTGCAATTATAAAATTAAAGAAAAGAAATAAATTTTAAAATGACAGCGACTAAATAATTTGTTTTTGACTTGCTAGTTTTGTTGTTGCTATTAATCCAGTAATTTTTTCTCAGTTGAAATTATTACTATTTTTATTTATAATTGGATTGTATTGCTTTATATCTCTCGCTCTTGGGTTGGAAAATGAAACAGCACCTTCGAGAAGAAATATCTCACTTTCTCCTTTGAATAAAAAGTATGTGATAGATGGCTCAGTGGTATTGAGAACCTTGGTTCAATTTTCATAGCCGACAAACAATTTTCCTCACATTAATATTACTCCTGTGACTCCACATCCGCTAACATCTTTAGAGGCCGCGTTTTGACGGCTGGTTACCGCACTTCACTTCACTTATCGAGATCTGTTACGACAGTGTGCGACACCCATTAATGAGTAAAATGCGTGATGATATATTTGTTTTTATTTATTTAAATGAAAAGTAGTTGGTGTCGGACAGACGTTGTTTGTCGTTTGTGGGAATCGAACCAGAGTTCTCAGGATCCACAGGCCGACTTCATACCACTGAGCTAGCCACCCCATTATATAAACTATCTATAACATAGAAGGAAATTTCTTTACTTGGAAAGTAATATTGTGAACATAATATAATTTAAAATACACATCAACACATTTTTTTAAATCTCCAAAAAAATTAATAGTCACCTTGTTTCTTTCACCTACTTAGCAATAAAACAATAAGCAGGTAAAGTGAATGCTTAAAAAAATCCTATTATTCAGATTAAGCAAAAATTATAATGAAAACTTGTGACAGAGAAACGCCATTTTGGCTATTGTCGCCACTGTTAACTGAATAGCAGTTGTTATCTGCCTAACCTCGTGCCTAACAATATCTGATAAGAAAATCAATTTTTCTGCATTTACATATTACAAAATGGAGTTTGAAGATTGATATAGTATGGTCACTGACAAACTATATACAGACGTCTAACTAAACTATTCAAATAGTAAGGCTTTTTATCAACAAAATTTGTAATAGTATGTTCTAATAAGTCAAGTCATAGTGTGGCCATCAGCAGTCAAATTAGTGACGAGAGAGCCACTGGGATAATTTTATTGTGTTGATAATCATAATTTGAAAAAGCTATCCCTGTGGCTCCTCCACCACTAACATGTTTGGGGGCCGTGATTTGATGACTGGTAACCGCACTTCACGCGCAACATATATCACTTACCGAGATCTGCTTCAGCAGAGTGCCACACCCAGTAATGGGTAGAAGGCGTGATGATATATTTATTTATTTTATTTATAATCATGATTAGGCAATTTTATAAATTATTATTTAGCCATAATTGATCTTTCATATTAAAATAAATAAATATATTAGAACACCATTTATCCATTATTAGGGGTAACACGTTGCCGCAGCAGAGGCGTGTAAAGTGCAGTTACTGGCCGTCAAATTACGGCCTCAAGATGTTAGTGGCGGGTGAATTACAGAAATAATTTTTTAAATAGTAATCTTCTAGTTTTTTCTTTTTTCACGTGTTTACCCTGAACTCCAATTCTCAACTTAAATTATGATTGTTGTAGTTTACATCGACACTCTTGGTGAGTTAATTGTTTAATTAATAAATGACTAAAAATTCTTTAATGGTTACAATATTATTGTTTTATCTTTAAACCTGAAGATGGCTATAACCTTAGCCGAAACATTGTCAACAAATCTTCAATAAATGATTTACAACTTAAGACTATGTCCATTACTATTTTTCCTCCAATTAATTTGTAGTTCTGGAGGAACCTGCATTGCAGCGCTAATATCGGTTATTAGTTCATGAATGATAATTTAGGTCTTGTGTATTTACAATTTATATTCAATTTTCAATTAATTTCTTTTAAAATGAATTATGTATTTTGAAATTATAATTCCTTAACTATAAAATAAAAAAATAAATATATCATCACGCCTTCTACCCATTACTGAGTGTGGCACTCTGCCGAAGCAGATCTCGGTAAGTGATATATTTTGCGCGTGAAGTGCGGTTACCAGTTGTCAAACCACGGCCCCCAAAGATGTTAGTGGTGGAGGAGCCACAGGGGTAGTTTTAGAAATTATGAAAATAGTTTGTCGCCTTAACTATCAGTATCCTAATTTAACTAAATCGACATTAGGGCTGCAATATAGATTCGTCCAAAATTACAAATGTCTTGATATAAACGCTGCTATTTTAATACATTTACTTAGAAGTCTGTAAATATTTTGTTTATGGTATAAACAATGAGATTTTTTTACAGTGTGGCCATCAGCAGTCAAATTAGTGACGAGAGAGTCACTGGGATAATTTTATTGTGTTGATAATCATGATTAGGCAAGTTTCTAAATTATTATTTACCCATAAATGATCTTTCATATTTATATAATAAAATAAATAAACATATTAGAACACCTTTTATCCATTATTAGGGGTAACACGTTACCGCAGCAGAGGCGTGTAAAGTGCAGTTACCTGCCGTCAAATTACGGCCTCAAGATGTTAGTGGCGGGTGAATTACAAAAATAATGTTTAATGTAGTAGAAATAATTTTGTTGGCTTTGGGACGCTAACTCGAGTTATCAATATTGTACCTTATATTTGCTATCGCATATGTGGGAATTTTGATAATCAATCAAATACTTTATGAATGACAATAGTACAATTGCTTTTGTTTGTTATGTGAGAAATCGCAGAAAAACAGTGTAAGTCTTATTAAAAATTTAGACAAAGTGGCCTCCGCCAGGGTCTCGTAATATTGCCAGACTCCGCTACGGCGACCTTTATTACTCGACCCGAAAACTTCTACATATTTTTAGTCCTAAAGAAACAAATAATTATACCTATGCCACTGGTCAGATATCAATAGCGTCTACTTTATTTTATTTGAAACGTTTTTTCTTGATATGTAATAATTTACAAATTATTTAAAAATGATATAATTATTATACAAAATCAGTTTTTCTCCATTATCTACTAACCTAGAATAGAAGTTTTTGGGAAAACAAAAACACATTTGAGATGGTCTCTTAAATGTGCACAAAAAATTTTCCTTCAACTGTGCTATTTCTTTGTTATTATGTAACTATTATTGCCTTGGTTACGTATGGAAAGTAGATGAATGCAGACCAAGTGCGTTTCTGTAAGCAAAGAAACACTAGTGCGGAAAATGCTTCGTTACGTAACTATCAAAAAAAAGTTGTTTTGAGAGCGATTTAAACAGACGCTTATGGAGGAAGAAGATACGGTGAACCAGCGCTAGTAAATATGCAGTAGTATATTTTGACGTATATAAACATAACCTTAAATTGCAGTATATCTAATCAGTAGACAACTAATAAAAAGAACCGAACGAAGTAAAATATATCGATAAATGGTTTTATTTAAAGAGTAAGGGAAATACATAATATTTATTGTTTGTGTATATTATTAACACAGTTGTTACAGTTGCTTATATTGACATAATGTAAAGTGGAAACTGTTGTACTGTCTAAAGAAACATTGATTTCTTCCGTACCTGTTTATATTATTAACAGCAGCAGCAGGTTGATTGTCATTGACGAAAATAGATGCAACATAGCATGATCCGGAGCTTCAATTATCTTTGAAGGTATTTATGATAAAGAAGAATCACTCACTGTACTATTCCAATCTAGATGATTTTGAAGAAATTATCTTGAAGTTAGTGAAATATTTTTAAATAACGTAGAACAATGTGCAAGCAATCAACAAACAAACCATAGCAACGCCGTAAAACATCGTTCTCGTGTAATATCATTAGAATTATATAAATTTTGATAATATTTTAGTGATTTACTAAATCGCACAGTTGTAGGAAGAATGTTGTTTATAACACGTGCCGAAAAAGGTTACGTGCTCGTGCAGATTACCGCACTTGCACGAAACAAACATTTATCGGCACTTGTTATAAAAATAACTATTAACCAAATCCGTAACTTTTATAGTTTCGAAAGGTTAGTAACGATAGTTTCTCGAAATTGAAACATCTTTTAATAAAGAGTATAATCTCCCAGTCCGATATGGGACAGGCCGAAGTGGAATGACACGAACCCCGACACCTTGCAGTGCTGACTGCAGCATAGCGTGCCCACAGAGCCCAGCTGGGGAACTCGTGGGGCATCGAATACAAACAATCATTCTTATGGACGGGAGATTTTTTGTTAGGATGTTTTGGTATTTGTTATGCGCTTTGTTGTTATGTAAAGAATTTACTAAATGATGAAGTCCTGCAGGCTGACTGAATATAGATTGATTTGAATATTTTTTCTGAAAGCTTTTCGACTAAACGATTGTTTCTAGGAATTTTAAGATGTCACTAACACTAAGGAATTCACTTCTTTCTAGGGTTGTTGATTTTTCGAATATTCGAGACTTCGAATGTTCGGATTTATTGAACCTTCGAATTTAGATTCGAATTGTGAATCTGGATCCTATCGTGAACACGGCATGTTGATATGAATTATTTTCAGAATAAACTCATTTGCAGAGTTTTGTATTAATTCATAAGTAATTATTATTAATTATTATTATTTGCCAAATTAATTCAATTTAGACTTAAAATTTCGCTACACTGTCAAAAACGTTTTAATTAAGTCGTTTTTGTATCCTTTTTATTCTCATTTTAAAACGTTTTACTAAAAGTCCGTAGCATTTAGATGGGCGGTAAGAGAATAGATGTCTTAATTAAGACGCATAAACTTGCAGAGTTTTTGCAGGATACTTCGCCGAGTTTATTATTTAATTCGTGGCCGACTTTTCGCGAATTGTGAGTGAGCATGTTTGGAGATGACAGATGGCGTTAATTCAGAGACAAAAATTCGAGAATTCGAAACTTTGAAAAATTCGAAGCTTCAAAAAATTCGAAAATTCGAAAATTCGAAGTTTCGAAGTTTTTCTGATGAAGTTCAAAACATTCGAATGTTCGAACGTTCAGAAATTCGAACTTCGGTGGAAATCAATGACTCTACTTCCTTCTCTATGGTCTAGTCACTTTGAAGAGCATCACAGACAATTTTGACGATAAATAATGAACTATACAAAAACATAAATGAAGATAGACATAATTTCATCACAAAAAATAATATGACTTTGTTTCAGTTTTATTCAAGATATATTTGATTTATTTTAATTTTTGTTTTTAATAATTCGATGAGGATATACTGTGTAATAGCAATTCAATTCTGTTTTCCATTAGGATAACAGATGTAACATTAAGATTTACATATTTCTGTAATAATTGATTACTCCAAGTATGGGCAAAGACAAAAGACTGTAACTGTGTAACAAACAGCTTAGTTATTCATTAGCTTTTACTTTTAAATTCTTGTTTACTGTACTCATATTTTATGTAGGTAATTTTGTTTCTAAAAACTATTACTAGAAATATATAAATATTATATTACTATTATGTATTCCATACAACAGTTTCTAATTATCTTGACCATTTGGCACCACATGTTTTTAGTTATCCTGCATTTCTAAATTATATTGCTGACAGATACTTTTGAATTGAATTAAATAATTTAAAAACGTCTGACAACAAAATAGTCTTTATTGATCATACTTTCAAATGCGTATTTATCATTAACTACGTTTTAAATTTAGACTGCAATGTTAATATCCCATAATTGATTCGCTGTTGTTTTTCTTAAAGTAGATTGATAATACAGGCCCTGAAGATAATTTTAAAATACAGTCGATTTCGGTTAAGTAGGCTATCGGTTAATTGGAGCAGACACTTAATTATTATGTATATTAAAGAACAGAAACAAAACGATAAAATAATAAGAATTTGTTTTCCTTATTTGGAACCCCATATCGTTTAATTAGGACGGAGAATAAAATAAAATAAATAAAAATAAATATATCGTCGTCACGCCTTTTAGCCATTACATGGGTGTGGCACTCTGCCGAAGCAGATCTCGGTAAGTGATATATTTATGCGCGTGAAGTGCGGTTACCAGTCGTCAAATTACGGCCCCCATGGATGTTAGTGGTGGGGGAGTCACAGAGGTAGTTTTCAAATTGGTGAAAATGTTTTTCGGCTGTCGGGATCGAACCGGGGTTCTTAGGATCCGTAGGCCGACTTGATACCGGTGAACCATTACCGCATGAATAAAATAAATATATCACGCTTTTTACCCATTATTGGGTGTGGCACTCTGTCGTACCAGATCTCGGTAAGCCATATATTTTTACGTTTACAAGCCATCAAATCACGGCTCTCGAAGATGTTAGTGATGAGGGAGCCAAGGAGGTAATTTTAATGTAGAGCAAAGTTTGTCAGCCGTGAGAATCGAACACCGACTCGTAAATACACAGGTCGACACGATACCATTGAGCCATCTACAGTCAATCTAAGATCCAAATATGTATCAAAAGTAGTATTATTCGAACTTTAAATACACTTAGGCAAAAATCTAGCAGGTAGAATAAAGTTCTTATTTTATTTATCTTAATTAAAATTCTAATATAATAAAAAGATTTAAAGTATATTCCTATTTAATAATAATTTTCAATAAAATAATGAATTTTTATAAGTATTTTTGTTTTGGTAAAATAACATTCGTGTTACCCTGCAATTAATTTCCGCTCTAGAGCAGGAAAACTAATTTTCTTCACTATTTCGCCAGAAGAAATTTGAGTTTTCTGCGTATGTTGTGAAAAAAATAGTTATTTATTATACAAGTGTTTTATATACCAATAAAACACAAGTGTAATACAAAATTTTATCCACAACTCATAATTATAGGTATCGAAGAAGATTGGTCGTAACGTTTAACGTTGATTCATTTATACATAAGCTGTATTCCATTTGACACTTGATTCACTTAAATCAGTTCAGATAAATTTGCCACATGATTAAATGAACTGAATTAAGCATTCTGATGCACTTGTTGGTTTGAATTACTCCAAAGTAAATTATAATCAATCATTCTAGTACAGGAAATAAAGTCAGCGAAGTAATCCAGCGAAATAAATAAGTGATCTGGTTCAGTAAATGTAAGTTAGATCTGATCCAAATGGCAAATGGAATACGCCTAAAGTTTCTCAAAATACGGTAGAACATGAAGTGGTTGCTAAGTAACAAGTTGTTTACAGTAGCTGTATTCCATTTACCACTTGGATGACTTAAATCAGTTCAGATAAATTAGACAACATAACTAAATGAACTAAATAAAGCAAACTGATGCACTTATTGGGATGAATTACTTCAAAATAAATTAAAATCAGTAATTCTAGTGCTAGAAATAAAGTCAGCGATGTAATCCAGCGAAATAAATAACTGATCTGGTTTAGTAAATGTAAGTTAGATCTGATCCAAATGGCAAATGGAATACACCTAGTGTTTTATGGAATCTAAAACACTAGTGTTTTATGAGCCATATAATTCAACTGAAATCAGTGTAATAATGTCTTTATTATTTATGAGTTGTGGATACATATTTTTAACATAAATACATATTTAAGAAATTTATATTTTTTTATTCGAGTATATATATATTTTTATATTTGGGACATCCATTACCTTCAGCTCAATTAACTGGCACCGATTGTTTCGATTTATTTAATTAATATATGCACGTTGAACACATTTACATATATGAATGATCGATTAGTCAAAGAAATTATTGAAATTTGCAAGAACAAGAATTGAATAAAACTGGGACGTAGGTGATCAAGATTTTTTAATTGCTTGTTTACTTGTTACTTAGTTACTTTTTTCTAATTACATTTGGTTAGTTATTATTTTGTATTATCCTGACGAAGGTAGGTACACAAAATAACAGTACTTAAACCAAAATTTGTTTTAATTATTAAATATGAATTCTAAAAACGTTTTTCATAAATAAAATTTGCATCTTATAATGAACATTAGAATGCTTTCATATCCCGTATTAAGAAGGAGGAACCATTTGACTTGCTTCCAAAATAGAGCAAGATAAAATAAAACAATTATCTCCTCGCAAAACATGTGTTCCTATTATTTTCATACACCTTTATACAGTAGGATGCGGGTAAAACATCGACTCACCTGTCCATTCTTATCCATCTCGTTGTTGGTGAGCTTGACCTTCTCGAAGGAAACGACCTGTTTGCGGAGCTGCTCGCCAGAGAATGGTGAGTCGGGGTGAGCGTAGAGGCGACAAGGCGCAGGCGGGTCAGCCTTGCCCGCCACCAGCCACGAACTGCGATGGTACGCATAGCGGTAACGCTTGTTGTCGACGGGGACGATGTCCAGCAGCACTGCGTATCGTTGTTCCGGCCGCACCCCCGTGAACGAGACGCGCAGTGTCGGGAACATGCGCCTGCAACAGAAGCGGCGTGAACGCACACATTGTAATGATCTGACAGAGGAACACATACTTTATTTTAGCATTTTTCTCATTAAAATAAACAAGGTATTGAGACAAGTATTAAATATTAGTTTTCGTCTATAATCGAGAATTAAAACGAGACATATTTAGAAAGATGAATAAAAGTGATTAGATAGATGTAATCGAAAGTTTGTTGTATGATGAATGGTTTTGAGTGTGATAAGTAAGTTTATATAGAGGGATCTATGAATGTAGTTGAAGTGGGGGTGGTGTATTAGGATGATTATTTTTTGACGTTTCTCAAAACCAATGAAATGCTTTATTGTATGTCACGTGTCTGCGTTTTAACCAATCCTGTCATTATTATACAGAGAGTAAAGCTCTTGTGATTATTCCCGGGAATAATCTCTGTAGGTGCTTTTTTGTTTGTGACAAATGATAGGTAGTTGTCAAATAATTACTTAAAACTGTCAACGCGTCATGTAAAATGTGTAAAAAAATCGATAGTTGTATTTCAGATACAGAAATACACCAACAAATTTTGGACTTACTTCCAAGAAGTAATCAATCGATATGAACCCAGTTCATAATCTTTTAAGTTGGATGAATCGACTTCACAGCTAAGTCAAAAAATAATCTAATTAAATATAACTCGAGAGTTCGATAAATTAGAAAATAATTCTCCAGTATCTTTCTCAAACTTGTTGCCATTTGGCAATAGCCACTCAAGCGCTACGGGCTTTCGTGATAATTGCCTGGCAACAAGTTTTCGAAAGATCTGTCAAATTGTTTTCAATTTATTGTCACTCTCTTGTTATATTATTACTGATAATATTTGATGAAGACTGATTATTTGACGAATATAATGAGTAAATGTTTTATGAATGGCCCACCGCCCCCCCTAGGTACGCCACTGCCCACATAAGTAATTATTGTTATACCGATTACAATTTCGATTAATTTTTTAAAGAAGTTTAACATAATAAGCTACTCGCATCCTATTTGAAACATTACTATTTATATTTTATAAAAACCTTGTATATAATTTATATTTATTCGAATGTATAACTACGAGTATCTGTTGCATTAACATAGAAATATATTACATCCTCATCACCAGTAGCAACGCAAGCGCGGAGAATCAACGGACATTTCCGTCATTTGAACCAGGGACCAGGAGGCAAGGGGCAGGTCCCCATAAAAATGTTAATGGCGCGTGTACAAAATCCAATAAGGCAGTAAAATGAAATAATAAAGAGACGAGTTATGATGGACATGGACACAAACGTGCGCTATAACCGTATAGATGCCAGCGGCCCCCCTCGATCCCCACAAAGCTCGATAGCGTGCACCGGGCCCCATAAACAACGCGCACAAATTAGTTGGGCATGAGGTCCAACTCACGAAAACAGGGAATTGAGAATTTGGTTTCATAGCGCTTTAATCAGGATAGTGCAACAGAATAAATTATTAGAAGACATAAAAATGACTAAAGTCTGTATTACATTACACTAAATAATAAATAATTTTGGGCACAACCTAAATTCTCCAGTAGTATACAGCAAGTTGCTTGAAATATCACATCACTTCAAAGTATCCAAATAATTTACGAAGCAATGCAATATTTCAAACAATTCATTGTATGATACTGCGCAATTTAGTTTGTTTCAAAAATTGATGAAAATCTTATTCAATATTAAGTGCAAGGTACAAGTACAACAATCTGTATACATAAAAATAGTTATTTATGTACCAAGGGTGAAAATAAGCGTTTCTGGCCCGTGGCATGATTATTTGCACGAGGATCAAAGCGCCGCGGATTAATAACATATTCAGGTTCAGAAACGCTAATTTCACAATATTTTATGTACAACAAAATAACATTTAATTATATGTTCAAAAGATTAAAATATTTACATAGATTATGGTCAACATAACATTTTGCAGAAGTATTCACAATAAACAAAAATTGTCATTGTATTTATGTATCCATAGGAATTATTTCTTTTTGGGCCATGGGCCAAAAAGAAGTGTTTAAGCCCGCTTCTTAGGGCTAAAACACATGCTTTTCGGTCCGGTTGTGCATACAAATATGTATATCATCATGAATTTTACCCATTACTAGGTGAGGAACTCTGCCGTGGTAGATCTTGGTAAGTGATATATCCCAGCTCTCAAAGAGGTTAGTGGACGGAGGGGAAACGCAGAGGTAGTTTTAATGTGATGAAAATTGTTTGTCGGGTGTGAAAATAGAACCTGGGTTCTCAAATCCACAGGCTAATTCGATACCACTAAGCCACCTATCCCCATATGTTTATACATCATTATGTTAAAAATTTGATTGAATTAGTAACCTAAATAAAACTGGATTCATGCAGCCATTTTCAATTATATTTAATTTGATTTTCATTTAATAGATCAGAAATATCACATATCCACCACTAACATGTTTGGGGGCCGTGATTTGACGACTGGTAACCGCACTTCACGCGCAAAATATATCACTTACCGAGATCTGCTTTAGCAGAGTGCCACACCCAGTAATGGGTAGAAGGCGTGATGATATATTTATTTATTTATTTATTTATTTATCTAATAGATAAATATACGCAATCTAATATAGCACGCACCATTCTCATATAAGTTTTCATTTATCTTTAATTTTCATTCAATTTATATGATAGTCAAGTTTTATCTTTTAAATGTAAATGAGAAATAAACTGCAGTGCAGAGTAAACATCACTGCTTTGGAAGTTTATTTACTGTCAATCTATCAAAGAAGAAATACACATAAACAGTGCTGGATTATAGCATAAGCTGACGAAGCTATAGCTTAGGGCCCCGACACATTGGGGGCCCCGCGGAAATTGTAAAAACAATAAAAATTAAAAAACTTTTCTTCTCTTTTCAATTGTAAATAAATAAATAAATCCCTACATCACGCCTTTTACCCATTAAAGGGTGTGGCACTCTGCCGAAACAAATCTCGGTAAGTGATATATTTATGCGCGTGAAATGCGGTTACCAGTCGTCAAATCACGGCCCCCAAAGATGTTAGTGGAGTAATTTTAATGTGGTGAAAATTGTCGGCTGTGGGACTCAAACCCGAGTTCTCAAATCCACAGGCCGATTCGATGACACTGAGCCACCTACCCCATAAAAATATATCATTACACCTTTTATCCATTACTAGATGTGACACTCTGGCGTAGCTGATCTCGGTAAGTGATATATTTATGCGCGTGAAATGCGGTTACCAGTCGTTAAATCATGGCCCCCAAATATGTTACTAGTGTAATTTTTAAATTGGTGAAAATGTTTGCCGGCTGGGGGATCGAACCAGGGTTCTTAGGATCCGTAGGCCGACTCGATACCACTGAGCCATTACCCCAATTATACTGTTTAAAAATAGTGGTACATACAATTATAAATGATTTACAAACGAGATTACTTTATTCTATGGATAAAAACTAATTTTCTTGAAACGTGGGGGGGAGGCTAAAATCTGTTGTGCTTAGGGTCCCTCATAGTGTTAATCCGGTCCTGCACAAAAAATGTACTTTGACGACTGCAAATTAGTGGAATTAGTGAGACCTTAATTCACTAATATATGATTAAATTCCATATTGTAATATTGACAATATTTACATTTATTTTGTGTTTGTATTATCTGTCTAAATGATAAACTTAAAAATGAGAATTAGATGAAAATTAAATTAAATGTGAATGGCTGCACGAATCCAACTTACAACTTTTAAAATACGAGTACAAAATTTAATTATCCTTTGAAGTATAGCTATAAGTTTCTTAAAAGAAATCTGTGTCTGTGTGTGTGTATGGTATATGGACACCGTGATCGTTTCGTTTTCATTCGCATTCCTGGCGCGCCGTGAATTCGCAGCGAAACGACTCACCTCATAATTGGAATTCGGGTGTGAAATATGATCAGGGCCTCTGTTCGTTGTAAACTCAGCAGCCATTGCGAGTTCGTTGTTTGTTACCTGCTTTTGCGTTAACGATGGTGTGTCTCCATGTCCCCATGTCGCGTCATACAACGCCAATTTGTCGCCACGAATACTCTCTCGCTTTACAAGAACTTATTGCAACATAATGTCCATCATTCAAAGTCACTCGGTATTTAGTGGAATCTCAACGTAGATGTCAGCACAGAGACATGAACTATTCTTTTAATTTCAATGCATCTATCAACAATCGTCGCCCAATTTTATTTAGTAATTTAGAACTCTGAATGTAACGACCTGAATATAACAAGAAATGTTAAAATATGACAGTAGCATTCATACTGTACTCCGAAATACACTAACTTCAAACAGGTCCAATGCAGTAATGGCGCCAATGTTTTAGTAAAATCCCGCTAAATGCTCCCATTATTGAAACAAATCACTTAACTAATTTCGCATAGACTATTTCACGTACGAATACAGTTGAAAGATACCTGTGACGGTGTCTTATAATTAATCACTGTTAGAGAAAACCAATTTAAATTTACAAAATAATTTTAACGTTTTGGTAACTAATTAAAATTAACAGTTTACGTCTATATATTCAATAAAACATTTTAAATTAGTGCATTCGTACGTGATATAGAGTTTACAAGATTTACTGTTTCAGAATAAGTTTAAAGTAATTCATCTCCTTGTGAATCAGTTCAGTTAGAGATACTTTGTCAGATTTATCGCAACTGATTTAAATAATCTAAACTCAAGTGGCACTATTGTCAGTTAAATGGTTGTATATTCTTTAAACTAAAAGTAAAAGAAGAAAAAAATCCAGAGGACGTCGTTGGAAGGTACTTATATCAAAATAGCATACTTAGCACAAATTGATGTCAGTAAAAAATATGAAATCTAAAATGCATAACTTCGAAACAATAGATAAGAATTAAATCTTAATTACACATTAACCAAGCCTTATAGTTAGAGAGTTAGGGTGCAAAATGATATCTCATTTATTCCAGTGACAGAAATGGATTTTTTAATAGATTATATCATGATAAACATGAGAAAAAGAAAATTAGATTTGGGAACGGGTGGCAACTATAGATGGCATCGGTATGAATGCGCCGATTTTAAGAGTGCTTGTTGATCCCCAGTCCACTTTCAAAGCTTCTGTCACCAATTTTTTTATTGTGTATTCATCGTAAATAAGTAGTAGGTAATATGTCACACGACAACATAAAAATTGCTTACTTTGACCAGTTTTGTCGCGCATGCGTCATCGGCAAAAACTTCTGTATACCATTTTTATTACTTAATTATACCAAAGTCTATAATTTAAACTGACAATTAACCTGTAAAAATATGTCAACAACTACCCTTAAAATCTGCGCACTCACATCGGTGCCATCTATAGTTACCACTCGTTCTCAAATCTAATTTTCTTTTTTTCATGTTTATCAGACAATCTATTAAAAAATCCATTTCTGTCACTGGAATAAATGAGACATCATTTTGCACCCTAGCTCTCTAACTATTAGTAATTACATTTAAAGTTAGTAAACATCATTCTAATACACCTAACAAAAATTAAATAATGCGAAAGTAAAAATGATGTGCAAAAGTAATTGAGTCCTCTCTCACCAAATTCTTCATTACTTTGTGAAACAATTCTTCTGCGTTCTCAAAGACATCCGTTTTGCGTTTACCATTTCACTAAACCGCAACTCTTCTCCAATTTAATCTTAATCACATCTCACTTATATTCACGTTTAAACATTATGCGTTTTAAATTATATGCCATAACCTCACACTTTGAAAAAGCATGGGAATCGAGCGCTGTTATGAGTGAACCTTATGGGACGCCGCGTCGTTAAAACGAGACGGATACATGGTTTTGGCAAAGAGTGGGAGTGAGACAAGAAGCTCCAGAACTGAGATAATTAAAGTGCCATCTCTTCCTCGTCATTGAGCGAATGTTCCCGTTACTCGAACCACTGCAAATGGGGCGTAGTGGGACTCTACAACACGCTAACGATACTTTGTGTCGCACAGATTCTTTGCTAATGGCGTAAAGTTTACTTTATACCTATTTGAATGACTTCAGTAGTCGAGTATCTAGCCTATCAGGATCACTAACTTAATATCTTACTCAATTAGTTCACGAGATGCTTGCAACCATTTTTCCTTTATAATTTAAGAAATATGTTATGACTTGCCCAAGTTAATCAAGATCAAATTATATTTTATAAATAAATTGGCCAAATTAAGTAGGTAGACGTGCTATGGTGTAATCGTGAATGTTTTCAAAATGTATTTTATATTATAAAAAAAAATAAATATATCATCACGCCTTCTACAAATTACTGGGTGTGGCACTCTGCCGCAGCAGATCTCGGTAAGTGATATATTTTGCGCGTGAAGTGCGGTTACCAGTCGTCAAATCACGGCCCCCAAATATGTTAGTGGTGGAGGAGCCACAGGGGCAGCTTTTGAAATTATGAAAATTGTTTGTCGCCTGTGGGAATCGAACTAGGGTTCTCAGGATCCACAGGCCGACTTCATACCACTGAGCTATTTTTTTTTAGTAGCTTACCCAGCTCTGATGAATAATAACCACATAATAACATACATAATATAAAATTATGTACCTATGTTATTATGTGGTTATTATTCATCAGAGCTGAGCAAGCTACTAAAAAAATGTAGCTAAGCTACAGCTATTCTTTAAAAAAGTAGCTCAGCTACAGCTATAAGCTACATTTTGTAAAATATAGCTAAGCTACAGCTAAAAGCTTTAATTAAAGTAGCTGTTAAATTTTAAAGCTACGTTTTTCAATAATTGTGAATTATTAAATTTGCCATTGTCATATGATCAGTTGATCAGTCTTTTGTTATAATGATTGTTAATATATATAAAAAATCGCAAATGGACAAATGTACTGTTAATTTTTTATGCTATAATTTCTTTTTATGTCGGAATAAATTAACAATCACATTAACAGAAGACTCCTAAACAGTCAATGTTTAGTTCATCTAATATTTAATACAAAATTAGGATAGGTTAAGAACAAGTGAAAAATTATATATATTAATAGATTTTACACTATATAATAACTTGTTATCCTACAGTTATAAAAAACAATAAAGAAGGTACAATTCAAATACAAAACAAAAATTAATAGGTATTTCTTAATGAACAGTGATAGCTTTAAGCTACAAAAAGTAGCTTTGGGCTACAAAAAGTAGCTATAAGCTACAAAAAGGAGCTTTAAAAGTAGCGTCAGTAGTTATAACAATATTTTTAAGCTAATAGAAAGGAAAACATAGTTCGCTACAAGCTACAGCTATATTTTTTCACATTTAGCTAAGCTACAGCTACAGCTAAGGTAAACGTAGCTAAGGTAAACGTAGCTAAGCTAGTAGCTAAGCTACAAAAGTAGCTAGCTACTGCGCAGCTCTGTTATTCAGTAACAAATGTTCAAGGGCACGGATATTTTAATTCTTTACAGTGCAATATATTTGTACTATGAAAAGTTGAAAATAAAGTAAATGTAAAACAAATAAAATGACTTGCAACAAATAAAAACAAAATGTTACATAATAAGTCAGGAAAGTGATGTTCTACTTAACGAAACGTATTTTAATCCGCTGAGTCAAGAAAAGAAAAAAATACAAAAATGCTTGTAATTTTTGAAGCTTTCATGGTAGTACAATTTTGTTGTTCAAACTATAGATGACAGAGAATAATGTTACTCAATTCAGTTCGCACAACACTAAGATTTATATGTTAACATAACTGATTATTTGATTGTTGAAATCACAATCTTTCATTGTTGTCATTTTTTATTATTGTGATCTTTCATTGTTGTCATTTTTTATTATTGTGATCTTTTATTGTTGTGATCTTTTATTATTGTAATTTTGCATTGTTGTAATCAAATGGAACAACTAGCTAGAACTGCATAAAACCAATTTTAGAAGCTCGGAAACAAGCCAGAGCTGGTGCAAATTATAGTGCGTGAATTAATCCATCAAGTGTCATCATAACGCTGTCATGTTCTCATATCCTCGTTGAACCTTGCAAAATCCATGCACGGACAATGTTCTTGTTCATGTTTGCGATCATTACAAACTGTCAACGTCGACTCCACGATACGCTTGGCTACAATTAAATGCCGAGGAGCAGGGAATTAAAAAATAATTAACGACGTATTTCAAGTGACAGGCGGCTGATAATTTGTCACGCGCGTTAATGGACGCCCTGCGACGACGCGGGACGCCGCTGTGACATGATACGACGCTTCTATCGCGCACTCAACGCTTTTTGTCTCGGTGACGCGTCGCGTGTACTGGAAGGATAATTACCCCAAGGGCACTATACTATAACTAATTGATGCTATCGATATCAACCTGTTATGGTATTTTACTAAAGTAATGGAACTTGAGATATGAAGCTAATTTTATTTGCTAAAAAACGAATGGAATCGATCGAGAGATAAATTTTAGAGATATTCTAAAATTGTAAACGATAGAAATGGTGATATATCTTTATGATTTTGTATAGTTTATTATACAAAAAATTGTACAACTATTGACACTACAGTTATTATTCAAATGTATGCATGATTTTGAAAAGAGCGCCGGATCTATTATTTTATTAAATTGTATTTCATCAAACATAAAACAGTCACAAATTGGGTAACGTCAATTAAGCAAAATTAAAAAAAAATTGTTATAGTTGTTCAAGCGTCAAGTATAAACATTTTCCTGACGTATTACGTATAAAATTTATCCTGAATTCGTTTAATTTAATCAATAATTAATCATAAATAATTTGAAATGTTTTTGATAAGAATCATATTGACAGCAGACTACATATCTAAGGTTACAAAAAAAACACAGTCAGGTAAAATACAAAACAGTCAGGTATAGTTTTTACCAGACTGTTTTGTACTTTACCAGTCTGCTATTTTTGTTGTGGCCTTGGATACGTATTTTACTCGACTGTTTTATTAAAAATGTACTTTCCATACTAAAATTGGCCAGGCAAGTAGGCATTATCTTGCTGATTTCCGTAAAAATCAATTTTCATGTCCCTTCTGTGGTGACTCGCAAGAAATGTTTATTTAATATCAAAAAATATAATTCTAATCATTTAAAAAACTATCTTATGGGGTGGCTAGCTCAGTGGTATGAAGTCGACCTGTGGATCCTGAGAACCCTAGTTCGATTTCCACAGGCGACAAACAATTTTGTAATGAGTAGAAAGCGTGATTATATATTTATTTTTATTTTGTTTTTAAAAAACTATGTTTAAAATAGATTAATGGCAACATATAACAAAAATATTGAGCATTTAAATTTTAAATCTCATTTGTAAATCACTTGTATCTCACTAATTTGAGACCACTTTACAAAATGTTACATAATTGTTTACTCTTATTGATAATTACCATTTTTGTTTACTGCAATTTCTATATTTTAATCCATGGAAGCCCTTTATTGGGTAACTGTCGGCATCCCTAATATGAATAAATAAATAAATAATATATTAAAGAACAAGTTTCATAAGGCAATCTGTTAACGCACGAGTTCATGTTTGGAAAACGAGCCGCGTTGCGGCGAGTTTTTCAAAGGACGAGTGCGATAACATGCCTTATGAAACGTGTTCTTTATACTATTATTTTTCTATTGAGGTCAATTTATAATTCTGTTAGATTTAAAAAAACTGCGACTTGTCAAAAATATAAGTTGGTGTTTTTTTATCATTTGTGTTGGTACCGCTTTTCATAACAAAAACAATTAAAAAATCAATTTTTTTGTCAATTAATCAATGTCTTTTTCTGTATTGTGTGCATGTGATTTTTGTACAGTGTGATCAAAAGGAATTGTTATAGTTGGCAATACAATTCCAGAGATCTTTTTATTTCACAGTTGGCACAACGTCAGATAAAGGCGGAAATGCTATTTGACATTTCTAATAAATACAAATAGCTTATGTCAGGAGTCTGACAGCTAATAGAATTTTGACTTTTTAAGTAATATAAATACTTTAGAAATAAATGTAATAATAAATGTACTCAAATTTAAATTTTAAATGTCACTGTCAACAACAGGAAATAAATTTATGTATCAGGCTTACCAATTTCAAGTAGTTTTTTTTATTGCCAACTGTCAAAATTCCTTTTGATCACTCTGTATTATTATAGCATATTATTTTACTAATATTTCGACAGCGACAATTTACAATTTTGAGGTTATATGTAACTAATCTGTCAGAATCATACCACTCCTACAAAACAAAAAGTGCCAAAAACAGTGCGCTTATAGATCTCCTTGACGACGTGTTTACAGTGCGTTTATAGAGATATAAGAACACCGAAATAGAAAAATAAGTAAATATTACAACTCATCTTTCGTACGAGTAAAATATTTCAATTGTATCAATGGTAATGATAGTCATTATATATGATGATAATAAAAATACAATATTAATATTACGCTCCCTTTTCCATGCTTACCTACTTTACAATTTGTATAAAATGACGAATTCAAATGCGAACAAAAATAAAAACTAGACTGTAGTCAACAAGAAACCAATAGGTTATTTTTCTGATAAATAACTTTTATTATATTTTTCAATAGTAAAGCGTAGATAAAGATAAACACAGACTGATGAATTGATAAAAATTATAGTATTTTAAGTAGAAGAAAGAAACTAGAACAAGCCATAGAAATGTCTGTCTCGATAACATCAAAGATGTCATTTGCATTAATATTTTAATTTTTCATAAAAACAGGAAAACAATTCTTTTATTTTCGTTGTCATGCCAGCATAGCAACTGTTTTTCTACCTAGATGAATACCATTACCTTGGTTCTTGGCTCTGTTATGAGACAGGTGTGTGACAGAGATTAAAATTTAAAACTTAATGACAAACCATATTCTTTTAGAAATAATTTGTCTGAGCGAACAATTTACCAAAACTACAGTAGATGAAGCTGATAAAATGATGATGATGATGATAAAGATATTAGAGTTAATGACTACAATTTTATGGACCATAAGATCGAAGGCAAGAATTCAAGGAATTTGGAATTTGACCAAAAATGCCACACACACACACACTTTCCACATCTACCTTTAGCCAAGCTGTCATTAAATTAATTCTGAAATAATCCGATTAAATTCTATAACTACTTAAAAACGTAAAGTCGTTGATACATTCACAGTTTTGATTAAATTTCATTTTGTGTCAACTAGTTTAAAACTATATATCATTGGGACATTTCTGCAGTAACTGGAGTTAATCTAGATCAACCATAATCCAAATCAGAGGTCATTAATCACAAGTATTGCATCCTACTTCTCCTTCGGATGGAATTACTTTCGATATGCAAAACAAGAATATGGACAGGTGGCTATTAGGTATATCATTCGTTTTAACAAGGTGAAACTTACGTCAATTATGAACAAATCATGCCAGCTCGGATAATAACAAATCGCTTGTAAGCGGAGAACATTTTTCATGTTGTTATCAGCAGTAGCACGTATCCATGTACTAGATAAGCATTAATCTAATTGAATTCGACAAATATTTAATCCTACTTTATTTACATTACTAAATTTCTATCTGACTAAATCGCTAAATGTTCTTGTACAACTAATTACCATATTTAAATTTTTCTTTCGCATTTTTATTAATAAACTGGTTTTGAATGAGTAACGTATACGTATTTTACTTCACAGATATGAAATTTTAGAAAGAGTGATTCACCTGCTTTAGAATTTCCTCGATTGTGAACAAAATAAATTTATCATCACGTCTTTTATCCATTACTGGGTGTCGCATTCTGTCATAGCAGTTCTTTATGCGCGCGAAGTGCGATTACTAGCCGTCAAATCACGACTTCAAAAAATGTTACTGATGATGGAGTCACAAGGGTAATTTTAAAATAAATAAAAATAAATATTTCATCACGCCTTTTACCCATTACTGGATGTGCCGTAGCAAATCTCGGTAAGTGATATATTTATGCGGTTACCAGACGTCAAATCACGGCCCCAAAAGATTATTGTAGAGGGGGAGCCACAGAGGTAATTTTAATTTAGTGAAAATTGTTTGTCGGCTTTGGGAATCTAACCGAGGTTCTAAAGTCCACAAGCTGACTTGATACCACTGACCCCATTAAAAATATGATCTTATTTGATTATGTTAAAAAGACACTTTTTTTGTTTAGGATATTTGTATAAAAAGTTAACCTTTTCAGTGAAGTAGGTGTAAGCTAATCGATAACAAATGAATTAAGCAGAGGACAACTGTCAAAATAATATTTTAAAATTTTGTAATTCTATAATGATGATACAAATTTTAATGATATTTTATTTATTTATGCTGCTCTGTGTGCAAAAGGAACTTAATCTCAATTACATAGTCCGGACTCACTAAGCCACAAAGTGGTAGTTCATATATTTTTATCTTAAGTGGGATTTGAACTCGGGATCTCCGGATTCGAATGTCATAACGCCAATCACACCACCGTACTAAATAAGTAAAATATTTAAAATGAAGTTAGAACCATAGCTGCCCTCTCAGTATGACGTCATTCTGATTTGGTCTATAAATATTTGCTGTGGCTGTATATTCGGCCCAGGACGAAAAGTACTTTTCGGTCGCAAAAATAATACATGAATAAACAAATTTCTCAGAAAATAAAAATATTCTTACATTCGAATAAAAATATTGCATGACACGCGGACGAAAAAGCTTTTTTGCCTCGCTACATTCAAAATAAAGTTTACATAATCTTGGAAACCGATGGAAAGTTTGATTTTGTGCACTAGTGCGCAAAGTAATTGAAAAAACACCCATTTTATATGATTTTGAATTTTGACTATTAAAACGCTATTTGTACTTATTTATATGCACATATTTTAAGGAATTTATAAAAGAAGTAGAGACATTAGCTTATAACGCCACCAAGCAGACATATTTTAACAAACTTTACGAGAAGAAATGAACATTTTGTTTTCAAATAACAAATGTCAATTCATGGCATACTTAACTGAATATAAATTCACGCTTCAAATTTAATATATTTCCTCATTATCTATCATATAATTTTTGCTTGTTACAAAAATCATTGTACAAAACTCGTGCGCGAAGACGCCATTTGCACTATTCGTGCAAATTAAAGCACGAGCGAAGCGAGTGCTTTAAAATTGTAAACGTATGTCTTCGCGCACTAGTTATGTAAAATAGCTATTCGTACTCATGCGATTGACGAATTCGACATCGTCACGTCTGATAAATTCCTGCAGTCGTATGAAAAACTGCATTTTTCGTCGTTCGTCCTGATTCTGTTCGATGTTAGATGTAAGTGTGCCGTGTCATCTTAATAAAATCACTAGCAAATGTTTTCGTGTTGTTTGATGGAAAAGAAGATCGAACAAATCATACAGATATGACACCATCTTTAATATATAGTCGTAACACTAACAAAAAGAAAAGTAATAAAAACATGCTGGAAATTAGTAATTACCGTAATCTTGGTCAGCATCAGTATATTGAAGTTTTAAGCATGAAGATATAAAGAGCGCGCGATTTTCAAACCGGGTATCTTTCGATTTGGAACAATCTGTAGCTCAATAAATCATGAGAGTACGTTTCGTTTGGAGCTGGAAGTAACAAGCGAGAGCATCTCGGCATCTTCACAGCACACTTTGTGCGCCGTCCGCGCGGTTATTTACGAGTTGTTGGGGATGGCCCGATGGTAATTTACTTCTTAATTACCTCGCATCGCTTTGTCTCTCTCCGCGGCAATCTCGCCGCTGCCGAATTTACAATTTTAAAATCTTTTTCTGCTGTTTGCGCTGAACTGCGGCAGGCGGCAGCACCTGCTCGAGATGGACCGGGTGGGCCGCGTAATTAAAATCACTTAATTAATGTTCGCGTTTAAACGCAATTACTCACCGACCGAGGAAATGACAAAGCACTAGGCTTAATACACCGGCGACTGCTCTAGTCTCGACTCTAATTGACTCTCTACTTCACTCGGATGTAGACTTCGAGTGAATCGCCGGTGGGATGGCCATGCTACGTGATTAACTGTAACTTGTTTTTCATTCTTTTAGAATATTTAATCATACGCTCAAACTATTTATAAATACCACTGTTTCTGAATATTAAATTCGTGATGATTAGATTAGATAAATGCTCACAAACTACTTTAAATTCATTTTTTTTTCGATACGCTGCACCACAGGAAAATAAGCCCTAAGATGTTATATCATACTATAGTCTGTTTTTTAACCAGGAGGAGTAAATGCACAAGTCAGATTTACACTATAGAAAGTTACCAAAGAAAGTTACTAGATTTTTTTTCGCGCGAAATACAAAAATTTCTTACACATCTGCACTGATTAAGTCTCATGGAATTTATTTTAAAATACAAATGACATTATAAACTCTAATTTGTCATTCCGTATATTATTAGTTCTTAAAAGAACTGATTTATGTTAATGTCACAGAAATGCAAAAAATCAACATGAAAACAGATAACCTCAAAACTTATGACAGCTCTAATAAATCAAATGTAAAATCTATGTACAGTGTAAACTGGACGAAGCACTAGCCAATCAGAAGCGTCAGTTTTAGCGGATAACATTTAAATTACTCCTTCTGGTTAAAAAACAGACTATAGCGCTATTTCTTAACATGCAATAACTTACCGATTTAAACTTATAAACAAAAAAACAGAATTAAAAATGTTGACTGCAGTTACTTTAAATTCATTTATTTGTTAAGCTGCTTCACAAGAAATTATTTGCCACGCCGTATCATCATGGTAGTGCTATTGCTTCAAAAGCGAGAGTTTGCCTTTAATTACAATCACTGTTAGAAATTTATTTATTTATTCTACTTTGTACAACAGGAACCCAATTACAGTAAAGGGTCCGGACTCACCGAGGCACAGCATGATAGTTCATACATTTTTAGCTTGAGTGGGACTCAAACTCGAGATCTTCCAATTCAAATCCCGTAACGCTACTCTAACCACCGTACTGTCTGAATGTACTCAAGCATTTGTGAAATTTTGGTAAGTATTGCTCCAGTGAAATTATTACAATTTCTGTTCGAGTTTCTGAAAAACATGAAGATCTTTCCATTCCGATTTGCCCATATGATTTGAAAACTGCTTATCTCAACCACAGTCATTTGTTTTTGCAGACTACTAGCGAAAAACAACTTGCATTTAACAATATGTCGGTTTTATTCAGTGAGACATTAATACAGTTTATTTTAATTGTTTTTTATCTAATAGGCCGACAAAAATAAACAACTATTTAACAAATTGCTTGAAAATGAAACATGTTTTGTTTTGTTTTTTTCTGGCACAATAGTTTTGAATTGGTGTTCCTGTTTCGAGAAATTTTCCATTTCGAGTCCTGCTTATAAATCAAAAGTATTTAGATTTGGGATTCTAAAATATTCTATAGTGAATAAATAGATAAATGCAATGAGTGCCTGAAGAATCATTGAAATAATCTATGGTGGAGGTAGAAGACGTAGAAAGTTAGTTGGTTAAATTGAAAGCAGCTGAAGAAGAAGCAAGTAGAAGATATACAATACCATAAAATATATAAAAATTAATAACGACTGTTTTGACTCTTATAGTTTACACCGGTTTACAAGTAACATCATAAAAGTTATCATCCTCGACAACAACTATATACTTCGTGAGTTTAGAGCGCTACCAGCAGCCAGCAGTCAACAGCTACAAGAAGAAATCGAGAAGCACAAAGGTAGATACTCGGTGCTCGGCCGGTCAGACAGGAAACTGTTCGCGTCGGTAACGCTCCGGCGGCCAGCGCGGTGTAAATTACCCCCGAGAAGCCAGCTTCACACACACCAACATTCGCATGCAGTGATTTCGTGCGTACGTGTGTTACAACGTCATTAGTCGTCAAGTCGCTTTACGCTCGTTTCGTTAATTTAAAACGCATTATTACACCGCCGTAATGAATCACTATACCGCGCGTGTTGCTGGCAAGAGTTGTCGATTATCGGCAGCCGTAATTTGCACTTCCCTCA
Organism: Pterostichus madidus; assembly: GCA_911728475.2. NCBI lineage: Eukaryota > Metazoa > Arthropoda > Insecta > Coleoptera > Carabidae > Pterostichus > Pterostichus madidus. The sequence continues at coordinate 14,470,782 of OU452313.1, read as the reverse complement.
CGTTCACGCGCCATCAGACCGACGCTACGGCAGAGGTCTCCAAACGTTCTTCCGCGAAGAGCCACACACCACCATCACCCTATAACCTTTAGACCTTCTTTTTTAAATTTCTTAGATTTGATAAATTTATTCTTCACCTATTACTCAAAAAATAAAAGAGGTACGATCTTGAAAACTTAATCAAAAGGTTACGAAATGAAATAGACAAATTTCATGCAGAAATATTCAAAAACAAGAATTATTTACAAACTCTCTGATCTCAACAAATTATAGTTTATATATCACGGTTATATTTTTTGTTTATTATAGTTGGTATTATGCAGACTTTAACTCACTAACATTGGCTAAAGAAGCAAACATTATTAACAATTCAAATTCAACTACCTACTTTATAACTACAGCGCCACACCAATGGAAAGTAAAGCTCGTAAAATATGTGAACTAAAGTGTAATTTCATCTGAATCTCTACAACAAATTTTAAATTTGACCAATGATAATAAGTAAAAAAATATAGGAGAAGGATTGATGACATGGAAATGTGGAACGAACAAATGTTGGAAAGAGTAGGAGAAAAAAGGACACAGTATCAGACTATTTTGAAAAGGAAGAGAATGTGGTTGAGCCAGGGATACTCTAATAAAAGACATAATAGAAGGGACAATAGAAGGGGAAGCTAAAAGAGAGAGAAAGAGGAGGAAGATGGTAGACGACATGGAAGAAGAAAAAAGATATGTAGAAATGAAGAGGCTGGCTATGAATAGAAGAAGTTGGAGAAAGCATATAGGACCTGCGTCAAGCAGATAACTATTGATGATGGTGATGAACAAGTAATCTAGATAGCACTGCAAATAGCAAACTGGCATTTGACTTGTGAAAACCTGTCTTCTGTTACTTTTTAATCAGTTCTAAACAGAAAGTACTAAATTCGATGATATTCTGTTTCTTAATATTAGATATATTTTAGAGGTTTTTCTAGATTTGTTCATTTTGCAAATAAAGTATTATCAAAGCAATCTCTATTCAAGCGTTACTTCTTAAAATCCGCTGTAATTTTTACAAAATTTTCATTCCTAAATCAGAATCATAAATAAAAACAAAAATATCATCACGTCTTTTATCCAATACTCTGCTGTAGCAGATATTGGTAAATGATATATTTGCATATGAAGTGCAATTACCAGCCGTCAAATTACGCCCCCTAAGGATGTTAGTGAAGAAAGTCACAGCGGTAGTTAGATTGTGATAAAAATTAAATTATTAAGAGAAAAATTGAGATACTGCCAGGATTTTAACCTGGGACCTTATTAACTCCGGTCATATGCGCTAACCATCTACACCATTAAGTATTAATTTAAAAAATAATAATTAAATGGTAAAAATTGTTTATCGGCTGTGAGGATCAAACCCGAGTTCTCAAATCCCCAGGCCGACTCGATACCATTGCGCGACATACCCCATATCAGAATCATTATTTAAAAAAGATCGATATCTCGGAAAATGTTTGAGAACTGCTGAATAGGAACGCGCATACAGATCACCTATGCATGTATAACCTAATATAATCACAAGCCACAAGCCATCTAGCTCATGCATCTTAAACTGATGATGGCAACGATTAAGTTTCTCATTTTCCTTCAACTCGAGATTGATACTCGTAAACGAGATTGCTCAAATTATGAATTAAATAACATTCATTTATCATCACGTTATTTCGTCAATTTAGGAAGCAACTTTGTAATAGTATCACACGTCGCAAAACATATAATTTTACCAGGAATGAAGACGCCTTCTGTACTCGGCAGGAAATCAAAGCAAAAGAAATAAACATTTATAAGAAATCATGACGTATATCTATGACTTAACTACTTAACAACTTAAGTGACAGTTGATTATATTAAAACTAGTTTTTATTAGTAGGTAAGTAATTAATCAACAAATTTATGTATGTAGATAAGAAATAATAAAGTATATTTTTCTTTATTTCAACTATCAACATTCCCACCGACGAAAGACTTCAAAATTGTCTTCAGTGTTCATTTGCAGTTGATGATATAATGTGCGAAACAAGTATACGTAGAGAAGAAAACTAAATTGCGCCTAGGAATCATTAAGACGCCATAATGATGTTGGTTTCTGACAATTAGACAAGGTTTTTAACTATGACATTTCAAACAAAAAATAGTGGAACGAAATGAAAATGAGGCACTTAGGGAATCACGCTTCAGGACCATCGAAACGTATAAATCAGGCAATAAATATCTAGCATATGTTAGCGTTACATTTTCAATGATTGGCTTAGCCATTTTAAGTGCTAACCATAAATTTAATTTTTTATTGAAATACTTATTAGCGTTACCTGTATTATTTTGAAAACTAGAAACTGTTATAGTTCCACGATAACTTTGTTTAAAACACAAAAGTATGAATTACTAATTATTCATTAGCTACATTTTTCACTTCTACATTTCAACATTATCTTAATCTTAATATACTTCTAAGGCTAACTAATTGGATAAATATCTTTTGTAATTAGCCAACTTTACAAAAGAAAGAAAAAAGAACAGTAATTTATCAAAACACTAATTTGAACGTAAATTATATTTAAACCTTAAACAGAATTCAAGTCTTATCAACACACAACAATTATTCTTAGGTAGGTGCAGGAAACGAATTTTTCGAATATTAATTTTTGTAACACACTTTGTTCCTGGTACACTCCCTACTTGAATAGCTTTATCGCTGTATTTCTGCATTATATATGAATTGATTCTGATATTCTTGAGTAGAAAATAGTATTTTCTTGTGGAGCATCCAGTCTGATTTCTCCACACACATTTTTACCTACTACTTGTAACTTATAGGCCCAGTTGAATAAAGCAATGTTTAATATGTAGTTAGCTAACAACATTTTGAAAGTTAACAATATCCAAAATGGCTGAAAGATACTTTTTACATATTTTTTATTTTTATGTTATAATTAATTAATATTATGTTATAATTAATTAATATCAGCAGTTAAATGTTTATATAGGTTAGGTGGCTCAGGGGTATTGAATCGACATCACATTAAAATTATCTCTATGGTTCCTCCTCCACTAACATCTTTGGGGATCGTAATTTGACAGCTGATAATCGCACTTTACGCGCATAAATATATCACTTACTGCGATCTGAGTGGAGAGTGCCACGCCCAGTAATGGGTAAAAGGCGTGTTGATAAATTTATTTATGGGATGGCTAGCTCAGTGGTACGAAGGCGGCCTGTGGATCCTGAGGTCCCTGGTTCGATTTCCACAGGCGACAAATTTTCATAATTTGAAAAAGCTATCCCTGTGGCTCCTCCACCACTAACATGTTTGGGGGCCGTGATTTGATGACTGGTAACCGCACTTCACGCGCAAAATATATCACTTACCGAGATCTGCTTCAGCAGAGTGCCACACCCAGTAATGGGTAGAAGGCGTGATGATATATATATATATATAAATATATATAAATTTATTTATACATTATTTTTTTAATGCTTATTGTTAATGAAATAGAAATGGTAAAACAATATTTGTAACAAATAATTATTAGTTTTATGCATACTATAGAAATTATAAAATAAATAAATAAATATATCATCACGCCTTCTACCCATTACTGAGTGTAGCACTCTGCCGAAGCAGATCTCGGTAAGTGATATATATTGCGCGTAAAGTGCGGTTACCAGTCGTCAAATCACGGCCCCTAAAGATGTTAGTGGTGGAGGAGCCACAGGAGTAGTTTTTGAAATTATGAAAATTGTTTGTCGCCCGCGGGAATCGAAATTATAACGTTTTAAAATAATGAACTGTTCAAAATTTTGTCATTTCTTAGACTTTTTTATTTTAATTCAAGTTTTTTATTTAGTTAACAACTTGATTAGCAAGAAATCGTGAATTCAAATCTCACTTAAAAAAATACGATTTTGTCTGAATGGTTCGGATTTCACTATAAACTACTATAATCGGGATTAAGTTCCTATTGTGCAGAGAAACAAATAAATAAATATATTGTCGCATTTGCTGTGGCACTCTGAGCAGATCTCGGTAAGTGATATACTTATTTTGTGTGAGGAATGTGGTTACCAGCCATCATGTTAGTGGAGAAGGAAGCACAGGGGTAATTTTATTTGGAGTAAGTTTGTCGGCTGTGAGAATCGAACTTAGATTCTCAAATTCACAGACCGATGCAATTCCACTGAGTTATCTGTCCTACAAATAAATAATAAATATGATTTTGTTAGTAATCAAGAAAACTGAAATACAATTCTTCAGAACGTATCGTCTGCATTTTACAAGAGAATTCTACACGGCGTGATCCGAGGGTTGGTTTTAATTACATCTTGATCATCAATAAAACAATGTTAATTGTGTTGGGGGCACTTAAATATATTTTTTTTAAATCGTAATTTTTTCGTACGAATTCTTGAGAAAGGATAAAGAGGACGCGCAAGCAATTTCCCATGATGCGGGAGCAGAGCTAACAAAAAACAACGTTACACGCTTGCCCGTGTTTTAAAGTGGCTAATTACAAAGTGATCATTAATACGACAGCGGCGTCCGACAGAGAGCGCGAGCAAGCGAGAGGGTCGATCAGGGGCGGCGAGGGAAGGGCACTCGGGTACACAGCTGACCGCAGGGAGCAGCTGCCGGCCTGTCAGCTCACGAGTGCCTCTAATAAAACAAAGAGAGGAAATTATGATAAATATCTCACGCTGCCGTATTATAATTTTTATTTATATTTACATTCTGAAACGGAACGCTGTTCACCGAATTTCATTAGACTTTAACATGGTGTAGAACGAGGAATTATTAATCTAGCGCTCCCGCTTCGCTGAACGCGTGTTCTCGTGAGGAGTTATGAGGAGGGGCGCGGTGAGGGAACAGGTGAACAGTTGCATGCGGAGTGTGGAGCACACACAGCCACCTAGTCAATTCTTTACTACAGATCAGAGGAGGATGAAAATTATGTTCTTTGCTGGTGGTCTGTAGGTATCGACACCCTGTGATGCCACTGCGTTAGAAAAGGAGCATCAGTTTTCTTGATTTTGAGATAAATAGTACATTATAGCTGTATTCCATTTGCCACTTGGTTCACTTAAATCAGTTCAGAGAAATGTGACACATGACTAAATGAACTGAATTAAGCAAACTGATGCATTTAGTGGGGTGAATTACTTAAAAGTAAATCAGAATCTGTAATTCTAGTATTGGAAATAAAGTCAGCGAAGTAATCTAGCGAAATAAATATGTGAACTGATTTAGTAAATGTAAGTTAGATCTGATCCAAATGGCAAATGGAATACGCCTTATGTAACAAGTATGTAAAGTGATTATTCCTGGAACGAATAGAAAGATGGCAAACCGCAAGTAACTACTGAAATCTACAAGTTCTATAAAGACATTATTAAAAATATTCGGATTAATGATTAATAAATGTCATTTGTCATCCTTCAATACAGATAAATACATTCTTATTTTATTGAGTTAACCATGGAAACCTAGGTAAACAATGCGTAAAATATTATCGCACTAGAGTCATATTGCCTAACTTTATACACAGATTTCCAACGAAAAATCCTACTTTAGTAATGTTAAACGTATCACTTTATTGCACATGTGAGAAGATTGCAATAGGAGCCGTATAGACACTTTTATTTCTAAGATCAAGCTATAACTAATTATACGAATTTTACTAATTACATTTCAGCTGACAAACCTCTTTGGGGATCGTGACTTGACGACCGGTAACCGCTCTTCATGCGCATAAATATATCACTTGCCGAAATCTGCTACGACCGAATGCCACACCTAGTAATGAATAAAAAGTTTGATGATATATTTATTTTATTTATTTTACATATCAAATATCAAAAAACATTTATTTTGTATATTATTTTAAATTACGTAGTTTAATTTGTTTCGTAGCAACTATTTTATTGCACGTTGCCATTAGCAGAGTTATTTAATATATATCTAGCATATAAAGAAGGATTTTAAAAACTACATGTTGGAGTGTTATATTTTTTATTTCGAATGTGGAGTATTATATTTTTGTCTTCCTAGTTCACTATTGTTTATTAATACCAAGGATACAAGGTACATCATTTGGCTCATAATGCCCTAGGACATTATATGATTTTTAATAGACCCTAGAGTATTAAGAATGACATCAAAAACTTTTCTTCTATTCAGTGTTGCCAGGTAATCCATTATTTATTATTTAAGTTATTAAAAAAATACTAGTAAAACATAAAATATTATATGCACTAACGGGCATTACTTGCTGTTTATACTTCTCGGGCAACTTACAAACCCTTGAGCCAGAGACCCTTGGCCTGATAAACATCGTCCTCGGAGGACATAAACATAAATAACTATTATGAAACCGCATTATATTAAATTTAATACATAATATTTAGGTTAGTGTCATTTGTCAAACTTGCCTTGACAGTCAGGTCGATTTGGCAATATACGACAGCGACTAGTGGGCGGAAAACGCACTGATTGATCGATAAAAATCGAAGCTAAAGTAATATTTTTCACTACGATTTTGCGGAAATTTCATAGAAAAGTTTTATCGCACGCTGTACTATAAATAATCACTTTCAGCCTGATTCTAAAAAACTTTTAGCTAAACCTGAGTTTTGACTTAGCAAATCTTATTCTAGTCCGATTTTAAAAAGCTAAACAAATAACTTTTCGAAAACCAACGAATAATAAGATTATATTAGAGTTTATTTAAACTTTTTGAGAATATGGTTTAGCTTAATTTGACTAATCCAAAATGCAGGATTAGCTAAAACACTTTTAAGAATTGGGCTGTTTATCTTTTGAAAACGAGTACATAATGACTAACAATTTAAAACTAATTTATATAACATAGGTAGAATGATTTGTCGTCCAACATATGCATACATATTATAAATGAGGTTTATAGTGATTTTCTCATCATTCCTTTCCGATTCAAAATGAAGTAAATGTATGCAAGTCTTCCACCGTTCCTACTCATACTAACTTTGATTTAATTCGTATGCATAATGACGTAAACATCATCATATTTGAAAGAAATAATACATTACTTATTTTCTTCCTGTTACTTATAAATATTCAATATTTGTAAAGAAAAGGAAACAATTCATTTCGATTATTGTTTGCATCGTAACTATTTTGAAAATTATTTAATTGTGAAGCCATTTGATGAACAAAATTTGCAATTGTCGATTAGTTTATCTTAATAAATATCAAGTTAGCAAGTTCCTAAATGTGTCAATATTTAGTTCTATTTCTGTACATAATTAATAATATAAATTGGTTAATTATTATTTATGTTCATTTACTAGTTTTTTTTTAATATATCAATCAACAAATGATAATTACCATAAATTAAATAATTAATTTTGTTACCGCAACATTTAATTGCAGTAAGCGAACATAATCACTCAATAATAATTTATCTCTCATGTATTACAACAGATCAAGCAATTGTTAAGTAATATCAATAACTTTTAAAAATGTTTATTCTGTTTTTTTTCCAAAAATTAGGAATGCTTTTATCTGTTTGTGTTTTACATCAAACAAAAGAAAATATTTGTAATTATATCGAAATGTATCAACTTCAATAACAAAGGCAAGGTCAAACAAAACAATAACAAATTTCTGAATGTAACTTGGTCAAAATTTGCCAATCGCTATAAATACGTCAACAAACGACAATTAACTGAAAGCACTCGATGATCGATTTCGCCTGCTGTGTGTTGTCATGTTTGAGTTGATAGTGAGTTGTTTTTAAATGTTTGCCTAGAGCAGGGGTTGCTTGATGCTTGTGATTAAAGGGTGCGAGTTAATGATTTGTGTAAAGGGAGGGTTGTTCATTTAGATGATGGCCGACGGGGCATTAGACGAAAGTGGATTTAATTACGAAATTTAGCTAAAGAGTTGACTACTTACATAATAAAGGGTGCGGCACAAAATGATTTAGGAAGGTGTTAAAAATGTATTTGTTATTTTAACATCAACATATTTTCTTGTACAAATTGGTTAGAAAATAGTTAATTAACACTTTATTATTTATAAGGAATAAATTATAAATGTTATTACTTCTTTACATAACTGTTTGACAGCTTTTTATTTACCAGAAAATATTAATTTCTTTTGTAAAGCTTTGTAATTATTAATCAATTAAGCAGCCGGATTTAGTCTTAAAGCTGACTCATGCGCTAGACAAAAACATACTATAAAAACATAGAAGAAAATCTAGTGAGTGATGACGCAAAACGGAAGTCGAAAGAGTTGAAATATCAGAATACCTAATGATACACATTATATCAATTGCTTAATAACAGCGCTTGGTGCTATATAATCTAATACAAAATACGAAACTTTGGTACCTATTATATACAATTGAGTTTATCTGTAGCACAATATTGCTTCAAGATCTAAAGTATTGCGTAAAGTTAGATTCCATTATTCCGATCCTTTGTTTTTGTTATCGTTAAAACAATTACAAGCTGTAAGAAAATAACAGTTTTAACTGTTCTATGCGCAATTTTATTGCACCACATTCAAAGTAAAAAATAAACTTAAGTTGTTTCTTTGCAGTAATCGGTGTTTTTCTCAGAGTTTTGAATCGAACCGGAACATGAACTGAAACGAGAACGAACCGATGCTCTTTTAGTGAACCGTGAACCGGAATCGAAAACATCAACACTTCAAAGAAAAGTAAGATAGATAAGTATTTAAAAAACATTGAACCGATTATAAAAACCCAGTTACCATGAATAATTAGAATCAGTTTCAAATCGCAACTATAATTTATTTTTCTTCTTAAAAAATTTTTGAATATACTATAACTGCTTACAATAATTATTTGTATATTAAGAGAAAAACATGACACATTTTTTCGCAAAGGTGCCGCTTCATTTGTCGAGCCGAATGCGAGAGATATAAAGTACCGTAGGGAAAAATTACATTTTCTTCACGAGGTACAAATGTTACTTTGTAACACGGTCGTGAAAAAAGGGTTTTGTCTAAAAAAGACAAGAAGTCTAGGAAAACTAGTCTATCAATGGGCTATTCTAATGGTTTGACAATTATTTATATCAGTTAAGTTAAAACTAAATATCTTACTGAAATGAACAAACTGATAGATCTAGGTGGATAAATCTAAATCAGTAGTAGTGGGGGTAAAGTCAACAAAGCAGAACCGTCAAATAAAATAAGTGAACCGTTACAGTAAATGTAAGTTAGAACTGATTCTACAGGCAAATGCTCCGTGCCTTATGCGGAGAAAGTTTTCTGAAAAACTTTTTAGAAAGAAAAAGAGGTCAAGAAAGTTTTTTGATATTATAGCGGCGTCTAACTTCATGCTTATAGCACAGTATACTCATTTCATATCAATGAGTAATTGACAGATTCCAAGAAACTTTATAACTTCTTTCTAAAAAGTTCCTCAGTGGGCATGGGGCATTATGTTGTAGTTGGTATAAACAATATAAAGTATAAGATATATATATATATTAAATTCCAAATAAATTCAATGCTTTAATTATATTTAGTAGTATTTAGTAATTTCATTAGAGTGTTTACCTGCAATTGTGTGAAATTCACTTTCAAAAACAAGCGCAGGGACGACACTCCCTTCGTTTCTGATCTTTTTTATTCGTTTTCTGATCTTACATTGAGTTTTTTACTACAATTGTGTGGAATTCACTTTCAAAAACAAGCGCAGAGCGACACTCCCTTCGTTTCTTATCTTTTTGTTTCATTTTATGTTACTGTATTGTGTAGACTTTTCTTTTATATACAAGTGCAGGCATTCGCTTTCATCTTCTCTAATTTTTGTAGATTCGTTGTTAGTTTTATTATTATTATTATTTATTATTTATGTTACTCTGTACAATAGGAGTAAAGGGTCCAGACTCACCGAGCCGCAGAGTGGTTGTAATTATAATTTCTAGATTCGTTGTTAGGAGTAAGCGTGAGTAATTTGAGATGTTTTATACATATGTTATGTACGTTGAAAAAGAAGATGAATGATAAGTGAATAGGATGGATGTGATTGAAGGTTTGTTGTGTGATAAATGATTTCGAGTGTAATAAATGAATGAGTTTATATGGAGTGATCTATGAATGTGGTTGAAGTGAGGGTGGTGTGTTTGGATGATAATGTTTGACGAGAGCTGATTGTTTGATGAGTGTGATGAGTGAATGTTTTATGAGTGATTTTAGGGTTCGTGCTACCCCATTTGTTGGGATATAGCGTGAAGGTATGTATCATATGTATGTATGTATGCTTTAATTATCAAATCTAACAAGTTTTGTTGAACAGTCCACTTCTCTGCTCGATGTAAAGATCTCCAAGTAAACAAATAAAGCAAAACTTCCCAAAACGCAGTGTCACGAACAACCCAACCCAAATTAGCCCGGGTTCGTTCAGTAGGTGGAAAGAACTGTCAGCGTCGAAATTAGCTACCTGGTCGGATCACAGCACACCTGGATCTTCAACTTGCTCACGAGTCACGATCAACCGCACTTAAATACTCCTTGACGCTTCGGACAAAAAGCCTTAATAGCACTTATCAAACAACAGAACAACACTTGTACAAAGTGCGGCGAGTTGTCTTGTTTGCTGCTCGATATGTGAATGACATCGTGATAAGCAATTTTGTCCAAAGAGATAGAATTGGATTTAATGGGCAGGTTTTTTCATAGTGAATTGGCACTTTTAAATTTAGCGATCAACTTTTGACAGTTATTTTCGTGTTGTTGTTTTGGGTTTATCTGCTACATGGTTTTTATCTAATTAATGAGGAATATAACAACGTTTTAATCGTGTTCGATGTCTTAAAGAAAACATTATTCAAGAGCTGTATTTAATATGTAAATTTGATAAAAATTTACTTGTTCTCAGAAATTATATGTTCTTTATTAATCTGAAGATAATTTTTATTCATTCTGATTTAATGTACGAATTAATAAAGACACTATTTTTAAGTCTCGTCACAATACATCAAACACGTTTGAAAATAATTTTAGATTAACAGCCGTAAATCACGGCTCCCAAAGATGTTAGTGGAGGGGGAGCCACAGGGGTAATTTTAATGTGGTGAAATTGTTTCTTGGTTGTGGAAATCGAACCAGAGTTCTCAGGATGCACAGGCCGACTCGATACCACTGAACAACCTATCCCATTAAATGAGAAAATTGTCGAGAAGTAACCGAGACGAGAAAAACTGTATTTATCGAATAAATAATTTGAGACGAGAAGTTGAGACGAGAAGTTGAGACAAGAGTTAATTGTTTCTCGCATTGAAATCAATTTTAATTCAATGATGTCGAAGATTATTCCTTTGCTCCTAATAAAGTTCCTAATAAATTTATCTATTAAACAAACATAAAATATCGCTTAAAAATTGTATTTTATATTATGAAAATTATATTAAGGGCCGTTTTTCTATTTTTAGATAATGTTTTCAATAACTATAAGCGGAATAAATAAAAAAATATCGCATCTAAATCATAGCACAAATGATAATAAATATATTTACTGAATGTCATTTTCTGATGCGACTAATTTCCAATTATTCTGTCGATAGTTATTGGGAACTTTATCCGGAGTTAGAAAAAGCGGCCCTAATAATAACTGACGAGCTATTTTTGGTTTGTTGGACAGATAAATTTATAAAGAACTTTCTTAGAAGATTTAATCAGTCCAGACTAAATTTTGATGGAGTTTTGTCTTAGTTTCAAAACAATTAATCCATCTTTTTAGTATACAAATAAAAAAATAAATATATCATCACGCCTTTTTCCTATTACGGGGGCAGGCACTCTGCCGTAGCAGATCATTGTAACTAATATATTTAAGGGCACGAAATCACAACTATTAAAAATATTAGTGGAAGGGGAGCCACAGGAATAATATGAATGTGGTAAAAACTGTTTGTTCTTAAACACAGCCCGACTGATGCTACTCAGGACTATATTTTAGTAGTTCAAATTATCTAAATTATAATGCACTTTTTGAATTTATTTATTTTTGCTACTGTGTACAGCAGGAACTTAATCCCAATTACAGTACAGGATCCGAACCCACCGAGTCATAGTATGGTAGTTCATTTATATTTAGCTTGAGTGGAATTCGAAATCGGGATCGGAATTCAAATGCCGTAATGCTATTTACACCAGTGTACTGCCAGATAAATAGTACTATTGAAATAAAGACAAATTAGAGATGAGAATTCTAGTTCATTTGAGTGAACTAGTTCATTCGTTCTCGTTCACCAAAAAGATTAGTTCACTGAACTAGTTCATTAGTTCACTTTCGTTCACGAATTTTTTAAGACTATGATGAACGAAAATCGTATTGTATTGTGATTCACTTGCGAGAACAAGTGAACATTTAGGATCTGGTTCTAGTATAATTTGACAGCAAGTATGAAAGAAGAAAAAAATAAAAGACAGCAGAAGCAGAGCGGTGATCAAAGCAACGACCACGAACGAATGAAGTATGAAGTAAGCTTAGTAAGTTCCTCTAGTAATTAGTCTCGTTCACTCGTTCACTTGTTCCGTTCTCCGCTTTCGATTCGACTTCATCGGCCGTGCCGCCGTGGTGGTGGATCAGATCCGAATAGTTCGCAGTGAACTAGTCTTTAATAAACTCACGAACTAGTTCGTGTCGTTCACTAAAAGGAATAAATAGTTCGTATGAATTAGTTCGTTCACGAACTACACACCTCTAAGACTAATCGTTATCTCTAAAAAAAACAGCCTTGGCATTGTCCAGAACCGTATTTAAATATTCGAAGAAGAAACTCCATCCACGATCAACGGCATATCAGATCATCTGCACAATCTCGATATGAGAGCCTGAAGGTGTGAATCGATATTTTGTAACGTTCCAACAACAATTACCAACAACATGATGGAATTCCGTGAATCAACTCATCAATCTCGGCGTGTGGGTGTTAGTGTTGATACGATTACCTCGTGTGCGTGCGAGTCTCAGGCCGGCTCCAGTTCTCGTTGCACAGCGGTTGACATGCGAGGTCGAGCCGGCTGTCATTATCGCGGCATTATCGTTTCAGTGTGGACCGCGAGCACATTAATTACCGCCGCCATAGCAGCCAGCAGAGAGGGGCGTGTCGGCTTGCGAGTAGCGAGCGCGAGCATATTGCGCCGGGATGCTCTATCGATCGAGGCGGCGGCGGCGGTGCGCGGTGGTGGCGACGACGCACTCAGCCACTTGGCTGTCGTTGTCGAGTGTCTGCGAACTGACACTGTGCCACCGGGAGACACACTTGACCTGACAGAACTGATACGGAACACACTTCAAATTCTGCCTCTGGTTTTGCTTTTACTTTTCTCTCTTAGTTTCAGACACTGTGAGTGATAAAAAATAAAAGGGATTTTAGAAACGTTGCTCTGTTCTACACAGATTCCTAGTGATAGCATACTCTTGTCCCGGGAGAAAATATACACAGTAGAAATAGCTTGTTCTCAACTTGTCTATATTTCCTATTCTCCCAAAGAATGATTAAAAATATCGTCCCTAATTTTAGTTTTATAGTTGTCTCGCTGAATTAGTGAAGGCCATCATATAAGAAAAAAAAACACTTTTTCCTACAACTGTGCGATTTCTTTGTTATTACGTAACTATTATTGTCTTGATTACGGGTGGAAAGGAGACAAATGCAGACCAAGTGTGTGTCTGTAAGCAAAGAAATACTAGTGCGAAAAGTAATTCATTACGCAACTATAAAAAAATAGATGCATTTAGAGTGATTTGAAGTGGAAAGTTTTATACTGTCTAAAGAAACATAGATCTCTTCCGTATCTATTCATATTACCAACAGAACTATAATTGACAACAATTTCGGAGGCTTTAGAAGTACCAGCAGCAGGTTGATTGTCATTGTCGAAAATAGATGCAACATAGCATGATCTGGGGCTTCAATTATCTTTGGAGGTGTTTATGATAAAGAAGAATCACTTACTATAGTATTCCAATCTAGACGATTTTGAAGAAATTGTCTTGAAATTAGTGAAATATTTTTTAATAACGTAGAACAATGTGCAAGCAATCAACAAACAAACCATAGCTACGCCGTAAAACTTCGTTCTCGTCTATTATCATTAAGATTTTATAAATTTTGACAATATTTTAGTGATTTTCTAAATCGCACAGTTGTAGGAAAAATGTTGTTTATAACTATTTTATTTCGCCTAATTAATAGACTTATGACCGGAATTATCAAACTTTGAAATGTGCATTTATCTTTAATTACAGTTTAAATTTTAACACCAATGTTAATTTTCCATAAGTGATTTGATGTTGTCATTCTTAAACTACATTTTAGAAATAAATGAGATTGATAATACCGGCCTTAGGAATTTAATTTCATATTGTTTATGGAATATATAATAAATACAGCTAAAATTGCATGTAAATATTAAAATTATCTATTTTAAAAGCACTTTTAATTTATCTTGTGTGGCAGCACTGATTTTCACTTTGTATACAGTGAGCTGTCAATGATAGTAAATTGCTTCATTTCTGCTTTGTATTTTAAAATGCTCATATTAACTATAAACATTGTAGATGAAACGTCATAAATATTTATGACGTGTAACATGATGCAACTTAATTGATTCAGCGAAACATCCGTACTTCTCTGTTTGAAACAGTGTGATAAAAATTAAATGAAAATTTACAAATGTTGCTATATTGCATACAAATTCTAATATTGTTACAATCTTGTCTTGTTTTGAATTTGTGAGAGAAGAAAACAGAAGAAACCAGTTTGTTCAAAAGAATGATTACAAATATTGGCCCAAGATTTTAGCTTCAAACATAAGAGAAATTTTAGAAACGATGCTCTTGTGTACATAGATTCTCGTGATAGCCAATTCTTCTTACATTGTAATGATTTACTTTGCAAGATATATTTTTTAGTTCCCAGATTTTGCATTAGATATTCTAATACTTTCTTTGCAATTGGTTCTTCAAAAGAAACCAGAACAGAAGAAAAATAGACAATCCTTAGCCCCATTCACAACACGAAATTAGTGGTTAGTGTTAGTAGTTATGGTTAACGTTAGAAGTTTGGCATATGTATTCCTCTGGTAGCGTTCACAACAACGAACTTAGCTCAGCGCAGGTCTACGCTAATCGTGGTTAGCGTAGAAGTTTATAAACTTCAAACTTTTAGTTAGTGGTTAACGGCACAGCCAATTAAAAACGAGGAGTAAAGTGACAGTTGGTTTTCTGTTTGAATTTTATGTAACAAAAATGAATCGAAACACAAAAAAAAGTTGTTACTTGCAACTTTAAATGTGCAAATGAAAAGAAATAAAAAAAACAAATAGAAGATGGTGGGTTCGCCCAATCAACCAAAACCGAACAAATCAGGGAGACTGGGATAATTTGATCTAAGAAATGAGGTCATATGATGAAGACATGTTCTTTAATTACACCAGAATGACCATAGCTCAATTTAAATGTTGTTAGCACTTGTAGGACCAATTTTAAAGAAAAATAGTAGAAGAAAACCAGTTCTACCAAATCAGAACTACAGACAAAATATCAGAACTCAAACAAACAAAACTGTAACTATTTGTCAAAACTTTAAGTTGACAACTGTGTCATCTATTATAATTTCTTGTAATATCTATAATTTTCAAAAATGTGCACTACATTACCGACAGAAACATAAATTCGAAATCATTAATTTGGGACATTGTGAACGATGTATTTTAATCTGTAACAACTAACTATAACCACTAACCATAACCACTAACACTAACTACTAATTTCGTGTTGTGAATGAGGCTTTACTCTTTCTCAATTCTCTACCTTTCAAAAGAAATTATTACAGATTTGGGTTCCAAATTATAGTCATATCTTGTGACTAATTGTAAATGTTTGAAAATTCTTCTTTTCTCGTCTGGTAGTAAACGAATTCTCGTCTCATCTCAACGCCATCACTAATAGGTTCTCAAATTCATAAAAATACACCAGTACCAATATAATATTAGTATATTTATAATTACACTTAATTATATCATGTATAATCCCGACTATCCAAAGAAGAAACAACTACAGATACGAGTATGTTTTAATTTATATAGAAAATAACTCACGCCTTTTACCCATTGTTGGATGTGGCACTTTGCTATAGTAGATCTCGATAAGTGCTATATTTTATACCTAAAATCATCAAATCACTGCCCTCAGAAATGTTCATGGAGGAGAAGCCACAGGAATAACTTTAATGTGGAGTAAACTTTGTTATCAAACTAGGATTTTCAAATACACAGGCTGACCTGATGCCATAGAGCCTACCCCGTAATAATAATTTTCTTGTCCCCTAGATATGTTACTGTGGAAATAACAAATGACTAATTTCTTTCTCGTGAGATTAGTTACCTTTGCATTTTTTTATTTAGTATATAATTTGAGAATAATTGTAGAAAATAGGTCATTTCTGATATCAAAAGACAAAAGGAAAGTAATAAATTTCTCAGATACAATTTATTTTACAATTCATGTAGGTAGATATTAAAAACTATTATACGAGTAGTCATAATTTTCTCACTTTATAGAAATATTAGTAACACCTCAAAAGAAATTGAAACTAACTAGTGCGAGTCAAAGAAACAATATATTTATTTACGCCTAGAATTAAAATCTATCAAATCGTAAATAAGCGCACAATGACAAAGAAGTTATTCACTGCAGAAGTCGAAAGATATAAACCTATTCTAACGCAATAATTTTTCCTATTGAATCAAGTTGTCTTGGTAATTTATTTGACTCGAGCTTAGTCAACCTGCAGGTAATATCCACAGCTACCTACTCATATTTATGTTCGTATTAATATACACGTGTTTGCCTAGATTTTAATCGAAATGCGAGTCGACGAAAAACAGCTGCCTTCGAGAAAAGGGAGCGGTGACATCCACTTAAAAAGATCTATAAATAACAAAAATATTCGTTGAATTAATTCATTACCAACAACGACTTTCAGCCCGATAAAATTTAAGACGCCAACTGCGCGGATAAATAAAATACAAAAATGACAGAAAATATGAATGAAGGTTTGAATGTTTTCCTGCCAATCCATTACATGGAACTCACGCTCATTCATGTAATCTAATCCACGGATCCAAAACAGTGGTTCAAACGTATGTTTTAGTAGTAAAAGATTCTCATCAAGCCAAGTGGATACGTTTGTTTCGTGCCTTCCAATCGCTACTAATGCAATCAGTGCGAGCGAGATAGCAATTGGTGCAGTATATCAGAAATGACAGAGACAAACGACTTACAGTGACAAACTGTCGATTGATTATTCCTGCTCTTTTATCCTACACGTGAATTTTATACCTTCAAAAATGATTATATTTCCTTACAATTACAAATACATCATCACGCCAATTTATTCCTTCCGAAAAGTAACAGTTTATTTAGCAATTTTCATCTCAAAGGTTTTGTCGTAAGTAGCTAGATTTGATCCTGATATTTGTAGAACTATACGCCACTGCTTAAGCCAGTGTTCTTCAATATTTTTCGAATCGCGATCTCCTTTTGCAATAGTGAAGTAACTTATTTTTACCCAATGAATTTGTATACAATATTTAATGCACTGTGTACTTGCATCTGGGCAATAAACTTTAAAAGTGTTTTTAGAGCTAACCTCACCTCGTCTTCAACATTCGATCTGTTTCTTACTTTTTTTATATACAAAGAAGCATTGAAAATCCACTGTTGTAGAGGCAAATCCTATATTCTAATCTGAGCAATTATTGTCCGTCGTGTTAAAGATTTAGACATTGAGTCTAACGATTTTGATTAAACTTGGTTTTCTAATATTTTCTGGCCTCAGAAAACAATCTAGCTAGGTCTAGTCCTCCAGAAAATTTATTCAATTTGTAAAAAAGACATTGGGAAGAAAATTCAGGAAAAATGAGTTCTTTAAAATTTTGTTCTAATGAAACATTAATTTGTTGAACACCTTCATAGTAAAATCTCCCGTAAAAATAATTACAACTAAAAATAATAGCGGCGAAATCTCCAATTCCCAAAAAAACTTGCAGCCCAATTCTCAAAACACTTTTAGCTAATCCTAGATTTTTGATTAGTCAAATTCAGTTAAACCATGTTTTCAAAAAAGTTTGATTTTCGGAAAATGATTAGGCTAACTTTTTCAAATCGGTGTAGAATAAGATTTGCTAATTCAAACTTCATGATTCGCTAAAACTTTTTTTGAGAATCCGGCTGTTAATAACTATTGGCTTCAGCAAACAAACTTGATGACATAACAACTTAAACAAAATTTTTGTGTTGAGGGATTTGAAAAAAAACTGCAATTATTCGTAATTTTGATGAAGTTTAATATATCTAAAGGACTGTTCTCTATAATGAAGGACGTACGGACTATTTAGACACAGCAAGATTTGTATCTCTTGCTTGTAAGACATAAGTTTTATCCCCTGGATAACGAATAAAAGGACAATTAATCCCAGATCTTCAAAAAAAAATCAATTGAATATTACATGAAATCCGATAAAAATGTGAAACTCGTAGTAATAAAATTCCGGATGAGGACACCTGTTTCTGTACCTCCTCGGTCCTTAAATTTGCGGTCGAACATGTTTGAGTGTAAACCAGACTCAAGCCGATTAGCTCCCAACATAACACCCAGCACGTAAGCGCTCTGCGTGCTAGCGTCCCCTTGTCCCCGCGCGGTGCTATTACCATATGAGACGGTGTGAGCGGCCGCCGCCGCCCTGTCATTAGCGCGCCGCCGCCGCGGGCCGCGAACAATTAATTGCGACAATTACCGCGAGCGTTGCACACCTATGCCGGCAAGAGTCACTCAAGGCGGCCTTGACGCGCGCCCGATAGTTTCAGTTACCACAGCGTTCAGTGTTTTGTTCGGTTCGTTTGTGTTTGTGGCGGTGTTGTGATTTACATGTGTGCGTGTGTTTGTGCGTGAGGGGCGGTGACGGCGGCGGTGGCGCAGGTGGCGGCTGGTCGATATCGCGACAAGCACCAGACGCGTATCGACTCATATGTGAATACGGTTTAACTGCGCTCAAAATCAAATGCACTCTGATAATTCCATTCAGTTACTAACCAGTTTAAAAAATTCACTTTACTTCAAATTAAATTATAAAGACAAATATTGGTATACCGCTGGGATTTGAACCTGGAACCTATTTATCTATTTACCTTTTATTATCTTATTCATTCTTACGACATAGACCATTGTGAACAAATATTATTAACACTGTATTAAGATTTTTGTTGGCAATTTACAGGCAGATTCATAAAACGGATTAGCGCTAACACCGTTTTTAATATATTCTATAACTCTGTTTTAAATTAAGACAGATTCAAGAAATGAATTAAATTTGATGCTAATTAACACTCTTTTTAACTCAAGTTAAAATAAACTTGTTTCATGCATTGAAAAGAGAGTTAAAAACGAAATAAAAAATGGTGTTAGCGCTTTATGAATCTGCCTGTTAGTTATTATTTTTTATTGTTGTAAAACATTCGATTTGCAGTATTTTAAAAGTGAAGTGAAGTAATAGTTTTGTCAAAACTTTTGCTTCAATAAAGATATACCTAAAAATACATAAATAAGTAAATAAATTATCAACATTTAATTTTAGATTGCAAAATCTATTGTATTATGTATTGTTTTGTTATTGTCTATTATTCGAAACATTTTGAAGGCATCGGATATATAATTTTTTTCATATTACTCGATATATCATCATCATATCACTTTATCCGTTACCGGTGTAGCAGTTGAAACTAAGCGATATATTTCTTTATATGAAGTTTACCAACCGTCAAGTCACAGATTCCAACGATATTAGTGGAGACAGAAACATAGGAATAATTGTAATGTTGTGAAAATCGAAGTGAAGTTGTTAATGCCACAATCCGACGCTAAATCTGTTGTATTATTTATCGTTTCATTTCGTTTCTTAATTGCTTCTTTCACCATTTAAAAGAAAATTTATAAAACTGCTTTTACTATAAGCAGATTTGTAAAGTGTGTCTTTGTACTTAATTCAAGTTAAAAATAAACTTGTTCTACGAATTAAAAAAAAGATGAAATTGAAATTAAAAAAAATTATTGTTACTTAGCTATAAAATAAATAAATAAATATATCATCACGCCTTCTACTCATTACTGGGTGTGGCACTCTGCCGAAGCAGATATCGGTAAGTGATATATTTTGCGCATGAAATGCGGTTACCAGTCGTCAAATCACGGCCCCCAAATATGTTAGTGGTGGAGGAGCCACAGCGGTAGCTTTTGAAATTATGGAAATTGTTTGTCGCCTGTGATATGATAGTCTAGATATAACTTTTAAATAATTACATAAATTCTTCCGCATTCTTGAGTTATTTTTTTAACTAATAAATATAATATAAGAAATTCTGAACTATTTCTTATTTGAAAAAATCAATACAAAAATTAATTGTCAGGTACGCCCTAAAATATTTCTAAATTACAAAATTTGATTAATTAATTTGTTTGTTCTTTAATAAAATTGTAAATTATATAGCATGCACTATTAGACTGCCATTGAGATTTTATACTTTTGTATCGCCTGAAATGAATAAATAATTGAAATAACGAATCCACTTTAAGTAAAAAATCACGTACATGAAATAATATCGAAACGAATGTCACACCAATTCATCATTGCAATAAGAAGTTTCTTCGTTTCATTTGCACCACGTAAAAATCTTTACAGCTACTGTACGGTTGGCTGTAAATAATTGTTCGGTAATATTTTCTGTACGCTTACGCACTAAAAATTATTTTGCATGTTAATTCAACTTAAAAAAAAGAAACTACGGCTGTAAACCGCAGGCGCCAGTGGTGTAACGGGCAAACCTATTGTTCATTTAGCGAAAAAATAAAATTAAGTAACAGTGGTGCCAGTAGCCATTAATTGCTAAAAAAGGTACTTGAAAAGTTGCAGGTAATTAAAAATTATAATCAATCGACTCAGAGACAGCACACCTCTATTCAATAAAAAAAACTACTTGAAATTGGTAAGCCAGATACATAAATTCATTTCCTGTTGTTGACAGTGACATTTACAATTTAAATTTGAGTACATTTATTATTACATTTATTTCTAAAGTATTTCTATTACTTCAAAAGTCAAAATTCTATTAGCTGTCAGACTCCTGACTTAACCTATTTGTATTTATTAGAAATGTCAAATAGCATTTCCGCCTTTATCTGACGTTGTGCCAACTGTGGAATAAAAAGATCTCTGGAAAAATAAACGGCATTAAAACACTAATCTTATATAATTGAATAATAGCTATATTTACTATCGATTCATGTATTGAAAATATTTATTTTTCATTTTGAATAATTATTTAATATTTTCAAGTCAACAGAACACATAATTTCTGTCTATATTGAGTTGTCATTGATCTGTCAGATTCATGAAATATGGGGGATTCAAGTGGTAGAGCTTTTTAATATATATTTATTAAAATAAATTCTTGACCGTACATCATATTTAATACAATATAAAATCATACCATAAATGATATCTTTATTGCTGAAATATGAAAGTTAAAGTTGAATAATTTAAAACGTTCGCACTGCCATATTGCAATGACGTAGTTGCATTAAGCCAATCACAGAGCTTTGTCTGAAACGTTTGTCGGTGCTCAAGAAGACGAAGAAGAAATAAGCATTCAGCATTCTACGATTCTACCAATGACGTATAATACTAGACGAATTATGCCGTATTCAAGTCAATGCAGTGTTGTGAAGCAGAGAGGAATGAAATAACTTTTGGGTCCGCCGGAAGCGCGGCAAGAAGCGAGTACACTTTGGTGTTATGCAAGTTGCTCCTTGCCGCGCACCCGCCTCACCCACCAGTTATTCTATCCCTTTCTGACTCACAACAAACGCCGATGTTATCCGTCTAGTTATGTTTTGTCTGAGAATTCTACTGACAACGACAAGTTACGTGTTATTTATCTCTGTCTTATCTGTCTCTCTTTAAGCTAAGATGCAACTACGTCATATTCATTTGTTTCGAAAGTTTAAATATTTTTATAATGCTTAATACAAGTTTTTTAAAAAAATAAAAAATTTGGGTATAACTATTTTATTACGTAGATAAATATATAAAAAATTCAAAAAAGTCTTGAAAGGCCCATTGTATTGCCAACTATAATTAATTCCTTTTGATCACCCTGTATATTCAGAGCCGGTATTTTACTCCTCTAAAAAGTTGCTATACTGAAAACGTTATAACCAGCGACTTACGTCATCAAAAAATATAACTAGATGAATGACATAGGGTGCTACTACGTTTACATGTAACCAATTTTAAATTGAATTGCGCGTTGCTTCTATGGAGATGACAAGATTTCATGTTTCTTTGACTTCGCAGACATTTTAGAACGTGCGTCCAATACTCTCTAATAAATTGTAAATTAATAATAAAAATTAATGACATATATACTAATTTATCTCTCGTACTTACGGGTAAAAGTGATCCATTATTTGTATATTCTTATTCAAAATAAATTATTAAATGAAGTATCAGCAATTGACATTCCTTTGACAAATTTCTTCCCTTTGGCATTGTTATAATATAGCTTTTAAAAACTACTATAGGTCAAAGTAAAAGACCTTAAACAGATTTTTTTATGTTTGAAACAATTGATCATGAATCTGACAGATCAATGACAACTCGATATAGACAGAAATTATATGTCGTGCTAACGTGCAAAATATAAAATTGAAAAAAATAACAAAATATATCATCACGCCTTCTACCCATTACTGGGTGTGGCACTCTACCGAAGTAGATCTCGATAAATGATATATTTTTCGCGTGAAGTACTGTTACCAGGCGTGAAATCACGGCCCCCAAAGATGTTAGCAGTGGGGAGCCACGGGGTAGTTTTAAAATGGTGAAAATTGTTTGTCGCCTGTGGGAATCGAACCAGGGTTCTCAGGATCCACACGCCGACTTGATACCATTGAGCTAGCTTACCCTAATATAAAATAATTATTATAAATGAAAAATAATCATTTTCAATACATGAATCGATAGAGAATATAGCTATTATTCAATATTCATATATAAGAGTTGTATTTCAATGTCGTTTTTTCCTTTTAATTGTCATTTAAATATTGGACCAGTTTCTTATGATTTTATTAAGTTTTATCAGGATGGATGACGTCAGTCGATGTTTATAGCGTTTTCAGTGTAATAAATTTATCTGTCTAATAAACAAAAAAAATAGTAATTCAGAAAACGACAGTTAATATAGGTTTCGGATTTGTGTGATAACATTAATTACCATTTAGCTTCGAAGCTAATTGTTTTAAAAATTATTAGTCTTGATAATCAAAAATAATAGATACTTAGACCTGTTTTTTAAATGAGTAATTTACTTGATATTTTTACGACGTCAAACTGTTGAAATCATGAAAAACATATTATATAATATTGTAACTCAATCGACCGTAAAATATTAAAATAAGCACGTCTCATTATTTGAAGCTTTTTCTGTTGAACAATTTCTCTACTTATCATAATGGTGGCCCTATTAAATTATTCTTTTTACCTTCTCACACCTTTATAGCTCATAAAATTTGACCTCATAATAACTTTCAGGTATACAAATTTAATTTAACAAGAACACTAAACCATACTGTATCGATTTACATGTTGAGCTCACCAAGAAAATTAATCATAAGAAGTTTTCCTTTTGATTTATAAACAAACAAATTGGACATGGGATATGGTACCTGTTATCCCACAGTCTCATTCCTACGAACTAAAGAATAAAATTTGTTATGTGTCTCTTTAAAATAAATAAATATCTACTTTGAAAACAGTGTAGGTACTACTATAATAATTGTTCGACGCCATGTCTAATATTTTATTTCAATGCCAAATTTGGGCAAACCTCATCATAGATGGCAGCAGTGGACTAAAGCACTTTGACTGCGTGGAATGGGCTCCTATACCTAATTTTAACTACATGATAAACTATGACGATCAGTGAAAACGCGGGTTGAAAATTTTTTATATTACAAGAGATATGATTTTTTAGTTTTGTATTGGAGTTGTGACGTCCCAAGTTCGGTTCAGTGGTACTTAACTTGTTTCGTTCAAGAAGTGCAAATAATAAACGATTTATTTCTTGAAAAATAATCTGAATATGTTGAAAATCATATTTTATAGAAGTTGCAAGCCCAAGAAAAAGAAATGAAATTATAGCAATAAATATATAATGTGTTGAACATAAACATAACTATAATAACTGACAAGTACTAACATGGATTTCTAAAATATTTTAGCAATTTGCGCTGTGTTAAATAGACGTAACCTAATTGCTAATTCTGGAAAAATCTCTCATTCAAGTAGCGCCAAAGTTACTGTAGGTCGCCGGCAACATCTCCCATTGAAGAAACAAAAGAAAAGTGGGATTCGATCTCGGGATAGTCAGATTCGAATGCCGTAACGCCATACACACCATCGTACTACCGATTAAGGTAGTACTAATGTGCCATCGGTTGTCGAGTGGCGAAACTGACGCTCAAAAAAATATAAAAATTGAATAAAATAAGTGTTTTATACTTATTATGATTTGAATATCATGAATTGTTAACAGGTTGTTGGTCTAGTCAATTTTCAAATACCATACCACCGTGTGGTGTTGCCATTATAAATTGGGATTCTTAATTTTTCGTTAAAAACAAGGCTTTGCATGGCTATATATCTATTACTAAACGATAAAAAACTTTCTCCTTCTGATACAATATACATGGATAGGTCTAGAACATCATACTAGTTTTTCAAATGAAACTGCAAAATTTTAGAGGTACACAAACCAAATATGTGCGATTCTGAGTGATGATCGCCATAAGCCCCGTGTATAAGAACTCAACTTTACAAGCGAATATATTTGTTCACAGACGATGAATGTGTTTCATATTTTAACAGGATGCGTATGACTATCCAATGTTTACGTACGCCAAATTTAATTCAGATCAGCAAAAAAAAATTCACACTAGTACTACCTTAAGTGTACCTAATTGCAATCATGTATAATTCACTAGTGGTAATTTTAAAATGTCGAAGTTACATGTAACAGGGTGGTGGGTAGTGTTGTCACGAACCAAAAATATAACTGTACTCAAGTTAGGATCCTCTGTACTGAAATTGACCGCAAATTAATCAAGCAATACAAATCTGAATTAAAGAAAAAATAAATATTTCACCACGCCTTCAACCCATTACTGGGATCTGCTTCGGCAGAGTGCCACACCCAGTAATGGGTAAAAACTGTGATGATATATTTATTTATTTATTTGTTTTCTGTCTGTCAACAAACAACAAGCCACGTGTTTAAATAAATAAATAAACAAATATATAATCACGCCTTCCACCCATTACTGGGTGTGGCACTCTGCCGAAGCAGATCTCAGTACGTGATATATTTTGCGCGTGAAGTGCGATTACCAGTCATCAAATCACGGTCTCCAAAGATGTTAATGGTGGAGGATCCACAGGGGTAGTTTTTGAAATTATGAAAACTGTCGTCTGTGGGAATCGAACGAGGGTTCTCAGGATCCACAGGCCGACTTCATACCATTAAGCTAGCCACCCCATCTGAATTGTCACATAAAATTCCAACAAGTAGTATATCGCAAAACTACAGTCTTTCAAACAATTTTCGTTGTCTAGGTTTTCGAATCTTGAAAGCTGGGAAGTGTCTGGTCGAAGCAGCAGGAGGGGAAATGCACGCATTGTGCGGCGGTGGCAAGGTGGGTGGCTCGGCCCGTCTCGGATTTAACAAGTGTGTCCATTTACGAGTCTCAGGGTCGGACACTTTACAGCTCACCACATAAATATTGTCACGAGCCCAGTCGGGCCGCAGCTGAGCTACAGTGTCGTGTAACCACGCACCGTATGCCATGCAATACAAATAATACTCTCGCTTTTCGTTTCTGCGAGGAGCCGGCTCACTGGATGGATATTTTTCGATATTTTAAACTTGAATAAACACTACTAACACTTGTTTTTATAATATTTGTTAATGTTTGATCGTCCAACAAATCAATAGAAATATTATTTGATTGAGACTATATATTAGAGTTGCCAATTAGGTTTTTTTGGCCTGAAGACTATGACTTATTTAACTACTTTTTCATATTATATTTTATGGAATTGCACTGTGGATTTGAAAGCCCGGGTTCGATTCCCACAGCCGACAAGCACATTTAAATTGGGGCTGTGATTTTACGGCTGGTAACCGTACTTCACGCGCATAAATATATCACTTACCGAGATCTGCTCCGACAAAGTGCCATATCCAGTAATGACTAATAGGTGTGTTAATTTTTTTTTTATAAACAAGCATAAAATGATGCTCATTTTCTACGAGTATGAAAGTTTATAGCTTGAACAGGAGGTGAATGCTGTAATTCATACGATTGAAAAATGGAAATTTCATGTAAGTACTACACCATGTTTTTTTCTACGATTATTGTTGCCCGATTAATCTATATTTTAATAATAAGTTTGTCCAATATGACATTCCTAAAGTGATATTCTATGAAAACAACAACCCATGAGATATGAGCTTCATATCTCACGTTGTCTATGGTAGCCGTTAGATATAAAAATGTGTGCACAATATACTATATTTCTATTGGAACGACAAGCATATAATGAGCAAATATCTTAAAGGTCATAAAAAAATACTATTTGTTATTTATTATAATCGTATTTACAAAATGCATCAAATAAAAAAGAAGCATTTTTAACAATCTTGAGTTTTTTCAAATAAAAACGGTACAGCTTTCAGAATTATGATCTGGAAAATTTTAAGAATGATAATTTCTTCGTTAAAATTCATTTTCACTAGTTAATTAACACAGTAGTCACTTAAATGAATTATAGGAAAGTAGATATTTTATATCCTTCACTGGGAATTTCTGAAGAAGATTGAAGAGAATGTAAAAAATTCTGCGAAATTGCCTGATATCAAATTTACCTTCAATTGAGAACATAAGTTCGAGTCTCATAACCAATAATGATTGATTTTAAATGTAACTTAAAATTATCCTATGGCTTCTTCTAGAGATGGGAATTCTAGTTCATTTAAGTTAGTTCTAGACAATTCGTTCACGAAATTTTTAAGACTATGAAAAACGGAAATCTTCTTGTATTGTGATTCACGAGTGAGAACAAGTGAACTTTAAGATCTTGCTCTAGTATAATTTGACAGCAGGTATGAAAGAAGAAAAAAATAAAAGACAAAATTGGTGTTTTAAAATTGGATTTTTAAATAAATAAAAAATACACGAAATAAAATTATAAAAATAAAAAATCAACAATGAAGACAATATAAATACGAGAAACGAAGATATCTTAAATAAGAGCAAATGAAAGAAATTAAAAATTACTCTTTAAAAATAATATTTGTGAAACGAACGAACGAAGTATGAAGTAAGCTCCTCTAGTAATTAGTCTCGTTCACTCATTCTCTTGTCCGTTCTTCGCTTTCGATTCGACCTCATCGGTCGTGCCGCCGTGCAGGTGAATCATATTCGCAGTGAACTATAGTCTTTAATAAACTCACGAACTAGTTCGTGTCGTTCACTATAAGGAATAGTTCATATGAACTAGTTTGTTCACGAACTACACACATCTAGCTTCTTCACTATCTCCTTCTTATGTCTGAAGAAGGAGGGTCGTGATTTGACAACTAGTAACCGCATTTCAAGTGCAAAAATAAATAACTTCCCAAGGTTTGCTTATAGTAGAATATTACACTCAGGAATGGGTAAAATAATGTGAAGATATGTATATTTTAAAAGAATGAAATTAAAATTTATCTATTGTAGAACCTGCGGGTTAAATTTCAAGACTGGTAGACGCGAAGGGATCCTATAACGTCTAAAATTTAGTAATTTATTTTCACCTGTTGTGTCAGTGGCTTAACAGGTTTATATTTCATGTTCCTAATTCTTTTTTATTTTGTACATGATACCTAGTATACCGTGGCAGGGTTGAAAGGCCGTGATGATATATCTAATGAAAGCAGCATATTTCGTTGGTGAAGCTAATAATTATGAGCGTTCACAAAATGAAGCGAAGGAGTCAAATTGCAGAAACAATATATCATGTCTGGGGTCGGTCCGCTCTCAGTTCACCAGATCCTGGTAACAGATGCGCGAGGCCGGGTAATTAACTCGCTGGTGTTGGTGTCGTCTCCGCCCTGCAGGCCTGCAAACGCCGCCGCAGCAGCAGCAACTGTATCTAATTCGTATATATACGGGGCCGTTACACGGACCGTTGTCTTCATTGATTCGGGCAAGCGGGGGCGCATAAGCCCCGCCAAATTGCTTTCCTCGCTCGCGTCTCCACCCCGGACGACATGCCTTGCTGCCACCGCCGCCGGCAATTTATTACGGAGGTTAACAAATCCGCGCACAGATCTCGCAGTTTCATGAAGTCGCTGGCTCTGCCCTCCCTAACAGCCGCTCAACTTCTCAACCCCTCTAAGATACACTCCATAAATCTACTCATACGTTTCAAATTCCCTTACATCTAGATTTCCTCCTTTCTTTTCATTTTTTTATCATTCTGCATGATGAATAATGAAAATTGTAAAGGTCTACTGAATTTTTTCACCCTTCACATATTTCGGACAATATTAATTGTTTATTTTTTTCCATATTTTTCAGCAGTCATCCTTCTTCTCCTTGCCATTCGTCAGTTCCGAGTTTTTCAAATATCATTGTCAAGAATCAAGAATGAAAAATATTTGCGCAAAATAAATAAACAAATCACCATAGAAACATACATTATCTAATCCCTTTTGCAATTTAGGGATGGGTACAGTTTTACCGATCCCTCTGATCATATTTTCCTGTCTAGATCTGGGAAGACGTATTTTCCAGTTTAAAAAGTGACCACAAAAGGCTACTTTTCTGGGTGGTCGCGAAATAATATATTACGTACCATGAACTGTGTAAGTGATAGTTTTTTAGGCCTCAATTTCCTAAACATTCGCGACTTCACAATCACTTACAGTTCGAGGTTAGTAAGCTATTTTTTACAATACCTGCAGAAGTAGAAAGAAAAGAATAACAGGTTTCAAAATTAATAGCTGTTAAATTATTGTCAAAATAAACAGGACCTTGATCTATAATATATATTTACTTACTATTCACGGTAGACGATAAGAAAATATTATAGTTCTGATGTAACCATGGAAACTGACTGTGCAATTATGGTTAAATGGTTAAATGTTTAAATTTTGTTACTAATTGGTAACTTACAATACAGGTATAGTAAAAATAATACTTTTACAATCCTTGTACTGTAAGTTACCTAATAAGGACAAAATTTAAATACTGTGCAACTTTTATTGTATGTACATTGGTTTCCATGGTTATATTTAATATTTACTTACTGCCCACCGTGAACTGTAAGTAAATATTACATATCAAGGTCCTGTTTATCTTGACAACAATTTGACAGCTGTCATTTTTGAAACCTATTGTTCTTTTCCTTCTACTTGTACAAGTATTGTAAAAAATAGCTTACTAACTTCGAACGGTAAGTGAGTTTTTAGGTCGCGAATGTTTAGGAAATCTCGACCCTTCGGGCCTCGATTTCCCAAACTACATTCTTGGCCTAAAAACTGCCACTTACAGTTCATGGTACGTAATATATTATTGTTATAAGTTTCCTCGAAATTTGAATACACTTTGCTTTATAAATAAATAAATATTTCATCACGTCTTCTACCCATTACTGGGCGTGGCACTCTGCCGAAGCAGATTTCGGTAAGTGATATATGTTGCGCGTGAAGTGCGATTACCAGTCGTTAAATCACGGCCCCCAAAGATGTTAGAGGTGGAAGAGCCACAAGGGTAGTTTTTTTGAAATTATGAAAATTGTTTGTCGCCTGTGGGAATCGAACCAGGGTTCTCCGGATTCACAGGCCGACTTCATACCACTGAACTAGCCACTATGGTTTATATAAATATAAATAAATTATCACGCCTTCTACCCATTACTGGGCGTGGCACTCTGCCGAAGCAGATCTCGGTAAGTGATATATTTTGCGCGTGAAGTGCGGTTATCAGTCGTCAAATAACGGCCCCCAAAGATGTTAGTGGTGGAGGAGCCACAGGGGTAGTTTTTTTGAAATTATGAAAATTCTTTGTTGCCTGTGGGAATCGAACCAGGTTTCTCCGGATTTACAGGCCGATTTTATACCACTGAGCTAGCCACTATGGTTTATATAAATATAAATAAATCATCACGCCTTCTACCCATTACTGGGCGTGGCACTCTGCCGAAGCAGATCTCGGTAAGTGATATATTTTGCTCGTGAAGTGCGGTTACCAGTCGTCAAATCACGGCCCCCAAATATGTTAGTGGTGGAGGAACCACAGGGGTAGCTTTTGAAATTATGAAAATTGTTTGTCGCCTGTGGGAATCGAACCAGGGTTCTCAGGATCCACAGGCCGACTTCATACTACTGAGCTAGAAACCCGATTACTAATAAATAATAATATTTTAAAATGTTTGTAAACCTTAAAACTTAAAATTGTAAGTCTAACATCTAATATTATCAATGGAATTGGAGGGGAGGTTCTTAAAATCCGGGTCCATTTATGTTCTTAACCAGTTCTGTATTTATTACATGCGAAAAAATATAATTCAGTGAGATCTGCTTCAAGAAAGCTGCCAGTCTCAGGAATGAGTAAAATAGCGTGATGATATATTTAAATTTGTTGGCACAATATAATTTTTTTTTTCATCACAGTAGGAATTATAATTGTCGGAATTCCAGGCCCCCAGAAGAGCGCGCGTCATGTAGTAATTCGATTCAGAAGGATCTTCGCATGTCAACATGGCTGTAAGATCCTGTCCATGACGTGGAATTCCAGCAGTGCACAGGGCCGGCTCCAGGCTCAGGTGCAGGTTTGGTTGATGGACGCGGGCCGCAGAGTGATTTAGTGACGGGCGTTTATCGCATTTACATACGAGACAGATCACTGAAAGGTCGGACAAGTGAAACGTGAATTCGAGGCTGACTGATACGAAACGATGTGAGAGATGATGATAATTAATAGGGAGACGTCTGGTTTCGATTCTCCGCCCCCCCGCGGTTTGACGGACTGCTGCTGGGACTCTAGATAGTGGAGGTATAATACTGGTCACTTGCTCGCGCTGAGATCTTATAGCTGCTGGCTGCTGGTGCAACCATATTCGACTACTCGAATAAAATTAATTCATAATTACAGGAAATTGTACTTGTAGATTAGTAAATATAAATTGCGTCTACCAAACTAGGGTTCGGACCATTAGATTTTACTTCAATATATATATATATATATATATATATATATATATATATATATATATATATATATATATATATATATTAACAAAAGGATATATCTGGTTCGGATACAACTATAAGCTGCAGGCTTCCGGTACTCTAATGTGCGATGTGCAGAGTAGAAAATAAATGTAAATAAATATATCATCACGCCTTTTACCCATTACTGGATGTAGCACTCTGCCGAAGCAGATATATTATATATATATATATATATATATATATATATATATATATATATATATATATATATATATATATATGCGTGTGAAGTGCGGTTACTAGGCGTCAAGTCACGGCAACCAAAGATGTTATAGTGGTGGGGGAGCCACAGGGGTAATTTTAAATTGGTGAAAATGTTTGCCGACCGTGGGGATCGAACCAGGATCCACAGGCCGACTGGATACCACTGAGCCATAAATAAATAAATAAATGATGTACGGGTCTCTCACGAAACCTATTCCATAGGAGATTAAAAATGATTATTCTATTACCATTGCTTTCCTGATTTTAAGTTTCAAATAAAAGTTCTGCACTTAAATTAATTTTACATACTTCGTTTCACTCATTTTTCTGACAGGTCAAATTAAGTTTAAAAGTTGTCAAAACTTAATGTTTCTTATTTAAATAAATACAATAAATACAAATATATCTATAATATGCCTTTCATTTATTACTGGAAGTGGCAGCTCCGCAATAGCAGATCTCGGCAAGTGATATATTTATGCGCATGAAATACGGTTACCAATCGTCAAATCTCGGTATCCAAAGTTAGTGGAGGGAGAGTCATAGGTATAATTTTTTTAATGTGGTGAAAATTAGTTTACTTAACTGGAACAAATGCAAACAAATGTGTAACGGTAGACCAATATTATATAACTAATTTAAATTTAGTAACTGAATTAATAAAATGCAATGATTTAAATGCAGATTTTAATCGTAAAGTTTTCTTTTCTCTAACAGTCTATTTTTCCATTTTCAAATCGAATCGAAATCATAACACAAATGGTTAATTATATATATATATATATATATATATATATATATATATATATATATATATATATATATATATATATATATATATATATATATAGAATTATCCTGCTGATAGTTATACGGATTTTCTCCGAAGATGGAAAAACCGACCATAAATGCAACAGTAGCTAACAATCTTGTATAACTTCACATTTTCTCTATGGTATAACAAAAGATGTAATTAAATATTTTCACCAAAAAAATTTTTCCTCTGACTTCTATGGATTTCATTTTAATTACTAAATCATGCAAATTATATAAAAACTTTAGAACTATTACATTCTGGAATCTAAATTTAAGAGCTCCAATATCAAAGCCTTGGTGAAATTCAAACCCGTGACCTACTGTCAATGAGCCATGGTCTTTAACCACTGGACCACCAAGATTGACTGTAAGTTTTAGAGATTTGTACCAATGTATTTTCAAATTTTGTTGACAGACTACATTGATATATGGCATATTTTTCGCAATTCTATCCTTGTGGCCTTCAGCAGCCCACTTTTGTCAGGTTTTTCTTCAGTGTATTCCAGGACCACCCACTCAGATTTAGACTATTTCAAAAACAGTAGGAACACTTTCGAAAATTTTTGCAACTATACTAAAAAAAATTTTGAGATTTAATATATACTTGTTACTACAATAATGTTTGTTTATCTGTCAATTTAATTTCTCCGGGATTAAAAGTGACACTTCCGTCCTCAAAAAGGAAGAATAAAATAGGTCATTTACTCCCAGAAGTGAGAAATATTTAGTCGCAGGGAAAAATTATGCACTTCTCTCCCTTAATATATAATATACCTATTATTTTAAAGAGTTGTGGAATGTATTTTCTGCTAGTATTTATAGGGTAATGGCTCAGTGGTATCAAATCGGCCTGTGGATCCAAAGAACCCTGGTACGATCCCCACAGCCGACAAAACATTTTCACCAATTTAAAATTACCCCTGGTGGCTCCCCCACCACTAACATCTTTGAGGGCCGCGATTTGACGGTTGGTAGCCGCACTTCACGCGCATAAATATATCACTTACCGAGATCTGCTACAACAGAATGCCACACCCAGTAATGGGTAAAAGGCGTGATGATATATTTATTTTTTATATTATATTAACGACGTGAACTTTATATTTTAATTATTATTCTGTGATTTTTATTTATTTATTGCAGATTTAATTACTTTTTTAATTCATTCAGGTTTGCATTTCAGTATTTATTTATTGAAATATGTTTGTATCCATATAAATTTGATATTTTCAATCAAACATAATTATTGGAGACGGTAGGCCACAATCATCATTTCCATGACGTTAAAACGATGAGATTCGAAAAATATCGAAACTGTATTAATAAAGACTTTTTTTCGAATCGATCAAGATAAACTGTCTATAAAAGCATCCACCAGTAAATTGTAAAATAATTTCTATGATTCTTTATCAGTCGATATCTTCATTAAGGGGTTTAGAGTTTCTTCCGGAGTCTCTGGAGTGACATAGCTTCATTACAGTATAGAGTCGTCTGGTGTAATTAACTGCGTTGCTTGGGATCCCTTCGTCCCTATCAGCGGCTGCATCTACGTGCGTGCACGTGGACACCTGCGGAGGAAATCGATTCCCCAACTTACGACTCAATCGTAAATTGCGCGCGATCGGACGCTCCGATAACTAGACAAATTGTTGTTTAATCGGCGGACAGATTCGCACTGCAGCCTTCCTGGTACAATACTCGCTCCACTGCATTCACCACATCGCAGGCTATTGTGAGGCGATGAGGCTATCGCGCTGGCGACAGCTCACAACAATGAAGCTAACGAGCGCGGGTCAATATCTCATACGACACCTCCATTCTAGATTCTCTATACTGTCTACTGTAACACTCTACCGGCTGTCTGTTTCTGCTCATGATCTCTGCTGTGTTTGGTATCGTTTTCGGGTCTGTTGTTGAAGCTAATAGGACTATTCAATGGAAATTTGCTAGGCCCAGGAATAATCCCAATTTTCACGCCTTTTCTTTACTTGTATTTGTGTTCACTAAAGTGGAATAACTTGACCATTGAATCAGATTACAAAGCTAATCTTTACTGTACAATAGTGAGAAAAACAGACTGTGAATACCAGAGCAGTAAGCACGCTCTTTTTTCAGGTAAATACTACATTTTACAACACTTTCAAATTTCCAAGAAAATTTGGAATGACGCTTAGATATATAATTGTATATCTATATCTATACTAATAATTTGATTGTATTTTAAATTATTATTATTTATATCCATATTGTTAGAAACAAATGTTTATATGTAAAATAAAAAATAAATGGCAGATACTACATGATATACTAATGTCAAATAAAAAAGAAATTTCGCAAAATTATTTGCACTTTACATGAATATGGTGTCTACCAATTCCAGAATATAAAATTTGATGTAGTTTTATAGCAAAGTCAGAATACATCTCAAAATTCGCCATAATTATTTTAATTAAAAATGCTTCAAATATAAATTCTTGAAAATAAAATACTGTATACAATGTTTTTTAATTTATTTGATTCATTATTGCAAAAACTGCATTAATAATAGTTCTTTTTTTTTAAAGGGAAGGGCTGCGTGAAAACCGATTTCCCTGCATATAAAACAAGGAACTAAATTAAACAATTATTTTTTTACTGTAAATATGTTTTTCTGACATTAAATATAAATTAACGGATATTTAAGGATTTGAAATAAGATTTTTCAATTTCAGGATTTCCAGGAATCCGAGTGATAGACACCAATATGACGTACATATTTTTAGTGTCATTGGTTTAGTAGTTATTTAAAATAAATAAAATAAATATATCATCACGCCTTTTACCCATTACTAGGTGTGGCACTCTGCCGAAGCAGATCTCGATAAGTTATATATTTATGCGCGTAAAGTGCGGTTACCAGCCGTCAAATCACGGCCCCCAAAGACGAAAGTGGTGGAGGAACCACAGGGGTAATTTTAAATTGGTGAAAATGTTTTGTCGGCTGTGGGGATCGAACCAGGGTTCTTTGGATCCACAGGCCGACTTGCTACCACTGTGTCATTACCCCAAGTTATTTCTAATATATTAATAATTAAATTATAATTGTAAATACTGTAAATAGTCATTTATCTGATGTACAGTAAATTACCTAATTATTCACATATTTAAAAAAAAAACTCAAACAAGTGATACTAAAAATGGTTCTGCAGATAAACTGTACTTAATTTTGTGAATTTAAAAAATAAATCCTTATTTATGTTCTAGTATCTGCCTTTTTTCCTGAAGTAATTAAACACTCTGTATACATTTTTAAAAAAAATTCGTGTAATTAATTAAATAATTGTAAGACATTAACCCTAATTATTATTATTATAGATATTGTAGCTCAGTTCATTGAAAACTTGACCGAATATTAAAAGATACCGGTTTCAAAAAAAGCATTACATGAATTTTCCTCTCAGAAATTTGATTTTTTCCACTTCTTATAAAGATATTTAAATGGAATATAATTGTATCATCACTCCGTTTTACCCATTCCTGTGGACGGTAGTTCTACTAGAGCAGATCTCGACAAATAATACTCATATTTGTGTGTGTTACCAGCCGTTAAATTACGACCAGAGATAGTGAAAAGGGAAATTGAACTCGAGTTTTCACTGTCACAGTCTTATGCGTTATTCTGTAGATCTTACTTTCGTGCAAATTAAAGTAGCTGAAGAAACAAAGATTTTTTATTTTGTTATTGTGTGAGCTTCCAATAACTTCGACATAATGACCTCTAAAAGCATTAAGAGCAACATTTCAACGTTATAAATGAATAGAAACGACATGCAAGTAGTTAATCGTTTTTATCAAGTGTAAACCTGACTGCAAGTTAAAGGGTACGAAGTGGGCTTGGCGGCAAAGATTGGTTAATTGTCGCCACGCCGGGGACGGCAGCGTCAACACCGGCGTCGGTGGAGGCGGCGGCGGCTTGTGTTTGAAAAATAGCGAGAAGGTTTAATGATGAAAGCCGTCGAGCGGATGCGGCGATATACTTTACAATTCTCGACAGTTGTTGTCAGTCACGCGATCCGATCATCAGCGGCGGCGCTCAGTGGCGCCGACACTGGGGCCCTGCATTGTCCTGCCCACCAACAGATCGCAGTTGTTTCGCATACTAATTCCATACTATTTAATTTAAGTCAGCTTTAAAAACTCTCACATCTTGCATTTATTTGTAATAAATTATGTTTATGTATGCATGGCATACCTACATCAGACTAACAGTGGCTGGCTCCTCAGATACAAATTTAGATTTCGTTTTCATTTACATAAAATTACTACCTATTTCTGTGCTAAGTATTCGTCTTGTGAACCGAACACACCTATCAGCGACAAGGTAAGCAAACTCACGACAATACAAAAAATCTTAAGACGTCATTTATTATCCATACCTGCATTATATTTATGAAGCTTATCGACTAATTTTATGCTGTCAATTTATGTAATTAATGAAGAATTATGCCCCTATAATGTCATACTTTACTTAAATGAACTATATACCATTCTTTACCTGCCTTTTGTTCAATACACCATTGCCTTATTTAAAACAAAATCAAAACAAAATTTGTTACAACAAACTTCAACTATTGCTCCATAAAACAGAAGTCATATCTATTTGATTCTGTTTCACGATTTATTCGTTTGAAGCTGATCTAATAATCGAGCTCGGTATTTGTTGAAAGTTTGTCATGCTATACGAAAAATTGAACAAATTTGTATCACATATACAAGTAGCGAAAAGAGACGCTTCTATTCACTGAACATTGCACAGAATCATACAGATGTTACATCAGTTTTAAGCTCGTTTTACATTACTCTAAAATATTGAACAAGATTTGAACCAATCTAAATTGTCTAGTATCACACAACAAAATGTTTGAAATAACGCATTGTTCGTAAATTGTGTGCGAGCATGCGCACGTAGATACATACCCTGTAGTTAGAGATTAATAATAATAATAATAATAATATTTATTGACGAAAGTCAAAGGCAGGGTTCAGCCAAGGCTGTTCTACCACCCAACCATACATAATAAGTACAAAAGAAAATAACAATAATGTCAACGAGATACAAAGGACGAACAAATTAACAAACAGTGAAAAATTATAACAGAATCTTTACAAACTGATCTAAAATTGTAGGTTTCAAAATAGCATTTAGTTAAAATTATTACAGGTTAGAACATATTATTTACATGATATAAAGTAGAATCGGTATCAAAATGTAGTATTGATATCACACCAAGTATTAGAATTTACAGGTAAATAATACGATACATTCCACTCTCATTTTGAATGTTGTTATACTGACTTTTCAAGATGACCGTAGAAAAAAATATTATTTAATATTATACATTCACATTATACTTCTAACCTGTACTGTCATAGCTCTTATTTTTATTTTGTTGTTTATCGATAAAATTTCAAAAACTCCGTCACGCCAAAGCTAAGGACTTGCTGTTTATTTATTAGCCACTGAATTGTATTTTTGAGATAATATTTTATTCTATTTATTAGTAATAATTTGTAAAATAATTTTAATCTATTTTTACAGCGTATTGTAAACGGTCAAGTAAATTTAGTAACACTAATTCGAAAGATACCCTATACCAATATCGATAAAATATCGAAACAAAGGTATATGTTATATTAAATAGAAGGTACTTGACAATACTTTACTGATATCGATAGTATCACAATATGCCTACTTGTTGTTAGCATAGTACTGGAACAATGCGATATTTTAAACAAAAATTGTTCAGAAGTATGTTTTATATTTATGGCCAGGTGCAACACCAAAAGATATATTTTAAACTTGTTTTAAATAAATAAAAGCAAAACGAAATTACTTTTATTCAGAATAATTGACATTGTTGTTAAACTTTCGATTTGCTTTTATTTATTTTAGCCCAGTTTAAAATTTAACTTTCGGTGGATGTAATTAGCTATTAATGTTTCGCATTATTTGGTTCATAAATAAATATATTATCACGCCTTTTACTGGGTGTGGCACTCTGCCGAAGCAGATCTCGGTAATATATTTATGCGCGTGAAGTGCGGTTACCAACCGTTAAATCACGGCCCCCAAAGATGTTAGTGGTGGGGGAGCTACAGGAGTAATTTTAAATTGGTGAAAATGTTTTGTCGGCTGTGGGGATCGAACCAGGGTTCTTAGGATTCACAGGTCGACTTGATACCACTGAGCCATTACCCCATTATTTGGTTCATATAGCTGTGAAACAATTTTAGAGTGTGTAGAGCCCCCGACAAAAGTGAACTCCGCCGTCTATGGTCTCCCACTGCATCGTATTTGTTGGGTATTTGTACGAAAGTGTTTGCTGCACATACGACCCATACTACTCGTACATGCGTTTATAAATGTATTACCCCAGCTTGGTTGTCCACCAGACCTTAATTGTTTTGTGGAATTGTCACACCAGCACGTCAATAACCCCCTCTAACCGCCCTCCACCCCTTTGTCTAGTTCCGCACATCACACCCCACATGGAGAAAAAACCACTCACATTGTCGCGCGTCGAATTCAACCAAATGCGGGGTGAAAAAATTGTCATTTTCAACGGCAGCGAGTAAACATACTCTTCCTGTCGATATTACTCGCCTTGCTAGGTTTTTATAAAGCAAGCCGGGATCATTAGTTGAAGACTGACGAGTGAGTGGCTCTTGCATTGACGTACCGCACCGGACGCCGATGCGATTTTATTTTAATTTCCACGTGCGGGCACCGGCACCGGCTACGTTAATGTCCAGCTAGACATGATCACTTGATGCTGATTGCTGTCAAATGATAAGTGTTTGACGGATTTAATGTTTGAAAAATGTGATAATTGGATATTTCTACAAATTGGTTTGTAGGTTTAATGGGTGTAATGCTTGCTAATTAGTAAATATTCTGTAATGTATGTTATTTACAGTCCTGTTTATTTAAAATTAAATGCCGTGCAATTGCACTGACAATACTGTCATAAAATTTGTAATGTATTTACGACTAAACGATAATTTGGTAATGATAGTAATAAGAAAGATACTTCTGTATCCTTTCATACGATTTATAGCTTAAGGCTACCGGATATTAACATCATTGTAGCATTATGATTTATATTTAGCTCGGCATCATAATTAATCTTAATTGATCTCTTACACATATATATTTTTCAAAACTTAATCAATCGACTTTTTCGAAATAAATAGATATATGGACCTACTCTATTGTAAAAATTGCTAAGTATAGAAACTGCTAAGACTCCAAACAAGAATGGATACTAGGAAGATTGCTATCAAAAGATTATGTTAGCAATTGGTATACCTAGCAATTTTTGTTACAGAATAGGTCCAACAACTTATCTAGCGCGATCTAGATCTAGCTTCTAGATATTTTCCATGTTTGATTCCGAATTTCTCCAAGTACAGAATTTGAGTTGTACTTCACGGCAAAAAATATATAGCTTTCCAAGATCTGTTGGTATAGTAAGTCCAGCGATTATTTGAACAAATGACAGAAACACTAATTTTGCATAACTCAAAATCGTCCAGAAACAAACTGTTTCCTGCGTAGGCCGATGAAAACTAGGGACTAAGATTAGCAATGACACCAAATGACTATCAGTGTCAGTTTTATGCGATGAGTGGTTGGAGATTAGAGATTTTTAGAGCTAAATTGTTCAATGTTAAGCCCGTCTGACACGATCAATTATTATGTACATTTTCAATGTATCATACATGCTCGGCACTTCAATGTTTCCTTCAATTTTAATGTTAATTAAAAAATAGAACCGGTCCTATTTCCTTCAATGTTTCCTTCAATTAAATGCCCAAATAAGCTGCGCGCAGCGCATGGCATGGTGTATTGTTAAAACGTCAAACTGTGTTTAATATGTTAAAATCTTGAACCTCATTTATTCTATTTGTATCATTATTTAATCAAAATGTCGTAGTCTCGGCACCGGGTGTCCGTTTTAATAGAGAAGTACAAAAATAAACTGGTTCTATGCCACTAAAACTGCCATATATAAATTATAATTTTGATTCTGACTACTATAGTACACAGTATGTCCAAAAAATAACGAAACTCTTTAGATATAGAATAAAACACGCATTGTATTATGTTTGAAACTTAATATTTATTCAAAATAGGTTTCATTTGAATCAATACACTTTTTAGAACGATCAACTAGAGCATGCATAGATTTGTTTATGCCATCTAAAGGAACGTTCTTTAACACCTGTGTCACGGCTGCTTGAATGGCTGAAATATCATC
This sequence comes from Pterostichus madidus, assembly GCA_911728475.2. Taxonomy (NCBI): domain Eukaryota; kingdom Metazoa; phylum Arthropoda; class Insecta; order Coleoptera; family Carabidae; genus Pterostichus; species Pterostichus madidus. Next base: position 14,429,941 of record OU452313.1, on the reverse strand, counting down.
ATAGAACGCTCCATCCATGGCAATTTTTAGTTTTGGGAAAAAATAATAGTCATATGGTGATCAGGCGAATACGCAGGGTGGTCGATGACACAAATTTGTTTTTTCATCAAAAATTCGTTGACTTACACGAGCGACTTTTTGGTCTTCATTTAATTCATGTGGAACAAAACGTGAACAAACCTTTCTTTTACCCAAATCTTCAGTTATAATTCTCCAAATAGTATTTTTACTCGTATTTAATTCTTCACCCAACATTCTAACAGTAAACTTCTCATCGCCAGCAATGATTTCACGCACTTTTCGACTAATTCAGCACAATTTCCGGCTTTTGGACGTCCAGATCTTTCATCACCATTTAAATCTTCACGATCATTTAAAAAATTTGAAAACCACTTATAAACTTGTGAACGAGATATACAATCATCACCATAAACCTTTTTAAAATTGAATATTTGCTCGTTGTTCCATTGTATTTTTACAACATAAACACAAAAACTACTGTCATTAAAATGCGCGTAAATTTTTAAACTGTCACCTGATTGCATGAAGTTGTGTGCTTTCGACAGAGGAAAGATGTATCTTTCTAACAATGTGTATGTTCAATAGATTATGCTACGTGTTCTATGATTTAAATTAAAAGTTTCGTTATTTTTGGGACATACTGTGTATGTCTCAACTACTAACGAAATACGTTATTTTCATCTCATCGAAGATGAAATGAGCAGTTTCTATTAAGTATAATTTTTGTTTTCAATTCCAACTATGACAAAAACATATTTTATACAAATTGAACAGAACTAAAACAGCAGTTCTAGTGAAAACAAACCATAATTCGTGTCAAAACAATAAACAAATAACTCACATCTCCATAGCAACAAATGTTCCCATCCACAATATCGGTTCAGCGTTTTATTCGACAAAATTAACGTAAATTTACGATCACACAAACATTGGCTCGGCGCGCCTAACTCTCATTATTTGTTTTACCTCGTCAAACGACCAGGTGGAAGTGTCGGAACCGATGTTCTCGCGCTACGAAGATCTCGAAGTCGATCGCAAATGCGAATTCGGTCGGCGAACTCACCACTTTAACAGCTAATTAACCGACCGACAGCACCGGATGTATGTCAGAGCTACTTGGTAACTAATGCGAATGAAATATTCTGACTGGCCACTGGTGAATTTAATTTGTATGAAGTGGAAGCAGTTTTTAAACTGTCGATTAACTCTTTTTTAATTGCGATATAAGTTTGTGGTTATCGATGAGCTTGAGTTATTATTATTAGCTGCAGATTAGCGAATTAAAATGAAAGTATTAAATGGTATAATCGCTATTAAAACGACAGATTAAAATTATGAAAATATTGCTCATTTCTTTATTATGTTGGCGATAATTACCTACTAATAGTAACTTTTAAAAATTTACATTAGGTATTAATTTAAGCACACCATAATAAAATGCAACCGTTACATAAAACAATTATAAATATCTTATAATAATTATTTGTTTCATGAGGACTACGAATACAAATTTTTGGCCGAGTAATATTGCGGGACTTGAAATAGTATTTTTAGTCCGATTGAAACATATTATTGTTCCACCCACATATTTACAAAATTTCGCAGATATATTCAAATTGTCAAAATTATTTGTATCACCATGACAACTGTAGTAAAAATGCTATTTTTGGTCCTAAACCAAAAAATGATAACATATCGATGGAAACGTAAACAGTCTTAAAATAGTGTTGTTTTACTATTTAAAAAGTTGAAACAATATTGTCATATTGAAATAGATTAATTTTTTTTATACATAAGTAAATAAATATATCATCACGCCTTCTACCCATTACTGGGTGTGGCACTCTGCCGAAGCAGATCTCGTTAAGTGATATATTTTACGCGTGAAGTGCGGTTACCAGTCGTCAAATCACGGCCTCCAAAGATGTTAGTGGTGGAGGAGCCACAGGGATAGCTTTTGAAATTATGAAAATAGTTTTTTTATAATCTCAAAAATTAAGAAACATTTCATAAAAACATCACAAATTTTAAGTGACTTTACTACATATGCGGCAAGGCATTTTTGGCAAAATTCGCTTCACTCACACTTTAAACAATTAATTCCTAAACTGGAAAACTCATGTTATGCCCAGCGTAATTTGTTTTTAACAAATAAATGAAAGAAACGTATTATTAAGTTGTATTAACTCTGCGTAGAATTGGAAAGCATTTACAATTTTTATAATATCTGTCATTTATAATTATTTTCCATTTTTATGTTTTTACCCAAGAAATAGCAACCATCTTGAAACAATTTTGATTTTTAATTAACTAATGTAACAAAATGTGCAATAGAACTTTTCATTACTTTTTGTGCCAGTTGGCATAGTTTTCACGGTTTAACAAAATTTTGTGAAAGTGTTTCGAAGACTTTTCAATTTCTTTACAATAATTTTTCTCTGTGTAAATCAGTCTACTATGAATTTATGATGATGCAGACTATAGTACAATGGTTATGATTGTAGTGCATAGAATCAATTTTCTATGACACTTGAAATTTGAAATAAACAAATAGGTACGTTTTTCAAGTTTTTTTCTATTGCATTATGGTAACTACCAGTTGATATTTATAGTTATCAACAACAAATAAACATGGTGAAATTGATAACATAAATTGGAATAAACGATATTCAATTAAAATTAAGTATGGCGCCAGCAGTTTGCAGAACTAATCTTGCTTGTTACACAACTAACCTATGCTGAGATTTCTGAGTGAACTGTGACTGAAGCCAGAGCTGGGCAGCAGCTAGCTACTTTTGTAGCTTAGCTACTAGCTTAGCTACATTTACCTTAGCTGTAGCTGTAGCTTAGCTAACTGTGAAAAAATATAGCTGTAGCTTGTAAGCTAGCTACTTTTTTTTCTATTAGCTTAAAAATAACAACTGAAGCTACTTTTAAAGCTACTTTTTGTATCTTCAAGCTACTTTTTGTAGCTTAAAGCTACTTTTTAAGCAGAAGGTCAACAAAGTACGCATGCGTACAAGCTAAACCCACACAAAATAATTATTTGTTGCTGGTTCTAACTGGCTCTAATACGCAAAAATACACAGTAGGTGCCAGATGGTATTTGCTATTTTTGATATTTATGTACGTAATAGTAAATTAACAGTCATTATAACAAAAGACTGATTATATGACAATGGCAAATTTAATTGTTTCACAATAATTTAAAAAAAGTAGCTTTAAAATTTAACAGCTACTTTAACGAAAGCTATTAGCTGTAGCTTAGCTATATTTTACAAAATATAGCTTATATCTGTAGCTTAGCTACTTTTTAAAAGAATAGCTGTAGCTGTAGCTTAGCTACTTTTTTTAAGTAGCTTGCCGAGCTCTGACTGAAGCCCGTTAGTATTCTTATAAGGAAGCTTAAATTTTGAACTGTGAATCAATAAAACATTTGCCAAACAAAATGATACATTTTCATTTTCAAGCATTTCAAAATCATTTTAGATAAAAATGTTTTAAATAAAACTAGAAAATAATCTAATTCTACATATATTTTATTTGAATCTTTTTATTTAAAATGGTTCAGGGACATTTGATGACAAAAAATACACAATACTAATTTATCAAGTTGTTATGGAACAAATCATATTTTAATTGTTAGTAAAATGTTATTCAGGGGGACAATTTTGTTACAGATTAGTTACTAATAGTACTATTTTATCCCAATTTAGGTAATTTTCTAATTAATAAAAATATATAGATTTATTACACCAAATTTTAAAACATCAAAAATACCATAGACTGCTGCACAGTAACTACATAGCGAGAAATTATTATAAAGAAATTTAAAAATCTTCAAAATATCACTACCATACCTTGCTCCAAGTATTAATGTAACAGAGAGGTACTTATGACGCCATATCATTAACCAATGTGATTAAATTTCCAAAATAATTTTGTATATGCGTGCCATCATTTTAACGTTTTGGTAGCTTATTAAATTTGACAACTTACGTATAGCTATATATTCAATAATACATTTCAAATGACTGCATAGTTATGTGGAATAGAATTTATCACAAAATTGAGTAAAATCATGAAAATGATGCGTTGACAGACAGTGAACTGACAAACAAAAACATATTAATTAATGTCACTTGTTGTAGTCACTACTACATTTTTTATTACATTGTAAATCAGCTACGAAGATCAGCCAATCACCGATGCGGAACTTTATTCCCAGTACTGTGCAACTCTAAAGCCAGTTTTACATTCAGCAACATGTTGCGCAACTAAATAGTTGCCAAATGTAAAACTAAAGTTGCGTGCAACATTTGTTCCTGAACTAGTTGCGCAAATTAGAACATGTTCTATTTTTGTTGCGGGCAACTCGCAACTTTCCCCCAGATTTAGTGATTTTTTGGTTACTTTTTGTTTTGCCAATCTAAATCATGCAAGTTGGTTAACCTAGTTTTACATGTGTCAAAATAGCGTTTTGTTTTGTTTGTTTTTTGCAATCCATGCTTGTTCTCAAAATCAAACGATAAACAGATGATTATAAAAATTAGAGGTTACAAAGAAACATGAACATATCTAATAACTGTCAATTGTTACGGACTACCAACTTTTCTGAGATTTATGTTGGTATAATACATAAAAGAACTAGTAAAGTTGCAGAAATATGTTGCTAAATGTAATACAAGAAAACTGAACACCAGCAAGATGTTGCTGAATGTAAAACGGGCTTAAGAATTACGGTGAGATAAAGTAAAACTAATATGATGTATGAAGAACTACATTGTAATGTATCTACAACTTTCTGTATAGTTCTAATACCAATAATTGTAAGTCGTAATCAGAATAGAATTAGTAAACTCCAAATTTAATCCTATTTATTAATTGGTTTGTAAATGAATAAATACAATTTTAATAAGATTTACTGCTTCTATCTTCTTGTATGAATTGAACTGTACCTAGTTTAATTATTCTGCTGCATAAATATTTAAAAACCAAATGAATAAAGTGAATGTATTAAACACCAACAGTTCTTCAGTATTAATATTAAGCATAATTGAATAGCAAATAAAATTTATTACAAAGAACATGAATTAAAGAATATGTGGAATTAATTACCTAGATTCTGGAACTATTAACATACAAGAGAGTGAGTATAAAGTTTTCCTGTCATTAAAAACTAAGATAACTGCTCGTAAAGAAGGTAAGTGTAGTGCATTAAAAACTTGCAGAATGACATATGTCGTGCTATAGTAGCCTTAATTCTTAATGAAACTTTATAGCTTAATTGTCCTACTGGACTGGAAGACAGGGAGACAACTTAAAAATACTATATTACTTTCCAGGACGTTAAATTTACCTGTGAAATAAGTACTTACTTTCCAACAAAAAAAAAACAAAAACTAACATTCAATTAATATTAATTAGTCAGTAGTTAACTATCGTTATTTTTCAAAGTCAAACTTTCATACATTACTAAAAGATAACAGTAAAATAAAATCTATTATTTTTGTTGGAAGTATTATCCTCAAAAATAATTTAGGAATAATTGACAGTTGAAAAATAAAGTTAGTCACCTTAAATAAGCATATTAGTGGTATATGATTTTCAATGATATGCTGCAAAAAAATGTAATAAACATTAATTATATTTAATTTTCGTTTAGTAAAATTGAACTTTCTAAATATTGTTCTCATTATTTCATATATTGATTCCCTTTCGAAAAAGAAGTAGGGAATCTCTCGCTCATATACATATTGAATTACGATTTTCTTTCAAATAACAAATTTTTACTGTTACTTATAGTGCAGATGATAGTTTCTGACTAATTGATAGTATTTTCATGCAATCATATAACAATGAACTACTTTAGCTGCACAAAATCGTAGTGAAAAGTATTAGTTTAGCTCCTTTGATTTTTTTGGCTAATCAGTAGTGGGATCGCGGATGAATCATTTATTTGGAAGTAACACGAGTCAGTTCTAGGTCAGTACAGGGTTGAACCCAAAGTTCCCAAACAAATACGACCTATGTGGGGATAATTACTAAATAAGCAAAAAAGCGAGACATTTGTTGCTTTAAAAAAAATTTATTTGTCTGACTGGTTATAAATTACACAAGGCCCGTATTTATGAACGCTCCTTAGGAGTTCCTTTACTTACGCTTAAGTGTACCTTTAATAAGGATTCCTTAAGTACTCCTTAAGGTTAAGGTTTCCTTAACTGAAATAGTATTTTATAAACCTTCCTTTGCTTTATTAAAGGAAACCTTTATTAAGGTACGATAAAGGTGTCCTTTATAGAAAACGTCATAAGAACAACCAATAAGAATTATGAATTGTGTTGCTATGGAAATTTACCTATACCTGACAGTATCTGTCAAAATATTGTTACGAATTATATCTACTGTATTTAGGATTAAATATAGTTATAGCAATATTTTATTATTGCTAACTTTCAAAATGTTGAATTAAACATATTAACAATAGCGTTTCTTGAATTATTAGTTAGTGCTACATAACAACGAGCCATTTTAAACAATAAACGAAGTATTTGCACGTACTAATTAATACGTAACATAAATTACCACGCAAGACCAAGTAGTTGGGTGCAAAATGACCAGCGCCAGACACGATACACCCACAGCCGCTACAGTCAAGTGTTTCCTCAGTCCTGCCTGCTAGACTGCTATCGTTTCGTGCTCATTACGAAGACGTAGGTGACTAAAAAGCGACCACGTCCGCGATTTTATAATTTATAATTACAAGGCTGCTATAAATTTACGGTGGCTGCTTACCTGCGCGAATGTGTGAATAAGCACTCTTGACGCCTCAATATTTCACTGCTGATTTTCACACAAATTAATTAGGTGCTCGTAAAAATTAAATATGCTAGGGGATAGCTGCCAGACCAATCAAAAGAAAGAACTTTATACCTAATGCGCACGAATAAATCAAATAACATGTTACTTTTGAATATTTCACGCCTTAAACTCGTTACAAATAAATAAACATATTATCACGCCATTTTACTTTTATTAATTTCTGACTATAGGTACGTAACTTTATATTATATTAAGTACGGATTTCTAGAATTGGAAGATATTTCTGCCGTTACCAGCCGTCAAATCAAGGTACCTACAGGGCTACAGATCATAGGCGCCAAGTCTAGGGGGCCGAGTACCTTTGAGCCTTCCCCAATTATTTACCCTTCAATAATACGGCAAATAATGGCAAAATCAATCGAATGAATAGATTTCCACATAATAGATTTGTTGAGTTTAATAAACCCGAAATAATCACCTGGGGTTTTCAGGCTTATAAAAACTTAACCGACACTATCTTATATAAACAAAAAATTCTTATTTTGGTCTCCTCTACTTGCCCAAAAAAATTGAAACGAATTTTTGAACACCACATCTTTTATCCATTACTGAGTGCAGTACTCTGTCACAGCAGATCTCGACATACTTATGCGCGTAAAGTGAGGTTACTAGCTGTCAAATTATAGTTCTCAAAGATGTTAGAGTGGTGGAAGCCACGGAAGTAATTTTAATGAGGAGTAAAGTTTATCGACTGAGGAAATCGAACTCTGCTCCTTAAATACAGAGATTGACGCATTTCTACTTAAGCCTTCTTCTTCTTCTTCAATGGCGCAACAGCCCGAATCGGGCCTGGGCCTACCGGGCACACCGAGCCGCAGTTTTTACGCTGCCATACTGCCGGTTTCCGTAATCGACGTTACTTTTTGAAGCATATGTACCATATAAGTGACTAGCTTATAGCGCCCGAGTATGATTAATACAAATAACTGTATTTTTTATTTAACGACAAATCATACTTTGTCGACGGGCGGATTCGAACTGACGAACCTTGGTTCGGGTGACGTCACAGTAAGTTAAGAGATGTGCATTAACACGCTCAGCCACCGCGTCTGTACTTAAGTCTTCTAGTAGCCCAAAATTAATATTATATTTCTGTTCTTATTTCGATGAATAGCATTTTGTATTGTTCTACTTTGATTAATCGAGGATGAGGTATCACAGGAGACATTTTTATTTATGAGAACATGGTTGTTTGCTAACAACTGACGAGAGCAATTGACATGAAAAAAATCGCGACACAGAAGGTGGAAAAGATTTTCTCCAAAGTCAAAATGTTCGAGTTATTTCATACTTGTATCAAAGCATCCAAGTTCGAATGAAGGAAATAAAAAGTTGGCCTGAGAAAATCTAAACCTCGAGTAGTATTTATTGAGATGTTTACTGAATGAAGTATTTTATTAAAATAATGACATTTATATTCACCGTTTCCACGGTAATAAAGGTAAATAAAAGTTTATCAACTTACAAACATGAAGTGAATTATCTATATTCATATTAATTTTAAATAACAAAATTGTAGTTTAAACAATACTGAAAATCTTTTCTATAACTTCTGATCATCCTCAAACTTCTAGAATCTAGCTTTTTTAACAACTATAGTACTTATTTTCGAATGTTTTTGAATCTTGCATCGTATTTTCAACAGTCAAATATTAAATTATTTTGAAAAAAACTGGAGAGCAATATTTTTTATTTTTTATTTGAAATAGTTTTGTAAAACAATTTATAAACAATTAACTGCAGTAAATACACAAGGTCAAATGAAAATAACAGAAACAAAAAGAGAAATGTATGTCTTGAATCACATAGAAATTAATTGACATTAATTGTCAAGTCATTTGACTAAGTTTATAACCTAAAAGTGTAAAAACCAAAATTGTATGTATGACACTGACACATAAGAACGGGTGCTTCTTCTGGGGTGGATTTAATTTACCGAGTGTCACACAGTTAATGTTTAATTTAACCCTCGTGTAAAAAGTAATCCTGTGTTTCATGTCGCCCCAAACAACGTCAGAACGTCACAAAAGATAGGATGGATTCCATGTCATGGACAACGCGATTTGACTGCACGATTTGAAACAATGTTTTACCCAAATACAATACTACGTTTTAAACTTCGTTTGTTAGTTAATGTATAGTAATATTTATGGAAGTGTGTTTAATTTGAAATAAAACGCGATAAAATTTTATTGTTGATATTAATTTTATTTTTTATTTATGTAAATTTTTATTTATAATTGGTATGTATATAAATATTTCTTTAATAGCTTAATTATGCCTTGTAAATACATTTAAAAAGTAATAATATTTTTAATGTATTAGTTATTCTTTAATATAGTTAGTAAACAATGCCGATGAAGATTAATTAAAAAAATATTTATATATCTGTATGTACTAAAGTCATTCAATCATTATTTATAAGCTAAGTTAAATTTATTTTACATTTGACTTAAATTTAGTTCCAAAACACTTATTTGATATAAATATCGGTCAAATTTGTTTCTAAACAGAATAATTCATTACCATACGATATTTACAGCTATATTAAAAAAAGAAATTTTATCTTTTTCTTGAATTTCAACTTTTTAATACCTGCTGATAAGTAATTAAGACACAGCATGATCTTCTTTTACAATTTATCCAATTTGTCAATACTTTATTTAATTAAGAAATAGAGATACTTAATTCGAAAATTAATAAATTATATGGATTCTTTAAATTCCTTACACGTATCAAAGATATAAAAACAGGATTTTCTACTCAATAACTTAAATATATAAAAAATTCTTTATCAACCACTCTTTAAAGTTTTAAATGTAATTTACTTCTTAAATGGCGCTAGAATGTTTACTGTAATAGAGAAATAAACAAATAATACTTATTATGTATCGAGAGAAAAAAACAAAAACATAATCTTTATCAAAGGTCACTGAAAACTACTTCAATACGATCGTTTCTCTTTCAAGCGTTTGTTACAAAGTCGCCATACTGTCCTACTCATACCTAACCTAACAAACATACCACTGCATCAGAGCAAGCCATGTCTATTTTCACCTGACGAAAATAACAACAGACTGTCGCTCCACCGACGCGGCGTTCCAACCGAGAGAGACGGAAGCAGTGAGCACGAACAACCGACAAGCTCGGTAACTAATTAATTTCATTAATCGTTAGTAGGTAACATGTATAAGTGTACGTGTGTACGTGCGACTAGCCTAACACACGAGTACCATGGCGTTAGTGCAGAGAGTGTACGAGAGTCGTGAACGCTGTGAACAGCATGACACTTCGACACTAGGGAAATAAATTGCTTTGCGAAGTGAGATTTTGTGTGGGATGGAATGTATATACTAGGTACTTTTAGAAAACAGAAGCTACATGCAAATATTCTAAAGACACCACAAGGATTTTCCAACAACCACAGTTTTTTAACAGATTATAGTTGGTCAGAAAAAGACACTTAACAAACTCAAACCACGGTTACTTAATAATCAAGAAATACCTTTTTTATTAGAATTTTCAGATTGATATGTCATTCAGTTCTGTTTTGACACCCATCGAAAGCAAGCAACCTTGAAGATTTTTGAAAACATGGAAAAAAGTGAATTTCGCGTCTTGATTAAACATTATTTCTTGCGCGGAATAAGCATTACGCAAACCAAAGCATCGCTTGTTAAACATTATGGGGACTCCTCACCATCGATTGGAACGATTCACAAGTAGTTTACTGATTTTCGTTGTGGTAGTATGACCACAAAGGACGCCGAACGTTCTGGTCGTCCAATTGAGGTTACAACGCTAGAAATCGTCGATAAAATCCATGGTATGATATTGGACGATCGGCGAGTTAAAGTGCACGAAGCTGCTGAGGCTATGAGCACCTCAACCGAACGGGTACGGAACATTTTGCATACATTTTTGGATATGAGAAAGCTATCTTCCAGATGGCAAAATTGCATGAATTGCGCTACGAATTGGTTTGTCATCCACCATATTCTCCAGATTTGCCCTCCTGCGATTTTTATCTATTTCCAAACTTGAAGAAATGGTTCGGCGGAAAGAGATTTGGCTCCAACGATGAGGTCATCGCTGAGACAAACGCCTATTTTGAAGGATTGCCAAAATTGTATTATTTGGAAGGGATCGAAAAATTAGAAAAACGTTGGACAAATTATATCGAGCTACAAGGAGATCATGTTGAGAAATAAAATATGTTTTGACCAAATAAATCATTTCTTGTTTAATTTTTCAGGGACTTTTCACCCTGCCCTCGTATATATTTATTTATTTTTTATAAATATAAAAACGAGTTTAGCGACCCTCGAAGAAATTGTCATTAAACATTCATTTATTTAAATAGAAATAATATAAGTAAAAATATGAACTAGTTAGGAGCAGAAGGGTTGAAAAAACTTAAACACCACAAAGTTTGGATTACTTGGCTTTTTTCAATCAAATTATTACAAAATAATAATAACAGTCGACGGATCTCCATTTTGGTATTCCACAACTTATAAGTAAAAATAAGTGCATAAAGAGTATAGTAGCAGAATGGTTTCGTGATTCATTTATTTCATCAGCCTCTTATCAACCAGCTACTTCTAACACATCTCTCAACTTCAAGCTCATCATACACCAACGTATGAAGTAGATAATAAATAATATTTGAGCTTATGTCATAATAGATACTTTAGAAAGATTAACTGCCCCAAAATAAATAATTTCCTTCCCCTAACATCCTCAGCCCACAGTGGAACCCCGTCTAACCCACAACATGACACATAACGTAAAACATAACCTCCTGACTACCTGTACATACACATAACACATCCTGCGTGTACGTATAAAAGCGGGGAAGGTACGAAGGTAAGAACGCCAACATAAGTTTTCGGTTCGAGGAAGGTGCGACTGTTAAATGTTCCCGGTGTCACGAACTACACACGAATACAAACACGAAGGCTAACGCGACCACTAGTCGTTCCGATGTACCGAAACCATGTAGTGTTTGCGAACATCTGCCCAGGAGTCGAGCTGGAGAAATACTTGCACTACGTGTGTATGTGTGTTTCGAAGTGGAAGTTGTACGTGAGAAGCTTGCTGATGAACTGGTAACTGAATCACTTTTTAAGAAGCTAATGGTGGTATTACTGCAGAGAAATGATACATCGGGAAAAGCGTTCTTCCAACGTACTTGATATATAGAAAATAAGTCATTCAAATATAAATTACACATTGGAAATATTGAACAGAAAATGTTTTCATTGATGGAAAATTGAATTAAATATATCATCACGCCTTTTACCAAATACTAAGTGTGGCTAGGGTTGTTGATTTTACGAATATTTGAGACTTCGATTGTTCGGATTTATTGAATCTTCGAATTTAGATTCGAACTTTCAAATTTTTGAATTTTTGAATATTCCGAATTTTCTAATTTTGGAATATTCCGAATTTACGAATTATTCGAATTGTGAATCTGGATCCTAACGTAAACACGGCATGTTGATATGAATTATTTTTACAATAAACTCATGTGCAGAGTTTTGTATTAATTCGTAAGTAATTATTATTAATTATTATTATTTGCCAAATTAATTCAATTTAAACTTTAAATTTCACTACACTGTCAAAAACGTTTTAATTAAGACGTTTTTGTATCCTTTTTATTGTCATTGTAAAACGTTTTACTAAAAGTCCATAGCATTTAGATCCGGTAAGAGAATAGATGGCTTAATTAAGACGCCCAATCTTGCACAGTTTTTGCAGGATACTTCGCCGAGTTTATTATTTAATTCGTGGCCGACTTTTCGCGAATTATACGTGAGCGTGTTTGGAGATGACAGATGGCGTTAATTCAGTGGAAAAAATGCGAGAATTCGAAGTTTTTCTGACGAAGTTGAAAACATTCAAATGTTCGAACGTTCAGAAATTCAAATTTCAGTGGAAATCAACGACCCTAGGTGTGGCACTCTGCCGTAGCGTATCTCGGTATGTGATATATTTATGATTGTGAAAAACGATTACCAGCTGTCAAATCACGGCTCCCAAAGATGTTAGTGGAAGGAGACCACAGGATAATTTTAACGTGTTGAAAATTGTTTATCGGCTGTGGGAATCGAACCTGGGTTCTCAAATAAACAGGCCGACTCGATACCACTGAGCCACGTACCCCATAAAAAACTATATCCTCACGCCTTTTATCCTTTACTGGGTGTGACACTCTGTCGTAGCGTTTGTGATATATTTATGCGCGTGAAAAAGGTTACCAGCCGTCAAATCACGGCTTCCAAAGATGTTAGTGGAGGGACAGCCACATGGGCAATTTAATGTGGTGGGAAAAAACCAATATTACACAACCAGTGGACAAGATTGAATTTTATACACACTGGTAATTTCTTGCAAAATGAATTATAATAGAAGATCCAGAGAATTAAAAATATGCATCATTGGCAGTTCTACCAACCGTTTAATAACATATTTATTTATTAATTTACTAATGTTATTCAACAAATACTTATCCCATTTAAAGTACAGGTGTACAGGACCAACACTATAATTTTGAACCACTAGCATTTTTTTTTTATTGTAGGTTAAGTCAGCGATGTTTAACACCAAGAACTCTAGCTTTTAAAGATAGCATGTATAGGTTGCAACTGCTCGTATTTTCTATTGAAATAGGTATAACATTTTAAACTTTTCAACATTTTAAAATATGCTTGTAATTTATTTTAGTAGTATCTTTAGTGGAATGTAACAAAGTATCTATTTTGTTTGCGCAAATCTAGTACGAAAAACAACTTGTAGTCATTTAACAAGTATTATTACAGGTTGATATGAATTAGGCACCACTTTCGCACATGTTACTATGTTTTAAATTAGACGGAATATTTAAAAGTATTACGTAAATGAGTTTTTGTGCTGTATCAAGCACCTAACAAGTTTTTATTATCAGCACAGATACGTCTGCAACTACAACAAATTTATATTATTATATCTAACAAATGACATAAATTCCCGTCAATTTGGTACGTATATTTGTTAACATTTTCAAGGATAAACAATTTGTTAGGTTTTTCATACTTTTTGTAACAAAATGACAACGGTAGGAGAGTCACTAATTTAAAATAAATGTTCAACTCATAATGACTATCATGCAGTTTTTTATCTGCTTACCTGTCAACGTTTACGGACAAATGATTTAATGAATTTAACAACATTTTTTTTGGGAATATCAATAACACATGCAACAAGCGTAGAAAAACCTGTTATAATTGAATAAATGTTTATCCGTTCTTTTGTTGACTGACACTTTTGCCAAAATTATTTCAAAATCAAAACTACATTACAAATTCATCTAGTATATTATTATACATAATATAATAACTACAAATTGTACCTATCTATGCTTCATTTTATTGTCAATATTAGTATACAGCTTGAGGTTAAATTTTTTTGTGCCATTGCTAGACTAGATCACACCATGACTACTTATTGCAATAAATAATAGTTACATAATTAATAATAATAATTAATAATTTTCAACATTTTAAAAACTACCCCTGTGGCTCTACCTCCACTAATAACTATGGGGCCCGTGATTTGACGGCTGGTAACCGCACTTCACGTACATAAATATATCACTTACCGAGATCTGATTCGGCAGAGTTCCACACTCAGTAATGGGTAAAAGTCGTGATGATATATTTATTTTTTAAATAAAATAAAAAAAAACAAATATATCATCACACCTTCTACCCATTACTGGGTGTGGCATTCTGCTGCAGCAGGTATCGGTAAGTGATATATTTTGCGCGTGAAGTCGTCAAATCACGGCCCCCAAAGATATTAGTGGTGGAGGAGCCACAGGGGTAGCTTTTGAAATTATGAAAATTGTTTGTTGCCTGTGGGAATTGAACCAGGGTTCTCAGGATCCACAGGCCGACTTCATACAAATGAGCTAGCCATCATTTGATTGACTTAGAAAGGGCGGCAAATTGGAGACTGCCCTGGGCGACAAAAGTTCTAGGTACACCACTGTAATGGTCAGTTTTATCACTGTTATTTATATATTAAATTTTCTTTAAATGTATAAGATCTTTTTGAAATGAACTGTCAAATGATTAATTTAAAATTGCTGTCAAACATTTCATTCGATATTTTTTATTTAAGTAATCCTTAAAATTAAGTGAACGCGGTGCAATTAGATGAATCTTTGAGTACATGATATTTACAATTTCTAAATAGCATCTAGCGATCCCGTTCTTATGTTTTCATCTCCCAGGGTATCGCGATGCACACTTTGAAAACTACTGTTCTAAATTTGAAGACATATTACATGTTACTGTAGAAATGCCCCGAGAAAATATTTTACAATTACCGATAAAATAAATCATAATAAAAATAAACATATTTCTAATATGGAAGTAAAGGTTTTTTTTAAAAACAAGACAGTATAAATTTTGCAAGTCTACTTGAACTAATTCGATTAGCGTGTGAGGAATTTAAACATACCACACGGTGAGTTAGCCGACCTTTTATAAAATCAAATTAAACGGCGCACAAAATAAATTGGCGTTAACGAAAACCATCATCCGTTGTTGACGTGTGAGAAACATACAAAAATTCGGTCAGGAGAAACCGTCAAATAATTAAAAACGAAAACGAGTCGATTCAAATCATGCACGCGCGCCTTCAGCTATAGTCAGTTGTCAGCCTTTCGTGAGCAAAACGCGTGATAAATTCACTATTAAACCTCCCGACTTCCAGAACTAATTAGCTGCTGAGAATACAAACCGCGCACCTCTGCGTAATGAACAAAAAGTAGACAAGTCGAAAAATATAGACACTTCTCAATTCTACCAGTCACATTTCAACTCGTTCCGCAGCGTAACTAACGAAACATATGTTTTTCATAAAAAATAAATATATCATCACGCCTTCTACCCATTACTGGGTGTGGCACTCTGCCGAAGCAGATTTCGGTAAGTGATATATTTTGCGTGTTAAGTGCGGTTACTAGCCGTCAAATCACGGCCCCCAAATATGTTCGTGGTGGGGCAGCCACCATGGTTCTCAAGATCCACAGGCCGACTAGATACTACCACTGTACTATGCTACCATGTATTTTATTATTTATAAAATCGAAAAAATTGAGAATCTAGTTTATTAAGCCGTAATTTTTTTAAAAAAGAAAGTTGGTGAAGTTAGTTAAAGTAATTAAAATGCTACCCAAACGTTTGTATTATTTGGCTTTCGATATAATTAATTTCTTTTATGTACAACCGGGCCGAAATTCATGTGATTTAGCCTTAAAAACCAGGCTTAAATATTTCTTTTTGGCCCTAGGGTCATAAAACAATAATTCCTATGGATACATAAATAAAATGACAATTTTTGTTTATTGTGTATACTTGATTCTGTCAAATGCCATTTTGACATATAACCTATGTACATATTTTAATCTTTTGAGCATAAAATTAAATGTTATTTTGTTGTGCATAAAATATTGTATGTACTACAGGTTTCTGGCCGCTTTGCGCCTCGTGCTAATAATCATGCCGCGGGCCAGAAACGCATGTTTTCACCCTTGATACATAAATAACTATTCTGTTACATAAAGAGTGACGAAGGACGTTTCGAGGTTATGGTTTGGTTTCATTCTTAAGTCAATTAAATAAAAAATTTACAACCATTGTAACAATGTTTCAATAAAATAATTGAAGGTTAAAAATAAAAATTTTAAACAAGAACAACATGTTAAAAACTAAACGGTGACAACGCCACAGTTAGACTATTTTTTTATTCGCTGTCGAAACGTGTCTTTTTTTGGTTAGAATATTTGTACGAAAAGTTTACCTTTCCAGTGAAGTATGAATGTATGTTATAGTTGCTCCAGGTAATGGTTATTTTAAGGATCATAATAATAATTTATTTTTCAGGCGACCACTTATGAAAGTAACCATAACAACATCATAAACTACTACGGAAAGTTGAACATAGCATACACTGATATGTTAGCATAACGTACACTTCTAACATATCAGGTGAAGTTCCACTGATTGACAACAGATGGCGTTACGATGACAGAAAATAATAAAATAAATGAAAATAATTTGTATTATTATATAGATTGAAGTTTTGGCAGATTTTTCAACACATTTGCACAGATAAATCTTATTTTTAAAATTAATAATTACTTATTTACTAATATTTTAGATTATCTAATATTTTTACATTACGGTTAGTACAGTTGGTATCACAATACTTAACCTCAAACGTCAACGCTTACCTACAAAAACGCATCAGCTGTCAAAGTGTAACAACATTGCTCTTGTAAACTTTTTTTTGAAATATTTTGTGGTCGTCTGAAAAATAGTGTACATAACTCGCTCGAAAGTGTGGTAACTGTGCTCATGTACTTAAATCCTCGTTTTTCAATTTGAACACTCGCACGTTATCTTACATTTTCGATGCTTGTTATGTAATATACTATATTCGGTACAGAGTAAAATGTAGCTGTATTTCACTTAATTTCTGGGTGTGTCTATTAATTATATGTTATGTATTTTTAATTATTTTTCTATACAAATAAATCGTGGATAGTTTAGTTCATAGTCAATATCATGTTTATAAAAATTTTGGAACTATTTAAAAATAATATATAGAAATATAAAAAAAGCAGATATTTTCAAAATGTTTGAAATTCGAATAGTCTAAACGTCATTATACCAGTGATAATTAATTCCAAGATGGCGTCCATCTCTTTTTACAATGTGTGACGACAAAATTCTAACCCTCCATTATATATTTATATATGCTACTCTATAAAACAGGAACTTAATCCCAATTACAGTAGAGGGTCTGGACTCACCGAGCCGCAGTGTGGTAGTTCATAGATTTTTAGTGGGGGATTTTTTGATTCGAATACCGTAACGATAACCACACCACCATTCTGTTGAATATTATAGAATTATACTGTCTATCCTCAGGTTTCTAATTTGATTGGAGGAAGTGAAAACAAATTTAAATTTGGACCGAGATGGCAATGGTAGAAATGGAAAGACACTAATTATACCTCTGCGTAATGGACAAAAAGCAGTGAGTTTCATTGAAAAAACCTACTAACGCGCGGTGAAGCTCTAATGTTCCCAGTTTCATGTTTCTCACTATAATATTCATATGTAATTTACCATTGTTTTGTCCACATACATAAAAACAATTTGCTTTTTAAATAACTCAATTGTTTCGAGCACAAGAAACGCCGGAATTACCTTAGGTAGATGAGAATGTCAATCTTTCTGTAGGAAAAGTATATTCTTTAGGTAGCTTACGTAGCACAATTAGCACCTCAAAATGATAAAAAGTTAATTTTGAATACTGTGAATTTGAGAGAGGATGTTGGTAGATTGTTTTTTGTTCAAATTACTGTACAAATAAAACATTTAGGACTTTAGTTAGGTAGTTATTATAGACCATTACAAAAAGATTTCAACTTTCGAGTTAGAAAATTAACTAGTACTTAAATTGTTTAGAAAAATTAATTGCTTACAAATATACCTTACACTTGAATAAACATATTAGGCGTATTCCATTTGCCATTCGGATCTGATCTAACTTACATTTACTGAACCAGAGACCATCTTTACTGGAGACCGATTCTAATTCGTGCAACCAAATATTTAGTTGAATGACGTATTTTTTATGACGTCAGGCGATTTAGTTAAATTTCTAGGGAATTTATTTTGTACTGTTGGTAACAAAGATCAGACTATATATTTTGGTGCGGTATATTTGAAAAACATGTTGCCGCTATTTGTGATTGTTTATTATTAACAAGTCCACTTTGTTGGCTGAAATTGTAACTTTGTTTCTATATTTAGTATTATTTATTAAAATAAACAAACTTTTCAAAACATGGCACTGCAAAACATACGAATAGGACGTAGCAACTGGTTCAAAGCAGTTGCTAACAGTAAGTCGCTAGATAATGTCTAGTCGCCAGTAATGACGTCAAACCTAAGTTACACTTTATTCCGCAAAATGACGTCAAGCCAGTGGCTACAGCTGATTGCTATGAATTAGAATCGGTACCCTGATCTTTATTTATTTCGCTGGATTATTTCGCTGACTTTATTTCCAGTGCTAGAATTATAGATTCTAATTTACTTTTAAGTAATTCGCACCAATAAGTGCATCAGTTTGCTTAATTCAGTTAATTTTGTCATGTGTTGAATTTATCTAAACTGATTTAAGTACACCAAGTGGCAAATGGAATACAGCTCTTATTTACAACGTTGCCATGACAAAATTACTGTTACTAGGATTTCCCTAAAAAGTATTTTGAATTTAAACTCATTGAATTTAATTCCCAGGATTTTCATTCAGGAAATTTTCATTTATAAGCTGTCAAAACACTTACCAATTGTATCAATGAATTTGATTGTGACAAAGATATAAGCAATTCATTTTTATTTGATGATATCAAAAAGTGATGTTATCTGGTTAAAACATTTGGACGAAATATAACCTTTTCGAAGAACTATGTTTACTATTACAAAAAATAGTACAGAGTGATCAAAAGAAATTGTTACAGTTGGCAATAAAAAAAACTACTTGAAATTGGTAAGCCTGATACATAAATTCATTTCCTGTTGTTGACAGTGACATTTAAAATTTAAATTTGAGTACATTTATTATTACATTTATTTCTAAAGTATTTGTATTACTTAAAAAGTTAAAATTCTATTAGCTGTCAGACTCCTGACATAACCTATTTGTATTTATTAGAAATGTCAAATAACATTTCCACCTTTATCTGACGTTGTGCCAACTGTGAAATAAAAAGATCTCTGGGATTGTATTGCCAACTATAACAATTCCTTTTGATCACCCTGTATATTATATACAAAGGAAAAAAAAACTCGTGGGGGATCAAATGAACTTTAGTCATGAGGTATATACACTATTTTTCGCACTTCCAGCCATACATTTTTAATTAATGATTAATTTTTATAATGACCTGAAATATAAATCAGAATGACAGAATTATACGAGTAAAAAAATTTAGGTAACTTTAGGCAACATAAATAAAGTAAAATATTTTGAGGTTAACAATATACTTGTTGCTACGGTAATGCTTGTTTACATGTCAATTTAATCCCAGCGTGATTAAATTTGAAATTTAATTCCTCAGAGATTAAAAGTGACACTTCAGTCCTCGACATGGAAGAATAAAGTATGCAATTTACTCCTGGAGATGCGAAAAAAAATTATACTGTATAATCACTCGGTGGATACAATCGAATACAATTTTTTTTTATTTGTTTACAGAATTGGCCAAAGAGGGAAGGAGAAGTAAAGGATGTAAGACATCCGGTCACCGAAGATTTCTATGAACACAACGGTCGAAATAAATTGTTTTTATTAATTAAAAAATGTAATGACTTACAGTTTTCTCAAACAGTTTGAGTGAGTTTTCAACATTTATTAATGATGTAGCACTTAAAGATCTTTTTAATTACACTTGAATTATTATAGAAAATTCAACATCATTATTAGAATTGAAGCTTTCTGAAAGACCTCTGTAATCCGAGCCCCTTTATGTATTAGCATCTCTTATTTGCTATGTTATTAATATGCCTGACATAGTACAAGGGAAATAATTCATAATTATTCAACTTGAACATATTTTTTTTAAATTTTAAATATTACCCAATATAGTATATTACATAACAAGCATCGAAAGTGTAAGATAACGTGCGAGTGTACAAATTGAAAACGAGGCGCGCAGCGCCGAGTGATTTAAGTACACGAGCACTGTTATCATACTTTCGAGCGAGTTATGTACACTATTTTTCAGACGACCACAAAATATTTCTAAAAAAAGTTTACAAGAGCAATATTGTTACACTGACAGCTGATGCGTTGTTGAAAGTTAGCGTTGACGTTTGACGTTTGAGGTTAGGTATTGTGATACCAACTGTAATAACAGTAATGTCAAAATATTAAATAATTTTTATTTTTTATTTACGCTACTCTGTACCACAGGAATTTAATCCCAATTACAGTACAGGGTCCGATCTCACCGAGCCGTAATGTGGTAGTTCGTATATATTTAGCTTCAAGTGGGATTCGAACTCGAGATCTCCGAATTCGAATGCCGTAATGCTACCCACTCTACCGTACTGCTAAAATATTAGTATATAAGTAATTATTCATTTAAAAAAATAAGATTTATCTGTGTTGAAAAGTCTGCCAAAACTTCGATCTAAATAATAATACAAATTCTTTTCATTTATTTTATTACTTTCTTTCATCGTAACGCCATCTGTTGTCAATAGTGGAACTTCACCTGATATGTTAGAAGTGTGCGTTATACTAACATATCAGTATATGTTATATTCAACTTTCCGTAGTCGTTTATGATATTGTTATGGTTTCTTTTATAAGTGATCGTCTGAAAAAGTATAAACATACCTATTTCGTTTGCTGTTACTTTGTTATGATTTAAAAAGTGTAGTTATTTGACATGGCGTATAGTTATTTTATTATGTTTAATTAGATAGGGTATAATTAAAATAGAAAGAGAATAATAAAGCAGAATGTAACATTTCTGGGGACGAAACTACCTTGCATTTATTTAGGGAGTATAATTAGTTAGTAGCCATTTTAAAGTAATGTAGTGCAATTTCATTGTGTTTAAAAGTAAAGCAAGAGCAAGTTTAGAATTTTATCATTTACCTATAATCTATACAGCTGTATTATAAAACTACATTCAGCACAAAAGATTGAAATCATAAAGGAAAGAATTCTGACTCGTTATTCTTGATTAAGTTCAGATCAACGCTATATAAATATAGCAGTTATCAGTCCAGCAAGAAAACGCAGAACAAATGAAACTTACTTCCTTTCTCGTTAGGTTCTAATGCTGTTATTGCATATCGCCATAACTTGAACCAGAAATGTGCCAATTTACTCAGATACGGTACGCATACCTATATAAAATCATAACTTATATTACATATAATACACTGCTGTTGTAAATAAATATTATATTCAACTTAATATCTGAACATTATGATCTGAATGTGTGTGGCAGATTATGTTTACGTATTTTACTGTTTGCTATAAAATTAATAACTACTTTTTCTTCTAGAAATTCTCTTCAATAAACTGCGATGCTGAGAGACGACACGAGAAATAATCAACTCATTTCAATAAAACAGAAATAATCATTTTTAAGAAGTTTCTTTTTTTTAAATATACAGTGGAACTTCCCTAACTCGAATTACTCTCAGTAATTATATACAAGAGAGTGAGAATAAAGGCGTATTCCATTTGTCATTTGGATCAGATCTAACTTACATTTACTGATCCAGATCACTTATTTATTTCGCTGGATTACTTCGCTGACTTTATTTTCAGTACTAGAATTACTTATTCTAAGTTACTTTGAAGTAATTCTCCCCAATAATTGCATAAGTTTGCTTAATTCAGTTCATTTAATCATGTTGTCTAATTTATTTGAACTGATTTAAGTGTACCAAGTAGCAAATGGAATACAGCTTAAATTGAAAATAATTTGACAGATCTTTCGAAAACTTGTTGCCAGGAGATAGTCACGAAAGCCCGTAAGGCTTGAGTGGCTATTGCCATATGGCAACAAATTTGAGAAAGATACTGGATTATTTTTTGACGTTTCTCAAAACCAATTAAATGCTTCATTGTATGTCACGTGTCTGCGTTTTAACCAATCCTGTCATTATTATACTGAGAATTATGCTCTTGTGATAATTCCCGAGAATTATATCTGTAGATTCTTTTTTGTTTGTGACAAATGATAGGTAGTTGTCAAATAATTATTTAAAACTGTCAACGCGTCCAGTAAAATGTGTGAAAAAAATCTTTTAGTTGTATTTTAGATACAGAAATACACTAACAAATTTTGGAAACAACTTCCAAGAATTCGAAAGATCTGTCAAATTATTTTCAATTTATTCTCACCCTCTTGTTGTACTGGGAATTACTTTCTAATTTATCCAACTCTCGAGTTATATTTAATTAGATTATTTTTTAACTTAGCTGTTGAGGTCCATTCATCCAACTTAAAAGATTTTGGACTGGATTCATATCGATTGATTACATATTAATGTGTTCTTGGAAATTGTTTCCAAATTTGTTGGTGTATTTCTGTATCTAAAATAGAACTAAATCGATTATTTCACACATTTTACTTGACGCGTTGACAGTTTTCAATAATTATTTGACAACTACCTATCATTTGTCACAAACAAAAGCACCTACAGATATTATTCCCGGGAATAATCACAAGAGCATTATTCTCAGTATAATAATGACAGGATTGGTGAAAACGCAGACACGTGATATACAGTGAAGCATTTCATTGGTTTTGAGAAACGTCAAAAAATTATCTATCGAATTTCCGTTCCTTTTTAGCGCATTTTTATCTCGAACTCGAAGTGATATTTCACTTGTAATTCGAATATTTAGGGAAAGTAGCTATGAACGTCTAGCACCGACATATTTATGCGAACGGCGAAATTTTTTCCTCGTATATGAACTAAAATTTAAATTGTTTATAAATACTTTTATAAAGGAACTGAAAACTTTTATTCGTTCCAGAGAAATTAATTAATAATAGCTATAATTCTTTCAATATAGTGGCAAATTTCATACAGACGGAGAAACGATCTTGCAAAATAACAAAAATTATTAAATACTTGAAATAAATAAGTACATAATTTATTTTTCACATGTTTATTTTATATTTTCTATACTTCGAAATTTCCCTAAATCTAAGATTTTTCTCTTATCCTTTGAGATTTGGGTTAGAGAAGATCCACTGTATTATTAAAAATGTTACTAAGACACGTGCTAATAAAAGCATTTGTTCGAGAATGTAGCACAAGTATCCTTATTTATTTATTTATTTATTTATTTATTTATCTACATATTTATTTATTTATTTATTTGGCTTTTTTAATCACTTACGGCCAAGGGCTGTACTTTCACCCAACACATACAAATACATATTAAACATTCATACCGTAGGCGAGATTCAAATCCACGATCTACTGCGTGCAATGCCAAGAAACTGCTACACTAGCCGGTTGACCACTGTGGCCGGTATTCTAATTTAACCGATAGTTGTGTTCAAAAATTATTATTTTTTTTTAAATTTACAAGTTATCTGGCCCACGAAAAATGCAATTTTTATTTTCCTTTCTTATTATTCTTAACCGTCGTTTCATGGACAATTTGTTATTAAAAATTGATTTAAATTGTTGTATTAAAAGCTGAAACCCACAATTATTATTTTTTACAAACCTAGTTTTATTATTTTTATGCTCGTAATTTTCAGTTTAATAAGTTTATGAATGCATGATATAGCTACGATAAGAAAAATACAATAATGAAATATGAAATTACTTTTAAGTGTTAAGTGCATTCAAATTATATCGATTTTAAAAACAAAGGTCTACTATTTTGTTGCAGATACAATTCAGGTTCAATTCCGCCAAATAAAACAGCAACTGACATCTGTTGCTGCCATATTTCGTCGGATCTTAACCCAACATTCATTTACTATAGTTCATTCCAGTTAAGATTGGATCATAGAGTTAAATAGGCTCCTCATATTAGTCGAAATACAAACCAAGTCCATGAAGAAAAAAAATATTAACCTCCAATATAGAATTCCGACCATGACCTCACAAAATACGGCGAAATAATGAACTACACGGACAAACAAATAATATACAGGATGATCAAAAGGAATTGTTATAGTTGGCAATACAATTCCAGAGATCTTTTTATGCCACAGTTGGCACAACGTCAGATAAAGGCGGAAATGCTATTTGACATTTCTAATAAATACAAATAGGTTATGTTAGGAGTCTGACAGCTAATAGAATTTTGACTTTTTAAGTAATACAAATACTTTATAAATAAATGTAATAATAAATGTACTCAAATTTAAATTTTAAATGTCACTGTCAACAACAAAAAATGAATTTATGTATCAGGCTTACCAATTTCAAGTAGTTTTTTTTATTGAATAGAGGTGTGCTGTCTCTGAGTCGATTGATTGACAACTGTAACAATTCCTTTTGATCACTCTGTATAAATGAAGTTTAAATAACTTTCATAGCAAATAATTAAAAATTAAAAATGTGTGAGAACAGTTATTTCAGAAAGAATCAATTATTTCAGACCATTTTTACTACCTAGACATATATGTATTTAAAATTACTTATTATTGAATGTAGATAACAACGTAAATAAAACATTAACCTCAAAATTAGCTGTCAGTTAGACGAATACAGAACACGTGAAAAGTAGAACATTTTTGAATGGAATAGAAATACAAGAGAGAGGGTTAAAGAAATAACACAATACTCAGACGTCAGCGTTAATGACATTAAAAACTCAAATATCTTAATAATTAATAACATTTTTTAAACTTTGAGTCTCTCTTGTATGAAAATTTTGAGTCTAGTCTTAATACAAATGATTAATTAATTATTTTTGGCTATAGTGAAGCACCCAATTTTGAGTCAATTAAGTAAAATACACATTTAGTTGCTAACGTTACTATGAAGTGCGACTATTTTCCGTCCCAAAATACTCTAAATTTGTTCAATTGTGAAACTCGAAGCTGTTAACATTTCTTCTTCTTCTTCAATGGCGCTACAGCCCAAATCGGGCCTGGGCGTACCGGGCACACCGAGCCGCAGTTTTTACGCTGCCGTACTGACAGTTTCCGTAGTCGATGTTACTTTTTAAGGCATATGTATAAGTGACTATTAGCGCCCGAGTATGATTGTTGACATTTAACAGCTGTTTAATATTTGTCCACATAGTTCACAAAAATGTCGCAAGATGGCGCTACAAATTGGCACGATCGGAATCTCCTAAATCAAGTATTTGAATTACTTTCCGTAATTTTTAAAATTTAGGAAGCGTAATATAACTTTTCTTTATGTAGTTTGTTAATTTTATGTTGTTAATTTATTATTATGCTTTATTGTTTAATAGAAAACAATATTTGAAATCACGAAAGGCGCCAAAATTTGAATTCTTTACTTAATGCATGCAAACACGGCTGCCTATAAAGCGCCATCTGCTCCCCATTCTTAATTGGAATGAAACATATCATCAAAACTACCATGTCCATAATTGATTAAAATCGATATGAAATATTTATTTATATGTAAAAATATGAAGAACAATTAATAACAATTTCTGTAAACATATTCAAAACATATTAGATCATTTCAACAGGTACCTATACCTGGCTCTTATCAACCAATCGTGTCCTATTTATTTCTCTTGCATTCCTCACGTATGTCTATCGAAAGCTACTAGCTTAAAACCTCAAGTTAATGATGTTTGATCAACTAATCGATGAAAGAAAAAAGAAGATCGCCTCGTGCAGCACGTGACATGACATGGCACTCTTGATTAATCATTCACGGGTTCGATTCCTAAGCTACCTAGATGTTCTGTTATCTGGCTACATCTATCAATTAGCTTCGATGTTATGTGGCTGTGTAAACCTGGCTTTAATGCAGCTCCGATTACTTCGAGGATTTTGTTATTTTACCGGATATGAGATATATAGTTAGGAAAAATTTTAATGGTTATTTGTATGAATTGTAAACATGTTTTATCCTTTTATGGTGGTATATAAAATAGCATTCATGCATTTTGTAGAGATAAAACTATTTTATAGTATGCTATTAACTCAACAAGGATGTTTCTATATATTATAAATAATAATTTATTGTTTTATCACCTACTTCAATAATCTAAAAATATGCAATTTTGTGCTTTCACAACATTAATAAATTTGACAGTTTAGGATAAATTTTAAATTATTTCGGATAATATTTCATAATATTTACTACAACTTTCATCGCTAGTATATCTTTTTTACAACTATGTTGACAAAATGAATTTATCGGAAATATTTATAATCTTGTTAATCTACTTACAAAATTAATATTTACACTTAACGCATAAATATTCTTTTCGGGAAAATGGTTGTAAAATAAAAAATTAAATAAATATATCATCATGCCTTTTACCCATGACTGGGTGTGGCACTCTGCCGTAGCAGATCTCGGTAAGTGATATATTTATGCGGTTACCAACCGTCAAATCACGGCCCCCAAAGAAGTTAGTGGAGGAGAAGCCACAGGGGTAATTTTAATGAGATGAAAATTGTTTATCGGCTGTGGGAATCGAACTGAGGTTCTCAGTATCCATAGGCCGACTTGATACCACTAAGCCAATAAATAATAAATATATCATCATGCCTTTTATCCATGACTGGGTGTGGCACTCTGCCGTAGCAGATCTCGGTAAGTGATATATTTATGCGGTTACCAACCGTCAAATCACGGCCCCCAAAGAAGTTAGTGGAGGAGAAGCCACAGGGGTAATTTTAATGAGATGAAAATTGTTTATCGGCTGTGGGAATCGAACCGAGGTTCTCAGGATCCACAGGCCGACTTGATACCACTAAGCCAATAAATATATCATCATGCCAGGGTGTGGCACTCTGCCGAAGCAGATCTCGGTAAGTGATATGTTTATGCGGTTACCAGCCGTCAAATCATGGCCCTCAAAGATGTTAGTGGAGGGCAAGCCACAGGGGTAATTTTAATGTGGTGAAAATTGTTTGTCGGCTGTGGGAATCGAACCGAGGTACTCAGAATCCACATGCCGACTTGATACCACTGAACCAATAAATAATACTCTTAAATATATCATCATGCCTTTTACCCATGATTAGGTGTGGCACTCTGCTGTAGCAGATCTCGGTAAGTGATATATTTATGCGGTTACCAACCGTCAAATCACGGCCCCCAAAGATGTTAGTAGAGGAGAAGTCACAAGGGTAATTTTAATTTGATGAAAATTGTTTGTCGGCTGTGGGAATCGAACCAGGGTTCTCAGGATCCACAGGTCGACTTGATACCACTGAGCCTCCAACCCCATAAAAAATTAATAAACAAAAACCAATTTTCATAGTGAAATATATCAAATTTAAACCATTTAAAGTTTTATATCTAACTGTACTTATTCTTATTGCATAACCAATAAAAAAACAGTATATTTCGCATATTCCGTTCATAACTCGACAAGCTAACACCCGTCCCTAAAAACAAAAATAAAAACCCCTAAAAGAGCTTTTATTCGCTTTCCGACATTCTTCAAGTTAAAATTTAAATATACGTCGTTTTAGAACGAGACCAGAGCACTATAACCTATATCTACACATCTGCACGAATGCTGAAATATTCCGCAGTAACATAAAGCGAAAAAGCGACAGTTTTTGTTGATCGTTTTCGTTCGCGTGCGAATTATGAACCCCGCTAACGCCTGACTCGATCGCCGAATGTGTGGTCTTGAACACTCGAGCACGTAAAGGCGAGCAGGGTTTTATGATGGCGCTAGCCTGGTACTACTGAAGTTTTATTGTCACTGTTATGCGTTACGCTGTTGGTTGTTGCTATTATTCTTATTATTATTATTCGTTCACCACCGATGAAAGTGGTACGTTTTACTGAAGATGTATTTTCGTGGTTTTATATAATGTCAAGTAAAAGTGAGGCCAAATAAAAATATGTATACACAGGGTCTGTTTAAACGACGGCCATTTCCAGAATTTTGTTTCAGTTTTTTCAAAATATTTGCTGTGCATAGACATTTTAAAATTATGTATCTACACAATAATAAAATTGAATTTAATTCTAAAACTACAAATTTTACTTCAGACAAAAACTTTATCATTTTTATCTGCTGTTACAAGCTCGACCTGCCACTCCTCGCAGTGGACTACGAGTCCGCAATTTTAAATATACATTTGTAATCATCAAAATTACTATTAGTAGCAGTTAATGAAAAGATACCGATAAAATAAAAACATTGCTATATTATTTGTCAAAAATTTATTAATAAATTCGAAGAAATGATACATTTTAAAACAAAATTCTATCTTCTTCTTCGTTTTCATTGGAAAAACATTGAAGACAAATGAACAATTAGTACTGAAGTTACAAAAACTTGTTTTAAATGTTCTTCATCTTTTCCATACGACCACATCTCAAGTAATAATGGCATGAACCATACTTTTTTCTCAAAAAACTGGATTATATCCTTATCTTGTTAAACAAATTATAAAAATGTATCAAGGAAAACTTGTACAAAATTTAAAATGTAATAACTGGCGCACGGACTCAGTCTAATCGAAAAGTATTGTAAATCAAGAAGATACTATGCAGGAGAATTCAAAATTTTGAAGATATTAGCAAAAATCCTCTACTACATGGTAAGAGTCCGCGTGTGAGCAGTAGGAGGTTAAATGAAAAATTAATATGAAATAGTTTAATGTGGTACTTAAACACAGAGTAAAATTTTTGAGTTAGTAAAAAATTCTTAGAATTAGTACCGTTGAAACAGTTTACTTTTTGCCCATTCGACAGTGTCGGTTTTATATATTTTGAGGCCTAAAGTGGTAATGTTTTTAAGACCCCTGTCTCTACAACTAAAAAAGTAAATAATACTATTTAATAGTTATAAACAGAGTTAATCAACTAATGCATAAAACTTTACTGACAAAAATCTTAATCGCGCTTAATATTCCACTTATTATATTTTAAATGAATTGAAATTATTGTATTCTGACGTAGGACCGGTTCCTAATAACAATCAGCGGGATAATAAATAAATATTGCATCGAAATTATAACACAAATTGTAGTAATTGTTCTGATTGTATTTTTCTGATACAATATTTTTTCAATTATCCCGCCGATGGTGATCGGAAAGTTTATCCGGAGATGAAATAACGGTCCTTAATTTACTTAAATATGTGTGAGTACAACGAATTTTACTAATAACTTTTAAATGTATTCTCATCATTCTTTGCTAAAATCTAATTTCGTTTAAAATCAGATAATTTACAATGTAATATGCGAGCGAAGCAAACTTTACCAAAATAGTTATTTATGTACCTAGGGTATTATGAAGATGTTTTTGCCCGAAGGATATAAACATCAAGTAATTCCCGTGGTGCATAGAATATGTTATGTCTTACTAGTATTTTTAATAACCTAAATAATTAATCATGGATTACCTGGTAACACTGAACAGAAGAAATGCCAGTTTTTGATAAATTTACCATAGTAACGTCACTCTTAATGCCCTAGAGCCTAATAAAACCATATAATACCCTAGGGCAATTTTAACTAAATAATGAACCTTTTATCCATGGTATTAATAAATAACAATGAATTAGGAAGACATCAAATGCATTTAACGAATAATTTATGTTTTTTTACTGACCGCTAATGAACGTCCAATGATAATTTTTTGTCTTTACCACAACAGTTATTTATGGACCTAGGGTATTATGAAGATGTTTTTGCCCCAAGGGTATAAACATCAAGTAATTCCCATGGTGGATATAATATGTTATGTCTTACTAATATTTTTAATATCCTAAATAATAAATAATGGATTACCTGTTAACACTAAACAGAAGAAATGCCAGTTTTTGATAAATTTACCATAGTAACGTCACTCTTAATGCCCTAGAGCCTAATAAAACCATATAATACCCTAGGGCAATTTTAACTAAATAATGAACCTTTTATCCATGGTATTAATAAATAACAATGAATTAGGAAGACATCAAATGCATTTAACGAATAAATTATGTTTTTTTACTGACCGCTAATGAACGTCCAATGATAATTTTTTGTCTATATTAATCTAGAAACGTTTTATGAATTTAATTAATTCAAATACACGTGTCCTTTATTTAGGGGCCGGAAACTTTGAGGGCTTGTAACGGCCTTTCTACTCATATTTTGTAAATCAAAATTATAACTACAATTTTATTTAGATAAATAATTCTGGTTTCTGCGCATGTTCGGTCATCAGTATAATGTTATTAATATATAAATATTTATTAAAATAATTGTATTTCCTCTAAAATAATGAGATACTAATTGAATGTTTTTTTTGTTGTTGAAAAGGAATCGCTTCACTTCTCCATTGCCTGCAATTCCAGTTGCAGAAACACTCTTTGCCGTCGAGTTGATTGTATGAATTATTGAAGAGCAAGACAGAAAAAGCAGTAGTTTGAAAGTTATGCTAGCTATAATGACTACCTATGCGTAACTGGCCATTACACATATTTATATTATTTAATATAATATATATTACATTGCAAGTGACGTATGTAAAGTTTAATGGCGGCAAATTAACGATTCATTGACTTAGTTAATAATTAGTTTATTACAATTCTAGTTGTACAGCACGATAAGATATCGGCTTGTTGGCTTTTAGATCGGTCACGTGAACACGGGTCCGCCTTCTAAAACTCAAATAAATAATGGGAGTAGGATATTATAAATTATAATATCTAACTAAATATTTAACAGAAATGTTAACACAAACACAAATAATATTATTTTCAATAAAACAAATACTTCGCACAATTACAAAACGCAATAATATTCTAGTAGTTCTATTCGGTAACTTAAGTTAAATTCTGCAAATCTTTTGTATCTAATTTTGTTTGTATTATGGCAAAATACTAGATACATTGCTTTTCTGTAACTCATATTTTTTAAATAAATAAAATATATATACAAATATATTTATACGTGTGAAGAGCGGTTACCAATCATCATATTACGGCCCCCAAAGATGTTAGTGAAACGGGGAGCTACAAGGATCATTTTAATGTGGAGAAAATCGAACCCAGGTTCTCAAATCCTTAGTCCAACGCGATACCATTATGCTACATCCCCCATAATAGTTATTTGTTACATTAGGACTAAAAATACAAGTTTTCGGGTCGAGTAATAAATATTGCCGAATTCTGACAATATTACGAGACTCTAAACTCTAAAGGCCAGTTTTTCAATCGCCGATTAATGTTAATCATGATTAAATAATAATGGAAACTATGGTTACTATTATTATTTAATCATGATTAACATTAATCGAGACTAAACAGATGATTGAAAAACTGCCCCTAACTGAAAAAAAAATTTCTACCCAGTTATTTAACAAATTTTGCAGATTTATTTAAATTAAAATGAAACAAATTCAAAAATAATTATTTATCACACTGACAACTGAAGTAAAAATACAATTTTTTGGTAGTATTTTTCTCTATAATAATGAAGAAATATTTGGCTGTTGTAAATATACGATGGTAAATATTCAAGATAAAATAAAATCACTGCAGTTTCAATATTATTACTGCTCTAGAAGGAAAAAACGACAAATGCAAAGAAAACAGTTGTTAGAAACGACTGTTGAATTCGTTCACAGGTAGGCCAAAGTTTCGACCAATTATTTAGCCTACATAAGAGTAAACAGTTAGGATATAATTATCATTTAACTGCATTTTAACATCCATCCAAGTGGTTAAAATTGTACAATAAAATACCAAAATAATCTGCAAGTAACAATTTTATAGCCATGTAATATTAAAAATAAATAGGAATTATAAATTTCGACGTTCAGATATTTTTATTACAATCATGGCAATAATATTTATATTTGAAAATGATGTAGGTTTAGCTACATTTTATTTAAACAGTACCAGAGCTGGGCAAGCTACTTACAAAAAGTAGCTAAGCTACAGCTACAGCTATTCTTTAAAAAAGTAGCTAAGCTACAGCTATAAGCTATATTTTGTCAAATATAGCTAAGCTACAGCTAAAAGCTTTTGTTAAAGTAGCTGTTAAATTTTAAAGCTACTTTTTTATATTATTGTGAAATAATTAAATTTGCCATTGTCATATGATCAGTCTTTTGTTATAATGACTGTTAATTTACTATTATGTACATAAATATCAAAAATAGCAAATACCATCTGGCACCTACTGTGTATTTTTGCGTAATAGAGCCAGTTAGAACCGGCAACAAATAATTATTTTGTGTGGGTTTAGCTTGTACGCATGCGTACTTTGTTGACCTTCTGCTTAAAAAGTAGCTTTAAGCTACAAAAAGTAGCTTTAAAAGTAGCTTCAGTTGTTATTTTAAGCTAATAGAAAAAAAAGTAGCTAGCTACAAGCTACAGCTATATTTTTTCACAGTTAGCTAAGCTACAGCTACAGCTAAGGTAAATGTAGCTAAGCTAGTAGCTAAGCTAGTAGCTAAGCTACAAAAGTAGCTAGCTACTGCCCAGCTCTGAACAGTACGAAATTTAAGTGTGAAGGTTAAACTTGAAGAATAAACAAAGTCTGAATTTTTTATAATGAATTAAATATTTCACATCGCTTTCGTTTCCCAACAAAAAATAACTTCATTCAAGTCGTATTAGGACAGACAACATCTCCCGGTGTGCGTCAACCGATCATCCGCACCGAAGAGACAACAGTAAGAAATGCCTGGAATCCCAAATGTAAATCCGAGTGGAGGCCCCGTCAAATCACAAGATAACAACAGCGATTCACAAAATCCGATTTATCACACGTTATTAATCAAGTAGGCTGTCGAAAAGGAACTCGTAACCATTAAATGTCAGAGACAACAAATTTCATCCCGCATATCGTGATCGCTATCTGCTTCAGCTGAAGTCTGTTCACAATGATTCGGATACCTGTCGTGGAGTTTAGATGCAGGAGTAGCTAATGGGATGATTCGGCCACTCCCAATTCGGACTCTTTGACTAAAAATAACACATCAACAAAACTACATGATCTTTCAACTGTTCTGTTGTTCTGTTTGTTTGCACTGCTACCAAACTATCTTGACTCAAAATGAAAATAAATTCTCACTTGTGTTAACCGCTAACAAAATGTACACCGATTATTTTTTGACGTTTCTCAAAACCAATGAAATGCTTCATTGTATGTCACGTGTCTGCGTTTTCACCAATCCTGTCATTATTATACTGAGAATAAAGCTCTTGTGATTATTCCCGGGAATGATCTCTGTAGATGCTTTTTTGTTTGTGACAAATGATAGGTAGTTGTCAAATAATTATTTAAAACTGTCAACGCGTCAAGTAAAATGTGTGAAAAAAATCGATTTAGTTGCATTTTAGATACAGAAATACACCAACAAATTTTTGAGACAACTTCCAAGAATACATTAATAAGTAATCAATCGAAATGGACTCAGTTCAAAATCTTTTAACTTGGATGAATCGACCTCAACAGCTAAGTCAAAAAATAATCAGTAATAATATAACACGAGAGTGAGAATAAATTGAAAATAATTCTCCAGTATCTTTCTCAAACTTGTTGCCATTTGGCAATAGCCACTCAAGCCCTACGGGCTTTCATGACTATTGCCTGGCAACAAGTTTTCGAAAGATCAGTCAAATTATTTTCAATTTATTCTCACTCTCTTTTTATATTATTACTGATTATTCCTTGGCTTAGCTGTTGAGGTCGAGAAATACACCAACAAATTTTGGAGACAACTTCCAAGAATACATTAATAAGTAATCAATCGAAATGGACCCAGTTCAAAATCTTTTAAGTCGGATGAATCGACCTCAACAGCTAAGTCAAAAAATAATCTAATTAAATATAACACGAGAGTTCGATAAATTAGAAAATAATTCTCCAGTTTAAACTTGTTGGCATTTGGCAATAGCCACTCAAGCCCTACGGGCTTTCGTGACTATTACCTGCCAACAAGTTTTCGAAAGATCTGTCAAATTATTTTCAGTTTATTCTCACTCTCTTGTTATATTATTACTGATTATTTGCTTATTTATTTATTACAAAAGAAATTAATCTACAACAAACTCCTATAGTGGACACAGGCGTATGTTTTTTAAAATATTTATAAATTTACGTCAGCAAGATTTGAACCTGGGAACTTTTGCGTACGTGTTTTTTCTACTAATCCACCACTGTACGTTAGGACAAACTAGGTAAATATTTAAAGAAAGATTTATCATTTATATTAAGTTTTAATCGCAAGTTTAACCCACCAAAATATTTTATTTGGTACCAGGTAAAAAGTAGCTAAAATATTAACTAATGCGACCATTGAAGAACTAGCATCAACTAAATTTAACTACAACCATAATATATTTTTTTCTGAAACCGGCAAGAAATTGCCTACTTTCCTGACCAATTTTAGTATGAAAACTAGGTTTTTACAAATCAGTCAAGTTTTACCTCTCTGTTTGTTGTAACCTTGGATACGTAGTCGCTGTCAGTACATTCAGCGGCTTAAAATACTCGGCCTACAGCCTCGTATTTCCACTAACCGCTTCGTCAAGTAAAATATCACTTTCCTGACTTATTATGTAATATACTATTTCACGCCTCCATCCGATATTACCAGTATTATATATCTCAAAATTGTTCGGAAACAATGAGTCGAATTCAGTACCCTTCGATAACTAATTAAGTTTCTTTAAAAATAACAAAATCAAAAAAGATATATGCAATGATAAATTAAAAAGAAAAATATGGAATATGTTTTCATAGTTATTAAAGACGAGTAATCGGTGGTAACGGCCGTCGCTAACAGCAACGGAAAATAAAGTATAGTATTGAATAAAAAATAACTTCGTGGAAAGAATAGCGTTTGAAAATTTTTCGATGAAATAATTATCCAATCAAATGTATCCATTTCTAATCATCAACCAATCAAAACAAAATTACATTGCCCCAGAGCAATTATCACTTAAATTATTAGGTTACTAGGTAACAAACAGTGTTATTATTGCTTTAACTGTCACTCTCAAGGTTTCGTTATGAAAATAATGATTGAATTGACAGAATTATTTAAAAACAAATTATAACCGAATGTCCCTCGATCATAGATAAGTAAATAATAATTTTTGACAGTTCCTCAAGCACGATTCTTTTAGGTAACCGTCCTCTGCCTACGGCGTTGAGGTGGTTACCAAGCAACGTGCTTTCGAATCTGTCAACAATAGGCGTATTCCATTTGCCATTTGGATCAGATCTAACTTACATTTACTGAACCAGATCAATTATTTATTTCGCTGGATTACTGCGCTGACTTTATTTCCTGTACTAGAATTACAGATTCTAATTTACTTTGAAGTAATTCAGTCCAATAAGTGCATCAGTTTGCTTCATTCAGTTCATTTAGTCAAGTTGTCTAATTTATCTGAACTGATTTAAGTGAACCAAGTGACAAATGGAATCCAGCCAATTATTTCGTTAGTTACCAATGATCTTACAATTTTTTCTGACATTGAAAAAAGAAGGATTTTTTATGAAAAGAAGTAAAATTTTACGGTTTTCACTGTATTATAATTGGAATTAATTTTTGTTGTTGCACAAAATAACAAATGAATAAATAATCTATTTAAATTTATCTACCTACTATATTTTGTAATCTGAGACTTGAAAGCATTTTACTTTTGATATTGTTATAAATTGATTGATTTTATTTTGTACAATAAAAAACAAATTAATTCCTATAACTTCCAGGGTTGTAAGAATTGATTAAATATAAACTTGGTGTCAAATTTATATGAATCAATTCGATGGACAACTGTAATAATAGTGTCTCAATAACAGTGATTCAAATAGATACTGTTAGTCAATAGCAAACATTTTTATGTTCACTGGAAATACCGGCGGATTTATATTATTTATTTATATCGAACAAAGTTATCCAGCTGTGACATCAGCTTCGCAAAAATGTTCGAGTCTATGGTATATTCGGCATCCGATATCGCAAAGGAATAGTATTCGTTCTAGTTCAAAATTTTTCGTTAAGAAATCATAAAATTCAATGTACAATTTAAACCGGTTCGAACTATGGTCAGTTCGGTTCCGGTGTTGTTCCACTATTTTTGTTTTTAAAATTTTCGTTCCGGTTCAATATAAAATCAGTGATTCGTTCCGGTTTTTGTTCCTTCTTTGGTGCGGTTGAATCAATGCGTAAAATGTGCTTTTGTGAATTGATTAAATAGAATGTTTACGCAGTATTTAAAGAGTAGGCACCATTTTATTTAATTAACGATCTTGTTTGAGATTTCGTCATAATCAAAACATTTCTATTAATAATTTTATTTATTTATTTAGTTGCTATGCTGCAGCACAGGATATTCATCCGTATTCACAATAATAGGAATCTCAAGTTTATAAAGAAATCCAAATAATTATAACTCACTTGTACTTTTTAATTTTTTAATAAAATTGTACTAACGTATATAAGCTAAATTTACATTTACGTCATTTACTTTGGTTCTGACACAAGACATGTCTTACTTATTTAAATTTGCCAGATTTCACGAAAACAACAACACATTTTGTTTATTTTTGTATTATATAAAGTTACAGTAGAAACAAACTCAACTATTGGTCGTATGTTAGATGTCACTTTGATTCATCATTAGTGGTGGTGTGACAACGGCACGTTGTGTTCGCATATATAGGCTTTCAACTGGAAATTTTAGTAAAAGACCGTGACGTTAGTGCACCAAATCCAGTAGCAATATTTTTGATCACTTGCGCACGGATGGCCATCAAATCGATCGCGATCGACCGGTCGATCGCGGCTATGATTTCAGTCGATCACGAAGACTTTTAAATAAAAAAATAAATTAGTCAAAATCTATTTTTTTAGTTGTATTTAATTTCAAAATTAATAAACAATATTTTTCATTATACGTTGCTTTACTTTTTAACCATATGCAATTAAATTTAGGAAATGGTAGACAAATTTTCAAGGAAAAAGTCGATCGCATACCACATTAAGTTGGCCAGCCCTGACTTAGAGAATGAAATGTGCAAACGCAGAAGCAACGAAACAGAAAACAACTGTAACAATATTCAATTACCAAAGCTGGGCAATACTACCTACTTCATAGCTTAGCTACAATTATTTTAGTTTTAGCTCTAGTTTCGCTAAATGTGAAAATATATACGTACTTATAATTGGTAGCGATTATTTTTTCTCTTGTAGCTCTTAAAAATAATATTATAACAACTGATGCTACTTCTTAAAGCTACATTTTACACCTAAGGCTACTTTTTATAGATCAAAACTACAATTTGTAATTTAAAGTTACTCTATTATGTTGTTTCAGTTACTTTTTTAAACAGATTCAACCCACGCAATAGTATATTATATACTAAGGGACTAAAGTGCATAATGTAATCCTGAGGGTGACAGCGAGGAAAATAATCACCTGAGGGAATAAATGTACTTCAGTCCTGTGGTATATACACTATTTATGGTTAATTTTTATATTGTCTTGATATATAATTCACAATGACAGCATTATACAATTTTTTAAGTAACTTAGGCAAAATAAAAAAGTGAAATATTTTGATGTTTATAATGTACTTGTTGCTACGATAATGCTTGTTGACTTGTTTGTTTAATCCCGGCGAGAATAAATTAAAGTGACACTTCAGTCCTCGAAAAGGAAGAACAAAGTAGATTATTTTCTCGCGGAAATGCGAAAAATAATTATTTGTTACAGGCTCCTGTCATTATTATACTGAGAATAAAGCTCTTGTGATTATTCCCGGGAATAATCTCTGTAGGTGCTTTTTTGTTTGTGACAAGTGGTAGGTAGTTGTCAAATAATTATTTAAAACTGTTAATGCATCAAGTAAAATATGTGGGAAAAATCGATTTAGTTGTATTTCAGATACAGAAATACACCAACAAATTTTGGAAACAACTTCCAAGAATGCATTAATAAGTAATCAATCGATATGGACCCAGTTCAAAATCTTTTAAATTGAATAAATCGATCTCAACAGCCAAGTCAAAAAATAATCTAACTAAATATAACTCGAGAGTTCAATAAATTAGAAAATAATTCTCCAGTATCTTTCTCAAACTTGTTGCCATTTGGCAATAGCCACTCAAGCCCTACGGGCTTTGGTGATTATTGCCTGGCAACAAGTTTTCGAAAGATCTGTCAAATTATGTTAAATTTATTCTCACTCTGTTGTTATATTATTACTGAAAATTTGCTTCAATATTTAACAGCTATTTTAGCATCAGTTTTTAGCTGTAGCTTGACTACTTTTTACAAAATATATCTAGTAGCTTATAGCATCACTACATTTTCAAAGAGTAGCGACACTTTTTAATATAGCTTGCCCAGCTCTGGCAATTACGTACACAGTCAATTCCAGAATATAATGGACTGGTACATTACTGCCACCTATAAAAGTTTGGATTGAAAGCTCCCATTGTCATGACATTTGACAAGTCCTATAACATCATTTTTTTTTACTAGTACTACTGGTATAACTACACCAATAGAGTAAGTAATATTCCTCCAGTTCTAAACGCAACAACAGTTTAACAATTTATGCAGATATCATCACCCGTATAACAATAACAAACAACATTCCTTCCAAAGCATCTTCCAAGTGTCCTAACCAGCATACCCCAAATTCCAGTCCACTAATGGACCCTTGCCGAGCAAGAGCCGAGCATCAGCATCAGCATCCCCGATCCTCCGATACCCGACACGCTCAGGATTAGCCTGATTAGAACAGGTGTTTAGATGGTGAGATACGCGAGATGGCTACCCATGGAGCTGTCATCCTCAGCGTGACTCGCTCGTCCACTCTTCGGACAACCGAACCACACGAGGCAACCAGACTCCGACTATGACCAAGTCAGCGGAGAACGTGGGATTCTGGTTGGATGTCTTGGTAATCAATTTGTAACGGGGTGAGGTAAAGGGTGTTTATTTGGAGGTTATGTGGAACAGTGGAACTGATAGCGATTTTATTTGGTGGTGGAGGATTCTTAAGATGGTTGAGGAGTGATT
The DNA here is from genome assembly GCA_911728475.2 of Pterostichus madidus. Lineage (NCBI taxonomy): Eukaryota > Metazoa > Arthropoda > Insecta > Coleoptera > Carabidae > Pterostichus > Pterostichus madidus. The sequence continues at coordinate 14,390,233 of OU452313.1, read as the reverse complement.
TATTGTAGAGGAATTTGAAGGTTAACCTCAAAATATGAAGAGTAGAAGTATTAGATCTGGCAATATTATATTTAACAAACAAGGCCAGTTTTTCAATCACCAATTAATGTTAATCTTGATTAAATAATAATGGAAACTATGGTTACCATTATTATTGAATCATGATTAATATTAATCGAAAGTAAACCGCCGATTGAAAAACTGGTCCTTAATAATTTATTTGAACATTTATATATAATATAAAACGCGTATTGGCTAATTACGCTAATTCTAATTAATTTTCAAACATTAAAAACATTTATTTTGTAGGTTATGTAGTTAAATTTGTTTCGCAACTATTTAAATCTTATTGCACGTTCAACGATAAACAATCACATTCTGCACTGAAAATGAGTACATAATGACTCACTTTTTGTATGGTCGTAGAAAAAATTGCATTTATATTTATGAGAATATATTTTTTTGAAAAGATTCATGACAATAGAAAACCAGTTTGTTTTATTGTTTTTACAAACGATGAATTAAAAATAAAACTAAGATTTTCTTCTAAATGTTTGTCTAATTAAAATAAAAATTTTCTCGTCTTTAATTTCAACTCATTTAAACTGCAGAGACTGGAATTTTGAACTTTAAATTGCAAAACAAATAATAAAGGATAAAAATTGTTTTTTAAGAAATAAATAAATCTAAAGGAAAACACTCTAAAATGGCCTGTCCTCTATAATAAAGGACGTATGGTCACTGTATTTACATTGAAAGTTTATAGTTAAAATAAATCTTTACAAATTTTATTTCCAAAATAAATTTATATTTTTGCACTATTCAAAATTGACTAAAATTAATATTTCTTAATGTTTAACTTTACTAATACTTATAATTTTAAAGCAAAATGGTGAAATATTATTTCCTGTTTTGTAATCTAGGTCAAGAAAAAAATAATAATTTGACAAATTTATTTACCTACTTATATAGATGTAGACTAAATAGCATATATTATTTAGATTACAATATCATTATTTTTATTGATGATAATCAAATAAGAGCATTTATACATATTTTTATTTCTCAAAAAATGGATTGAAATTAATATAGCATCTGGGACCTCTAATTTTCTTAATGCGCCACTGATAATTAATAATAATATATTTAATATTTAAGAATAAGTATTGAAAGAATTACATTATTTTTGTGCTATTTTTGCATTTGAATTATGGGATCAACAATTTATGTTTGGTATATGATAAATATATAAAGATTTTTTTACGCATTTCTGGTTATGCTAGCTCTATATTTGTTGAGGTAGGTATCTTATATTTCATGACACTTTTGATTTTGTTTAATTTAATTTGTAACTATAGATAATTTCAGTGGCGTACCTAGAACTTTTGCCGCCAAGGGCGGTCTCCAATTTGCCGCCGTTTCAAATGTCTGTTTTACACTGAGCAATATTGCAAGTGCAACTGCAACTTTCAACTAGTTGAAGCAATATTGAACGAGTGTAATACAGGAATTGCAAGTGCAAGTGCAAGAAGCAATCTTGCATCAACCTCTTGCACGAATTAGAACATGATCTAATTTTTGCAAGACTTGCAAGGCTAGTAATTTTAAGTTTGTAAGAATGCTACCAACTTATTATAAATGTCAAAAACGGTAAAGTTGGGTTAAGGATATTAAAATGATTTACTGCATTGCAAATAATTGTGCAAATACTTATAAGAATAAATTTTTATATCAATGCAATATAACATATGAAACAAATGTTAATAATACAAGTGATATAAGAGGTTAAGCTGATATAATATGAAGTTAGTAACGACAAAAATTTGTAAATAAATTAATATTATATTGCAGTTGCAAGTTGCTGAATGTAAAGTGAAAAAAATATCTCTGCAACATTTTGGTGCAACTAGTTGAACATAAAACTTGCAAGTTGCAATTGCAGGTTGCGCTTGCTCAGTGTAAAACGGGCATTAGTCAAACAAATGGTGATTTTTATAAATTAATAAACATAAATTAATAATTGTACTTGAGACAAACTATAGGTGGGGAACTTTTTTACCATTGGATGGCATATTTAAATTAGGCAGTAATAAAGGAATTTTTCGAGATAACATTTTCAACCCTACATTGACTTGACGATGAAGAAAAATATTCGAAATCATATAGTAAATCATAATTCGTAGCAATCGAATAGTAAACTTATGAAGTGAACAAATTGTTTTTTACAACTAAAACTAAACATAAAAAATGCCGCTCCAAAATATGTGTCGCCCGGTGCGGATCGCACCCACCGCCCCCCTCTAGGTACGCCACTGGGTAATTTGTTAAATATAGGGAGTATAAAATTGTTTTATTCAATCAGATATGTAAACAACTATTTTGTTCAATTTACTCAAAAACATAACCTCATATCAAAAATAAATATTATGCTTAATCATGTATAATATGTTGGCGTTATATGCTGAAGCCGATATATATTTTTTTTTAATTAATACAGGCAGATTATAATCTTAAGATGTTACGTCAGCAATATGGGAAACCAAAATGGCGTCCAAAACCTAACCTAATATAGTTCTACCAAAGTTTATAACGTACATATATCAATAATAAAACAATTATTTTGCAAAGTTCTAAAAGCAGTTCAACATAAAATTATTTTTTGATTCAATAAACAATTGGTAATGCTATAATAAGTATGCATTATATAAGTACTTTTCAATATCTATATCAAATTACTATAATTCCATTGATTATATTTATTTTACCATGTTTTTTTTTTATGAAACGCTATAATAATCATAACACCTATATAACTCGTAAGAAAATATGAATGAAAAATGTATTTCATGAAAGAGTTGCAAATAACAATTTCTGTTATTTCGTCAGCTGTTTGGTAAATACATTTTGTCGTTCTGACTTTTATTTATGGTGCTTATTGTGGATCAACCCAAAGTATAATAAACCCAGCGTGCGGCCAACCTGAGCCAACTATACTTTTCCATTTAAGCAAGTATTTTATTATGTTTTGGGGTTGAACTGCAATAAATACAAATAGATGTCAAAGACGAAACTCACCACAAAAAAAGCTTTTATGGAGAAAACAAACTTTAGAAAAATAAGTCTTAGGAGTTAGTTCCGCTGTGGGTAATGTTCTGTTTAAGAATTTATAACACAGAGTTGTTGTGTTTGCTTTTTGAATTTTCTTGTAAATATTTGAAATTTCACGCTCGTGTTTGTCGCTGTACTTTGAAAGCAATTAAAAATTCAAAATATTGACTTTTGAAGTTGATATCGATTAATAAGAACTGCGGTAGGTTTATTGTTAGGCCTTAATGTAGACCGTAATAAATTAGTTTCTTTGTAGAAATTTTTGCTTTTGAACATATCTAAATTGGTTTTTAATGCTTGTGAGCTTATTTTTGTAAGAATTGTGTGAAATACATTTTCACATTAGCCGCGATTTTTAACGATGCACTTTTCCACTTTACATGGTATTAAAAATGCTTCATCTTTACTACTTTTCTTCAAAGTAATGACAATTAGATTCAAGCCTACTTGAACTCAAAACTAATTTGCTTACGCCATTAAAATAAAGTAATATACTTAAAAGAACCGGAATTTATATATTACAACCATTCGCAAATAAGTTTACTGTCATATTATAACTTGGAGATGATTATCTAGCGGATATCAAATGGCCATTTGCACCACTACTGTTTAACATTTAAACCAATGTTTAAATTTTAGGTGGTTTGCACATTTACTAAAGTTAGGTTTAAAACAGTCCGTCTGTAGTTTAACTTAAACCCTGATGCATCTTCGGCTTAACAGTACAATTATGTGATAGTTGCCGGGTACCTACTTGAAAGAAAATATGCGAATGTGTTTTTCTTTTAAATTACTTTGAAATGAATGACATTTTTTATATTGACGATATGGACAACGATATAGAAGACATAAGAGCTATAGAAAATATTTCATATAAGAAATATATACTAAAGAAGTAATTAATTTTATAGCTTCAATGATAATTTTTTTTTAAAACGATTTCGTTTGAAGATGGAAAATGTATATAGTTTATTAACATTAGTAGAATATCAGTTAGAATTTCCGTATAATTTGTAAGTAATAATTTACTAGAAATGACACATGTATATTTGTTCCACTATCTACAAAAAATATTAATAGTGTCTTTTATAATGTAATATTTATTATGTACACCGAAATACAACCAAAATATCGATAATTAATTTCAAAACACAACTGCTCACTTATACTTAAAATGTCAAAACGAATTATAAACAAAAACGTATAACTTTAAAGTACCAAAAGTTACTAGAATGTTAGAGGAAAATACAAAAATTCTTAAATTCATACAAGGTACATTACTCCTAAAACATATTGTCATAAAATCTAATGCTTAAGTAAATCGCAGTTAGATGTTACCCGTACAAACCACTTAAAAATGAAACTATGGCTTAGCTTAAACTCAGCTTAGTTAAGGTAGTACTAGCGTGAAAAAAAGTTTTGCAGATCCGAATGAGATTTGGCGCACGTAAACACTGGATAGTCATACGCATCCAGTTAAAATATGAAACACATTCATCGTCTGTGAACAAATATATTCGCTTGTAAAGTTGAGTTCTTATACACAGGGCTTATGGCGATCATCACTCAGAATCGCACATATTTGGTTTGTGTACCTCTAAAATTTTGCAGTTTCATTTGAAAAACTAGTATGATGTTCTAGAACTATCCATGTATATTGTATCAGAAGGAGAAAGTTTTTTATCGTTTAGTAATGAATATATAGCCATGCAAAGCCTTGTTTTTAACGAAAAATGAATAATCTCAATTTATAATGGCCACATCACACGGTGGTATGGTATTTGAAAATTCACTAGACCAACAACCTGTTAATAATTCATGATATTCAAATCATAATAAGTATAAAACACTTATTTTATTTTATTTTTATATTTTTTTGAGCGTCAGTTTCGCCACTCGACAACTGATGGCGTCACCGTCACACTAGTACTACCTTAAACTGAGAAATTAAACGGTAGTTGTGCAAACGGCCATTATTTATTCAATGTTAAGCTGGTATCATCTGCATGAAATGATTTTGTTCAATAATCGATTAAAGTTGTGTGAAAGAGTGTCAGTAGAACGTTTTCAAATGATTTTGTTCAATGGAAATATCGAGTAAATCATAGACCGGCAACGTAACCTACTGTATTTGTTGAATTCGCTGAAATCGATTAGCAATGCAATCCCAGTTTTTCCTAAAAACGGAACTAAATTGTCTATACTTATGGAAGTTCTTGAAGTACTTGCCCACCCTTTTATGGGTAGCATTACTATTTGATATCAGTACCAAGAAGCAAATAAAACTTTTCAACTCCTCCCATATTAGAAATGCATCCTCAGCGTTCGCTAACCTCTATTTTAGGGTAAAACAACCTGACTTACCTCCCAGTCTTCGTGATAATCATCTCCGTGCCGAGATCGTGGAACTTATCCCAGAGTTCTTTGGTCTCCAGGTGACACTCGGTGTTCATGAGTTCCTCGCAGTTGCATGTGGCAGTGACTTTGGAAGCGGCGTTTCGTGGGGTTAATTTGCCCTCGCCGACGCTATCGGGCGTGTCTCTGTCCGACGGACACTCGGCCTCGGATCCCCGAGAGGGTGATCGAGCTGCTGCTGCTGCCGCCGCTGCAGCAGCCGCCGCCGCCTTGGAGGCGGTTAACGCGCGGTGGGAAGCGGTTTCGCTGTCGGAACATTCCTCCACGTCCACTTCTACGTCGTCGTCTTCTTCGACGCAATCGTCGAGGCCCGGGGAGCTCTGACGCGAGGCTCCACCTGCAGAACGAGACGATTTTTTGTCAGAGAAAATAAAATATTTGTAGTTATTACTGGGTGTGGCACTCTACCATAGCAGATCTCGGTAAGTGATATATTTATGCGCATGAAGTACATATCACGGCCTCCAAAAATGCTAGTGGAGGGAATAATTTTAATGTTGTGAAAATTGTTTGTCGGTTGTGGAAATCGAACCTGGATCTCAAATCCACATTGAGTTATTTGCCTCAAACAAATGAAACCAATTAATATAATTTAATAACGTTCAATTATAACACTAACATCTTTGGGGGCCGTGATTTGACGACTGGTAACCGCACTTCACTCGCTTAAACGTATCACTTACTGAGATCTGCTTCGGCAGAGTGCTACACCCAGTAATGGGTAGAAGGCGTGATGATATATTTATTTTATTTTCAATTATAATCTAAACTTTATTATACCTACGGAGAAAAATAAGAGAATTGAGGCTGCCTTTAGAACATCACAAAAGTAGAGAGAAAAATTGAAATAAAATCAGATTTGAATTACATGTAGACCATAGCTCAGTTAGTAAAGAGCATTTAAACGAAATTCAACGGTCACAGGTTCAAATTCTGGCGGAATCTCAATTTTTCTCTCTAAAATGTTTGTATATTACATTAATTTTTCAGTACTTACTTAATGGTAAGTTCAACTAGCACAATTAATCTAGTTAATTATGAATCTAAGTTTTTAGAAATAAGTAGGCATAAGTACAAATTAAATTGACAATTTGATTTTCAAATAAGTTTTATCTTTTCCTGAATTTTGGTTTAGTCAAAGAATGCTTAACTATATTTTCAGAAAACTTTAAATAAACTTCAATGATTATTTGGTACTAGGATATGTTATCATTTGGTTTCCAAAGTATAATTTGAATTAACTTTTTAATATCATGTTAAAAATAAGTTAACTACAAATTAATAGGCACATTCATGAAACGGATTAGCGTTAACACCGTTTTTAATATTATCTATAACTCTGTATTAAATTAAAACAGATTAATGAAATAAATTAAATTTGATGCTAATTAACTCTCTTTTTAACCTAAGTTAAAATAAACTTGTTTCGTGCATTGAAAACAGAGTTAAAAATGAAATAAAAATGGTATTAGCGGTAATCCGCTGCCTGAATAGATCTAGCTAAATCTTTTTTGAGAATCGATCTGGGAAACTATGAGCTCATAGCTGATCGTAGCAAATTGTAATTGGTTCATGTATTTGATCCTTTTTTATTTACTTAATTATAGACGTTTAATTGCCAACAATCTAAAGGTATAGAATGCTTTCATTTATTTTACGGTTTTCTTATGGCGAAAATTACATTGATGGTTTAAAAGTAACCTTGCGCTTAAACTCTTAACAGCTCAATTCTCAATATAATTTTAGCTAATTTTGAATTTTAAATTAGTCAAATTAAAGTAAAACTATAGTCTCAAACATGTTGAATTAAACTCTAATATAATCTTGTTACCATTTAGTTTCGGAAAGTGATTTGGACTAACTTTTTAAAATCAGACTAGAATAAAATTATCTACTTCAAAATTCAGAGTTAGCTAAGAGATGCTTGAGAATCAGGCTGTAAAACACTATGGAAATACGTATGTAATTATTGTAAATTTAAGCAGAAGTATAGATTTTAACCGTCGCACTAATAATGTGTGTTCACCTACTGCCTTATTAGGTGTTAAATTGTTACAAAAGCCTTGCATACTAAAACTACTATGAAAGACAATTTATTAAAATGTAATGCAAGTTTTTAATTTAGTCATTTATTTATTGATGACTAGTGTCATTTTCTCCTCAAATGAATATGTTGATTGTAGTTTAGCTGTCATTTGAGGACTCTAATAAATCATAATATGAATATGTAAAAAAATAATTTTACATTTCATTTTAAAATACAGTAAAGAAAGCAATAAAGCGTTTAGTAATGTAAGTATTTACAGAGTAACACAATGGATACTTGTAAATTTTTACACTGTCCATTACAATTCTAGCAGAATTTAACGCATTTTATGAGTAGTAAAGCAATTTCAATTTTTTGATGGCGCATGAAATTAAAAAGTTGCAAAATGTATTCAAATACGTTTGTCTGTCTCTTAGTAATGGGTTCTAGGTTAAATAAATTGTTTGTAGATATTTGAGAGAATTTAATTTATGTATAGGTAAATATCTATATCAGTGGATGTAAATAATATTTGGAGTATTATCTACATTGTATATCACTGTAGTTTTATAAATATAAAATATGTGTAGGTAGGTAAACCTAATCTAACCGTGGGAATCACTTGTTAACATGTACATATATCTATATCAGTTTTTTTGCGAAATTTAAGTTTTAATAAAATTCAAATAATTATTACAGCTTACTTAAACTAAGTAGGTATTAGGTAGGCATTTAATAAATCGATTTTCAATTAATTAACTAAACTGAATTAGTGTAATATGTAAATTAAATTTGTATAAATGAATTAATTAATTTTTGATACTATTTATTACACATAATATGGGTTTGAACAACATTTGCAACATGTGCATACATTACAGTTCAGTGCATAGCGCATTGGATAATTTTTATACCTAAAGGACAGGTCAATAATAATTACTAATTTATTAAATATCTACCAAATTACCTCATTACTAATTAATAGTAATTGTCACAGCATATATATTTAAACAAATACTCGTAGCTAATATATAATTGTATTAAATATTTTAAATAAATAACATTTTATAAAAATAATGTGCCAAAGTTTTTCACACTAACACGAAAAGAAGTTTGAAACAAAAGGATGTAAGTACAAGTGCAAATTTCATAATTATATCTAGATTTAGAGATAATTCCGTGTTATTTATACGAAACGGTTTTTCAAACGGTATAATTCCAAAGCAATCAAGAGTGTGAACTAGTTATTATGTTGCTTGTAGGACTATGTAGGTATGCTCCAAGTATATAATTAACTTTAGGCCGCTTATTTAAATAAAACAAAAGAAATATACTCATTTTTGGAGATTAAAACTATCCGATAATGTTTTTATTTGAATGCCAGACCGGCATTACTTTACAATTTACTTTTAATCACATTAATTAGTCATATTTTCGAGTACCTAACTATAGATAATAACAATAAATAGAAGGTGACAGATAAACATTTCAATAAAACATATATTTTTAATGAAAAATGATCCCAGTTCAAATGAAATTGAAATTGTTTTATTTTTGTTCTATTTTTTGCACAGATGTGCATAAAATTCTGTTGTCTACACAAACATAGCGAGCTCTAACTCGTACAATTTAATTAAAAATGAAATATAGTAAATTTATCTATATTTGGTATGTGTGAAATGAATGATTAAAGATTGGCATAAGTAATTGTCTAGGTATAGTAATGAATGTTTAAGGTACTGACCGTCGGCAGTTCCCGTCGGCGAGTGCAGTGAGGTTCTACACGGTCTCCCCCGTGCCATGATGGCCGCGATGGAGAAGTCGGTGGCGCGAGTCTTCGCCGTCGGCACCACGAGTCCTGCCGCTGGCGGGCTGTCCTCGGCCACGGCGCCCAGCAACATCGCACAACACAACAAACACTGTCCAACAACAATAACAACAAGCACACTAGTCCTCGTCACACACGGCACCGGTTCCAAGCGTCGCTAGAGCAGGCGGTGAGCATGACGCGATGACGCGAAGCGGTTTCTACTTGTGCAACTCCGTCGACAGACTGAGCGCTGGAGCGGTGGTGGCCGGCGGCGGGAGTGAGGTTCAGTTGTTCAGGGGGCGGAGCTTGTGTGGTATTCGTGACCAATAGCACACCGCAGGGGCGTGACGCTGGTAACTAGCGTGCGTGTGGTCCCCGGCAACTATCAGTTTCGCATGACCACTGCCATCAATCAGGAGGCAGTGGCGACACTCGCTGTACACGGCCACTTGATGTCCGCCTCGTCATCTCCGCCATCGCTTCATGCATATTTGAACCGCAGAGCGGCCGATGCTCCTGGGCGCCAGCCGCCACCGCGGACCACACAACGCCGTCAAGCTGCCCTACACACTGGCCTTCTGTTTTACAAGCAATCACTTGACACTTCAAACTCATCATTGGAAGAACTCAACCAAGCTTCTCATGCCACTCATTTTTCATTACAGATTTTTTCCTGCTTTACCGACTTTACAATTTCTTCACTACTACTGGTCGAAACCGGTAGCGAATAAATAAATAAAATTGAACAGTGCGATATTATAGCCTCTAATACTCGATCAACTAATACCTCAAATTCAAGAAGGCAAGAAATTTACCATCTATGTGTTCGATTTAAATTTCAAATTTTTTGCCTACATGTAGTAAAACAGTCTAAAATTTATTAAAGATAAAAAAATATTGCCTACTCTACCTACAATCTTATTTTCAAATTGAAAATTTTATTCATAATTGAAACTTGTAAATTAATTTTTTAAAACTTGAATTTGTTACTAGGTTAATTTTTTAACAGTTCATTAAAATTTCAGAAGTATACCTCAATTTTCTGAAAGTTTCAAAATATATTTAGATCATATTATATTCCGAATAGGTATAAATTTATAATAATCTATAAATAAATATCGGTAAAAGTAATTTTAAAATATAGCAGAAACGATACAAATTATATCTTCTGTATATCATTATTTGATAAGAGACGGTTTTTTTTTTAATTTACCCACAAATAGGTAATTATTGCCAAATTTATCTAATGGTAGAAAAACCGATACTCATCCCCGTCTTTAAGCCTAGACAAAATAGGCAACGGGGGTCTACGAATTTCGGAGCGCGAGATTTTCAAGTCATTATTAAATATACATTACCATTACTGTATTAATATAAGGCATATTCCATTTGTCATTTGGATCAGATTTAACTTACTCTTATTGAACCAGATCACTTATTTATTCTACTGGATAACTGCGCTTACTTTATTCTCAGTACTAACCTTAATATTACGAAAATAAATAGCCGGATTTTGTTACAATAATAAAATTTATTCACACCAACCTTTCGGCCTCACTGAGGTCTTCTTCAGGTCCGAGTAAAATTTTATTATTATGACTGAATTTTAGTCTATCATACTTATGCCCGTACTTATAGTCGAATCTCAACCTTGTACTTGAGAATTACTCGACTGAGACGAAATGAAGTCGCTATGGATACTTCGTTGGTAATGTGTTCTATAGTTAAAACTTCGCGAATTCTCGACGAAGGACGAGAATACAGAGATGATTTAAGGGAATTTTAGATTTTACTATTGTCGTCCCGTTTTTTTGACAGAACAAATGACAGATTTATTGCGGTACTTTCTATAAGTGTCAAGTAATATTAAAGGTGCACAACAATTTGAAATTTAAGTAAGTATATTTGTATAATTTATTATGTATAAATATGGTTTTTCATTATTTACTAATCATTTCAGAATGGAAAATAAAATAGTTCCATTTAATTTCAATAAATAATAAAAAACAAAACTTGCATATTTAGTTTATTTAAAAATGCTGATTTATGAACTGTGTTCGGAACATTAAACCAAGTCGATTATTTTCTACATTTATTCAAGGAATATTCTCTTCGGGAAAATTATCCCCTTCCATAAATTCTCTTTGGCTAATACTTATATTGTAAAGAACGGCAGTAACACAAATAATTGCTATTGATGTTTCTAATTTTGTTGTTAGACCTCGGCTTAAACAGGGAAACCACGGTTATTAATTTTTATTAAATTATTTATTATTAAGGGTAAAATAGTCTGTAAAACTGTGTTCTTTGTAAATCTATATCTATTGCGAAATTCATTTTCGCCATAAAATTCTAATGGATTTTTCATATCACGAATGTAGCGTTTTGGTCTTCTTTCTTGATTAACACCTTCCACAATGTCCATAAATTCGAAAAACTCTTAAATTATCTTCCCTGTCAGGATCCATTATTTCTTGAAAAATTCAAACTCAAAAATTTGACAGAATTAAATACTTAAGCACATTTCAAGGTTGCTCTCATGCTGTCTCGAGTAAAATCGTTGTCAAGTCTGCGCGAAGTCTAAGTTCATAACCGAGTAGGGACTATAATAGCTGATTCAATACTTGAGTACTACTCAAATTTGAGATTAAGCGAAGTTTTGACTATAAGTACGGGCATTAGTATCCTAAGATCACAACCACACTCATTAAATTATTTTAGTATACTTGCTGATTCGAATTTAGGTGAAATATTTCTCAAGTCAAGTCATCACTTTGCTTAGTTCAGTATATTTCGTCATGTCTAATTTATGTAAACTGATTGACTCATTAGACTGTATAATTAATTGTTAGTTAAATTACAATAGATCAATGTGTAATTATTTATCTCTATAATGAAGCGTTAAATTTAACGAATTGTTATAACTAAGGTAAATAATTAAAATTAAACTGAACCTGTTCATGATATTTGAACAAATTTTAAAAAACAATATTGGAGTGTTATTTTCAGCTAAGTATTAATATTTGTTGAATTTTTTTAAAAGAAGCCTGCTAACTATTATTTCTCTAGGATCCTAGAGTGTTATAAGAAGGCCCTTTTCAACCCTAATAACGAGAAATGTTCCTACGAGCAGTCAGAATTTAAAAAATATTAATAGATAATATAAAATAAATAACAGCTATTATTTTCTTTTCTTTATTCTTATTCAATAATAGTTACTTGTGTACCTAGAGCAGAAAGTAGCCTATTACCGCTCGAGCTTATTTTTTATACGACCATTTAGAAAAGCTTGAAGAATTTAAAATAATTTTTAACAGATTTGTTGTTTGTAAATTCGGGCGACAGTTTCATGTATTCATGGATATGATTTATACATACACTCTCACTTTACCGCTCGACGAGCATCAAACGTCAACTTTCTACACTCATTAGACGGTTAGAAATGTCTACTTTTTGCTTGGTTGTAGAAAGAGATATATATTAAAATATGGCAACCAGAAATTAAAACTTTTAAAATATTCCTACTCATAAGTCTAGTCAGTATGCAAAAGTAATATATTACAGTGCGTGTAATGTATCCAAAAGTTAAATACTTTTAAAACCAAATTAAAACAATTTTTACTATCCAAATGTTATTATATTTCTTTATCTGACTATGTCTTAATACTTCGTATTTACCTAATAAACAATAATTTTTTGTACTCGCACCATTCCAAATAAGTTTTACATTACCTTGGAAACCAATGGAAAGTTTCATTTTGCACACTAGTGCGCAAAGTAATTGAAAAACTCCCATTTATTTTATAATTCTAAATTTTGTCTATTAATTATACTTAGGGTATACACACACATTTTAAGGAATTTATAAAAGAAATAGAGACATTAGCTTATAACAAATTTGAAAAAATCAACTTGCCTCCGCCAGGATTTGAACCCGGACTTTCCACTTTAGCCGCGAACGTCCTACCACTTAGACCACAGAGGTGTGTCTAAATGCTGGCGTTGACAAGTGATTTTTTTTTTTTTGCGTGTCGATTGTTAGTAATTATCAAATGCGCGAAATGTTTATTTCGTCAGTTACACATGATATACAAACGCAGTGACACTAATGAAGAGAAACCTCATATAAATTTGTACGAATATGATTGTAATGACTGAAGTCAGTAGTAATTATATTAAATTTGAAAAAATCAACTTGCCTCCGCCAGGATTTGAACCCGGACTTTCCACTTTAGCCGCGAACGTCCTACCACTTAGACCACAGAGGTGTGTCTAAATGCTGGCGTTGACAAGTGATTTTTTTGCGTGTCGATTGTTAGTAATTATCAAATGCGCGAAATGTTTATTTCGTCAGTTACACATGATATACAAACGCAGTGACACTAATGAAGAGAAACCTCATATAAATTTGTACGAATATGATTGTAATGACTGAAGTCAGTAGTAATTATATTAAATTTGAAAAAATCAACTTGCCTCCGCCAGGATTTGAACCCGGACTTTCCACTTTAGCCGCGAACGTCCTACCACTTAGACCACAGAGGTGTGTCTAAATGCTGGCGTTGACAAGTGATTTTTTTGCGTGTCGATTGTTAGTAATTATCAAATGCGCGAAATGTTTATTTCGTCAGTTACACATGATATACAAACGCAGTGACACTAATGAAGAGAAACCTCATATAAATTTGTACGAATATGATTGTAATGACTGAAGTCAGTAGTAATTATATTAAATTTGAAAAAATCAACTTGCCTCCGCCAGGATTTGAACCCGGACTTTCCACTTTAGCCGCGAACGTCCTACCACTTAGACCACAGAGGTGTGTCTAAATGCTGGCGTTGACAAGTGATTTTTTTTTTTTTTTTTTTTTTTTTTTTTTTTTGCGTGTCGATTGTTAGTAATTATCAAATGCGCGAAATGTTTATTTCGTCAGTTACACATGATATACAAACGCAGTGACACTAATGAAGAGAAACCTCATATAAATTTGTACGAATATGATTGTAATGACTGAAGTCAGTAGTAATTATATTAAATTTAGCATTTAGACACACCTCTGTGGTCTAAGTGGTAGGACGTTCGCGGCTAAAGTGGAAAGTCCGGGTTCAAATCCTGGCGGAGGCAAGTTGATTTTTTCAAATTTAATATAATTACTACTGACTTCAGTCATTACAATCATATTCGTACCAATTTATATGAGGTTTCTCTTCATTAGTGTCACTGCGTTTGTATATCATGTGTAACTGACGAAATAAACATTTCGCGCATTTGATAATTACTAACAATCGACACGCAAAAAAATCACTTGTCAACGCCAGCATTTAGACACACCTCTGTGGTCTAAGTGGTAGGACGTTCGCGGCTAAAGTGGAAAGTCCGGGTTCAAATCCTGGCGGAGGCAAGTTGATTTTTTCAAATTTAATATAATTACTACTGACTTCAGTCATTACAATCATATTCGTACAAATTTATATGAGGTTTCTCTTCATTAGTGTCACTGCGTTTGTATATCATGTGTAACTGACGAAATAAACATTTCGCGCATTTGATAATTACTAACAATCGACACGCAAAAAAATCACTTGTCAACGCCAGCATTTAGACACACCTCTGTGGTCTAAGTGGTAGGACGTTCGCGGCTAAAGTGGAAAGTCCGGGTTCAAATCCTGGCGGAGGCAAGTTGATTTTTTCAAATTTAATATAATTACTACTGACTTCAGTCATTACAATCATATTCGTACAAATTTATATGAGGTTTCTCTTCATTAGTGTCACTGCGTTTGTATATCATGTGTAACTGACGAAATAAACATTTCGCGCATTTGATAATTACTAACAATCGACACGCAAAAAAATCACTTGTCAACGCCAGCATTTAGACACACCTCTGTGGTCTAAGTGGTAGGACGTTCGCGGCTAAAGTGGAAAGTCCGGGTTCAAATCCTGGCGGAGGCAAGTTGATTTTTTCAAATTTAATATAATTACTACTGACTTCAGTCATTACAATCATATTCGTATTAGCTTATAACGCCATCAAACATATATATTTTAATAAATTTTGCGAGAAAAAATAGACAATTTGTTTTCAAATAACAAATGTCAATTCATGGCATACTTAGGGTAGTACTAGTGTGACGGTGGCGCCATCGGTTGTCGAGTGGCGAAGCACGCTCAAAAAAATATACAAATTTAATAAAATAAGTGTTTTATACCTATTATGATTTGAATATCATGAATTGTTAACAGGTTGTCGGTCTAGTGAATTTTCAAATACCATACCACCGTGTGGTGTTGCCATTATAAATTGGGATTCTTAATTTTTCGTTAAAAACAAGGCTTTGCATGGCTATATATCCATTACTAAACGATAAAAACCTTTCTCCTTCTGATACAATATACATGGATAGTTCTAGAACATCATACTAGTTTTTCAAATGAAACTGCAAAATTTTAAAGGTACACAAACCAAATATTTGCGATTCTGAGTGATGATCGCCATAAGCTCCTTGTATAAGAACTCAACTTTACAAGCAAATATATTTATTCACAAACGATGAATGTGTTTCATATTATAACAGGATTCGCTTCGCCCGTGCTTTAAAATTGCGCTCATGTGTAAAGTATGTCTTCGTGCACTTGTTATGTAAATAGCTATTATGTACCTAGTTTCTAAAAATATGCAGCCCAATTCTCAAAAGAGTTTCAGCTTATCCTGAATTTTATATTAGTCAAATTAAAATAAACCATATGCTTATAAATGTTTAAATAAACTCTAATATAATCTTGTTACCATTACATTTTCGGAAAGTAATTTGAATTAACTTTTATTTAAACCAGACTAAAATAAAATTAGCTAATCTAAAATTTAGAATTACCTCAAATTTTCTTGAGAATCCGTTTGTATGAGCCATGAAATAAGAGCAGATTTAAAGTTTGTTTATGGTGAACGCGAGAGAACCCACATCATTCGAGTCAAATCATAGCAGCAGTTCAAAATTTACGAGGAGCAACATTCGAGTGGCTGTAAAATTAGGTGTTCCCAAACATTTAAAAACCCAAATTATCACTAAATCACACACAACCCAAACAATTCAAGTGAAAACCCTGAAAACCTTTCCATCTCCCCGTGTAGTATGCGCCACCTTCATAAATCTCCGCAAGGGCGCGAGCTGGGTGTTTCGGGTGCGGTGACGTCTATTAGGGGTATTCAGGTCTCGCGCCGCGGGAGGTCGCAACTCTGCAGCCACCCGGCCGCCCTTGTTTCACCCCATAACAAGTATATTGTGCGGGGACCGCAAGTCCGCAATGAATGTCTAGTTAATTGACCGTTAGCAGAAGACAGGGGGCGGGGAGTCAAGGAGCACTTACAAGGAGGCAGTCGCACGCTGGGTACGCGAAGACTTGGCGTGTCATTCAAAACTAAAGTCTTGTCAATACACTCGCAACAGGGGGTAAAACGTCACTGGTGTCTAGGTTTTCTTTAACGAAGGATGAAATAACTATTGATAGGATTTTGCTGTGAAGGACCTATCAAGTTTGATTATACTTAGATATATTGATCCGAATTTAGCACCCTTCTCTAACTAAAGAAGCTTTACTAAAAATAATAATTTAAAGAAAGATATATAAATAATAATAAAATAATGTTGCTTTGAATAGTCCTGTGTTGGTGTGTGGTTTTAATTTGTATGCATTCTCTTCCTCGTAAATATATCATCAGGCCTTCTAATCATTACTGGGTGTGGCAGTCTGCCATAGCAGATCCTGGTAAGTGATATATTTTTTGCGTGAAGTACGATTACCTGCCGTCAAATCACGGTCTCCAAGAATGTTAGTGGTTAACAGAGACGATCTTTAAAGTAAAGACGAATTGTGAATTCAGCTCAATACATTTATAAATTTATTCCAAAATTAATTGGACAAAAATTATTCTCATATAACCATTTTATTATTGGTCACGCAACTGTTAGTTTTCCATGTATTGAAATAAATAAATTAATAAATTAATTTTACGGATGTATTTTCTATAACACCAGTTCTATTTTTATTTACATATTCAATTTATCAACTAATGCAATCTACGAAAACATTCAAATTTTTGCAGAAATAATTTTTTTATCATATTTTATGTAAAATAAAGTACATAAAGAAATATATCATCACGGCTTTTACCCAGTACTGAATATAGCATTCTGCCGTGCAGCTACCAGCCGTCAAATCCCGGCTCCAAAGACTTTTGTGGAAGGGAAGCTACAGGGATAATATTAAAGTGTTGAAAATCAGTTTGTCGGTTGCGGGAATCAAATTCGGGTTTTGAAATTCATAGTCCGATGCGTTGCCACTAAACTATCTACCCCATATTTTATATAATTTTTAATATTATTTATACTAACACTATTTTTAAACCTGGCTAAAACAAATTTATAAATTAAAAATAGTGTTACTTGCCTACTTGATTTTTGCATATATAAATAATTTTTTATTTATACTACCTATATATTGGCAAATTATTCCCAAATAAAAAGCAGGGAACTTACAACTTTATATTTTTTCATTTGAACTCTTTTAACTTGTAAAGTGAGTGTGCTAACCATTCATACTCGTGCATGGCAAAGGCAATAATATAATTTAAAATTTATATAAATAAACAATTATTTTTATTCGTGTCTCGAAATTAAGCAACGTGATTTTTTATAATTATTACATATTACATAAAATAAAGTTTTTGTTGTTATTGTTATTTTAACAACCGCTTTATTTAAAATTTTGTTATCATTATTATCGTTATATTTTACCTCTATTTAAAAAATAAATATTATGTCACAGATCCTCTTGAAGGATTGATGATTGAAAAGCCTTTTCATATATATTTTTTTTATTAACATGATTTTATTTTTATACAGATATATCTAAATATATCTATAATAATTATAAAATAAATATATATTTTGAGTAATTATGTCAAGATCAAACTTTCTATCAATAATAATTATACAGAGTGGTCAAAAGGAATTGTTACAATTGGCAATAAAAAAAAACTACTTGAAATTGGTGCACCTGATACATAAATTCATTTCCTGTTGTTGACAGTGACATTTAAAATTTAAATTTGAGTCCATTTATTATTACATTTATTTCTAAAGTATTTCTATTACTTAAAAAGTCAAAATTCTATTAGCTGTCAGACTCCTGACATAACCTATTTGTATTTATTAGAAATGTCAAATAGCATTTTCGCCTTTATCTGACGTTGTGCCAACTGTAGAATAAAAAGATCTCTGGAATTGTATTGCCAACTATAACAATTCCTTTTGATCACTCTGTATTTAGTAACAGGTTCTCATACAGTCGAATTTCAATTATCGTTATTGTTTTTTCTAGGATTGGTGGTGGTTTGAATAATTGGCATCATGTGTATAATTGAGATTTGTGTAAGTGGAACGCAGATATGAATATAAGTTAAGAGTTTTTGTAGTAGGTATAATATATTATAGGTATTTCTTTCCTTCTTGTAAATGAGTAGTTATGTCTAGAAACGCAGCCGAGTAGTGTATATTATTCCATAAAATCCATTTGATTCCTTTAACATAAAACAAAATCAGCCGTAGTCATAATAATTTATAGCAATCCCTCCGGCCACATAATGAGTTACAGGTATATTCGTAGTGGTGGAGCAATAAAGTATTTATTATATTTCCCATTGGAGAGTTCTTGATCGTCACCAAACGACGTGCTTATAGCGAATGGTTCTCCATTCACTCTTTCACTCATTCACACCGCCTAGCATAATGGCTACCTGAGTGGTCTGCCCTCCGCGCCTCGCACCCCGAAACGCGTCCAATTAAATACGAATTAATCTCCAGGCCAAGCGATACGTCGGGTACTCGTTAACCTTACGCTGTATTATACCCGCACATTGCTCGGGCACGCACATTGGGAAATCGTATATGTATAATCGTTTCTACGCGCGTTGATATGTTTATTATAATGCCCGCCATACCCCCCTGCTAGCGCCGCAACTGATGCATTCAAACCATTGTTCCATTCTATTTTTAATGGAGCCATTGTATTAGAAATACTAACCGTTCAAGAGGTTGCCTCGTCTCTTGTCGCTAACATTCATTTCAGTGGTTTGCGACTTGCGAAGATGATATCTGTGAGAGAATTTCAAACATTTCGTGTTTCAATCAAATTTTAACTTGATTTCTTCATCTTTAAAAGAAGGTTTTACTTGTTAGAACGAAGTTGTAAATTGTATCTTCAAATTGGCGGAGTTTTCAAACCAACAATGAGCCTATGTGTTTTCTTTTAATAAGTAAGTAGCTAATTCCTATTATTAAAATTAAAAATAAATTTTAATTGGAGCAACTGAACATGACAATTTTTTTGCTCGAATATCTATTTCCATCTGTTCAAATTCACATAAATTATGTCATCATTGATTATACTATTTTTTTAAAGTTAATAGTCTTGAATACTGAAATAAAAATGAATGGAATATTGTTTTTGCGCCGTTTAGTTATAAAAAGATTAAATCAAATTTAAAAACAAAATAGAAGGCGCTGTGAAAAAAAATATTTTGATATTTTTCGAATGAGATTTTGACATGTTTGTTAATTAAATAACATGTATAAGTAATAATAATCCTACTATTTCAATGGAATGAACCAATTAAAATCAACTGAATTTATATCTCAAACTATTTTATTTCATTAATTTAATAATTATAAAAATATAAATAACATAGGTAGAAAAAAAAAAGTAACGTATGTTTTATACCACATACAAATTCAGTGACGCAATAATTGCCCTATCAATATAATAGCCTATAGTTGTGTTTCGTATGAGCTTTACTTTCTAGTATTTCTCAAAGAATATAATTCATATGTCACGTGATATGTTTTCCGTCAATCAATAATGAGAATCTTCCTTAGTTACATGTCTATCACAGCGAAGAAAAAGTAATAAAATTATCACCTTGTTTTGGTCCGTTGCTTAGGATAATTTTTCTTAATTGACAGCTAATTTTGTAATTTAGGGCCAAATTCATAGTCATGACTCACCCTTATCTCATTCTCACCTCATACTCAAAGTCGAAGTAACTAAGGCAACTAACTCAAAATGTACACATTTTTGAGTTAGTTGCTTTAGTTACTTCCACTTTGAGTGTGAGGTAAGAATGAAGTGAGGGTGAGTCATGACTATGAATTTGGCCCTTAAAGTATAAAAATGCGTGGCAATCGCTTAGTTAACACCAACATTTGGGTTAGTACATCCAGTATATTTAGTAAATTTAGAGTGCGTTCTCGTTCTCAATCCGCTTCACAATAAATAATTATTCACTATATTCTATGATTATATATAAGCTCGTGATATGATAAATAATCGAAAATATTGCTCGTGAAATTCTTTGATTAAATATAACATATTTAAGATGTAAAGAAATGCCTTCAAAATCCAGTTATTGGTAAATAATACACAGACAATAATTAAACTATGTATTCATAATTATAAAACGTGGACGTTTCGGTCGCGGAACACAACCATTAACAACACAATTGTGAAAGACGTCAATTTTTAAAAAATTTTTGACGTCTTTTACAATTGTATTGCAGCTCGTATGGATGGATTAAACTTCTCACACCCTATGTTTACCTTGATGTTCATCCCGATTTATAAAACAGCATAACCACGTACAAAGAGGCATAGATAAATCGGCCATCATACGGCATTAGGCAGCTAACTGAATGTCGCACGTCTTGCATGACAAGATTTACGAGAAAAAAATGTAAACAAGCAGTAAAACGAACCCTTCAGTACTTACAGCGGATTAAGAATTAGACACAGACTATGGAGGTGAAGAGCAAGCCAACGAGAAGCGAAGAACTCCCAGGAAGAGTAGAAGATAGGATGAAAGTCTGCGGCGTGTTGTGTGTGGTGTTGATGTGCGTTGATAAATACGGTATTATGCTGGCGCGTCAGGTATCCGATGACGTGAAAAAGACTTGTTTATACTGCCCCACACAAAACTCCTGTATGATTAATTGACTTTGGCCAGCGAGCAACAAAGAGCGTGTTCGTTGTGGCATTTTGAAAAGGACATTTCTCAACCATTACCTACTTGTGTGTTATCCCTAGCAGAGGTATACAGTTGCTGTATTTATCATATGCCACATGGTAGAGCAGCTATGCAAGCAGCGTGCTAGAAGAAGGCCTATTGTGCTCAGGACTGGCTTAGCACTTCATCTTTCGAATTATTCACTAATTATAATACGATTAAACTATTTTTTCACTCATCAAAGACTTCTTGATTTCTATGAAGCACCAACCAAATTAATGATTCCTAAAAGTGGATATATTGACTACTATTCTTTTTTATTTCATCACTGACAACTCCTATTTGATCATCATTAAAAAATTCTGTTCCGTAGTCGTATATCAAATAGGAAAATATTTCAATTCAATAAGACGAATTTCAAAATAAGATTGGCAGTCACATTTCAAGATGGTGGTGAAGAAAATATAGACGATGATAAGAATACAAATAAATCATTTGATCTCATTTTAAACATTTGAAATGAGGCCGAGAGATTATGTGGACTATTGAAAAATAAATAGGTATGACTGAATTTTTGTTACGTGAACAAAAGGTTTCAAGTAGGAGAAATACTCATAAGTATGCTTGCTGAAAGAAATGAAGCGAAAGTGATGTATCAGGATAAAAATGTTCGGTTGAGTTTAATTGCAAGATAAATTTAAAGGTGCGTATACATCTGAGAACAAATTCGAACGAGGCAAAGCGATAATGAACGAATGGTCATGTGATGGTCATGTGTACAACGTTGAGGCGTAAAAATTATTTCACATTACTAGGCAAGCAGTATTCGATTTAAATAATGTGGCTCACATTCACTCATTCGTGCCGCAATCGCAATAAGTGTTTAGTGAATGTTTTCAAGGGTTTGTACTACCTCATTTAATGGAAACTAGGCTAGGCATATAGTATATTATCATGTATGTTTGAGAATTTGTCAATCGTATTACAGCAGATCTACATTCTCGATTCTAAAAAAAAAATGTGCATGTACAACTTTTAAGCAATAACATTAAAGTAAAAAGAAAAATATACCGTATATCTCAAATAAATAGATACATAGTAAAGCTTATTCGATTTGCAATTTGATTCAGATCTAACTTACACATACTGAACCAGATCATTTATTTATTTCATGTACTAGACTTAATAATTTGGATTTATCTTAAAATAATACACTTGAAGAAGTGCGTCAGTATACTTGGTTAAATTTATTTAGTCATGTTATCTAATTAAGCTCAACTAATTTAAATGAATCAAGTGGTAAATGGAGTAAAGCCAATGATGTTTCAGTAGTTTTTTTTTTTGCAAATTTAAATGCTCGGCAAACAATTATGGTACCAAATTGCATATAGGAATACTAGACCTGTCCATACACCTTATTTATTATACATTACCTCATTTTAATGCCATAAATTAGAGAAATTAATTAAAATGTTTGAATAAAAACATCTATTAATTTCTAATATTTATAGCAAAGTATCAATTATAGTCTCACCAAAAATCATAATTAATAGCCGATTTTCTCGAACTATATTAATTAATTTCATTAATTTATGGCATACACATCAGATAACCTGATATATGTGTAGTTACGTCTAGCAAAGCTGGGCAAGCTATTTAGCTACCGCTATTCTTTGAAAATGTAGCGAAACTACAGCTAAGAACTATTTTTTTTTTTTTTTTCTGTGGCTTCTTTGGCGGACCAACTACTTAGGTCATATGCCGCCATTACGCCCTGATCTGCGTTTTAGGTATTATGGTCAACAACAACGCGGGTTTTCTCTGGACGGTCACCCACCCATCCAAGTACTACCCGCGCGCAACGTTACTTAACTCGCGTTATCGCTTAGATCAGTTCCAACGAGTGCAGCCATGGCCGTTGACAGAACTAATTTTAAAGTAGCTGTTAAATTTTGAAGCTAAATTAATAACAATATTAATTTTGCATGGAATGAAACTGCTTCAAAAAGTAGATTAAGCAAGAAAAAGTAGCATAAAGCTATAAAAAATAACTTTATCTACAACTATAAAATAATACCTACATTATGTATCTAACTATAAATACAACATAAAATTGCTCATATTATACTAGTGTAATATGAAATTGAACTTTTATGTTTCAAGCACGTGGCTGACTCAGTGCTATGAAGTCGGCCTGTGGATCCTGAGAACCCTGGTTCGATTCCCACAGGCGACAAACAATTTTCATAATTTCAAAAACTATCCCTGTGGCTCCTCCACCACCAACATCTTTGGGAGCCGTGATTTGACGACTGCTAACCGCACTTCACGCACAAAATGTATCACTTACCGAGAGCTGCTTCGGCAGAGTGCCACACCCAGTAATGGGTAGAAGGCGTGATGATATATTAATTAATTTATTTATTTAAGCACGTGGCTTGTTTGTTGGCAGACAGAAAACAAATAAACAAATAAATATATCATCACGCGTTCTACCCCTTACTGGGTGTGGCACTCTGCCGAAGCAGATCTCGGTAAGTGATATATTTATACGCGTGAAGTGTGGTTACCAGTCGTCAAATCACGACCTTCAAAGATGTTAGTAGAGGGGGAGTCACAGGGGTAATTTTAATGTGGTGAAAATTATTTGTCGACTGTGGGAATCGAACTGAGGTTCTCAAATCCACAGGCCGACTCGATACCACTGAACCACCTACCCCATTTTCTATACATATATCTCTATGTGGGACTTACGGTATATTATAGGCAGAGCTGGGCAAGCTACTTAAAAAAAGTAGCTAAGCTACAGCTACAGCTATTCTTTAAAAAAGTAGCTAAACTACAGCTATAAGCTATATTTTGTAAAATATAGCTAAGCTACAGCTAAAAGCTTTCGTTAAAGTAGCTGTTAAATTTTAAAGCTACTTTTTTAAATTATTGTGAAATAATTAAATTTGCCATTGCCATATGATCAGTCTTTTGTTATAATGACTGTTAATTTACTATTACGTACATAAATATCAAAAATAGCAAATAGCATCTGGCACCTACTGTGTATTTTTGCGTATTAGAGCCAGTTAGAACCGGCAACAAATAATTATTTTGTGTGGGTTTAGCTTGTACGCATGCGTACTTTGTTGACCTTCTGCTTAAAAAGTAGCTTGAAGCTACAAAAAGTAGCTTTAAAAGTAGCTTCAGTTGTTATTTTTAAGCTAATAGAAAACAAAGTAGCTAGCTACAAGCTACAGTTATATTTTTTCACAGTTAGCTAAGCTACAGCTACAGCTACGGTAAATGTAGCTAAGCTAGTAGCTAAGCTACAAAAGTAGCTAGCTACTGCCCAGCTCTGATTATAGGTATCTCAAGGTTAGTATATTTACAAAACCGTCTGTCAAAAATTCGTCCTAAAACCTCTTTTAAAAACATCTCGTCCGTCCCTGCACAGTGTTTGTGTGTTCCCAGCTTCTTGTCCACCACTCCTGGATTAGCCACGGTTAGTTCTGTTTGTCCCCGGGTGCATTGTTGCCATGATATTTATAGCAAGGCGATGCCTACACGTTGTTGTGGAATTGTTAGCGGGTGTCTTGACGCTCATTGTGCTCGGCGGTAGACTTGCGGGGGTGGACGACTGCTGCTGCTGCTGCTGCGAGAAACAAGAGAGACGTGGAACGCAAGAACGGGTTGTTGAGCATCCAGTAGCTGTGGACGGTGAGGTCAATGATGTAGTAAAGGGTGATTGTTTCACTGTGGAACAATGTAGGTTACATGTGTACGTGGATTGTGATTACTGCTTCGATTCATCATCAAAGGAAGAAGTTATATATTGTAATGTATGTAGGTGGCAAAATGAACGTTTCATCAGTTCACTCCTACTGTTTCTTCCCTTCGTTATTTCTAAACGATTACCACATGAAATAGCTTTTGTTTTAATGTTGGATGCAAAATGAACAGTGGGATAAATAATTATGAAGCTAGTCAGAAACTTGCTCTTTGGTTTTGCTACTCGTTGCTGTAGTTTCTTTATTACTGCATCTTAATATTATTTTTTGTACTCGCATCATTCAAAATAAGGTTTACATTACCTTGGAAAGCGATGGAAAGTTTGAAGTAATTGAAAAAACACCCATTTTTATGAATCTAAATTTTGTTTATTAAAATGCTAATTTTACTTACATACTCGTACACACATTTTAAGGAATTTATAAAAGAAATAGAGACATTAGCTTATAACGCTATCAAACCGATATATTTTAACAAACTTTACGAGAAAAGATAAACAATTTGTTTTTAATTAACAAATGTCAATTCAGGGCATACTTAACTATCAATATAAATTCACGCTTCAAATTTAATAAATTTCCTCATTGTCGATTATATAATTTTTGCTTGTTACAAAAAGCATTGTACAAAAGTCGTGCATGAAGACGTCATTTGCACCATTCGCGCAAATTGCGCTCATGTGCAAACAAAGTATATCTTCGCGCACTTGTTATGTAAATAGCTATTAATATTCTAGTACAGAACCTGAAAATCCGAAGTTATTTAAAAATGTTTGTCTATTTTACGTCTATAACAAAGCTAGTACAGAACCTAAAAAAGTTCGTCAATAGCTCATTCGAGTGCTGTCATAACGCAGTACAATTTATATTTTTAAGTTGGGTTACATTAGCTGTATTTCATTTGGAATATTAGTTTAGACAAATTAAACAACAGGACGAAATAAATTAAACAAAGCAAACTGATGTACTTATTGGAGTGTATTACTTCCAGCTAAATCCGAATCACTAAATCTAGAGCTGAAAATAAAGTGAACGAAGTAATATAGTGAAATAAATAAGTGATCTGGTTCAGGACGTGTAAGTTAGATCTGATTCAAATGGCAAATGGTATACGCCTTCTATTAAAATATCATATCCGGCAGTACGGTGGGGTGGGTAGCGTTACGGAATTCGAATCCGGAGATCCCGAGTTCGATTCCCCGCTCAAGCTAGAAATTATAATTACAACCACTCTGCGGCTCGGTGAGTTCGGACTCTGTACTGTAATTGGGATTCAATTCCTGTTGTACAGAGTAACATAAATAAATAAATAAATAAAAATAAAGAAAAAAGACGGGATTTGTTAGAAAGTAAACTCTTGATGGTACCTTCAGCAATTGCACATGTTTCAAATGGGATACAAGAAAAAACGTCTACACTCATTTTTACTTTATGTAACTTGATAACTTAAAATTTAAATAATTGAATTTTTAAACGTCACCAACTAACACAAAATACCCTACATTTTAAAAGACCGATATTTTTTCATTTATTAAGAACATAAAATGCGCAAAATAGATAAAAATAGTAAAAACGACTTATTTCATAATTGCGGATTATATTATTCTCACAAAAAAAAAATTACAAATATGAAACTTGTTCTTTAATATACTATTTCATAACATTACGATCTAAATAAAAATAGCGTAGGTAGGTACTTTATATTTACACATGGATGAAAGAATGAAAAAGTTGTTCAATAAAAATTATTTAGAAAATTAAAGAAATAATACATAATAAATTGAGGCTTGATGTTCTTTATTAACCTTGGCGAATAATAATACATTACTAACTATTTCTAAGCAAGCGGTAGTGGAAAACAATTTTATGACTCAAAAAGAGGTAAATAATTGTACGTTTCTAGGCTAGTAATGGGAAAAGGTATTTGTGCAGTATAAAGGAAATCCTGACATGAATTGTATTAAAATTAGTCTGTAAATTGAACTACCCGCATAGGAAACAAATTAAAATAATTTTAATTATGATTTTAATTGGTATTACAAATTAGATATGTAGAAATCAAAATCTAAACTGATGTGGTATAACTCAGTAAAAAAGATATTGAAATGCAAGCAACGAGGCAACATTCAGAAACTAAATTAAAATTTCATATCTTGGGGTCGGTCTCTCTATTTCCGGACAAAATTCCTAACTGGTGGGCGGAATAAATAAAAAATAACGCAACGAAATCATAGTATAAGTAAAAATGGTAAAAAATCTATATTGCAAAATAATATATCATTACATATGGCTACTTATCCTACAAAAAAAAAAAAAGTTTTCCTAAAGGAAAAAAAAATATAATGAATTAAAATTATTTGTCCTAGAATAGGTTCTAGTTATACAGTGTCTTTATTTTTATATTACACGTAGGAGAAACAATATTAAATTTTTACCTGTTATTTTTCCGTAAGAAGACTTATGATCAAAATGGCGTAGAAAAAAAGTGAATCAATAGTTATTAATGTATCAAGGGTGAAAACAGGCGTTTCTGGCCCATGGCAGGATTATTAGCATGAGGCACAAAGCGCCGAGGTCTAATAACATGCTCAGGGTCAAAAACGCTATTTTCACCCGTGGTACATATAATATTTTATGCACAACAAAATAACATTTAATTATATGTTCAAGTGATTAAAATATGTATACAGTAGTGGGATCGCGCCATATAGAATTCTATAATAGAATTCTGGCGATAATTTTCAAATGATCTAATTAGCATTCCATTCTAAATAATTTTGCAGTAGAAATGTAGTTTACATCATTTGTTCACTATCTGATAGAAGAAGCACCGATTATTTTATGCTATATTGAGGAAAATCATAGTTTTTACTTGACAGATGACAGCGATTCTATTGTTTGAAATAGAATTCTATATGGCGCGATCCGGGGGCAGGTTATATGGCAAAATGACATTTTGTAAAATGAAGTATTCACAATAAACAAAAATTGTCATTTTATTTATGTATCCAAAGCATTTATTTTGTTATGGCCTTAGGGCCAAAAACAAATGTTTATACCCGATTTTTAGGGCTAAAACACATGAATTTCGACCCGGTTGTGCATAAAATAATTTAATTTTACATCAATACGTCAGTTTGACATAAAAATTGATTCATATTTATTTCCTTCGCCCCTTTGATCATAAGTCCTCTTATGGAAAATTAACATGTAAAAATTTAACATTGTTTCTCCTATGTGTAATATAAAAATAAACATCTTGTATATTGTTACCGAGTATTTATTTTAACAGTGCTATTGTATTATTAAAATGAGGGTA
Source organism: Pterostichus madidus (assembly GCA_911728475.2). Taxonomy (NCBI): domain Eukaryota; kingdom Metazoa; phylum Arthropoda; class Insecta; order Coleoptera; family Carabidae; genus Pterostichus; species Pterostichus madidus. The sequence goes on along the minus strand of OU452313.1, from coordinate 14,361,717 downwards.
AACAAAAATATGGAATAAAATAGAGTTGAATTTTTTAAAAATGATTTGAAGGAATTTAAAATCTATTTAAAGAAAATTCCATATTAACAATTGTTTGTAGGATAATATTAGTAAACAAATGATTAAACTACTATGTCATTCTAAATTTAAAATTATAAAATTGTTATCAAACAGTAGCTACAGCTAATAAATTAACATTTTTATAAATTCTTAACGATTTGAGAGTAAATATACCGTAGCACAACAAGCAATCAAGCATTCAAGTTTTCAATAAAAACTTAAAACTTCAACAAACAAAATTACATCAACAAACAGAAAAAACAACAAAACAGCTAAACAAACAATTTCCGTAAAAAATCATCAAGTTTTTTCTAATCTAGAATCTCGGTCAGCCGACAGGCAGGTAGCTAAATTGATATCTAACACATGTACACATACGAGCATAGGCTAAATACACCTGTCCTGGTTCCAGCTCCCGACAACGTATAGATTCGTATCAGGTACAGAGTACATCAGATCCACACGAACGCTGTTTTATAGTTTCCGTGATTAATCACTTTTAAATCGTTACAAATACCCGCATTTTTAATTAATCACACTTTAGAAAGGTGTCCATAAATCTAACAGAATTTTTAAACAGCCACACCTATGATTTATCGTTACTGCAAACTCATAATCAATATTCAATTTGCATCGTAATTTTTCAGGGAAAAAATACTTATTGGTAGTGTACAGGTAGGTATTAAGTGTGTGACATTTACTCGAGTTTTTTTAATGTTGCTTGTTCACAAGCGAAACTATATGGGAACACTGGAGTTGTTTGTAATTAGTGTTAAGTTAACTACTTGCTTGGATTTATGGGGTTTCAAGTGCTATGTTGCGAAATTTTGCAGAAATTGAATTATTAAATAAATTATTATAACTCATAAAAAATTAAACGGGTTACGTTCTCATGAACTAGAAATATGTCAACATTACATGACATTTCCATTTATATGCTAAATTCATTTTCCGTTTTATTTATTACTTCATAAATAAGATCTCACATTTAATAATTTTACCTATACTCTGTTCACTGAAACTTTGCAGCGTTAGTCGAGATGGCAAACAAAATGCTTGTTGGTGATTGGTGCAGACGGCAGGCATATTTATACTAGTGCAAATTTTTCTTAAAAAGAACAATATCTAGTCACGATTAACTGTCAAATATAAAATAAAATAAATATATCTTAACATCTTCTATCCATTACTGGATGTGATACTCTGCCGTAGCAAATCTCGGTAAGTAAAATATTTTGCGCGTGAAATGTGGTTACCAGTCGTCAAATCACGGCCTTCGAAGATGTTAGTGGACGCGAAGCCACAGGAATAATTTTAATGCAGTGAAAATTATTTGTCGGATGAGAGATTCGAACCGGGGTTTTCTATATATTTCTATTTATTTGACACTTACGGTATATTATAGGTATCTCAAGGGTAGCTTTAATGTGGTGAAAATTGTTTGTCGGCTGTGGGAATCGAACCCGGGTTCGCATATCTACAGGCCGACTCGATACCACTGAGCCACCTAAAATCTCAAATTTAATAATAATACTTATTACTCTCTTCACTGAAACTTTGCAGCCTTAGCTGATAGAAAGAAGAAAATGCTTGTTGATGATTGGTGCAAACGACAGGCAGATTTACAGTAATACAAAGTTTTCGTTAAAAGAACCATATCTAATCAAGTAGAAGATGAACTGTCTAATAAGCAATGAAATATTTCTGTCAAAACTATCATTTGACAGTTTTAATTTGTGTGATTAATGTGAAATTATTGTAAGTGAAAAATGAACTATTGATAATTTATTTGTGAATTATCGACGATTACTTTTAATAAATAAATAAATATAAATATATCATCACGCATTTTACCCAATACTGAGTGTGGCATTCTGTCATAGCAGATATCGGTAAGTAATATATTTTGCGCGTGAAGTGCTGTTACCAATCGTCAAATTACAGCCTCTAAATATGTTAGTACAGAGAAAATTGTTTGTCGGCTGTGGGAATCGAACCAGGGTTCTCAAATCCACTTTTAATATAAGAATTAAATCTGTTGGTTAATAATCAAAATATTCCCTTAATCTTCAAGGACATTTATATTTGTTGAAATTAATATTTGTTGTTTTCATCATGGCTAAACAGCTTGATGATGTCCAGAGCGAAATGATTGTTGGCGAAAGTGAGGCTAACATAAACCTAGCTTCTGATTTTGTTAAAAATGTGGCATTTTTAATTCTTATCAATTAACTATGTCTGGTAATAAGTAACTCACCCTTGCTATATTGGCCACTGTAAATCGGACTAGCTGTCACTGCAAAGTTTCAGTAAACAGAGTATAACTCATTCTTCATTTCTTGACGAAGGAAATGGCGCGATGTTAAATATAATTATTAATTATACTTTCGAAACACGAATAGGTAAATTGTTAATTACAATAAAAAATATTAATTACTACATTAATTCACTTAGCTGAAGTAAACAGCATCCGTATTTTTTCTCCATCATCATAAATTAGTGAAAACATCCATAATAATCTATATTCAAGCAAGATCACTACTTGCAGTTTCACATTCATAATTTCATAATGCAAAAAATCATTCACCTTGTATAATGAAATGAAATATTCATAATTATAACAGAATTTATAAACTCAGAACATCAAGTCTGTTTAGTCGTATATAATTAATCCTCATTACCTGCAAATTTTCCACCGACGATTATGTTTCGTCTCAGTCACTGCAGAACAAAAATCAACAAAAAAATACCTACTGAAAAAAGTCCATCAGTACGGCATCATTCACAGACGCCATTTGCCATCAGGGATATAGTTTTAGAGCTATTCCTTTTCGACCTTACTTAATTCACTACAAATATGAATTAACATTAATCAATTATTGAATATAAATCGATCCAAAAAAAGTATGTGTAACATGTAGGACTTCTGATGGTTTCTGGACTTTTCTACGGTTCGTCCCACAATTTTTCACCATAGTCCGGGAGTATATGACTTTTCCTAGTAGTTACACAAAATACTATGGCATCAGTTTATCGTTTTCTTATTAATTATTCTTTAATATTTGTAGGTTTCTGTTTCATTGTTTCTCCGATTTTGTAAAATGTAGCTGTATTTCTAGTAAAGTTATAATTTTTTATAGCAACTATTGTTGATTTAGTGGTCTAGTATATTTTTAAATAACTTTTTTACTGTACTATAGAATCGGTCTCAATATCTTTGAAATGTCACATCATTACAATATTGAGTCTTTAATAATCTTACAGGCAGATTCATAAAGCAGATTAGCGCTAACACCATTTTTTATTTCGTTTGTAACTCACTTTTCAATGTGAGAAACAAGTTTATTTTAACTTAAGTTAAACAGATTATTAATTAGCATTAAATTTAATAAAATTCTTGAATTTGTTTTAATTTGAAACATAGCTATAAATAATATTAAAATTGGTGTTAGCGGTAATCCGTTTTATGAATCTGCGAGTATAAAAATAATAATTTCTTTTTTCTGGAGACTATTTACATAGCAAAAAACCGTAAAAGTACACTAAGAATAGAGAAAATCGTTTGTATTATATATTATAAAAAAAAAACATCGAAAATAATGTACAATATATTTATTTATAAGTATGATTTAAGTTATTTAACTAAATAAACAGTGTAACACTTTTAATATGTGAAGCAAAATGGTTAAAGACACGAAGACCACATATTTGAGGAGAATATCTGGTAGTATGAGTCTGCAAGCGGAAATCCGAAAATCATTTTTATGTTGAACTGCGCCATAAATACTTTATTTATGACATTGTTTAGTGTCCATAATATAGTACTTTATTTCACTATAAAGCAAAATTGAACTCCTGTCAATGTCAAAAAATAAAAGTCAAAATGTGATGAAAATTGTTTGTCTGATGTGAGAATCGAACCTAGGTTCTTAAATCTAGAGTCCGACTCGATACTACTGAGCCATCTAATACATGATTTGAAATGGTAGAAGTGAAACTTTCGGGTTAACATATTTTAAGAAAATAAATCGTCTCCAAGTCAGTACAACATAAAGCTTTGTATGCAACTCTCGAATCCGGAGATCCCGAGTTCGATTCCCACTCAAGCTAGAAATTATAATTACTACCACTTTGCGGCTCGGTGAGTCCGGACCTTGTACTGTAATTGGGAATCAATTCCTGTTGTACAGAGTAACATATGTAAATAAATAAATAAATAAACTCTTACATAATCAGACTTTATAGGATACGCCATGTTTATCAGCCTTTCTCGCTGTGCTTGTTAGGCCATAAATTACGGCTCGTTCTATAAAGTCTTGCTTTATTTACCTGTTACATAAATAGCTATTATTTCTCTTGAAGAACTTATGGACATGATCGTAAAATGTTATTATATTTTTATTGTAAAAATGACTAGTTCTAGAATAAACAAACTTATCAAAACTAAAATATTAAAGTGGCGCAAGCAAAGAATCTAATTACGTTCTTTTGGAAAATGAGAGCAGTTAAGAAGGAATATCTCGAGCTCCAGAAGCATTCAGTAATAAAAACGAGCTTTAATTTGGTAGTATTGCAATAATATTTTTTATATGATCATTTCTGACATACTCTTTCCTTTATCTTCTTGTTCCCTTGTGTTTTACTTCCTATATATCATATGGGGTGGCTAGCTCAGTGGTATGAAGTCGGGCTGTGGATCCTGAGAACCCTAGTTCCATTCCCACAGGCGACAAACAATTTTCATAGTTTCAAAAAACTACCCCTGTGGCTCCTCCACCAATAACATCTTTGGAGGCCGTGATTTGACGACTGGTAACCGTACTTCACGCGCAAAATATATCACTTACCGAGATCTGCTTCGGCAGAGTGCCACACCCAGTAATGGGTTGAAGGCGTGATGATATATTTATTTATTTTATTTTATTTTATATCACAGATCAGTTTTCAAATATGTCCAATTATGGTAATTTTTAATTCTTTTGTTTTCTCAGTTTCACAGATTTCTCACTCCTTTTAATACTTCCTTGATTCATTATCTTTCTGCTATTCATGTAACGTATTGAATATTGTACGGACATTGTATTTCTATGTATCTATTGTTCTATTTTATTGAACCACCAGTTCTGAAAATATAACCAATCAATTTCATCCTTCGTTTTTTGAACACTTTTCACAGCTCAATTCGTTGTGTCTTTATTCTCAATACTTCCTTATTGATATCCTTATCTGTACTCCATGTCAAATTGAATGATAATTACCCCATTCATTAATAATGACAACGCAACAATAAGCGAAATACTTTGTTGCTTTACTGAGATAGGTAGCTATATTAACACTACCGGATGAATATAATTACTCGAAAAAAAAATTATAGAAATTGAGTTGGCAAGCCTCGTCACTGTCAATATGACATCTCTAGATTATAACTTTATGTTAAAGATTTCCCAATTTGATGTTATTATAAATATTGTAATTTTTATAAATATGTCAGAAATAAAGTTTGACAATGACAGGTAATCAAATTACAAATAAATTGTTTACAATACCTGTACTGGAAGTTACCCATTATTGCACAGTTGGTTTCCAGGGTTACATCAGGACTATAATATTTACTTACCATCCACCGTGGACAGTAAGTAAATATTACAGATCAAGATCCTATTTATTTTAACAATAATTTGACAGCTGTTAATTTTGAAACCTATTTTTCTTTTCCTCTTATGTAGAGATATTGTAAAAATGGCTTACTAATTTCGAACTGTAAGTGATTTTTTTTAGGAAATCTCGACCCTACGAGCCTCGTTTTCCTAAACTACATTCTTGACCTAAAAACAATCACTTACAGTTCATGGTACGTAATATGCTATTATTTGTTGTATTTGATTAAAATAAAAATTAAATAAATATATCATCACGCCTTTTACTCATTACTGGGTGTGGCACTCTGCCGAAGCAGATCTCGGTAAATGATATATTTAAGCGTGTAAAGTGCAATTACCAGCCGTCATATCACAGCCCCCAAAGATGTTCGTGGAGGGGGAGCAACAGGGGTAATTTTAATGTAGTGGAAATGTTTCGTTATTAGATTCGTTGTTAGGAGTAAGCATGAGTAATTTGAGATGTTTTATACTATGTTATGTACGTCGAAGAAAGAAGATGAATGATAAGTGAATAGGAATGATCAAAGATGTCGAGTGTAATAAATAAATGAGTTTATATGCAGTGATCTATGAATGTGGTTGAAGTGAGGGTGGTGTGTTCGGATGAGAATGTTTGACGAGGGCTGATTATTTGATGAATGTAATGAGTGAGTATTTTATGAGTGACTTTAGGGTTCGTGCTACCCCATTTGATGGGATATAGCGTGAAGATATATATGTATGTATGTATGTATGAAAATGTTTCTCGGCTGTGGGTAATCGAACCAGGGTTCTCAGGATCCACAGGCCGACTCGATACTGTTATAAACCATAAACTTGGCTTTTAATTTAATAATAATAACTAGAAAATACGATCTAGACAAAATGTAACTTTTTATTTTTCAAACTCTAAAATTGTAACTTACAACAAAATTTAATTTTATCGAAGCCTTCTTTTTCTTTTGTTTTTCTCCATTCAAAATAAATTAATAATAATTAATAAGCACTACAATACCACTGAGCCACCTACCTCATTTGAATTTGACATAAATAACGATGAAATAAAATTTAACAATGATAGGTAATCAAATTACAATTATATTATTTGATATATTTGAATTTGACAATCGGGTATACCAACATAAAACATATAATATATAGGTATCACTAAAAAAACAATGTGAATCATTTCTAGTCACCCGGTATTCGTAGAAGTAAGAGGTATCTTTTTTAGTTAGGGTGAACTAGGACCGACCAAATTACGCCATTCCTCCATCACCATTATCCACCTCCATTTCCAACCAACGAATTCACCGATCCTTTGTTTCGACTGAAAATCGGTCCGGCGCACTTCCGTTTTTCTGTGCGGGGCTGTCGTCCATTACAACGGAAAAGAAACGAGTGGCGGAGAAAAAACTGCGCACTGGGACCATTAGCGCACGGGGCAGCAACGCGTTTAATTACACGGGCTCTGCAGCGGGGGTGGCGGCGGCGGCGGTGACAGCGGCGCCCCCGGCCACTCAGCGCTAATTTCAACTTCGCGTACACCTAATTACACACACTTGTACCCGATACGTGGGGTGTTAGCGTTAGTTAGTGACACTGGCATACCTGTACATTATATGCAGACAGGGGTTTTATGTGTTTTATTTGTATTGGTAGCTCTAGGTACTTTAATAACTGGTCGGATATTTTATTTACTTTCAATCTATTGTTTTATATTAAAAAAAAATAAATGCAGAGTATATTCAAGAGAATAGCGATGCTACTGACATGAGAAATATCTGAAATATTTTATTTATTTGTTACTTTGTACAGTAGGAATTAAATCTCAGTTTCAGTACATGGGGCTTTTAGTAGAGTTCGAACTACTTAGATACAATAGTATTTTTTTGTTATAAGTAGAAATCAACGGAATTTGAACGTACGACCTCTTGTTACTTAATTAATAAATTTAAGTTTTTGCCTCTGTTTTACAATTGTCTGACATCAAATAACTATTCCCCCTTTTCTGTAACTCGATCATTATCTGTTCTTTATCGAAAAATCAGAGACAATCCTTATTTTTCGTAATTATTGTATTGATCTCTATCATATTGTCCGGCAGTACGCTGGTATGGGTAGCATTACGGTATTTGAATCCGGAGATCCCGAGTTTGAATCTCACGCGGTGAGTCCAAACCCCATACTGTAATTGAGATTAAGTTTTTATTGTACAGAGTAGCATAAATGAATAAATTTCGGCGTTCTATGATGACAATCATTTAATCTATTTTACTTTTATGCATTCTTCCTACGTACGAAGCTGTCAGTTTTATAGTATATTATATAATAAGTCAGGAAAGTGATGTTTTACATGATGAAGTGGTCCGCATAAATAATTCAAAATGATCTCAAATATTTTGATTAAAAATATCATATACAGACTACGTATACAACGTTACAACAATAAAAAACAGTCAGTCTTTACCAGACTGTTTTGTTCTTTATCAGACTGTTATTTTTGTTGTAACATTGGGTATATACTTTACTTGACTGTTTTAGTAAAATTCTACTTTCTAATTGGTCAGGAAACTAAGCACTTTCTTACCAGTTTCAGAAAAAAAAATTAACCTATCATTCCACAGAACTGTCTACGAGCTGACATTAAATTCTTAAAATCTATATTTGACATCTGTTATTTACTGTTATATTTCACATTAAGGACCAGTTTTTTAATCACCGATTAATGTTATGGGGTGGCTAGCTCAGTGGTATGAAGTCGGCCTGTGGATCCTGCGAACCCTGGTTCGATTCTCACAGGCGACAAACAATTTTCATAATTTAAAAAACTACCCCTGTGGCTCCTTCACCACTAACATGTTTGGGGGCCGTGATTTGACGACTGGTAACCGCATTTCACGCGCAAAATATATCACTTACCGAGATCTGCTTCGGCAGTGTGCCACATCCAGTAATGGGTAGAAGGCGTGATGATATATTTATTTATTCATTTATATTAATGTTAATCATGATTAAATAATAATAGAAACTATGGTTTCCATTATCATTTAATCATGATTAACATTAATCGGGAGTAAACCGGCGATTGAAAAACTGGCCCTAATTCAAATAAAAAGATTTATCCGCAGTGGTTGTCTTGGAAATAACATCATCAACAGTTTCCTGCCGTACTGAGTGCTACAAGAAATCATGCTGCACTGAGTATTGCTAAAAGATACACGCCCGTTGCAAAATATATTATTATAAATTATTGTAATTAAACTAATCTAAATTCTAATGAGAATACTAAAAATACGGAACATAAGGATTAGGAACCTATCTCAATGTACTCGCAATACTAAACATTTCTGCCGCATAGTATGAATATTACATTAAAATGTCGATAATGTTATAAGAGGTTCTTCCATCGTGCGTACGTTGGAAATAATTTAAGAGTCATTAGCCTTCCCAGTAACAAATTAAGTCACTTATTATGCATCATCATAAAAATTTCAAGAACGAAGAACTCATCCAATCTCTGCAGCAAGCGTGCGAAAATCAAGGGTTCATCCTTCACAATAACAGTGCAGTAAGTAACGCACTTGCGTGCAAAATATCTCATGAAGCAAACGCGTGTACTGAAAGTGCATTACCGCCGCCATGTTGGTTCGTCGCACACGCAGGTTGCACGCACGGCGAGCCGAAGACAAAACGAGAGGCCGCTTGGCGCGCTAATAACAAAGCGGCGTAATATTTAAATAATTATTGCTGTTAGTTCCCGTACACCGCACTCGGGCGGTAATGTTGCTAAATTGCTATATCTCGCTCACATAATGCACTTTCATTAGCCGACAGTTTTTATCTCAGCACGTTTGGGTTTTACATGATTTTACTTCCAGTTTTGTTCGCCTGACGCTCTGGCCTCGAACATGAAATTTTCACTACTTATACCAAGAAGCACTTGTTACTACTCATTTTATCTAATTTGCAAATTACGCTACAATCACACATACTCTTATATTACCTGCAATTGTACACAGCTACAACGTATTTTTTATTAGTAATAATAGTAATATTAGTAAATACTTATCAACTTATTACTTTTATGCCCAGTTGCACCAACAGAACTTAAATTTACTTTAAATAAATAAAAGCATATTTATTTACTTATTCTGTACAACATGAACTTTATACCAATTAAAGAACAAAGTCCGGATTCACTGAGACGTAATGTGTTAATTCATAGACAGGGTGGTGAACGCAACTTTCGAACATAGGGATTTAACATGTAAAATCACAATTTTGTAATTTCCTGCTTCCCTAATTGTTTTAAGCAAAAAAGCTTCAAATAAAAGTTTTAAATTCTGCAAGTGTATTAGGTTCATTCCTCTACCAACTATTCACGGCTGACATGCCCTGCTCAGAACACGTCACTACGGCAACCTACGCGGACGACACGGCCATAGGCGTGTTTCTTTGGATTGTGATTGTGATTTTCTAAATCATGATTCCTTTGATCGTGATTGCGTTGAATCATGATTAAATACGATACTGAAGAAAACATCGAACAGGAATAATGATTCAAATCCAACCCGATCGACGCGATCCTATAGTATGAACGTTAAAATAACAGCAAATGTCAAATACACAAACTAACCTATTTTAAAATTTCATAAATGAGTGTCCATGTAAGCCATTTAAACATTCTACCAGAAGCAGCCAATTTCCCATAATTCCACAAATAGAGCACATAAATTTATCATCAGACGCCATTTTTAAACCTTCGATGTGAATCAGTCAACATGAATCATAGAAAAAGTATGATTCAGAAGGGTAGGGGGATTGTCGTTTCATGATCACAAAATGAAAGAGTAGGGATAACGAATAACAATAATAATAATAATAATAATAATAATAATTTATTTGCTAGAGTGATCATATACAGATATATAGCACGTCAAATACATAAATACATACAATAATTTAATTATAAAACTTCATTAAGATATTCATTTACACTGTAATATGTTTTATCTATCAAAAATGTTTTCAGCTTTACTTTAAATTGTCTGTTTGTCTGCGTATTTTTAATAGACTTCGGTAGCTTATTTAGCAACCTTATACCCATTGAAATTGGATTGTTGGCGGCTAATTTTAATTTATGTTTAGTTGTGATAAAATTGGATTTATTTCTAGTGTTGTAATTGTGCACATCTTCGTGAGTTTTAATATTACTACAATTACTTCGGGCAAATAATATAACCGATAAAATATACATACAAGGCATGGTTAATATTTTTTCATTTTTAAAGGAATTCCGACATGAATCACGATACTTTAAATTAAATATATTTCTTACAGCCAATTTTTGTAACTTAAATATTCTTAATGCTGCAGATGAGGATCCCCAAAAGATTATGCCATAGTCTAGGACGGAGTTGAACTTAGCATAGTAAAACATTCTTGCTGTCTGTGTGCTACTGATTTTAGTTAAGTGTTTAATTGCATAACATAAGGAAGATAGCTTAGAGCATATAGTGTCAATGCAAGCGTTCCAGTACATATTTTCATGTAGCTCTAGACCTAGGATTTTACTGGAGTTTACTTGAGGCAACGATTGAGAATTACACTTTATTAACATGCTTTCTTTCCGCTTGCTTGTGCTGAAATGAATCATAACTGATTTATTTATATTTAGTGTCAGTTGCAAAGATGTAAACCACTCTGATAATCTAGTCATTAAGTTAGATATAGTCGTTGTATGCTCAGTGACATTAGTAAATGGTATTAAAATAGAGATATCGTCTGCATAAGCCATGAAAGAGTATTCCTGGATAATTTGTTTTATATTATTTATGTATAATATAAACAATATTGGTCCAAGAATACTACCCTGCGGCACGCCACATGAAATGGATTTATAGTCGGATCTGTGATTATTAAAAAATACAAGTTGCTTTCTTTCACACAGATATGATCTAAGCCAACTCGAAAATGTGCCACGGAGTCCATAGTTGTACATGACCTCGATTAATTTGTCATGTTCAACACAATCAAACGCTTTAGACAAATCTAGAAAAATGCCCGTAATAGCATTGCCTGAATCTAAGTGTTTGTATATGTTATCCAACAAATGAAATAAAGCTGCAGTGGTGCTGCAGTTTTTCCGAAAACCGAACTGTTCAGCAATTAATGTATCATTCTTCGCAAGAAAAGATAAAATCCGATTTAGCATGACCTTTTCGAAAACCTTGTGAAAAACTGAAACTAAGCTTATGGGTCTGTAATTAGACACTTGATCTTTATTACCTTTTTTATGCAGTGCAACAACTTTAATGTTCTTCAATGCATCAGGAAAAATTCCTTCCGACATTGAAGCATTAATACAGTGTGTTAGTGGCTTAATTATTAAGGTACAGCAATCTTTCAAAAGTCTGCTTGGAATTTCATCAAGTCCTGTAGAAGATGAGCAATTTAGAGACATTATTACTGAGGCTACTTCACTTTCCGTTGCTGGATCTAAAAAGATTGTGTCATTATTAATGTGAGTATCGTAACTGATGCTAGTGATATCTCTATTTTTATTCCCGGTATTGCAAAGTGCTGCAGGAATGTTTACAAAACATTCGTTCAACAAGTCCGCAATATCTTTGGGAGATTCGGCCTCCACACTACCATGTGACATGTGAGATACATTGTTTGTTTGAAAAGTAGTTATTCCTTGATTAAAGTTACCATTTATAATACGCCATATTTTTTTACTATTTTTACAGGATTTTTCAATTAACCACATATTGTATTGTTTTTTACTTTCAACTAATAAATTTCTATATTCTTTTTTGCAAGTTTTATAGTATTCCTCAGAGACAAGACCATTTTTATACAGGGAAAACAGATCTTTCAAATATTTAGAGAAATTTCTAATATTTTTTGTTAACCAATTGTGAGGTTGGTTTTTACTGTTGCAGCAGACAGTAGGAAAAGATATTTTAAAATAGTAAAGAAAAGAAACTATAAAGTTATTGTACTTAGTGGTAGCATCATCCGATAAATATACATCGTTCCAATTTTCCTTGGACAAATGAAACTTGAATGCATTGTTATTATTTGTACTGAAAATGCGAGCATATCGTTTAGGACTCATTTTTCTACATGCCGCCATATTATTGATTGTAAAGACAATACTTTGTGGTACGTGATCAGACAATTGGTATTCAATTATTTTTGCTTCATACGAATTTTGATTTAAATTTGTAAAAATATTATCTATACAATTTTTTGTATTGTGACATATTCTTGTAGCTTCTTTAATGGTGGGATGTAAATTGTATGCTGCCATTAAATCGAGAAATAATTTCGTTTCGGTGTTATTGCTTTGAAAATTTACATTAAAATCACCAGCAACAAATATATTTATATGATTATGGTAACTAAATATCAAAGATAAACAGTTATTCATCAGATTTAGGAATTCACTAAAGTTTCCGTTTGGTGAACGATAGATACTTAAAATAATATAAGTTATGTTATCTCCGGATTTAAATTTTAAGCCGCAACATTCAAACGTTAGTTCATTATTAAATTTATTAACGAACGAAGAAACATGATTCTTCATGATCATGTTAAGTTTAATCACTTTGATTACGAATCACAGTCCAAAGAAACACGCCTCATCATAGCAACACACGAAGAACCTACAGAGGTGTCCGCACTGCTTCAAAATTCTCTTGATGAAATCACATTCACAAACAAAAATGTATCATGCCCTCCAATATATATAAATAATACCCAGCTCGAAGAAAAAGAAGAGGTCACGTACCTGGGCATGCGATTAGACAAAAGGCTGAACTGGCAAAACCACCTAAAAGTCAAAAGAAAACAAATAGACCTGAAAATCAAAAAAATGCACTGGCTCCTGGGAAACAAATCACAACTCACAATAGAAAACAAGCTATTAATTTATAAAGTCATCATCATACCCATATGGACCAACGGAATCCAATTATGGGGATGTGCCAAAAAATCCAATATAAATTTAATACAAAGATCCCAAAATAAAGTCTTAAGAATGATCGCACAAGCCCCATGGTACGTAAACAACCATACGCTAGATAAAGACTTTAAGATTAAATATGTTCACGAACAAATCCAAACCTTCGCCTCGAAACATGAAGATAAATTAAGCAACCATTCGAATGAACTCGCCATTAACCTATTAAACAACGAAGAAGAAATCAGACGCCTGAAAAGAACAAAACCGTTGGATCTTAAATTTATATAAAACATGTATATTTAAACTAAAACATAAATTAATAAAGAGGAAACACCGCTGGATGTTACCTCAAGCATGACATGTAACATAACACATCAAATTTGCTGGTTGGCCTGAATAAGGCCAGTTGTAAATAAAACAATAACAAAATTAATTTTGCATGCTTCGTAACAGCACAAATTTGATTTGAAAATAACGAAAATAACCTGAAAACTATTGATAGCCATGGAACTAAAACAAAATTAAACAAATGTTTGTCGTTTTATCTGTCAAAATAAATGACAATAAATAAAGAAATTATTTTGACAGATTAAACGTCAAACATTTGTTTAATTTTGTTTCAATTCCATGGCTATCGATAGTTTTGAGGCTATTTTTGTCATTTTCAGATCTAATTTGTGCCGTTATGAAGCATGCAAAGTTAATTTTGTTTATTGGCTTAGATGCAGAATTTTATGCCCTAAAACTTTTATTCGAAGCTTTTTTGTTTAAAATAATTAGGGAAGCAGGAAATTACAAAATTGTAATTTTACATGTTAAATCCCTATATTCGAGAGTTTGGTTCACCACCCTGTATATATTGAGTGGGATTCGAACTCGGGATCTCCGGATTCGGATGCCATAACGCAATCCATACCACCGTGTTGCATCGAATGTTTGACAGCAATATCTCTTATTATGTAACTTCGATTTGCTTTTATTAATTTAAAGCAAGTTTAAAATATAAGTTTTGTTGGTACAACCGACCATTAGCGAGAGAAATTCGATCCCTAAGTCTTCAATTTATGGAAAGTCATAGGATCGGGGCTGTTCTTGACATATAACAAAAAAATTCAAATGACGCCGATTTAATTAGACGCCTGCGTATTTAATTTGGAAAACGCTTTATGGCATATCAGTAGTTCCGAGTTTAAATACTGATGACGACCGAAGTTTTCTCTCTAGAAATAAAAAATTAAGAAATACAGTTTTTTAAGTATTAAATCCTTCCTATCGGTTGAGATGATATACGTAGGATACTAACTGACTGCAATGCTTATTACATTTTTGTACGATCTAAGTAATAACAAAATTAAAACTTAGAAACATTTGAAAATTATTTTGACATTTAAAAAAAATTGTTGGTTGTCAGAGTTGTCAGTTATAAAGTATGTTTTAATAGGCGCATACTACCACGGAATGGTTAATATTTATTACTAACCGCCTTCCGATCGATAAGTAATTACTTACCAATCAGTAATTTATAACATACCTTACTGCCTTGGAAACCCTATTGGTAAACAGTTACAAACATCCGATCGTGCAAATTAGTTATTTGTATATCAAGGGTTGAAAATAGCTGTTTGCCGACCGAGATTAGACATTGCAGCAAAGATCTGCAAAGATACTTTTAACCAATGATGTACACAACATTTTTTCTAAAGTCGGAAATTAAGATTAATCGATGTTGACTTGTAACTAATAAAAATGTAGCATGTAGGTAATAAGGGAAACGATACAAACAAAACAAAAATGGAAAACAAATACATTTGTTGTCTGCAAAGAACCAAAAGTCTTGATATTCAGTTGCCACTTCTGTTACCAAATGATGTTTGAAACGACTACTTTTTTACTGATTGTAGAAAAATGTATTTCTTATTTACAACCGTGCAGAACAAGAATTGAATCTCAATAGTACAAGGAGCCTATATTTCGTAGTGTTATGGTAAAAACCGAACAACTCAGATTCACCCCCGCTGTATCAACTGTATCAATGATACAGCTAAGGGAGCCCCAGCAGCCAACCAGAGAACGATATTCCCTTCCTTCATTATTTTTTTTAGTTCTTACTATAAAGAATCTAACTGCAATTATGTGGAGTTTTTTTTATCTTTTTAGAGAAGTGGGTGTATATGAAAGAATGATGAACAGTTGTATAGGAGCAAATGGATGGATGTGTTTGAAGTGAGGATGGTGTGTTAGGATGAGAATTTTGAACAAAGACTGATTCTTTTTTAAATCTGATGAGTGGATGTTCTGTGAATGTTGCAGGAGTTTTTGCTACCCCATTTGATGAGATATAGCGTGATGTTGCGTATGTATATTTATTATCGTTTACCTCTTTATATATAAATAAATAATTTTAAAATAATCCCTCATTCTGATTTTTTTATGAGAGAACCCTTATGAAAATATTTGATACAGAGCCTACTAAGCATTAAATACGCCACTACTTTTTGGCATATAATTTTAAATGAGCTAGGATTGAACTTACGAATCATTACTTGTGAAATAATGTTGTGTCCATTGGACTACGAATATCTGTATTTAGTTAATTCTTACTTTGTCATCTAAATATTGTTTTCAGACGATCACGTATGAAAGTAACCATAACAACATCATAAACTACTACGGAAAGTTGAACATAGCGTACACTGATATGTTAGCATAACGTACACTTCTAACATATCAGGTGAAGTTCCACTGATTGACAACAGATGGCGTTACGATGAAAGAAAATAATAAAATAAATGAAAAGAATTTATATTATTATTTAGATTGAAGTTTTGGCAGATTTTTCAACACCTTTGCATAGATAAATCTTATTTTTTAAAATTAATAATTACTTATTTACTAATATTTTAGCATTATTTAATATTTTGACATTATGGTTAGTACAGTTGCACAATACCTAACCTCAAACGTCAGAAGTCAACGCTCATCTACAAAAACACATCAGCTGTCAAAGTGTAACAACATTGCTCTTGTAAACTTTTTTTAGAAATATTTTGTGGTCATCTGAAAAATAGTGTACATAACTCGCTCGAAAGTGTGATAACTGTGCTCGTGTACTGCGCGCCTCGTTTTTCAATTTGTACACTCGCACGTTATCTTACACTTTCGATGCTTATTATGTCATATACTATAACATGCATGTCTTCATTCTGCCCAGGCCTATGTTTATATTTCCTTAGAATCAAAATCTAAAATACAAAATAATCAGAAGAATCACAAGAACATATCTACTTCAACAACAACCAAAGCAGCTTCCAAATAAAACACAATAACAAGTATCCATTCTTCCAATCCCACAGTAACGCAAACTCCTCACAATAACTCTTGAAGCATCATCTCGTATCGTTGTGTCATGATTCGATGGAAATGATTAGACGGGTATAAATCAGCGGCCACCGTCACAGCGGTGTCCCCGGCGCTGGGGTCGGGGCCCGGGGCTTAGCCCCGCTGCACGGCTGCGATGACGGACCACTGACATAACTTACGACCCGCGGTGCTCGTTCGCTCGCTCGCATCGTCAACCGGGAGTTATTGCTGTTGCATCACAATCAGATGAACTAACAGGTTTGGGACATGGACGGCACTAGCTATTTTTCCCGAACGAAAACAGAAGCAGAAATGGAATATCTAACTTTAATTTACCAATTATTATTGAGAATATATAGTACAGAGTGATCAAAAGTATGTGTTTCAGTTGGCAATAAAAAAACTATTTGAAATTGATAAAACTGTTACACAAATTTATTTCCTGGTGTTGGCAGTGACATTTGAGAATTTAAATGAATAAAAATCGTTATATCTCTTACCCACATCCTATTATTTCTCAACATTACTCACGGAGGAATAGTCTAAAGTATTTCTATCACTCAACCAATTTGTACTTATTATAAAAATTACATGTCAAATTGTATTTCCGTCTTTACCTGGCATTGTGCCAACTGTGGAATAAAAAAATCCTCAGAATTAAATTTCCAACTGTAGCACTTACTTTTGATCACTCCGAATTTATAAGTTGTATTCCATTTGCAATTTGGCTCAGTTATCTGTTTACATAAATAAGACAAAGCTACTAAATGAACTGAACTAAAAACTGATGCATCTGAATCAGTAAATCTAACATTGAAAGTAAATGCGTATTTCAATTGCTATTTGGATCAAATCTAACTGACGTTTGCTGAACTAGATCACTTATTTGACTGCCATAATTTGCTTACTTTACAGATTTGAATTCAGCTTGAGGTACTCCACCCTTATAAGTACGCCAAACTGCATAGTTCAGTTCAGTAAGTCATGTGGTTTAATTTGTCTGACCAGATTTATGTAAACCAATTGGCAAATTAAATACAACTGAAGTAAACCAGTCAAATAAGTAAGTGATCAGGTCAATAAATGTAACTTGGATCTTATCCAAATGGCAAATGAAATACAATAATAGTTATTTATTATACAAGCGATTTAAATGTATGTTTAACGATTGGTAAGTGTAACCAAAAAAGTTGGATAAGTTGGTACTCTCTTATCGAAAATAAGAAACGGGGCAACTATTTTTCGTCTTGTCTTGTCTCACAGAAATCTTCAGGTAGTACATCTTGAGATCTAT
Source organism: Pterostichus madidus (assembly GCA_911728475.2). NCBI lineage: Eukaryota > Metazoa > Arthropoda > Insecta > Coleoptera > Carabidae > Pterostichus > Pterostichus madidus. Next base: position 14,343,389 of record OU452313.1, on the reverse strand, counting down.
GCGAGATAGTTCGATTAAAATTGAAGCATTAGATATTTGAAATTTGAATACAAGAATGGTTTGATTTGATTCTAGCTCCAATTTTATTAAAATAAATAAATATAAATATATCATCACGCATTTTACCCATTACTGGGTGTGGCACTCTGCCGAAGCAGATCTCGGAAAGTGATATATTTATGCGGTTACCAGCCGTAAAATCACGGCCTCCAAAGATATTAGTGGTGGAGGAGCCACAGAGGTGATCTCCGGATTCGAATACCGAACGATCACATTATATCAAAGTCTTGTTTTCAGAAAGCTACCCTGTACCTCAGATGTCATAATATAATAATTATAAACATTTTAAAAATGTCCCACTTGGAATTTACTAAAAGGCGTGATGATATAACTATTATTTATTTATCTTTATTTTAAAATTAAAGAATTATGTTCTATTTGGTGTAGAACTTTCTTTTATTGCTCACCTTCCATACTATTACTTAATGTTTGTATTATTGGAATATTTATTTCCTAAACCATCCATAAATAATCGTTCTTTGCTGTTTTTACTTTCAACTATGCAAATAAGGAATCTAGTCAGATGTACATGTTTCAGTTACTGATGAAATCTTCAATGTTTAAAATATTCCACGTCTTCATTTTAGCAACCCTTACAACCAGTATAAAAATCTTTATCGCCGCCACTGGCGGTGGCCAAGACAACCACGTAGGTCCTCGCTTTCACACGGCCAGATCTGGTTGGTTGTTCAATTCTGATGATGATGTAGTGTGCTATGACATGTCATGGTTGTACATTGTTTCGTCTTGTGACAAATCGGTGTTTGACTCTTCTTCAACGGAATCGTATATATTACAGAGAAATCTCTATAGTTATTTTTTAAGAATGGATTTAGGCACTTGTCCCTACAAGGGTTAATTGTGGGATTGAGAATATGACATTGTAGTTTATATTTCTTTGAAATATTGATGTCATTATTAGGTATTATCAAAACAAGTTGAACTTTTTGCATTGTATATTTTCTGTTGTCAAATATTTATATTAATTTTTTTTCCATATATGTTTCTAGAAGACAAAACCGTAACTTTTATTTGAATTAATTTTCTTCCAAATGGGGTAGATGGCTCAGTGGTATCGAGTAAGCCTGAGGATTGGAGAACCTCAGTTCGATTCCCACAATTTTCACCACATTAAAATTACGCCTGCGGTTCCTCCTCCACTAACATCTTTGAGGCCGTAATTTGACGACTGGTAACCGCACTTCTCGCGCATAAATGTATCATATACCAATATCTGCTACAGCAAAGTGCAACATCCAGTAATGGGTAAAAGGGGTGATGATATATTTATTTACATTATTACAAATCATTTAGAAACGACCTTCAAAGATGTTAGTGGAGAGAGAGCCACAGGTGTAATTTTAATATAGTAAAAATTGTTTGTCGGCAGCAGAGCTGGGCAAGCTACTTAAAAAAAGTAGCTAAGCTACAGCTACAGCTATTCTTTAAAAAAGTAGCTAAGCTACAGCTATAAGCTATATTTTGTAAAATATAGCTAAGCTACAGCTAAAAGCTTTCGTTAAAGTAGCTGTTAAATTTTAAAGCTACTTTTTTAAATTATTGTGAAATAATTAAATTTGCCATTGTCATATGATCAGTCTCTTGTTATAATGACTGTTAATTTACTATTATGTACATAAATATCAAAAATAGCAAATACCATCTGGCACCTACTGCGTATTTTTGCGTATTAGAGCCAATTAGAACCGGTAACAAATAATTATTTTGTGTGGGTTTTGCTTGTACGCATGCGTACTTTGTTGACCTTCTGCTTAAAAAGTAGCTTTAAGCTACAAAAAGTAGCTTTAAAAGTAGCTTCAGTTATTATTTTTAAGCTAATAGGAAAAAAAGTAGCTAGCTACAAGCTACAGCTATATTTTTTCACAGTTAGCTAAGCTACAGCTACAGCTAAGGTAAATGTAGCTAAGCTAGTAGCTAAGCTACAAAAGTAGCTAGCTACTGCCCAGCTCTGATCGGCTGTGGGAATCGAACCTGGGTTCTCAATTCCACTGGCAGAATCGATACCACTTAGCTATCTACTTCCAATTATGATATTCACCTTTACTATATACAGAACTGTAGTCAATTTTTAAACTTAACATTGATCTTTGTCCTATTAAATGGAAGGTAGCACAAACCCTAAACAGTTTTTATTCATTAGATACATTCTGTATTTAATTTCACAATCCTATCCTAACAAGCCGTTTTTTAAATCCAAATTTCTTTCATATAGTAACTTGATCTTTTTTAGTATAATGAAGGCAATAAAAAGAAAAGTGTTTAGTTTTTATAAGAGAAAGTGTAAATTAGTAAATGGCGACTAGGTACATTATCGCATTTTTGTAATCCTTTATTGTCTTTTTTATCTTTAGTTAAGCAACTGTAATGTAGTATTTAATAACTTTATTTATTTAAGCGATAATCTAGGTGTCACCTTTAACTATTGTGTTCCAATTTTTCCGTAACAGTTTTAAAGATAAAAATAAACTGAAGAAGCGTAATGACGCAGTATATTGCCCCATAATTGTCATTTTGACGACTTGTAGAACATAAAAATATTGAAATAAATATCATATCTATAATTTAGTGCAACAATAAAATTTTTAAAAAATATGTGGAATGGCGTAAATTTGTTTTACTATTATATCTACGTGGAACTCAAGACGATATAAACTTTAGTTCTGTGCGCATTGCTGTATATCATATGCATTACCAGTAGACACAAATTCTAGAAATAAGTAGACAACGCAACCACCCACAGAAATGACATTCAACCAAGTATTATATTTCTGTGGTGCATTATAACTTAATTAAGGAATTAATTTCACATTGCACGCTGGAATTATTTGCTGTAATTGTAAAATATAATTGGTATTACTAAATTCTAATAACGAAAACGATTCATTATAGACTTTCAGTTTGAGATATTGCGTCCCAAATTATTTAAAAAATATATTTCACACAAAACTTGTGAAAATAAATGATGAACAAAATGACAGACAACTCAGTTGTCAGAAAGTATCAATAAATGACAAAGAATATAATCTACTTCATTTCATAACATAATATTTTATTTATTTATTTGTTACACTGCACAACAGGAAGTAAATCCCAATTACAGTACAGCGGACCTACAGCTTATAGTGGAATCCGAACCACTCAGACACAATCGCATTTTTTTGATATAAGTAGAAGTCAGTGAGATTTGAACGCACGACCTCTTGCTTGCTAATTAAGAAATGCAAGTTTTACCTCGCTTTTATCCATTGAGCTACGATTGCCACCACTAACATCCTTGGGGGGCCGTGATTTGACAGCTGGTAACCGCACTTCACGCGCATAAATATATCACTTACCAAGATCTGCTTCGGCAGAGTGCCATATCCAGTAATGGGTAACAGACGTGATGATAGATATATATATATATATATATATATATATATATATATATATATATATATATATATATATATATATATATATATATATATATATATATATATATATTTATTTATTTATTTTACAATACTAAAAAAGCGTGTCGTTATAAGTTCTATTACGATACAAGTGCTGTAATGGATTTTGATAGTAAAATAATAGTCTGACAAAAACAAACTATAATGTTTTCATTTATCTGATAGATGAGTTCTATGTCATTTTAACCCAGCATTAATAAACTGGTCCTTATTTTGTTCTTTAAGGGCCAGTTTTCTCATCTCTGGATAAAGTTTATCATCGGGATAAATGAAAAAGGCTTTCATTACAAAACGAGTATGATATCTTACAAGTTTTGCAATGGCCGTTGTCACACGTATGTTAATACTATATTTTCAACGGTCATGAACTTTTATAATTTTAAAATCATTTGCTGTTATATTTTTCATAGTAATACAAATAAAAAAGATTGTTTCACAATGGTTGTCCTGGATACAACATCATAAACGATTTGCGATGCCGCACTGAGTGTTGGAAACGGATACTTTCCACACTCACTTTGAATATTGATATGGTGACTTTTCAACACGACTATAGAAAAATGAAATTTTCGCTGCCATTCCTTATTGCATCCCTGATTACTTTATAGGAAAAGGTTTTAATTGAAAGTTGATGTAATTTTAACAATTCCAGAATGACGCAGATAAATATTCATCACAAAATGTTAACAAAATAAATAAAATAAATAAATATATAATCACGCCTTTTACCCATTACAGGGTGTGGCACTGAAGCAAATCTCGGTAAGTGATATATTTATGGGCGTGAAGTGCGGTTACCAGCTGTCAAATCACGGCTCCCAAAGATGTTAGTAGCGAGGGAGCCACAGGAGTAATTTTAAATGTGGTGAAAATGTTTGCCAACTTTGGGAACCGAAACACGGTTCTCAGAATGCACAGGCCGACTCAATACCACTGAGCCACCTACTTCATAAAAATGATAACATAGATATGAATCGAGCAAGGTAGTTCAGTGATCATCATAAAGGCTGCTTGATCGGTGAATGGATGTTTGTAATACCTTTGTAAGGGTAAGTTGGAAGAACATGCTTAGACTGATAATGTCTTTGGTCATTTTGGCTAATAAAGCCATATACATTCATTCATTTGTTCTTCATTATGATTATTAAAAAAATAAAAAGATATATTATTTCATTTAAACATTTAAGGTACTTAGTACTAGCGTGAAATTTTTTTTTGCAGATCTGAATGAAATTTGGCGCACGTAAACATTGAACAGTCATACGCATCCGGTTAAAATATGAAACACATTCATGGTCTGTGAACAAATATATTCGCTTGTAAAGTTGAGTTCTTATACACGGGGCTTATGGCGATCATCACTCAGAACCGCACATATTTGGTTTGTGTACCTCTAAAATTTTGCAGTTTCATTTGAAAAACTAATATGATGTTCTAGAACTATCCATGTATATTGTATCAGAAGGAGAAAGTTTTTTATCGTTTAGTAATGGATATATAGCCATGCAAAGCCTTGTTTTTAACGAAAAATTAAGAATCCCAATTTATAATGGCAACACCACACGGTGGTATGGTATTTGAAAATTCACTAAACCAACAACCTGTTAACAATACATGATATTCAAATCATAATAGATATAAAACACTTATTTTATTCAATTTTTATATTTTTTTGGGCGTAAGTTTCGCCACTCGACAATCGATAGCGCAACCGTCACACTAGTACTACCTTAAAACAAGCAAAACAAAGGGCATGCTTGTTCCTTATTGGGAATAATTTGCTGGCAAATAAATTTCAAACATAAACAATCGTCTCCAGTCAAGAACAATGCCAAAGATCAACGTACCACCCCATCCCAGAAACCGAGAAAAGGTCAAACAGTAACGCACTGCAAGTAAAACCGTCCTACGCGTACCGTAAAATATATGTCAGTGTGGTAGAGATATGCGACGTGCTACATGTATAACGTGTAGGTAATGTTGGCGCTTACGATGGTTTCAAGAACGTCACGTTAACGAGCGGCTGGAGTGCTCACCGGGAGCGTGCAGACAACACCTACTTGGCCTCAGCAACGAGGAACAGCTCGCGTGGGTGGAGGTAGGATGGAAATAAGTAGGTTGAGTAAGGTTCTAGGTTTGTAATTAGGATGTGGTAATTGTTGCTGATTTCTAATTAAAATCAAGATATTTTAATTAGTATTTTTAAGTAAATACTGATATTTGATTAAATCTAATTTTATTATAGAGTGAAAAATTGGGGTGCCATCAGGGTGCAACCGTGAGATCTGTGGACTGAGTCCACTAGACTCCGGTCAAATGCTTTTACTAACTGAGCTACAGTATCCATGTAATTCCAATCTGATGGTATTTCAATTTATCTCTTTGGGTTTTTCATAGTTATCTACTAGAATCAGAGCTGGGCAAGCTACTAAAAAAAAGTAGCTAAGCTATAGTTACAGCTATTCTTTAAAAAAGTAGCTAAGTTACAGCTATAAGCTACATTTTGAAAAATATAGCTAAGCTACAGCTAAAAGCTTTCGTTAAAGTAGCTGTTAAATTTTAAATTAATTAATTAATTAAATAAATTTGCCATTGTCATATTATCAGTTGATTAGTTTTTTGTTATAATGCCTGTTAATTTACTATTTTGTACATAAATATAAAAAATTGCAAATGCGCAAATGTACTATTAATTTTTGATGCTATAATTTTTATTTATAACAGTCACATTAACAGAAGTCTCCTTAACAGTCAATGTTTAGTTCATCTAATATTTAATAGAAAAGTAGGATAGGTTAAGAACAAGTGAAAAGTAAAATATGTTAATAGATTTTAAACTATATAATAACTTGTTATCATAAAGTTATAGAAAACAATAAAGAAGATACAATTCGAATACAAAACAAAAATTAATAGATATTTCTTAATGAATAGTGGTAGCTTTAAGCTACAAAAAATAGCTTTAAGCTAGAAAAAGTAGCTTTCAAAGTAGCTTCAGTTGTTATAACACTATTTTTAAGCTAACAGAAAAAAACATAGTTCGCTACAAGCTACAGCTATATTTTTTTCATATTTAGCTAAGCTACAGCTACAGCTAAGGTAAACGTAGCTAAGCTAGTAGCTGGCTACTGCTCAGCTCTGACTAGACTTTATGTTTTTTTTTTATTTGCACAGAGAAAGTTATTGAGGCATTATCTGACTGGTGCACAAAAAGGAATAATGACTATTATTCCCTCGATATTATTCCTTGCTGGATTTATACAGAGTATTATGTAGCAAATTGAATAAACTGTTACATTAGGTAACTAAATATAACCTAGTTAACTAATAATTATATTTATACCGACTGTATCTGGAAAGGTACCTCTCAATCCCTTTTTCTAAGTAATAGAAAATTTTGCATCTTTATAAAAGTTTTATTTTAAATTTAATATTTGACGCCTGAAATAAATATTTTTCATAGTCAGGTTTAAATTATTTATTATTTCTTAATTATCTTATTTTTCTCGATTTTATTGAGATAATAAGATGACTTCTTGGTACTAGAAAATATCCGAGACGAAAGCACCGTACCGCGGCATAAGTACCTATTTAGTAATTCTTATGTTTTTGACATTCCCGCCCACCCTCAATTCTATAACTTGATCATTATTTATTACCATTCGATAAATTAGTGACAAACCTTATGTTCCAAGATTATGACACTATAATTTTCACCACATTAAAACTTACCCCTGTGGTTCTCCCTCTACTAACATCTTTGGAGGCCGTGATTTGATGGCTGGTAACTGCACGTCACGTGCATAAAAATATATTACGTACCGAGATCTGCTACGGCAGGGTGCCACACTCAGTAATAGGTAAAATACGTGATGATATATTTAATTATCTTATTATTTTACTATAAATTATCACCTTTTTGGCATTCTAGTACTAAAATCTCTGTTTCCGCAATTTATATTTTACTTTTATATATTTTGCTGTACGAAGCTGCCGATTCAGAAAACATTATTTTTAAACAACATATTGATGGGATGGCTAGCACAGTGGTATGAAGTCGGCCTGTGGATCCTGAGGTCCCTGGTTCGATTCCCACAGGCGACAAATTTTCATAATTTGAAAAAGCTATCCCTGTGGCTCCTCCACCACTAACATGTTTGGGGGCCGTGATTTGACGACTGGTAACCGCACTTCACGCGCAAAAATATATCACTTACCGAGATCTGCTTTAGCAGAGTGCCACACCCAGCATTGGGTAGAAGGCGTGATGATATATTTATTTATTTATTTATTTATATATTGATGAAGTTCTTACTGAGTTATAATGATATTATTTTTTATAATAATACGAGTACATAAAAATTCCAGGGTAAATTATTCTAATTACAGAATACCAAATTTGTAATAATTAATGAATTAATCATGAAATAGAAAAAAGTTGTCATTACATATCGATCGATTAAAGATAATAATCTAGTTACTGAATAGGGAAAATATATGTAGTAAAAAACATAATATAAGCGATTGATATTCACAAATCACAAATTAATCTTCATAGCTATAAACTGCATGCTAAAGACTGAAAACTCGATCACTCACAATACAAATAAGTAAATATAAGAAAAAAATAATAATAATTTCCTTTCAACAGACTTAAAGTTAGAACAAACTTCATCACAGTGCAAACAAGAGTACACCATTTGCTTCTCATCACCAAATTCCATCCTACACTATCAACTACTATCTCGCATCTCGCATTTCGTACTCTCACAGCAAGTTAATGTGACGATAATTTGAGCGCGTCTCGCAAACGGATCATTCCACTAGTTCCTCGGAACGACACGGGAACGACAACGACGCTGTAGGGGGATGGAGGACGCCAAGCAAGGGGATGTTATCTGCGATGATGGCTGATACGACGCCGGGCAGAGCGGCGACGCCCTCAGCGGGAGAGAGGATGACAGGGAGACGCCACAGGCGGAGACGTGGGAGAATTCAAACATTTAACAAAGTTGGGAAAGAAACGGAATAATGGAATTGTTATTATAACTTTATCTAATTTGCTAAAACTGACGGATGTATTCTTTCCTCTTTTAAAAAATCTTCTTTGTGTTCTGAACGATAACTGAACAAACGGAAAGTAAATAAAATATTAATGCTATACTATCTTTCTATTTATATATTGTTGTTTAATATTAAATTGCAAATTATGCGTAACTCAATTAAGGGAGAGGAAACAATGTGACTGCAGAAATAGAAAACAAAAACTGATTTAGATGAAAACAAATAGTTACTTAAGCGATGGTTCGCAGACAGAGTAAATGCTACCTATATCCGGTATGCCGGGAAAGTAAAAGATGTACAAAATATATAGTATGTCTAAGAAATATTGAGTGCTTCGGATAATATTCGTAAACTATACATTTTAATGAAAATTGTAAATATTGAATATTAAATGGATTACAGGCTTAACGTGGTTAATAAAATTGAAAAAATTTAAATAATTTTTAGTTAAATTTTATTAGAATAGCGACGTTTCGGCGCAAAATTTTGGCCATTATCAAGCTACAACAATTCAACAATTGATATAATATTTTAAAACAAATGTAAATAATTTAACTTACCAAATTTTTATAAATTATTAAAAAATAGTTACATTTTAAAAATTCAATAACAATAGTATGAAAGTACTTAGTACAAAAAATAATTTTTGTACTAAGTGGTTCCTTGAACCATGGTTTTATATATACTATTTTTACAGAATTTTTGCCAGGCAATAAGTTTGAGAAAGATACTGGAGAATTATTTTCTAATTTATCCAACTCTCGAGTTATATTTAATTAGATTATTTATTGACTTAGCTGTTGAGGTCGATTCATCCAACTTAAAAGATTTTGAACTGGAATCATATCGATTGATTACTTATTATTGTATTCTTGGAAATTGTTTCCAAAATTTGTTCATGTATTTCTATATCTAAAATGGAACTAAATTGATTTTTTCACACATTTTACTTGACGCGTTGACAGTTTTAAATAACTATTTGACAACTACCTATCATTTGTCACAAACAAAAAAGCAACTACAGAGACTATACCCGGGAATAATCACAAGAGCTTTATTCTCAGTATAATGACAGGATTGGTTAAAATGCAGACACGTGGCATACAATTAAGCATTTCATTGGTTTTGGGAAACGTCAAAAAGTAATCATGTAAATAGTTTCACAGAGAAGTTCGGAGGTCTCTCTCTGACATGCACACAAGAGCAATGAAGAACGTCTATTGAATACTAAGAAAATAATTTGTTTCTAGATGGCACTCTCTATGGCCTTGGATCACTTTATTTCCCTAGTACTTGTCATTTTTATTTCTCTTGCTAAACAATGAAGCACGTTAAGTAATGATTTTGATAAGAATAAAATTAATATTATTTATCGGTTGCATATAAAATTGAATTATAAAAAACAAAATTGGATTACGCCAGGACATAAACGTGGAACCTATGTGTCATATGCTTTAAACCAACTAAGATACAGTCGCCATGTGATTTCAATTTATCTCTCTATTTTGTTATGTGTCATAGGTAGCCTCGATCCCATGACTCTTTCATAAAGTGAAACACTTGAATCAAGAGTTATCTGTAATAACACTGTTATTTAAGGAGAATATTTACCATTTGAAATTTAATTAGTATTTTTAAGTAAATACTAATTAAACGTAAAAACTTTTATGGGAAGTAAATCACACTGTATGTATGTGCAGAATCAGTCAGTATTTTCTGATTATACTATACGTAGTTGTTTCTTTGAGATTTATTTTAAAAGGAAGTCACAAGTCACAAATATAATTGTGGTACGCTTGTCTTTTACTAGACATAAAATATATGAAGTAACGAGATTCCAAGTTAGTTCCCCATATACTTGGTGGTAAAAATATATGTAATGCCATTTACCATACCGATTTTTGCAATTATACAGAAACCACATCAAAAATTAAGTAAAATAGTAAAAAAAGAAAAATTTCGCGTACCAGAATGCCATCTAAAAATTATACTGTAACTACATAAAAAAATTACGACCGAGAAAATAATACTGTTACAATTATTACAAACTTTTAAAATACGGGATATTGTTGAATGTAACAATTACGAACCCGTTCCCACTTCAGCTGGCCTGAATTTATTTTTTTTGTTAAATATTTAGATAATACTAAAAATCCAGGTATCGTATATTTACTAAATTCTAAAATTAATTTTCAACGTTTTTAACTAAATTTAACATTAAATATACGTTAAACACAAAATGTGTAGCAGTATAACTCTCTTTTTTTTTCTTCACATAAACTAAATCAACACGCAAATGAACTATCATGGTTATTATCTGGTGGGCAGTTTGGCGGATGAAATTGAAGTTAATTATTATTTAAAACAAACTTTATTATTATACAGTTTTTTAATAAAACAATTTTTTTTTAGTTAAAACAGAAATGTTTACTTCTCTTTCAATGGCTGTCATTTCTAGATGTATATATCGATTGACTTAAAATTTAATCTGTGTATTAACAACATACTAGTATATGTCTCATTCAAATTTCATTTCATTTTCTTGCATACTACACGAGAAATAAAACTGTAAAATATAGCATCAAAAGAAAAAAGAAAATTGGGCCAACTGAAGTGGAACCGGGCTCGTATAATAACTCGCTTCTGTATTATTTTTTGGATAAAATAAAATAAGGAAATTTTAATGTTTTTCAGGAACCTGAATAATAAGTTCAATAATTTCATGCCCCGGAACAATATTTAGCATTTTTTTATAAACCGGAACACCATTTCGATTTTCTCTAGAATATTTTGACCTTTGGATGAAATTATTATTGACTATAATAAAACAATTTTGGGTTTAAGTTCTGCAAATTTAATTCGACGTTTACAGGAACATCATGAACAATTGTGATCGCTGTGAATTGAATAAAACGTAGCTTCCGGTGTACAAATTATAATTGCTTATTTACTTGTTAATAGTTCCGTTTTGTTATTTATTGTTTTCTGTTTTTCTGAGGAAGGTACACATTTAGTTTACCGAAATGTCGAATTAAATCAAATTTACAGAATTTAAACGAAAAATTGTTTTCTCGCCTCCGTCCGGAAACATTAGTTTTGCGTAACTCAAAAATCATCCAGAAACAGCCTGTTTCTGGCCTAGGCCGAAAATAACGAGAAATATTGGTAAAGTCAACATTGGCATCAACTAATTGTCAACACAAAAATTTCCTAGTATTTAATATTTGACAAATAAATCAATAATTTCATTTAAATTGGCTCAAAAAAATCTGTATCACACGTCCAGAAACTGTTTTACTAATACTCGGAATTTGCAACCCTTGCCTTCGGCTCAGCCTGTCAAAATATGCTCGCACTTGCAAATATACAGTTTTGTGTGATTATTGACTACTTTATGTTTATCGAAAGTCAGTGAATTTATTTCTTATTTAGTATACGCTCATCAATTCATTATGGTCTGGGTATAGAGCCCGCAATTGTACGTTTATAATTATATTTCTTTAATCTTGGCGATTAGCAAAACACTCCTATTCTTAATAGCAAAACCGCTTTTCTAATTCTCATTCCGTGGAACAGAACCAATTTAAAAATCCTCGTCCCCGTAAGCGCCGCCCATGTCCCAGGTCGCGCATTAGCGTCGCGTCATCGTCGGGCGTCGCCTCTTCTTTTCACACCGTTTCCCGCGGCGTCGTTGCGCCCTCTGCCGCTCGTCCCGCTTGCGCAGCTGGTCGCGCCGACTAATTATCATTAAACCATCTAAATGCTAATTAATGCGGCCATTTTCGCGCTCGGCTCGAGCAGCGATTGCGCCCGGCGGGCCTGGCATGCAAATGAAGAGCTCTCCGGAGTGCCCTACCGGGAAGTGGGGGGAGGAGGGTGGCTGCTGCAGTAGCCGTGTGTCGACGCTCGGGATTTTTTCACGGTGTTCGAGGGAACACCCAAGCCGACGCGCTACCGGCAACGCTCAGCGGGGAACATCAGTGTCGGAGGAACAGTTTTTAAAATAAAACTAATGTACGAGGTGTGGCTATTAAATAACGAGACTGATGCTGTTTTAACATTTTATTTTGATTTCATACCTATTTATTTATTAACACTTTCAATATACATCCCTCCTCTATCCCTACAATGCTCCATGCGAATCTTCCATTGTTCGAAACAGTGCTGAAAGTCTTCTTCTGTCAGCTCCTTCAGAACACGTGCCGATTTCTCTTTCAAAGCTCAAATCTTGTTGCTATTAAGGCAAATTTCACCTTAGGAAACAGATAGAAGTAGCACGGTGCAAGATCTGGCGAATAAGACGGATGGTCCAACACTGGGATGCTGTACTTGGATAGAAATCTCTTGACAGACATTGCGGAATGAGCCAGCGCATTGTTTTGATGGAGAAACCATGACTTGTCCTTCCACAATTCGGGTACTTTTTTCAATAAATTATAAGTTTCAGTAGCAGTTTTGCCAAGTTTCATGTGAAATATCACAACAATTCGTTGCTCTAATGTTGCACTTAACATTTTTTCAGCGAAACAAAAAACCAACTCTAATTAGAACGAATGCTACGGCTATACGGATTTGTTTACAGAAGCGAGAGGTACTGCATTCGAAAGAGAAAGCTTCACGCTAAAAAAACTGACGGTCGCTGGTGTTTGGCACATGCGTACTTCGTCTGTAGCAGCGTCAGTCTCGTTATTTAACTGCCACACCTAATATGATTTGTCTTTCAATTGTAATTTAAATGATTGCCGATTTAGTGATTTATTGTTAGTAACGTCCTCGGACTCACCTGGTTTAATTTTAGGGTTGTAAATTTTGAATCGAAAAATGTTAAAGCCTAGAAATATTTTAGGTTCCGCGTTCGTTGTTCAAGAACCGAATCTATATTCGTCGAATATTTGCAAATGGAATACTTATTAAACAGGTAGGTAACTACTAATAATTTTAAAATTAAAGTGATTATTTTTTAACGTTTCTCAAAACCAATTAAGTGCTTTATTGTATGTCACGTGTTTTCGTTTTAACCAATCCTATCATTATTATACTGAGAATAAAGCTCTTGTAATTATTCCCGGGAATTATCTCTGTAGGTGCTTTTTTTGTTTGTGACAAATGATAGGTAGTTGTCAAATAATTATTTAAAACTGTCAACGCGTCAAGTAAAATGAGTGGAAAAAATCGATTTAGTTCCATTTCAGATACAGAAATACACCAACAAATTTTGGAAATAACTACCAAGAATGCATTAATAACTAATCAATCGATATAGACCCAGTGCAAAATCATTTAAGTTGAATGAATCGATCTTAACAGCTAAGTCAAAAAATAATCTAACTAAATATAACTCGAGAGTTCAATAAATTAGAAAATTATTCTACAGGATCTTTCTCAAACTTGTTGGCAATTGGCAATAGACACTCAAGCCCTACGGGCTTTCGTGACTATTGCCTGGCAACTAGTTTTCGAAAGATCTATAAAATTATTTTCAATTTATTCTCACTTTCTTGTTATATTATTTATTTATTTATTTACTTAAGCTCTCAACAGGACAGAGTCCCAATTACAGAGGGCATATAAGAAAATAACACAATTTAAACAATTTAAACACGTTACCACTATTAGACAAAGACCATACAAAAATTAAGACCTAATAGTAAAGACCCAAATAATTTGTTTTTAAACTGCTTCAGAGTATCATTAAATATATCAATATTATTACCTGGATTATCTAATTTATTAAAAATATTGCACATATATCTTATAGGGCTCCTTGCCTCATAGTTAGTTTTCACAGTTTTAATAGCAAATGCAACTTTTATCCTCGTATTACAGTTTCGTGGTACATTTAAACATAATAATGATAGCAGATAAGAATCGTCGATAGCATTATTAATAAGTTTATATAGAAAATTGCAAGCCTGCAAGCTACGACGATTTTCAAGTGATATCATTTGGAACTCAAATAGAGAATCATTATAATGAAAAACAGTAATGGGCAATGTAGGATTACAGAACGTATACCAACAATGTCGTACAAATTTTCTTTGGATAGATTCAATTGGTCTAATTGATTTCCTATATAGTGGATTCCATACCAAAAAACAATATTCTAGTTTAGCACGTACAAAACAATAATAAAGCGATTTGAGGGTACTGAGTTTATTGAAATTACGAGAATTACGAATTATAAAACATAAATTTCGATAAGAAGATTTGACAATTTCTATAACATGACAAATTATTACTGATAATTATTTGTAAGTTACCAGTAATTTCTCCTATCGGTAAATATCTATTTCTGTACTATAATATGCAATATTTACACTACCTGTGCGATAGAATTATTACGTAGGTATCACTTCGTTAAAAACTATTACTATTTACAAAAAATATTTAACTTACTTTGGAATATACTTATTTCTAATTTCTAATATTCATTATGTTCTATATTATTTTATATAATTGTTTCAAATTCAATAAAAGTGTTCATAAGTTATGTAATTAAACAAAATATATATGCCAAATATATTTCTGTTTACTTACCATACTAGTTGAGCTGAATCACTGGCAAAAGGTCTCTGCAACAAAAAACAAAATAATTTTTGATATATTTATAAAATGATGATACAATTTTAATGCACATTTTTCATAAATATAATACTAGAAAATTATCACTAATAAATGGCTTCGAACTTTTATCACATAAATGCGTAATAAATACTTAAATAGACATAAATTAGACGGGTTTTCACAATTTTGATGACAAAATTATTGATGTAAATTACCCTCATTATTTATAATTTTCAACAATATAACTACTTAATCATTTTTTGGTGTCAAAGATAACGTCAATAATTATCGCGAAAAAATTAGTACGTCACTGTACGGCATCAGTGGCGTCGAATCTGGGTCGAAAAACTAGTGATTTTCAATAATAATACTTCTCACAGGTATACTTTCATTTTAATTATATATAACGTGATTTTTCAGCGCAAATTACAGATTAGTGGATTCGTGTCTTCAATTTCAAATCAAGTAAATAGTTACCAAATATAGTCATGTATCATTAAAAAATCTACAACTGGAAGAGTGTAATTATCTGGTCAGAGCCTGAAGGTGCACACATGAATTTATTCCATATTGATAGCTGTATTTTTACACGGAATTTTCAATAACTGCAATCTGTAGGTATTTAAGATATAACATGTGATTTACCTACTAACTTAAGAGAAATGAGGAATTGAATAGAAAGTTATTTATAATATTTATTAATATGTCTAGAGTGGTTGATAGATTCTCTAATTTTCACTTTTCTAGAGATAATCATTTCCTACTGTAATTACGCATTATCCATGAAATTGTATTTATGTATTTATCAACTTTTCACCATGCATAAATAATATTCTTTTCCTATTCATAAATACAGTCCATTTCACTTCAGAATGCAATTACATCCAGGAGACAATACAACTAATTTGTTTTCCTACGGCAGTACTAACTTTCCACATTAATTTGAGTGCGAAAAGTGACAATTTTCTGCACTGAAGTGTCAATACGAGAGCAGGGTGAAAAGTTCCTGAAAAATAAAACAGATGGCGCCACAATCGCAAATCTCATGTGACATTTGTTATGTACCATCTTTAACTAGAACGCATTAAAATTTTCAGACTAATATGTCATTGAGTTTTGTTTTGACACCCATCGAAAGCAAGCAACCTTGTAGATTTTTTAAAACATAGAAAAAAGTGAATTTCGCGTCTTGATTAAACATTATTTTTTGCGTGGAAAAAACATTACGCAAACCAAAGCATCGCTTGTTAAACATTATGGGGACTCCTCATCATCGATTGGAATGATTCACAAGTGGTTTACTGATTTTCGTTGTGGTAGTATGACCACAAAGGACGCCAAACGTTCTGGTCGTCCAATTGAGGTTACAACGCCAGAAATCGTCGATAAAATCCATGGTATGATATTGGGCGATCGGCGAGTTAAAGTGCACGAGTTTGCTGAGGGTACGGAACATTTTGCATAAATTTTTGGATACGAGAAAGCTATCTGCCAAATGGGTGCTGCATTTGCTCTCTGTTGACAACAAGCGCGACCGTGTGACAAGTTCAAAGAAGTGTTTGGCGATGTTCAAGCGTAATAAGAAAGACTTTTTTCTCCAGACTATGATGAACGGAAATCGTATTGTATTGTGATTCACGAGCGAGAACAAGTGAACTTTTAGGATCTGGTTCTAGTATAATTTGACAGCAGACAGCAGAAGCAGAGCGGTGATCATAGCAACGACCACGAACGAATGAAGTATGAATCTCGTTCACTCATTCACTTGTTCTCCGCTCTCCGCTCACCGCCTTCGATTCGACCTTATCGACCGTGCCGCCGTGCTAGTGAATCATATCCGAATAGTTCACAGTGAACTAGTCTTTAATAAACCCACGAACTAGTTCGTGTCGTTCACTATAAAGAATAGTTCATATGAACTAGTTCGTTCACGAACTACACACCTCTAATATTTTTTAGTGACACTGTCTGGCACTACAAACAGTCATTTAGCTGATGTAAATAAATAAATAAATATATCATCACGCCTTCCACCCATTACTGGGTGTGGCACTCTGCCGAAGCAGATCTCGATAAGTGATATATTTTGCGCGTGAAGTGCGGTTACCAGTCGTCAAATCACGGCCCCCAAAGATGTTAGTGGTGGAGGAGCTACAGGGGTAGCTTTTGAAATTATGAAAATTGTTTGTCGCCTGTGGGAATCCAACCAGGGTTCTCAGGATCCACAGGCCGACTTCATACTACTGAGCTAGCCACCCCATGTAATGAGTAAATTAACTATTACAGTAGTTATAATTATAACATAATATATGAGACATGACTATCAAACCAGTGGTAGTACTAAAATGTACAGGGCACTAATTTTTGCGAATTTTAAATAAAATATATGTTTGTTCTATAATTAGTATATCAAATTATATAACCCATTAAAGTGTCGTGCATAAGTAAAGAGACACCCCGTATAAGACATGGTGATGAACACCTGAGCGCATTATTCGATAGCTTTTAACTTTTGAAGAACCTCTGTTCGAGCTCAATTGCAGCTACCTATAACATAAATTTTCATTGCAAAAAATAATTCCAGTGGCTTACTCTGCTAACTTTTAGGATGCCTTCCTACTATAAATATTTCATTTATCGAAAGCCGCAATTGTAAAATTTCTACATCCAAATTTGTGTAAAAAGATCATGTTATTTAACTGAATAATTAATTCATTGGTTAATAATAATAGAAAAAATATAAGAAATATTGATTCATAATATTGTAAAATACACAAGCAATAATGTACGTCCGCTAGTGATAAAACGCATTTAAGAACGTATAATTTTCACGGTGCCCCTCGTGAAAGCGCCGCCACTGATCCGGACGAACAGGTAACCGCGATAGAGACAAAACATGCGTGTAATTTCCACACGCATGTACACGTACACACACATAAATATGTGGGTAAAGTACGCATACTTATAATTTTAACAGTAGCGCAATATTAAAGACATGAAAACACTCATAAACTCGTCAATAATTGCACCTTAAAAATATTTCATGCAAATTGCTACCATATTTTAATTTTCCGCTTCATTTCGTTAATCGGTTAAATGAACTTTAATGCATTTTTCACAATAACCGATTAACTTGAGAAAAATAACTCTGCTTATTATCGGAGACGAAGATAGCAATCTATATCCGATCGCAAAAAGATTTATTCATCGATACCTATTAATTAATTTCTATAATAATAACATGAATTATTGGTAATACATCAAGAAGATTATTATTATATCAAATTCATGCAACATCTTTTATAAAATATAACATATTAATTGTCGATAATTAAGTTTTTACTTCAATAAAGAAATTATGATATCCGTCAGTTTATTAAGATTTATTTATAAAATTAATTTTGTTTTTCTTTACTATATCATACTTTATACATAGTTGTAGCTTTTGGAAAAAATATTGTATCTTGGTGTAGCCAAGTGCATTTCAAAGATTCCTGGTTCAGTCTTAATGAAGCTCAACTAGCAACATACAAAATAAAAAAGTTAACTTTTACCCACTTTTGGTATGTTAATTATGATTTCTAGTCATCAAATGACTGCTCCCAGAAAATAATTTTAATGTATTGTGAAAAACAGTTATTGGCTATCGATTTTGTTTTACCGAAAAACTATTTACTTCATTTTGACAATATTAGCTATTATAGGGTAGGTGACTCGGTGGTATCAAGTCGGACTATGAATTTAAGAACCCTGATTCGATTCCCACAGCCGGCAAACAATTTTCGCCATATTAAAATTACTCCTGTGGCTCCTCCACCGCTAATATCTTTGAGTTCCGTGATTTGACGGCTGGTAACCGCATTTCACACGTAGCGAAGTCTGGCAATATTGCGAGATTCGAAATAGTATTTTTAGTTCGAATAATGCTGGGCTGTAAGAAAAAAATAAAAAGCTGTTTAGTTAAGGAATTGTTTATCTAGCAACAGTATCAATACCGATTTTCTGAAATTTATTGAACCGTTATTTACTAATGAACCGATAAAACTTTCATGCAACCCAGGATAAAACATATAATTTTTTCTTTACACACTTATTTAGAAAATTTCGTAGATTATACAAATTAAACTGAAACAAATTAACAATACTATTTTTATCACCATGACAACTGTAGTAAAAATGCTATTTTGGTCCTAGGACCAAAAAACGATGACGTATCTAACGTAACATTCCTGAAAAAGCGTTCTTTTACTATTAAAAAAGTTGAAATAATAGTGTCATAAATTTAAGTGGATGAAGAAAAAATTAATTTTGTCAATTTGTTTCATTTTTATTTGAATAAATCTGCGAAATTTTCTAAATAAGTGGATAAATAAAATATCTTTCAATCTGACTAATAATACTATTTCGAGTCTCGCAACATTTATTTCTCAACCTTTGTATTTTTAGTCATACATACATACATACATATCTTTACGCTATATCCCATCAAATGGGGTAGCACGAACCCTAAAATCACTCATAAAACATTCACTCATAACATTAATCAAATAATCAGCCTCCATCAAACATTATCATCCAAACACACCACCCTCACTTCAACCACATTCATAGATCCCTCCATATAAACTCATTTATTTATTACACTCGAAATCATTCTTACATAACAAACCCTCAATCACATCCATCCAATCACTCCTATTCACTTATCATTCATCTTCTTCCTTCAAAGTACATAACACATGCATAAAAACATCTCAAATTACCCGCGCTTACTCCTAACAACGAATCTAATAACGAATCTAACAACGAATCTACCAAGATTAGAAAAGATGAAAGTGATAGCCTGCAATTGTATATGAAAGAAAAGTCATAATGAAACAAATAACCACTTTTAAGTGAGCATATAATTTTTTCAGTATTGAAAATAAGGTTAAAAATTGAACAAGATCTGCTGTCACACCGATAATTGAGAATGTATCAATTGCAGTATATAATAAAAATATAAAGAAATTTGGAATTGCATTTTGTCAATATTGGCAATAAATGACTGTAGTACCGATAAAACCCATCCTACTTCCAATTCCAGCACCATAAGCAATAAAAGAATAGGAAACTTCAAAGGATATCGGATATCACAAAAATAAATATCCTTTACTCATCCTTATTGGTTAAACATGTTAAAATTCAGCGTCCCTTCAGTCATATGGGGTTCGTGTGCAAGATTGCGAACGGATTGCGATTCCGGTTAGAGATTAACTTCAATAAATCCCGCGGCAAACAAAGACACAGCCGCCACCGCCGCCGTCTCCACCGCCGCCGAAGCCGGGGAATGCGCAACAGACGGCGCCAACTACGCCGCGCGGAATACTAAACAATCCAAACCGTGTGCGGTGTGCGGTTACGTTACAATGCAGGGTGGGAGGTTAAGAGGAGGCAATTCAGACTCCGGAGGATCTGTACGCGTGGTGCACGCTGCACGCACCCGACCAGGACCGGCATGCAACAAATTCAACGTAGAAAACTGTGGAACGTGGTGGAAGTCCCAAGCAGATTCTTCTTTCATATAATAACATACACTTAGTACCATATAAATATATCATCATGCCTTTTACTCATTACTGGGTGTGGTTACTAGTCGTCAAGCCACAGCCCCTAATGATGTTAGTGGAAGAGCCACAGGGGTAATTTTATTGTGGTAAAATGTTTGTCGGCTGTGGAAATCGAACCAGGGTTCCTAGAATCCACTGGCCGACTCGATACCACTGAGCCATCTACCCCATATAAACTTAGTAGTGTAGTTAAAACTAATAGACGTAACCCAGAAATGGGCTATGTCAATTGGGAATCATTAAAACCCTAACAACGCCATAACAAAGAAAATATTTTGTTATCGGAACCAAGCCTCATATTCTCTGAGCAATGCTATTAGTTTTTTTTTTGTCATCTAAAATCAGTTTTTAAAAGATACAAAATTTAAAGAATCGCAATATATTTGTTTATCAAGGGATGAAAGTAAGATATTTTTTCCCGAATGTACCATTTCATTCATATAAAACACCTGAGGAAGAATGTTACTACAAATTATTTTTTTCTCTAGCTTACCTGAAAGTATTTTTTTCAGAAATAGATTAGATATTTAAATAAGATTTATTATTTTCTTGATAGATGTTACCTGAATGTCACATTTCAAATTAACTGTTCGCCATTTTGGCTCCAACACAGACTTCATACATCGCGGTACTTTAGTAATCTAGGGACTAATATCAAATTATACATTTTTTTTAGTTGCCATGGACATGACTTTGTTTTCCTTTTCTAGGGAAAAATAATTTAGTAGAGATGAAAAGTGTCATATTCGTTCAATTTAAGGAAGAAAATTTTATTTTCTGAGAAGATCGTGAAAACATAATTGTTTCATATTTTTAATTGAAATGAATATTTCTCCATGAATATTACTTTCAAATTTACGTGAAATGTTAAGGTAGTTCCCTTTTTAACCGCGGAACATCTCTTTTTGTCGCATATATCTTATTGTTTGTCTGAAATATATTAAAAATTTAAGCAAAATGATTAGCATGTCTTCAATGATGAAAATATCTTACAATCTGAGCAATAACGACGCTCTATTTATGATACATCATTCGAATGCCGTCCAGGAAACGAGTGTTTGAGATGTCTTATCAGATTAGGTGGTAGATGATTAACAAATGTTTCTCTTCAATTTTTTCTCTAACTACACACAAGTTGAGATAATATAGTATGAACAATTTTTCTAAATGTCGTTGGCATAATTAAAATACCACGGTTAATGTAATCAAAATTAAGGATATAGTTTCTAGTTGTAGGCAAATTTCGTATTTAAAAAGTAAAGCAATTTATTCTTGAATGATGCTATCTATCTAATTATCTACCGTTAAAATTTCTGTCAAAGTAATCTACCCTCTTTATACACCATTATCACTTCCATCTCTAATTACAGCAATTTCTACAAAACTATCACCCATCTACAAATGAGAGATTAACCATCGAAGATACACCACCAAATTATCCAATTTGTCACGTTCCCCAATCAATCCATTCCACCCCTGCATTACACATCTCATAATAAACTCCCTTTACGTCTTTACGTCCCTTGTCCACTAGCATAACAAACTCCCGCGCTGTCACAGTCATATTGGCGAGAACTCATTTCGACTATTCCCATCTCGGCAACTCATATAATTTCTCCGTTTTTAACCACCGTCATTAATTATTATTTATTATTTGTTACATTGTACAAAAGGAACTTATTCTCAATTATAGTACAGGATCTGGACTCATCGAACCGCAGATTGGAAGTTCATATATTTTTAGTTATTATTCGATCTAGAAATATACTGTATATATATATTTTTACCAATTCCAATAAGTACGAGTACATCTACACCTTAAAAAGGAATCTGATCTACAGTCCATATGAACGTAATTGTATTTTGGATTATAAGTTCAACGCCTATAACTATTTTCTTGTGTTTCCCTTATCATATTTTACGTTTTCAAGAATGACCTAACTTATTTATGTACAGAAACAATATGGCATAATAATGACTAAACTAATATTAAAATAATACATCTATATACCTTTACTGTGTTTCTATTAAATCGAAAAATTAATTGAACTAGCACTATTCCGAGCATACAGAAATACAAAAATATTATCTAATATTTTCCACTTTTCAACACTACTACAACCGACAGATGCTTCTATCGTACTATGTACGTCAAATCTGAATACTATTAATTAGGCCCAAGGACCTATTAAAATCATATACTTCCCTAGGGCATTATGAACTAAATAATGTATCTTGTGTCCATGATATTAATAAACAATAATGAACTAGAAAGATGTAATAGTATATTACATAACAACCATCGAAAGTGTAAGATAACGTGCGAGTGTACAAATTGAAAAACGAGGCGCACAGTGCCGAGTGATTTAAGTACACGAGCACAGTTATCACACTTTCGAACGAGTTATGTAGACTATTTTTCAGACGACTACAAAATATTTCTAAAAAAAGTTTACAAGAGCAATGTTGTTACACTTTGACAGCTGATGCGTTTTTGAAGGTTAGCGTTGACGTTTGACGTTTGAGGTTAGGTGTGGTGATACCTACTGTACTAACGGTAGTGTCAAAATATTGAATAATGTAAAAATATTAGTAAATAAGTAATTATTAATTTTGAAAAAATAAGATTTATCTGTGCAAATGTGTTGAAAAATCTACCAATTTAAATAATAAAACAAATACTTTTCATTTATTTTATTATTTTCTTTCATCGTAACGTCATCTGTTGTCAGTCAGTGGAACTTCACCTGATATGTTAGAAGTGTACGTTATATTAACATATCAGTGTATGTTATTTTCAACTTTCCGTAGTAATTTATGATTTTGTTATGGTTACTTTCATTCGTGGTCGTCTGAAAATGAATATATCATCACGTCTTTCACCTTTTACCAGCCGTCATAACAAATCCTTAAGGGAAATTAATGGAGGGAAATCATAGAGGTGTATTTTTCATGTGGGAATCGAAATAACTAAATACGACAAATTTACTTTCCGTTGGATTTGACAAGCTGTTGAAAACAAATACTGTACTGTTTCGAAATGGCAATAGTCGAATTGCAAAGCTCAGCTTCGTCACGCTGTACCCAGAATGAAATCTCCACGCGGTTCATTGTTATAATGTTAAATCGCACGCGTGTCGCCCGCCCCTGCACTTAGCTGAGAGCGAACGGCGGCGCCACGTGGGATTTAGGGGGCCACCCCCGGTCAAGAGGGTCTGGGTGGTGATGCAGATGACATTACGCAGAGATCATGTTGTGTAATGGGTAGGTGTTTGAAGGCAGGGAATATGTGGGTACCTACCGCTGAGAGTTGTTCAAGTGCTTGTAACTTGTACACAGCGTTGTAAATGGAATAGTGTTATGGCTTGTTGGGTGATATTCTGAAGGGTTAGATAGATAGATAATACAGGAATTTAACTTATCACTAGCTTAATAAGTGATCAGTACAATATTTTCACAGGCCTTCTCAAAAGTTGAAGTATTTTAAATTTTGTAATAAATTCTTCAACAGGATTTCCGATGAAGTTGAAAATAAGAATATTTCTAATAGGACTTATGTCCAATATTATATTGAACTTTCAACAAATTTTCAAAAAATGTCCATTTAAACCCAAATGGTTGAACTCTTTATATTGTAAACGACCATTAACAAATTAATTTAAACCATATTAATTCTAAAAACAAAATGGAAATAATAATAGATTATGTATTAAAATTATTATTTTCTATTTTCCGGACGAAGATATTCGTTTAGTGTACCGAAATATCGAATTAAATACATATTTAAAAATAAATAAATATAACATCACACCTTTTATTTATTACTGGGTATAGCATTATGTCGTAGTAGATCTGGATAAGTGATATATTACTAGTTACTAGTCGTCAAATAACGACCCCTAAAGATGTTAGTAGCCAAAGGGGAAATTGATTTAGTTTTTCAAATCCACAGTCCTACTAGAATTTAAACTTTTTTAAGAATACCACTAAATAAACTTTTTTGAGAAACCTACGGATTAATTTCATTTATGGGGTAGGTGTCTCAGTGGTATCGAGAACCAAGATTCGATTCCCACAGCCGACAAACAATTTTCACCACATTAAATCTATCCCTGTAGCTCACCCTCCACTAAAATCTTTTAAGGGCGTGATTTGACGGCTGGTAACCGCACTTCACGCGCAAAATATATTACCGAGATCTTCTACGGCAAATTGCTACATCTAGTAATAGATAGAATCCGTGATGATTAATATTTTTTTTATTTTATTTAATTTAAGTCAAAATCAAATTTGTTAAATATGTTTTGAGAATTTAAATGTAAATTTGAGAAACACACTGTCATAATTTTCAGGCGTAGTTAGTGTTCTTTATCAGCATTTTACCAAACTCCATAATACAAATAGTACCATAAGTACTACAGCTTCCGTTTTTGTATTTGTTTTAATATAAATTTAGTTTAAACATAAAAAACAAGACAACTGTCACAACAGACGATCCCTATGTCAAATCTTTCAGGGACAGCCTTAGATATATAACAAAATAAAAAGTAAAAATGTAATAATACTAGATTGTAATTAAATATATAAATACATAAATAGATCATCACGCCTTTTACCCATTACTGGGTGTGGCACTCTGCCGGAGCAGATCTCGGTAAGTGATATATTTATACGCGTGATGTGCGGCTACCAGCCGTAAAATCACGGCCCTCAAAGATGTTAGTGGTGGGGGAGCCACAGGGGTAATTTTAAATTGGTGAAAATGTTTTGCCGGCTGTGGGGATCGAATCAGGGTTCTTAGGATCCACAGGCCGACTTGATACCACTGAGCCATTACCCCATAGCAGAACTATATAGCTCAGCAATAAGGACTTTAACGAAATTCAAAATTTTTTAGGTTTAAATTTCATCTATTGTTAAATATTGAAAAAAGGGGATATGTATCTATAAGAAACAACCTATGAAATTAGTTATACTTCTTAAGTTGGACGATGGTGATGACTATAAATATTGAAATCAAACGATGCTTTTTCCAAGTTGCAAGATGACAGAAACAACGGTACTGGTCGACAAAAGATCCATGTTCTCTAACGCATCACCCCAACCAGAACTCGTAAAGTTGGACTAAGGAGTTTCTAAAAGTGCTGAACGTGGCTGCGGATCCAGCATCCATTACACACGCACATACAAACACACACCCTTCCTCGTCCTGGTAGCAGGAAAACCTCTTCGTACGTGAGCGCCTTACCAACGTAAGGCAACATCTGCAGATCTTTCCTAAATCAGTAGCGTCTTACGGGCAGTCGCGCGTATCTATTTATTTATCTGTCGCAAAAAACGATCCCTCATGTGGACAATGTCCACCAGCGACCACTGGCGATATTGGTAAATAATGCCCGGAGCCATAAGCGACATAAGCGACCGCGCTGTTATCTAAATGGCTTGACCGCCGTTCTTGTTATATGTAAAAGACGTAGCGGGTAGCCTCCGTCCGTCTGAATTCAAATGTTAGTGTTATTGCGGCCTGTCAGAAACACTCACGCCGCCTCCGATCTGCATGAGATATTCGAGGCGACGCCGACCGAGATGCGGAGGGTATCTAAGTAGATACTCTGTATGCCCACTATAAACGACTAGTGTGAGTGTGCCCCCTTAAACTAACTACCTATAAAGATAACATCTATGTATTCATAAATAAGATGTATTCCAGTTATTGGCCAATATAACAAATTGGATAAGTGCTTATTTCTATGATATTCAAATTTCGATCAAATACATAAAAACTGCTATCAAATTATACAACTTCAAAGTTATTTTCATATAGAGGTATTGGCTCCCTCTGCCTCTGTTATATATAAAACCTACGTCATAACTATATACCTTCGCACGCACCATACGAAAAAGAAAAGTAACACATTTAGAATTTAGAAATAGGGGCAATAAGAAGCATATGGAATTATATGACGGAGAACTTGCATTGAATTTACTACCTCATTTTTATTGCAAAAGTAATGTTTGGCATGATGAATATTACAAAAAAATAAGTCTGATTGGATAAGTTGTCTATATAAGAAATCAAATGTTAAAGACAATATTTCATATCCGATTTTACAAAACATTTTTTTCTGTCTACAAAATGATGCAGTGATAGTCGTAGTTTGCATTTACTAAATATTCAAGGTAGTGTCAAAATTTAATGACTTCAAATATATTATTCGGCGATCATACTTATTTAAAAAAAATTGAATACGTTATTCTTATACCCGGATTCACCAACAACAGTTAAAATTAATTCTTGGTTTAAATAAATAAAAGCAAATCAAAATTGCATGAAAAGAAGAATTGTCACATTTTTTCAACCATTAATTATCACTTATTATATAACTAGCTTTGAATATTACCGATAATTTTTTTGAGCTCACGAGTGGTTTTGTTGCTATGGAAATATGCACGAGTCGAAGACGAGTGTAGATTTTCTAAGAGCAACAAAAACCTGAGTGAACAACGAGAAAAAAAAATTCTGGGAATATTCAATACAAGGTGCTATATTCGGTAAGAATATTGCCCCAAGAAAACAATGAAAAATATATATATAAAATTAATATTTTGACATGCTTATAATAATATGTAACTAAAAAAAATTAGAGTAAAATTGTCAAATTTTTATACAGAAAATTATCAGTAATAAGACATTGCGAATAAATTGAAAATAATTTAACAGATCTTTCGAAAACTTGTTGCCAGGCAAATAGTCACGAAAGCCCGTAGGGCTTGAGTGGCTATTGCCAAATGACAACAAGTTTGAGAAAGATACTGGAGAATTATTTTCTAATTTATCGAACTCTCGAGTTATATTTAATTAGATTATTTTTTGACTTATCTGTTGAGGTCGATTCATCCAACTTAAAAGATTTTGAACTGTGTTCATATCGATTGATTACTTATTAATGTATTCTTGAAAGATGTTTCAAAAAATTGTTAGTGTATTTCTGTATCTGAAATGGAACTAAATCGATTTTTTCCACACATTTTACTTGACGCGTTGACAGTTTTAAATAATTATTTAACAACTACCTATCATTTGTCACAAAAAAAAAAACACAAAGATTATTCCCGGGAATAATCACTAGAGCATTATTCTCAGTATAATAATGACAGGATTGGTTAAAACGCAGACACGTGACATACAATGAAGCATTTCATTGGTTTTGAGAAACGTCAAAAAACAATCGCGATAATTGCGTTAGTGCAAATTACCACTGTAATTATCACGCATTAATTCACTCATTTTCATTACAACGTGGTCAAATAATGAAGCGTTATTGGTTATTTAGAGTTATAGGGCAATATTCTTCACATCGTATATATGTCACTAATATTTTTAATTAATTCTTTTAAAAAATATATTAAGAATGCAAATCCAGAGGACACCAGAATGAATTATTTCTTATCTACTTAGAAAATTTGAGACATGATAAAAATTAGTTATTTTTATGTAATTTTCAAAAGTATTTATCATGAAAAAAATATAAAATTCATGCAATTACTTTTCAATAACAAATTCAAATCAAAGTATTGTTCTCGCCATAAGATACAACTATAAACATTGTAACAATAATTATGAAATGTAAATTTTGCTCATTATCCTTCTGATTTAATTTGTTAAAAATTAAGAATATAAAAGAGACACAATTAATATTAATTAAACTAACATTTCACATTTTTGTAATCTGTGAATAAAATCTAGATATGAAATAACACCAGCATAATTAATTATAACAAAGAAAAACGGCACATGCAGGTTATTCGTCCTTATCATAGTTCCTTATTAAAACACTGCGACGATATGTGAGTAAAAAATTAATAGCAATTATTAAATGTTAAAACGCTTCCACAAACACATAAGTTTAGGGGAGAACGCCTTACCCCCCGGTAGGAAAAGAACATTTTTTATTCCTGCTAAGTTCCCTACACTTGATTTAAACGCAGGCATGGCACCCGCGATAAATTTACATGCCTTTATCTGGCACGTCAAAACATTACCAAGATTTATTATTATAATTAGCTACTTACCTAATTGTGATTATTAAAACACGTATTTTTACCATATTAGATTAAATATGACATTCATGTTTTTAATGTATTATATTAAAGAGAAAATATCCATTTTGCAAAACATATTTCATATATTTTATATAGCTATAATACTTTATTACTTTATAATTTTTTAAAATATTAATTGATGTTAGTACATGTTAAATTCTCTTTAAATTATCATCCTAATAGTGGAAATTTATAATGCAACTACGGAAAAGAATAGCGTTTTGTATGGAATGTTATATTGTATGGGTGTGAGACATGGACAGTGTTTAAAAAAGATAGAAAAGGAATTGATGCCTTGGAAATGTGGATATGGACACTGTATGAGACTATTTTGAAAAGGAAAAGGATGGTTGGTCCATACATTGAGAAAGGATACTCTAATGAAGGATATAATAGAAGAGACAAAAAAACGAGAAGGTAAAAGAGGCAGAAAGAGGAAGAAGATGGTAAACGACCTGAAATAAAGAAGAATTTCTGTTGAAATGAAGAGGTTGGCTATGAGTAGAAGAAGTTTTAGAAGACATTTAGGACATGCGTTAAGCAGATAATTATTGATGATGAAGACTGCCTCATAATAATCAATTTGATGCTTTTATTTATTTTGAATCTTTTTACCAACAAAATCTTATCTATAATTATCAAAAGGAACAACAAATTACTTCAAATTTAATATATTTGGCCAATTATACCACAGTAAATGTAAATTTGAAGGGTTCAAACGTTAAACCTTACTGTCTTTCTTCATTATATAATAAAACTGTCAACAGCATCCCTGGGCAATGGCACAATGTGGTGTCCTTGTACCATCGTTAAATCTCATAATATTTATTTGTTTACTTATTTATGCTACTCTGTACAACGGAAACTTAACCCCAATTGCAGTACAGGGCGCGGACTCGCCAAGCCATAGTGTGGTAGTTCATATAATTATTATGTTTAGCTTACGTGGGTTACGAATTAGGGATCTCCGGTTTCGAATGCGCTATTCACACCATCGTACTGCCGGATTAAATAATATCTTGATTTCAACAAAATAAGTATGGCAACAATACATTCATTATAACAATTCAAACTGACTACAATAATAAATATTCATTACAATAAACTGATGACAACAATATATAATAATTACAACAATAAACTGATTCCAACAATACACTTATTGCAACAATATATTGAGTACAACAAGATACTGATTATAACAATCTATTGTGTACAACAATATATTAAGTCTAAAATATGCTGATTTAAATAATAAATTCATTACAAATAACCTTTCAAAATGTTATATTTATATTGTCCTATAAAAAAATTAAATAAATATATTATTATGCCTTTTTATCCATTACTGGGTGTGGACACTGCCAAAGCAGATCTCGGTAAATGATATATTTATACGCGTGAAGTACCAGCCATCAAATTATCTAAAGATACTTAGGGCCACAAAGGTAATTTTAATATGGCGAACGTTGTTTATTGGCTGTGGAGATCAAACCTGGGTTCTCAAATCCACATTCCGACTCGATACCACTGGCCAACCTATCCCATATTTGTTTTACAGATTCTATATTCTTCTTCTCATTTCTAATTTCAACATAGAGTCAAATATTTCTAGAAACTCAATAGATTGTGTAATATTAGTTGTCCTTGTTTATGCCTACCCCTGTCTGTATGTCCATTCACCACGCAACCACGCGAATAATAAAGTCGTAAAACGAACGAACGAACATGCAACAAAGGACGATCCGACATCGGACACAACCGCCTATCTGCTTTTCCTACCCATACCATTCACAGGATTTTGAGACAAGATTCAGTAATGTGTTAAAGCACAGCTGTCAGAAGATGATTTCAATTATATATTCATTTATTTACTTAATCTCAATTATAGTAATGGAAGCCTACAGTTTGTAGTAGAATCTGAAACACTCAGACACAATTGTATTTTTTTTATAAATTTAAATTAACGAGATTTGAAAGCGCGATCTCTTACTTAGCAGAGGCAAGTTTATTTATTTGTTTTTTATGTTACTCTGTACAACAGGAACGTAATCCGAATTATAGGACAGAGTCCGAAATCACCGAGCCGCAGTTTGATAGTTCATATATTTGTTAGCTTGAGTGGGGTCGGGATCTTCGGAAATCTAACCATACAGTCGGACTAAGTTTTACTAATCTGCAACTGCCTGTTATCTTGAGCGTAATTTTGCAATAATATCGATGGAATTTTGTCTGACTTCGGCACTTAAGGTAGTACTAGTGTGACGGTGCCGCCATCGGTTGTCGAGTGGCGAAACTGACGCTCAAAAAATATAAAAATTGAATAAAATAAGTGCTTTATACCTATTATGATTTAAATATCATGAATTGTTAACAGGTTGTTGGTCTAGTGAATTTCCAAATACCATACCACCGTGTGGAGTTGCCATTATAAATTGGGATTCTTAATTTTTCGTTAAAAACAAGGCTTTGCATGGCTATATATCCATTACTAAACGATAAAAAACTTTCTCCTTCTGATACAATATACATGGATAGATCTAGAACATCATACTAGTTTTTCAAATGAAACTGCAAAATTTTAGAGGTACACAAACCAAATATGTGCGATTCTGAGTGATGATCGCCATAAGCCCCGTGTATAAGAACTTAACTTTACAAACGAATATATTTGTTCACAGACGATGAATGTGTTTCATATTTTAACAGGATGCGTATGACTATCCAATGTTTACGTGCGCCAAATTTCATTCTGATCTGCAAAATTTTGTTTACGCTAGTACTACCTTAATACAAAGATACATAAACGATTGCAATGCATACATTTATATTTTATTTGTGGTAATATTAAGTTGATGTCAAATTGAAAGACTAGAAACGTAAAACTTTATTATAACCACAATTTTGACAGGAATAATAATCAAATTTAGTATGGAGAGAGTACAGACGTAGCCACGTGGTCAATCTAGAAAAGTAAATCTTAATTATAAGCGCACTTTAATAGCAATAACGATGCCATTTTCTATGAGCATCGTACAAACGAGTGCCGTTGAGGTTTAACTCAAATTGTCATTATTAATAGCTAATAGGTGATCAATCAAACATGACGTCAAGAAAGACGACCAGAAAAGTTAACGATAATTATAAGCGTAGATTTGCAGAAATAAGCATGAAATTTGGTATGAGTAGAGTATCAACGTAAATCAAACTAGTGCTACTGTGACTTTTGACATCAACCTCAGAAGCCATAATAGTAAATTTAAATGATTTTACTATAAGCATTTTTTAATTACTTCTATTTTTACATCTCGTATTTAAGATTTTAATTATTAAATCGTTGACAGTTACAGTGGTTGTTTCAACTTAATTTACGTTTAAAGTAACAATCATATTCCCCACAGTTAGGTCAATTCACAATTATGACAATAAAATAAGGGTCTCATACCCGTTTACACTAACAAAATTTAAATTTTAAGTTTGACATAAATTGTCAATTTTGCATCAATTATTTGATTGAAATGTAAATGTCTTCAAATGGTATTTTACTTCAGTTTGTTTTTATTTATTTAAGTCAGACATACAATTCAAGTTTCGTTGCTTCAAACGAACACAAGAAATGGATTCTTAAGAAATTGTTCACAGCTATCTAAAATTAAAATAAAATTAAGACATAAACACATTCGGCATTTGAATCAGGAGATCCCGAATTGATATCCTACTCAAGCTAAAAATATATGAACTACTACATTATGGTTCGCTGAGTCCGAAGCCTATATTGGGATTAAGTTTCTTTTGTATAGACTAGCACAAATAAATAAATATGTAACTGTCAAATATTTTACACAAACTTAAACATATACATAAGCCTCAGCCAATAAGAAACAGTAGAAAAGATAGCTAAATATTTCCTTGGACTGTGATTCGTAATCGTAATGATCAAAGTTAACATGATCAAGAAGAATCATGTTTTCCGTTTGTTATTCGTTATCCCCACTCTTCCTTTTTCAAGTCATGAAACGACAATCCCCTTTCTCTTCTAAATCATACTTTATTGATTCGTATCAAAGGTTTCAAGAATGGCTTCTGCAAATAAATATAAGTGCTCTATATGATGAATAAAAAGAAAGTCTTAGTTTTTGGAAGAACATACTCGTATTTATAACATTGAAATATTATTTCTGCTTCCACACGATCTCGATTCATTTTTAAACAAGATATATGTAATTAAATTATAAAATAGATTTGTTTTTTGCATTTGACATTTGAAGTTTTAAACATTCATGTTTTTAAAACATTATCCATTTAGCATTATATTTAATCAAAATTCAACCCACTCATAATCAAACGAATCATAATTTAGAAAATTACAAACACAGTCAAAAGAAACGCACCTATTATTCTGTCTTTGTGATCTATCTCTCGAGCTGCCAATTGTTTTTCTTCTAACCAAATAAAAGGACTTAAATTAAAATATAATTTCAAAAAGCAGTATTAAGAATCAGGATCGCAAGTATAATTGCGTACATTTCATTAAAACACAATCTATTAATAAATGTCGATGAGTGTACTAGATAGCAACATACACTGATTTATGTTTTATTTTTATGGGGTAGATGGCTCAGTGAAAACCCTGGTTTGATTCCCACAGCCGACAAACATTTTCACCACATTAAAATTAACATCTTTGGGTACCGTGATTTGACGCCTGGTAACCCCGCGATTTGACGGCTTACTTACCGAGATCTGCTTCGGCAGAGTGCCACACCCAGTAATGGGTAAAATGCGTGATGATATATTTATTTTATTTATTTTTTATAAGTTTATTTATATTCTTATTTTCGTAGCTGTAAACGAACCTTAACTTAAAATATAAGCGTACGCTTGACTTAAAACCACCAAACTAATAAAAAACTCATCCTCAGCATCACCAAGTACCGCACAAATTTTCAAAATCCTTCCTTCTGGGTCCACGCTATCAGTCACAGCCCCGTGTTCGCTATCCGATTAGCGGCTCGATTTATGCATCGTCCGCTTTCCGGAGTCCGGAGTCCGGACCCCAACTCCGGTTCAAAACTCCGATCTCCCGATCTCGGAATTACGAACAACGACGCCGCGTCGCCCGCGTCCAAACTGCTCTGATAATTGATACGGTACGGGTCTGGATCTATAACGTCATGTACGGTCAGTTGATATCGGTTTGACTCTGTGAAGGTTTCATCGTTGGTGGATGCTTTGGATTCGGATGATTTGTTGCAGGATAGATGGATTTTAGGTTTTATTATGGAATAATCTGGAGTTTTTTTGGTTTGTTTTTAGTGGATTTATGATAGTTGGATGATAACTTGAACGGATGTTAAAGTTATCTTGTGGCGGAATGGGCTGGATAACGTGGAATGTTTATTGGTGGCATTGGTTTTTGTTTTGTGTTGATCTTTTTTGTAGATATCTCAGAATTTTAATTTTAAATTACGCAGATATCAGTTTTACATAGATACATATTGTGACTTTATGATGTTCAATCAATTACATTGCAAACAGATCTTCATTGAATATAAATTGTAACAATTTTTTATTAAAATATCGTCCAATACTAATAACACCTAGTTTTGGTGATTATTTAAAAAATGGCATTAATTGATTTTCTGACTACAATAATTGTTGTAGATAAGAGATTCTGAACCCGGGATCCATGGACTTCCAAGGGGTACGTGAAATATCTACAAGGAGTACTTTTATACGTGCTACGTAAATAATTATTTTTGTCACCCAGTTCAATCTGACACTATTATTCCAATATTTTTAATAATAAGTCAACGCTATTTCAGGAATGCGTACGATATCGTGGGTACGTAAAATTTTTGGTAAAAAAATAGGATATTTACTACAGTTGCCACGTTAACGTAAATAATTTTTTCTGAAACCGACAAGAAAGTGCTTACTTTTCTGGTCAATTTTAGTATGGAAAGTAGATTTTTACCAAAACAGTCAAGTAAAGTACGTATCCCAGGTTACAACAAAAATAACAGCCTGGGAAAGTACAAAACAGTCTGGTAAATATTTTACCTGACCGTTTTTCTTTTTGTTGTAACCTTGGATACGTAGTCTCCTGTCAATACAATTCAAAAAATTTAAACATTCTGAATTATTTATGATTAATTATTGATAAAATTAAACGGTCTCAGAAAAAATAGTATGCATAATAAGTCAGGAAAGTAATATTTTACTTGAGGTCGAGTATTTTAATCCACGGAGTCAAGTAACAACACTTATTATGTAATATACTATTATAAGTTGATAAATGGCCTTAGGGATCATTAATTATGGTTGGTAAATGATTAAATACTAGATTTATTTCATATAAATATCTATATTTGGACGTTTCGATTCACCATGTGAGTCATCATTCAATTTAAAAAATAAGCTCAACGTAGATATCATTGTAATATGAGTATACTATTGTCAATTTGTTTCACTTTAATTTGAATAAACCTGCGAAATTTTCTAAATAAGTGGGTAAAAAAATATGTTTCAGTTGAAATAAAAATTCTACTTCGAGTTTTGTAATATTGCCAGATTCTGCTACGCGTCGTCCGGCAACCTTTATTACTCGACCCAAAAACTTGTATTTTTAGTCCTAATGAAACAAACAACTATCATCTACGACCAAGCAGAAAATAAACATTTATATCTGTCAGTTGGAAGCAATAAGATTTCGTCGCTCGTCGGGCGGTAAAGTAAGAGTGTATCATCGTATCTATGGATACATAAAAACTGTCTCCCGAATTCCAAACAGGAAAACTATCAAAAATGATTTGAAATTCTTTCTCAAGCGTTTATAAATAGTCATAGAAAATATATTGTGTGCATCTCGCGCAGAAAGCTATTGCTCTCGGCTAAGTCTCGATCAACAATCTCCATACACAAGCGACAATAGACAACTCTAGTCCACAGAGTACATGATCAAAAATTACTATAACCTACAACATGCCTTCAACATATGATCCTATTAAGATGCTCAACATTTCGCGATTCCGCTCACCAACATCAAGAGTAAAATTAATAAAAGAGGAAGATACAAAGTCTTTACAAGTCAATTAATCCGCAGGTATTGATGCATAATGAATGGTAAATGCAGAATAACCACCATCAAAATAGAAAAAAATCATTTTTAAATTTTAAATAACAAATGCACAAATAAATAAAAGCATGAATGTCACCTAAGGCAGCGGTCTCACTGATCGAGTACCGTCAATCGTGTGCTATCGAGCAAATTTCAAACACGTGTATTGTAATGGCGGATGTCACACTGAACCATCGTTTTGCGTCGAGTGCTGTTGTTGATTTTCAAGTTGGTTTGAATTTTACTCGACGCTCGCTGCTGCTCGATGCCAGTTTATGACAGGTTATGTGCATATGTATATTATTATTTATGTCATCTGATGACAGTCATTGTAAAAATGGAATCAACCAAATCAAATGATAAATAGTGGACCTCAAGCGAAATTGATATATTCATTACTGGATCTTTATCATAAATCTAAGCCAGGGAATTCAAATTTAAATATTATTGACAAATGTTGCCGACACATTTCAGAACGCTTACAAAAAAAAGGTTGGTAAGTTAAATTTGTATTTTAGGATTACAATTATTTTATTTAACGAAATTAAATTTAACCTGTAATTGATTTTAGCCAAATTATGTAAAAGTAAATGACAAGTGCTAAGGGGGCACTTACAGAACAAAGAGGCAAGAAAATTATGCAGCATCTGGTTCTGCCGCTAAAAAGACAAAGAAGTGGGCATATTTTGATTCAATGTTATTTCTGGAGAAATATTTGACAGAACGAAATATGTGGTTATTATATTTAAATTGTAAATAAATTCATACTAAATTCTTTAATTTTATATTTGTCAATTTTTTACTTGTCAAAAGAGAAATGTACTTGACACCAAACGATCTATACAGCTCGATCAGTGAGACCGGACCATCGATTTTTAAACGACACGACACGAATCGACACTACACTACACGACACGACACGACTCGTTCAGTGAGACCGCTGCCTAAAGCATCAGCCCGGCCAGCTGAAGGTCCTCGGTTCGAGTCCGGGCGTCTCCCGAATTTTTCTGTCATAAACTTTAAATTTATCAAACTTCAAAGTCATTCATATGACTTAAACTCTTGAAATTTAATTCGTGGTATGATTTCCTTGAAAATCAGACTGTTGCTAGACGAAATCTGTTGTCAATTCCTATGAGTCATAGGAGTCTTGGGATTGATGCTGTGTTAGACACTATGACAGATAAATTCGGTTGACGCCTATCCCGTTCAGGGGAGCCGTGGCTTAGTGGTTAAAGTATCAGTCCAGCAAGCTGAAGGTCCTCGGTTCGAGTCCGGGCGTCTTCTGTCATAAACTTTAAATTTAACCACCAACAAAATAGAAAAAAAATCATTTTCAAAATATTAAATAACAAATGCACAAATAAATAAAAGCATGAGTGTCACCTAAGCCAGCTGAATATTTGCCAGAATCCACATTATAGATAGTCCCACACCTACATTGTCTCGGTACGAGGACACGTCGTTACCGTGGTGGTGGGGGGACAATGAGAACGCAGGACGAAGCAGAAGTAGGAGAAGGAGGGTAATTCCAGTGCCACTAATTGCCGCCACTTTATCTTTTACGGTTCTCCGGGTAATCCCCGGACGCGCCGAGACCGAACTTAAATTCTCGTTTAATTTTTTTTCCCGCCCCTGGAATTAAGATTACACGGCGCGCATACAGGACAAATAAATGCTGCGAGACTCGTGGACTCCAGGACTCGGCCCCTTCTATAAACTTCACAGGAAAGGAAAGAGGATACTGCAGGAGCGTAACGATACATTTTTACTTTCTTAATAATATGTTCTTATTTACACAAAATG
Organism: Pterostichus madidus; assembly: GCA_911728475.2. Taxonomy (NCBI): domain Eukaryota; kingdom Metazoa; phylum Arthropoda; class Insecta; order Coleoptera; family Carabidae; genus Pterostichus; species Pterostichus madidus. The sequence goes on along the minus strand of OU452313.1, from coordinate 14,305,587 downwards.
AAAATTCGCGTAGGTATCAGAATCAGAAAAATACTTTTTATTTTCAATATAACTAGTGCATTACATATTACCGATAATTTTTTAGCTCACAAGTGCTTTTGTTGCTATGGAAATTTCCTAAGAGCAACAAAAGATCGAGTGAACAGCAAGGATAAATTTTCTGGGAATATTCAATGCAAAATAAACCAAAAAATTTACAAAATTCATATTTTGACATATGTTAGATAACTCCGTTGCTAGGTAAAACTGTAAATTTTTTATACAGAAAATTATGACTTTTTAATTTACTCATTTCCATAACAACGTTGTCAACTAATGAAACGCTATTATACTCTGTTTTTTAACCAGGAGGAGTAAATGCACAAGTCAGATTTACACTATAGAAAGTTACCAAAGAAAGTTACTAGATTTTTGTTCGCGCGAAATACAAAAATTTCTTATACATCTACACTGATTAAGTCTCATGGAATTTATTTTAAAATACAAATGATATTATAAACTCTAATTTGTTACTCCGTATATTATTAGTTATTAAAAGAACTGATTTATTTTAATGTGACAGAAATACAAAAAAACAACAAGAAACCTCAAAACTTATGACAGCTCTAATAAATCAAATGTATAATCTATGTACAGTGTAAACTGGACGAAGCACTAGCCAATCAGAAGCGTCAGTTTTAGCGGTTAAAATTTAAATTACTCCTCCTGGTTAAAAAACAGAGCATAGTAGTTTAAAGTCGTGGGGCAATATTCATGTAAATAAACTTGCATTATAAGTAAATATTAATATATCATCACACCTTTTACACATTGCTGGGTGTGGCATTCTGCCACAGCAGATCTAGGTAAGTGCACGTGAAGTGCAGTTACAAGCCGTCAAATCACGACCCCCGAATTTGTTAGTGGATGGAGAATCACATGAGTAATTTTAATGTGGTGAAAATAATTTGTCGGCTATGAGAATCGAACCGAGATTATAAAATCCACAGGCCGACCCGTTATCACTGAGTTACCTGCACTAAAATAAGCGTGGTTAAAATATAATTTTTTATATTGACTACTACATACGAGATTAAAATGCATACAGTGTCGAAGTAATGGTAATTTATAGAATTATCATAAAAAATAAGGGTAGTGATTAATTTATCGATCAGTGACAAATAATGATCCAGTTATAGGATAGAGAAATTGCCACTAATGTCTTTCAATCTGCTCTGTAGGTGTAGCTACATTACAAATATTTGATTTCACCCCTATGATCTATATGTACATACTTCAATTTTCAATCGTTTAAGGTTTTCGGGATATGTACCACAAACATCTAAATTCTTCTCTAAACATTTCCCACTCCAATTTCACTCCACCATCATCCCCTAACCTCCGACACTGGCTTCACTAAACCCACTCTCCGCAAGTGAGATGTTACACCCTGTGCAGTGGCTTCATTACCGGAAGATTCTACATAAATCCATGCTGTGGTGTCACTGGCGTCGATACTGCACAATACAATTAGCCCTCCCGCGTCGTTACACCCTTAATCCCCCAGCACTGAGGCGGTGACCCCTGACCCCGCCCCACCACCAACAGCAAGCAATCTGACGGAACAGATGGAGCTAATTCTTTGATACGAGGGTGATGGGATTGTTGGAGGATTTCTTGATTAAATATTGGGAAGTGGTTGTTGCGTATGAGAGTACAATTACTTCTTAGTTACATAGAAAACGAGGATAATTACAATGAAATAAAAGTCAAATAAATATATTATGGGGTAGGTGGATCATTGGTATCAAGACGGACTATGGATTTGAGGACCCGGATTCGATTCCTATAGCCGACAAACAATTTTCACCACATTAAAATTACCACCTGTAGTAATATCTTTTGGGGCAGTGATTTAACAGCAGATTGCCTCACTCAGTAATGGGTTAAAGTAGCGTTGTAAATGGAAATATTGATTATTTTTTGACGTTTCTCAAAACCAATGAAATGCTTTATTGTATGTCACGTGTCTGCGTTTTAACCAATCCTGTCATTATTATACTGAGAATAAAGCTCTTCTGATTATTCCCGGGAATTATCTCTGTAGATGCTTTTTTGTTTGTGACAAATGATAGGTAGTTGTCAAATAATTATTTAAAACTGTCAACGCGTCAAGTAAAATGTGTAAAAAAAATTGATTTAGTTCCATTTCAGATACAGAAATACACCAACAAATTTTGGAAACAACTTCCAACAGTACATTAATAAGTAATTAATCGATATGAACCCAATACAGTTAAGTCAAAAAATAATCTAATTAAATATAAGTCGATAGTTGGATAAATTAGAAAATAATTCTACAGTATCTTTCTTAAATTTATTGCCATTTGGCAATAGCAACTCAAGCCCGTAGGGCTTTCGTGACTATTGCCTGGTAACAAGTTTTCGAAAGATCTGTCAAATTATTTTCTATTTATTCTCACTCTCTTGTTATATTATTACTGATAATGTTTTATATATTCGGTAGTGTGGGTAGCATTACGAAATTCAAATCCAGAGATCTCGAGTTCGAATTTGTGAAAAAAATTGATTTAATTCCATTTCAGATACAGAAATACACCAACAAATTTTGCAAACAACTTCCAAGAATACATTAATAAGTAATAAATCGATATGGACTTTATGGGCCCAGTTCAAAATCTTTTAAGTTGGATGAATCGACCTCAACAACTAAATCAAAAAATAATCTAATTAAATATAACTCGAGAGTTTGATAAATTAGAAAATAATTCTCCAGTATCTTTCTCAAACTTGTTGTCATTTGGCAATAGTCACTCAAGCCCTACGGTCTTTTATGACTATTGCCTGGCAACAAGTTTTCGTAAGTCTGTAAATTTTTTTTCAATTTATTCTCACTCTCTTGTTATATTATTACCGAGAATATCACCTGGCTCCGCCACTGTATGAATATATTGATTTTTATTATAAACAAAAAATATACTATATTTTATGGAGCAACTAATAAATTACAAGATATATATGTCTAATGTCAATATTAGTTCTAGACACTATTAAGTAAAATTAGTAGATATCATTGACAACAATGCAATATCTGTCATGTCATGATAAACATCTCGCTGATAATCTCAAATTTATCAAATTCTGTTATCAGATCTCATTCATAACTGCAGTGGTGCACTGCGACTACCTGCAGAATAAAATATGACGTCAGTTACTCCATTCATGGTCCGTGATCTCTGATATCTTCTCTGCTCACCCAGAGAGAACCGATGACTTTTTATTTTAAACACTTAAAATTCCACGTTCTTTCAAAGCATCGTCTGTCATATCCCGGTCATATCATTCGATCTTAACACGGGATCTTTTTCATATTAACACCCTCATTCGTTGTCGTAAATAATTCTGTGAATAGCTTCAAGCAAGTAAACAGACAATATAAAGAATTGCAAAGTCGTAAATTTCATCGTTTCGACATGGTGAAAGAATTGCAATTCAGAATTATGTTAAATTAATCGGTGACCACTTTTCAAGTGGAGATAATGTCGATGTTGATAATTGTATGAGGGTATAAGTATTTATCATAATTTATTATAAATGAAAGTCGTTGTTAATTAAAGGAAACGCATGGTGATACGTTTGCTGCAGAAGAGTGTAAACCATCATTCTATGATAAATAGCTGTCATGTGCTGAATAGAGAAACAGGTGTATCAGATTTTTTGCAAATTTAAACTGTAAAGCAAATAATTATTGTATCAAATTGCATATGAGAAAATTAGATCTATTCCTACACCTAGAAAAATTAGGTAGGTATGATGTATCACCCACCAAATATAGAGCTAGGGTGCAAAATGAAGTCTCATTTATTCCAGTGACAGAAATGGATTGTTTAATAGATTATGTCATGTTAGACATGAAAAAAAGAAAATTAGATTTGGGAACGGGTGGCAACTATAGATGGCGCCGATGTGAATGCGCCGATTTTAAGGGTAGTTGTTGACATATTTTTTACAGGTTAATTTTAGTTTAAATTATAGACTTTGGTATAATTAAGTAATAAAAATGATAGACAGAAGTTTTGGCCGATGATGCATGCGCGACAAAACCGGTCAAAGTAAGCAATTTTTATGGTGTCGTGTGACATATTACTATTTGTTCACGACGAATACATGACAAAAAAATTATTGACAGAAATGATTGCTGGTTGCTCATTGGTGACAGAAGCTCTGAAAGTAGACTGGTATAGGGATTAACAACCACTCTTAAAATCGGCGCATTCACATCGGCGCCATCTATAGTTGCCACCCGTTCACAAATCTAATTTTCTTTTTTTTTCATGTTTATCATGACATAATCTATTAAAAAATCCATTTCTGTCACTGGAATAAATGAGACATCATTTTGCACCCTAGCTCTCTAACTAAAATGCCAATAGCAATAAAAAATTATCACCACTACTATAATGTGCAATTCAATGACTGTGAAACAGTGATCCTATTTGTATATTTAGATAATTAAAATTTCAACTAATTTCTAATAAAATCGAATATAACTATATGAGTTTGTGGAGTATGAGTCCAGTGACATTATAGTATGCTTAGTATTAAAAATAGTATTATTGGTTCTATTAGACTTCAGCAAGGCATTTGATACTATAAATCATAAACTATTCTTAAGCAAATTAAGGTACCTTGGTTTTGATTATGCTAGCTTGACACTAATATCAAATTATTTTCATGACAGGTATCAAAGAGTAGTTGTTGATAATAAAAGCTCTGAATTTATAAAAAATAACTAAAGGTATCGCTCAAGGATCAGTCTGTGGTGCACTATTTTTTTCATTGTACATATTTGATTTATACCAGCATGTAAAATATTCTCATATTCACATTTATGCAGACGACACCCAGCTATATCTGCCTTTTAAAGATTCTGAAGCAAAGGTTGCAATTGAAAATATGAATACTGATCTTGAAAATATTGCAAATTTCGCTAAATCTTATTGTTTGGTTTTAAATGAAAACAAATCGACAATAATGTTGTTTGGAAATAAAAATTCTAGAAAACATCTAGTTTAAAATGATATGCGTAACATTACATTAAACAATATTAAATTGCAGACCAAGTCATACTGTAAAAATCTTGAACTAGTGTTGGATACTGAATTGCGCTTCTCAGAATATGTAACATTGTTGGTAAAAAAGGCTTATTTAGCATTGAAGAACTTATATATGAACCGCTTTATACTTTCCCAAAAATACAGAAAACTATTAGCACACTCTCTCGTTCTTTCCGTGTTTAGTTATTGTGATCCTGTATACGGTCTTTCTCTGACTACTCATGACATTAACCGTATACAGAAGGTACAGAATTGTTGTGTACGTTTCATACTAGGACTTCGCAAGTATGACTCGGTGAGCTCTAAGTTACAACACTTAGGATGGTTGAACATGAAAAATCGTCGATTACATCATCTTACATGTTTAATCCATCGTATTATTACGACAAATAGCTGATAAAATATCATTCCGAAATAAACATCGCAATAAAAGATTGAGAAATGAATTATCCTTGCATATTCCCGCACACAAAAGTGCACTATTTAAACATTGCTTTAGTTGCAATTGTCCGCAGATTTACAATCAAGTTAACGATGATCTTAAACTACTAAAGTCTTGTTCATTCTCCACAAATTTTAAGAATATCATAATTACAAAACAATCATTCTTATTTATACATTCATTTTATTTGAGCAGTACCTAACATGTTTTGTTGTATATCTAATTTTTATACGTACTATTGTATATACTAATTTGGTCTACTAAATGCTTGTATGTAAACATTTTTATATAATACCGTTGATTGACTAATAAATAAAATAAACTGTATAATCAAGGATAATACTGTAAAGGGATTTATTATTATTATTGTTATTATTAGTAAAAGTATGAGCGAAACGAGTTCACCTAAAAATTAAATCGATTAAAAATATAAATTAAAAAACAAATACAGTGACAGCCTATTTCCTTAGTGGGTAGTCGAGTCGACCTGTGGATCCTAAGAACCCTGATTTGAGGGCTGATAACCGCACTTCACGGACATAAATATGTTACTTACTGAGAACTGCTTCAGCAGAGTGGGTAATGGGTAAAATATAATGTATAGATCCTACAACTCTTGACGATTAAAAAAATCTTTTATTTGCAAAATGAATTTTTCAATTAGTAAGGTACGTCTTGATCGTCAACCTAATTCCAATTTTATTTTCTCAAAGCTATAATCGTTCAAAAAAAAAATTCCCTACACAAAAGAAAAGAAGTACGACTTAATCTCGTATAACAATGATATAACGCAAATTAGCCTCCATGGACAATTCCATTAAAAAAATAATAACATCCTAATCCTGTCCTGGCAGATTCTCAACGTAACACGCGTGGAGAATTTTCTTCGGGGGCGGTTCTCGATTCGCTGCCGTCTCCAGTCACCTCGGCCGCCGTATGTCCCAGGTGTCGGGGCCAGGCACGTCTGCCCGCCGCCGCCACCGCAAGAGCTAATAGTTCGGGATTGTTTTTTCGGATCGCGCGCTTCGGGGATTTGTCCGCAATTCCCGGTAGGGAAAAACACCTGCGGAAATGACACTCACAAACACAAACAGAGGTTACACTCTTCTTCAGCGTTCCTCAACGTGTGGATTCATTATTTTCTTAAAGACATACTCGTATTACTCAGAATATTTTTAAAGTGTTGTAATAAGACCATAACAGAAAGCATTCAAGGAGCTAATTAGAAGTCTATGTTAAAAAATATATTCCAATAAATAGAGTAATAGAAGGGGCAGTAGAAGAGGAAGATAAAAGAGGCAGAGGGAGGAGAAAGATAGTAGAAAGAAGGTAGAAGTCATGTTGAAATGAAGAGACTGGGTAGGAGTAGAAAAAGTTGGAGACGACATTTAAGATCTGTATCGAGCAGATAACTATTGCTGCTGATTTTGTTCAAATTAGACCAATAATCTATCCTTACAAACATTCCTATACAGGCTCACCTCACCTCATTCACATTCATAATTTGCTTTATTACAGCAGATCTATTACTCTCACTTGAAACATTTTTTCACACGACAAACTGTCAATCATATCTATACTATTTACTTTTCAAAGGACCACTCAATTGTTCACTTTCAACTTTGTTTACATAGGTATAAATAAAATAAATAAATTCACTAACATCTTTGGGAGCCGTGATTTTACGACTGGTAACTGCACTTCACGAGCCTAAATATATCATTTTCCCAGATCTGCTACAGCAGAATACCACACGCTATAAGGATTTTTAAATGAGAATGCGCTCATAGTGGCAAAAATTAGACTTTGCTACTAACCTAATAAATAATTATTTAAAAAAAAGTAATAACATTGAACGTTAATAGAACTAATATTTACAATAAAGAAGGTAATAAAACTATAATCAACTTATATTATACTAAGGGCAAGTTTTTCAATCACTGATTAATGTTAATCATGATTAAATAATAATAGAAACTATGGTTTCCATTATTATTTAATCATGATTAACGCTAATCAAGAGTAAATCGGTGATTGAAAAACTGGCCCTAAAAGAACTAATTTCTACAATTGCCTATATCAAATTATACTTGGAGAAAGTAGAAGAGTAATTACATATGTTAAACACCATTTATAGTTGTGTGTGCCTCAGTCCAAGATTTCAAATAAAAAATAATACAAAATTGCACAGTCCATGTATCTAGTGGTGCGCGAAAGTAAAATCTTTGAGAAGCACTTCTCTAAGTAATACAACCTCACAAGGAAGATGTAAGGATAAAGAAGGAGATTATTAAGATGCATTTAATAATAAGGCGGGAGATATATGTACTCTGTGGAAGAGTAGGGAGCCAGCGCATCTATTTGTCCTCTTGCGTGACGCGGATTTCTGTACGAAATTAATGGTTTAAATCCGATGGATTTTTGTTGAGGCTAATCCAATGTGGGTCCGTGATAAATTCGTTGGTACGCAGACGCAAACGTTAAATTGTAAATTACGGAGTTTTTTTGGCAAATAACTTATTTTCTTGTCGGTTCATTTAATTTAATGAATTGTATGGAGTTTTAATCTTACCATAAAATTACTTTTTCTATTTCTGGCGAAGTTTTACTCGTAAAATATCATAATTACGTACAAGTAGTTTTCATTCTTTCTGCATTTACATTTTTAGTATTTTGTTATTTAGATAATACTATATTTTAATAACCGTAAAACTACTTAATTTTACTACATTTGTCTTGTCCATTTTGCCAATTTGAAACTCGTAAATTTTTATAACTAATATTGGTTTCGTTTAGAACAACTACTTTACTGCAATATGTATGCATTCTCAATATATTCATGTTAATTATGCTGTTATAATTATGTCGTAATTGTGTAAGACAGAATGGCACTTATTTGCGAACTATTAGTTTCCTGTTAAGTTCTAATTATATGAACCCTTATAACATTAATTTAACGATCTTTAAAAACGTGCCAATTTGAAAATATAAATAAATAACATTTTAATTACATGCAATTTGAACTTCAACAAGACATATTTCATTGCTTCATATAGATACATTCAGTAGCGTTTTAATTGGTAATAAAGCAACTCCTTGCATTTAATTGTAAAAAATAATGTAGCAATAACTTTTGTGACGTTGTAAAACCAATTTCTTTCTGTAAATAATTCCTGTGAATTTCACTAGTGAAGGAAGTATTCTGTTAAGGTGTAAAACACATATGTGGGTTATAATTACTTTATTATCGTAAGTGCCTGTAGGTAGAGATACTATTAGAAGCATGTGGAGACATTGATATAATTGATGCCCGCATTACATTTCGTTTAATAATTCGAGAACAATTACGCCGGTAAATAACGGCAATCATGTAATCTACCTATTTAATTTTGTAGATGACAAGTACATTAACTTTTACGGTAGTACTATACGTAATTTGTCCTACATTCTCTACAGGAAATTATTATTTTTCGATTAACCTGTGTATTTCATATTTATCAGCTGGATGGGTTTCATAGAAAGTAATATTGGATACTTTCAAAAAGAAACAAATATGTAAAAGTTCGCGTAAGTCCTGACTAGGGTTCGGGGTTCGGATCTTTGCTATAGATGCATATTTTCACAGCAAATTTTAATGCGATGAGAATCAGATATCGATTATTGAAATCGAACTCGAGTTCGTTGTCATTTTTTTCATGTACGAGTATTTATGAAATTGTTTTTTTGATTGATCAAGTAAGTTATATTTACTCTTCTGGAGGAAAGTAATTCTCCCTGTTTTGTGTTATTAGACGTATTCCATTTGCCATTTGAATAAGATCAAACTTACATTTACTGAACCAGATCACTTATTTATTTCTCTGGATTACTTTCCAGACTTTATTTCTAGTACTAGAATTACTGTTTATAATTTACTTTAAAGTAATTCACCCCAATAAATGCATTAGTTTGCTTAGTTTAGTTCATTAGTCATGTTATCTAATTTATCTGAACTGATTTATGTGAGCCAAGTGGCAAATGGAATACAGCTTATGTCTTTTAATATTTTACCGGTATAAATTAATTCACAAAAATAATAAATGTATTAAATGATATAGTTTTTATTTGACTGTAGATGAAAGTGAAAGTGATAAAAGATTATTTAATTCAATTTTTAAAATCATTATTAATAATTTATTTATAAATATTGTTCTATAATTATATTTTATTTTGTCCTGAAAAAGACTAGAAGTGGCAGTCGAAACGTTGACAAAATTAAAAAATTAAAAAATTAAAAAATTGACTGAATTCCGAATAATCTTTTATCACTTTCAATAAATGTAATATCATTTGTCAATAATTGCAGCTTAGAAACGCAAAGCTATTTTGATCAAGATGTTAATAAAATGATTTCATGACGTCAATCTGTCAGTTTTAGTTAATGTTTATAACAGCGTCGGTAGTGAACAAATAATGTACTTTTACATGGGAGCTGAAGATTTATAAATCTTCTACTCGTACTTCCCTTGTAAAACAATGTATTATTTTTCACTACTCTGTCAGATAATAAAATCTTTTTTTTTCAATTGAGAGAAGAAAGTGATACTTTTTATCCCTAGGGATGAAAGTAAGCCTAAGTAAAGCTGGCAACTGGAAAACAACGGTGAGATTTGACATTAGTGATCAAGAGAATAATAAATCTCTTCTAAATTTCTAATTTATTTCTAAAAGTTATATTTTCCGATAGGGTAATTCTTTCCTCAAGTGCTTTATTCGTAAATGTACCTCGTTTACGGCGCGGAAAATGAAACGGCATCTTCAAGAAGAAGTGTCTAACTTTATTCCATTGATATACAAATAACTATTGATAAATTCACGAATATTGTGAATAAGACTAAAACGAATTTAACATTAAACTTTAATCTTCATCAAATAAAATAATCATGATTCAAATTTATTGTTCTTTGTACATATATTACAGATACTGGCCAAAATATACGAGTAGTGTAGATATGTAAGAACTGGTTGATTTAAAAATAGCTATTTACATAACTAGTGCGCTAAGACATACTTTGCACATGAGCGCAATTTTAAAGTACTCACTTCGCTCGTGCTTTAATTTGTGCGAATGGTGCAAGCCATGAATTGACATTTGTTATTTGAAAACAAATTGTTTATTTTTTCTCGTAAAGTTTGTTAAAATATGCTTGTTTGATGACATTATAAGCTAATATCTCTACTTCTTTTATAAATTCATTAAAATGTCTGTATATATCATAAGTACAATTGCCGTTCTAATAGTTAAAATTTAGAATAATAAAAAATGGGTTTTTTTTTCAATTACTTTGCACACTAGTGCGCAAAATCAAACTTTGCATCTGTTTCCAAGATAATGTAAACCTTATTTTAAATGATGCGAGTATATTATGAATGCAATAGTCAATAAAATAGTTTCCATTTTTATTCATTGTAGTATATAATTTAAATTTGGACTAAAAATGTTTATTTAAATTAATATTATCGATAAATAAAATAAGTAGTTATGGGATCATTATAATTGCTGGAAAGTCAGCTGAAGCACGTTTTATTATACATATACTGCATAATAAGAAATTATTTAAAACCAAATAGAAATACCGTGAGACAAGAAAATAACCAATTCTTTCGTTTCATTTTCCAATTTCTGACAGTCAGGCAATAAAAGTAGAGAAAAAAATTAGAATAACATCCAATTTGAACAACATGCATACCACAACTTAGTTGATAAGAACATTTTATTGGAGTTCAGAGGTCCCAGATTCAAATCCTGGTGGTATCCTAATTTTCTTGTCTATTTTTCTAGTTCACTCAATTGTCAAGTATTAACTAAAAAAACAATTTTCATAATTTCAAAAGCTACCCCTGTGGCTCCTCCACCACTAACATATTTGGGGGCCGTGATTTGACGACTGGTAACCGCACTTCACGCGCAAAATATATCACTTACCGAGATCTGCTTCGGCAGAATGCCACACCCAGTAATGGGTAGTAGGCGTGATGATATATTTATTTATTTTTATTTTGACGAATTTTCGAATTATTCGAATTTTGAAATGGATCCATACGTGAACACGGCATGTTGATATGAATTATTTTCAGAATAAACTCATTTGCAGAGTTTTGTCTTAATTCGTAAGTAATTATTATTATTGGCCAAATTAATTCAATTTAGACTTAAAATTTCACTACACTGTCAAAAACGTTTTAATTAAGACGTTTTTGTATCCTTTTATTGTCATTTTAGAACGTTTTAGTAAAAGTCCATAGCATTTAGATGGGCGGTAAGAGAATTAAGACGCTTAAACTTGCAGAGTTTTTGCAGGATACTTCGCCGAGTTTATTATTTAATTCGTGGCCGACTTTTCGTGAATTATGTGTGAGCGTGTTTGGAGATGACAGATGGCGTTAATTCAGTGGCAAAAAATTAGAGAATTCGAAGATACGAAAAATTTGAAAATTCGTAAATTTGAAGGTTAAAAAAATTCGAAAATTCGTAAATTTGAAAATTCGAAGTTTTTCTGACGAAGTTCAAAATATTCGAATGTTCGAACGTTCAGAAATTCAAACTTCGGTGGAAATCAACGACCCTAATACTCATATCAACTAAAAAAAAATGCGACGAGAAAAATGATTGTTGTCGTTTTGTAAATAGTATATATTGTTTCCTTACTCATAGTTAGTAGCAAATAAAACAATAGTTTAGATTATCCCATCAAATCCTGCTATAAAAGCATCAAGCGATTGTCTGGTTAACCACAGCAGCTTCCTGATTTCCCATCAAGCTCAATACAATCAACAATCATAAGTTCCTAATCAATAGCGAGGCAAATGTACGCCTTCACACCACCCACGGTCGCCAGTGGCCGACACATGGAGCACATTGCGGCGACGTAAGCGACGTAATTACTTGCGCTGCTGGGCGGCACCGTGGCGAAGGTTTCTACGAAGCGTCGTAACCGCGCTTCCGCGGTTCTGTGGTGGTCCTAGCCCCTCTGCGTGGAGCTGTGGAGTAATTCGCAGCGGTCACGAGCGAAACATTGCGAGTGCTGAATAGTTGGAAATGATGTGAGAGATTTATGTCGGAGGTCTACAACTAATCATACGCGCATTTATATACCCAACTATTATTTCTAATAAATTCTGTTTCGCTCCTAGTCCTGACGAACCATAATACGAGTATGCAGTTATTGGGTTTTTCACAAAAAGCAATCATGCAATAAGAAAATTCACCACTGTGTTTTCTCAGTAATAATATAACAAGAGAGTGAGAATAAATTGAAAATAATTTCACAGATCTTTCGAAAACTTGTTGCCAGGCAATAGCCACGAAAGTCCGTAGGGCTTGAGTGGCTATTGCCAATTGGCAACAAGTTTGAGAAAGATACTGGAGAATTATTTTCTAATTTATCTAACTCTCGCGTTATATTTAATTAGATTATTTTTTGACTTAGCTGTTGAGATCGATTCATTCAACTTAAAAGACTTTGAACTAAGTCCATATCGATTGATTACTTATTAATGTATTCTTGAAAGTTGTTTCCAAAATTTGTTGGTGTATTTCTGTGTCTGAAATACAACTAAATCGATTTTTTTCACATATTTTACTTGACGCGTTGACAGTTTTAAATAATTATTTGACCACTACCTATCATTTGTCACAAACAAAAAAGCACCTACAGAGATTATTCCCTGGAATAATCACAAGAGCTTTATTCTCAGTATAATAATGACAGGATTGGTTAAAACGCAGACACGTGACATACAATGAAGCATTTTATTGGTTTTGAGAAACGTTAAAAAATAATCATAATAATAATCAAAACTGTCCCGACTGGCTCAAGAAAACTGTTCAATACTCGAATAAATATATGATTATATCATCACGCCTTTTATCCATTACTGGGTGTGGCACTCTACCGTAGCAGATCTCTGTAAGTGATATACTTTGCACGTGAAATGCAGTTACCAGCCTTTAAATCACAGCCCCCATAATTGTTAATGGATGTAGGTCGAATAACATAATTGCTATGGATACATATCACATTAGGCGCATTCCATTTGCCATTTGGATTACATCTAACTTACATTTTCTAAACCAGATCACTTAATTATTTCGCTGTATTAGTGTATTACTTCGCTGACTTTATTTCCAGTACCAGAATTACTTATTTTAATTTACTTTGAAGTGCATCAGCTTAATTTAGTTCATTTAGTCATGTGGACTAATTTATCTGAACAGATTTAAGTGAACCAAGTGGCAAATGGAATACAGCTATTGTAAACATATTTTCATATCTCACGGAAACCATAGCAAAACAATGACATATTGAAAGATCTGTGAAATATAAATTTTTATCTTGCAGTTCTGTTGCAATGAAAACATTTTTTTTCTTTTAGGGGGTTGACGCGGGGACTTAAAATAGATACTTTAAACTTTTTCGCCCTCGAAAATTCGTCCAAATTAGCTAATTTATGACGGTTTGAAAATTAGGAAAATTTCACGAATTTCAAGTGTTTTCTTTTTGTTACCGGTTTATCGGTTCATTAGCAACTAACGGTTCAATAAATTTCAGATACTTTTGCTAGATAAACAATTATTTTATTCAAGAGCTCTTTATTTTTTCTTTTAAAAGTGAATAATTTTTTTGCTATAATTCCTGATTCACTGTGTTCTCATTTTCAAGTTCTGGTTCTCAAAGTTGGCACTCCTAACCAGACTGTACTTCTTAATGAAATGTAAAATGACATAAATTTATGTAAAATAGAGGTTGTTTTATACGTGCTAATTACATAAGTTAACCAGTAGCAGCAAAAATAACAGCGGTGAAACATCAAACATCTGACTGGGCGGCTTGAAGCTTCACTGATGGTTTTTGGGGTGAGTTTTTTGTATTGTCGGCGACTTTGTGTCGCACCTCGTATTATTATCTCATTTCAAGTCATTTCATAGCAATTATTCTTTAATGACCTTCGGCAAGAAGACACATTTTGATTCAGAAGAAAGGAAAAAATTGTTGAACATTTCTTATATATGTAATTTTAATGTAATTCTCACTTTTACTGAGCGTGTTAAGATTTACTGGAAGTACTTATAACAAAATTTACCTCATTATCACATGAACAGGCATCAAGGTAGGTGTTGATCCGACAATTTTTCAGAACAAAAAAATTATCTTTATAATAATGTGTCAGACTCTACCAAAAAAATGCTCTTTGATTGTTGCTATCGCAGTACCTACCTACATCATTTAGGAATCCTGTGGTACTTATTTTCAAATTATCTTGAATATTTAGCATCATACATTTTCCACAGTCAAATGTTTCTAAATTATTTTAGTAAAAAATGTTATAAATAAGAGTACTAGATAATTTAGTCTCTTTGAACTTTTGTTTGAAGTATTTGTTTCTAAAATAATTTAGAAGCAACGGAATAGTTATTTTTATAACAAGTGCCGAAAAAGGCTCATTACATGCAAGTGCAGAATTCTGCACGAGCACTTAACCTTTTTCGGCACGTGTTATAAACAACATTTTTCCTACAACTGTGCGATTTAGTAAATCACTAAAATATTATCAAAATTTATAAAATTTTAATGATAATACACGAGAACGATGTTTTACGGCGTTGCTATGGTTTGTTTGTTGATTGCTTGCACGTTGTTCTACATTATGTAAAATATTTTACTAACGTCAAGATAATTTCTTCAAAATAGTCTAGATTGGAATAGTACAGTGAGTGATTCTTCTTTATCATAAACACCTCCAAAGATAATTGAAGCTCCGGATCATGCTATGGTGCATTTATTTTCGACAATGACAATCAACCTGCTGCTGGTACTTCTAAAGCCTCCGAAATTGTTGTCAATAATATTACTGTTAATAATTTGAACAGGTACGGAAGAAATCAATGTTTCTTTAGACAATACAAAATTTTCCACTTTACATTATGTCAATATAATATAAGCAACTGTAACAACTATGTTAATAATATACACACACAATAAATATTATGTATTTCACTTACTTAAAAGCATTTATCGATATATTTTACTTTGTTCGGTTCTTTTTATTAGTTGTGTACAGATTAGATATACTGCAATTTAAGGTTATGTTTATAAACGTCAAAATATACTACTGCATATTTACTAGCGCTGGCTCACTGCATCTTCTTCTTCCATAAGCGTCTGTGGCCAAAATATAAATTACGCGCTTGGCGCTAAATTTAAATCGCTCTCAAAAAAAACTTTTTTTACAGTTGCGTAATGAAGCACTTTTCGCACTAGTGTTTCTTTGCTTTGGGAAACGCACTTGGTCTGAATTCATCTACTTTCCATACGTAACCAAGGCAATTATAGTTACGTAATAACAAAGAAATCGCACAGTTGTAAGAAAAATATTATTCAAATAAAAATTAATAAACACACTCCCTAGCAAAAAAAAACGGATCACTTATAATTTAATTTTTTTTATTTATTTATTTGATTGTATTATACCCATGTATTGGAAAAACAACAATGTAAGCAGTCTTAATTTGTTTAAAAGCATTTAATTATAAATTATTACCAAAATTAGAAAGCATTACTAATTTACAAAAAAATATTTAGGGAACAAATTTTAGTTACTTAATATATTAAGTTATCAATAACGGGTATTTCCTCCTTTTTTCTCCCTTATTACAATTCCCATTCATCTGTGCATATTTTGAAGAATTTTACATATAATAATAATTTATAATTAAATGCTTTCAAGTTGTTTAAATTGTTGTCAAGTACTGCTAGTTACCTCGTTTTTCCAACACATTGGTATAATACAATCAAATAGTTAAATAAAATTCTTAAATTATAACTGATCCGGGTAATTTAGCTGTTAACTAAAAGAATTATGATTGAGAAGATTGTGCAGGGCGGCACCCCATTTCTTTTTTATCTTCTTGATTCGTTTTCTGATCTTACATACAGTGTTTAACTGCAAATGTGTGGAATTCTCTTTCAAAAACAAGCATAGAGGGACAGTCCCTTCCTTTCTTATCTATTAGATTCGTTTTCAGTTCTTACATAAAATGTTAAACTACAATTGTGTGGAATTTTCTTTCAAATACAAGCGCAGGCCGTCGCTCTCTTCTTTTCTAATCTTAATTCATTTGTAACGTATGTCGAAGAAAGATTAATAAAAAGTATATCTGATTTGTTGTGTGATGAATGATTTCGAGTTTGATGAGTAAATAAGCTTATATAAAAGGGAACTTTGAATGTGATTCAAGTGAAGGTGGTGTGTTAGGATGAAAATGTTTGTCGACGACTGATTATTTGACAACTCTGATGATTAAATGTTATATGAATGATTCTTGGGTTCGTGCTACCCCATTTGATGGGATATAGTATTATGTCATGAATGTATGTATATATGTGATAAAATTATAAGTTATTGATTAATCCCTAGAGAGATTTTCGGACAGATTTCTTTTGTAGTAATTCTGTCAATTGAATTATTCTTTTATAATCAAACTTTGAAGATGACATTTAAAATCAATGTCAAACAATGTTATCTAGCAAACTCATGATTAAGTGATGATTGCCCATGGAAAATTGTAAATTTGATTGATTGCACACGTAAAAATTAATACAATTTTTGGGTATTATTCAATTAAGAGTAATACAGCGAAAATGTTTTTATACTAATTATTATTATTATTATTAACTGCAATTGTGTGGAATTCACTTTCAAAAACAAGCGTAGAGCGACACTCCCTTCCATTCTTATCTTTTAATTCGTTTTCAGTTCTTACGTAGAGTGTTTAACTGCAATTGTGTGGAATTCACTTCCAAAAACAAGCACAGGGCGACACTCCCTTCCTTTCTTATCTTTTTGTTTCATTTTCAGTTACTGCATTGTGTGGACTTTTCTTTCATATACGATTGCAGGCTATCACTTTCATCTTTTCTAATATTTGTAGATTCGTTATTAGATTCGTTATTAGACTCATTGTTAGGAGTAAGCGCGGGTAATTTGAGATGTTTTATGCATGTGTTATGTACATTGAAGAAAGAAGATGACTGATAAGTGAATAGGAGTGATTGGTTGGATGTGATTGAGGGTTTGTTATATAAGAATGATTTCGCGTGTGATAAATAAATGAGTTTATATGGAGGGATCTATGAATGTGGTTGAAGTGAGGGTGGTGTGTTTGGATGATAATGTTTGATGGGGGCTGATTATTTGATGAATGTTATGAGTGAATGTTTTATGAGTGATTTTAGGGTTCGTGCTACCCCATTTGATGGGACATAGCGTGAAGATATGTATGTATGTACGTATGTACTAATTATTATAAAATTTAGAATGAACTTGTATTTAAAGTTGGCAACGTTAATACCAATCACTTAAGCTCATCTACTTGAGAGTCAACGAGCTGACAAAGTTACCACACCCACAAATAAGCATAACTGCGTGATGATATTAATATAAAAAATAACTTTATAGTTGGTACAATGCAATAAATCATCAAATTAATCCTCACAGCTCTCTAGCCACCTACACCGCTAAGTCTATAATATAAACAAAACACCTGGAATTTGTTTAGAATAATTCCATAAACATTCCCATAATGGCGTAAACCTACTACACGCCCTCTCCTCGGGAGGGCAACTGCAACTAGCTCCGGACACTTATTCACTCGCTTACAAATGCATATATAATATCGAAATCCTGTGCCTAGTGCTTAGCGTGACATCTCAGAGGAGCCCAACTGTCAAGAACTCGTTATAAACTTTCTTAAAATGTCTTCGACATCAAAACCCGTGCTTGATTTTCATAACAAAGCACGAAATATTTTCGAATATTAATTATGCCGATGTAAAAAACTCGTCTTTACGACAGAGCCATGAAACTGGGAACAACACACTCCGATTCATACCCAGCCGTTTCGTATGCTATGTATTTATTTTTTGTTAATTACAAAACATTGGTGAAGTTACCAAATCAAATATTTTATTTATCATCATCTATCACAGTACCGTCCATTTGTATCAGAGCTGGGCAAGCTACTTAAAAAAAGTAGCAAAGCTACAGCTACAGCTATTCTTTAAAAAAGTAGCTGAGCTACAGCTATAAGCTACATTTTGTAAAATATAGCTAAGCTAAAAGCTTTCACTAAAGTAGCTGTTAAATTTTAAAGCTACTTTTTTTAATTATTGTGAATGATTAAATTTGTCATTGTCATATGATCAGTTGATCAGTCTTTTGTTATAATGACTGTTAATAAATATTAAAAATCGCAAATGGACAAATGTACTGTTAATTTGTCATGCTATAATTCTTATTTATATCGGAATAAATTAACAGTCACATTAACAGCATATTTAATAGAAAAGTAGGATAGGTTAAGAACAAGTGAAAAATAAAATATGTTAATAGATTTTACACTATATAATAACTTGTTATCCTACAATTATAGAAAACAATAAAGAAGGTACAATTAAAATATAAAACAAAAATGAATAGGTATTTCTTAATGAAAGGTGGTAGTTTTAAGCTACAAAAAGTAGCTTTGGCTACAAAAAGTAGCTTCAGTTGTTATAACAATATTTTTAAGCTAATAGGAAAAAGAACATAGCTCGCTACATGCTACAGCTATATTTTTTCACATTTAGCTAAGCTACAGCTAAGGTAAACGTAGCTAAGCTAGTAGCTAAGCTACAAAAGTAGCTAGCTACTGCCCAGCTCTGATTTTTATTTGGTTAATTTCTTTATTTATTTATGCTACTCTAGACGACAGAAACGTAATTCCAATTACAGTATAGGGTTCGAAATCACCGAGCCGTAGTGTGATAGTTCATATATTTTTAGCTTGAGTGGGATTCGAACTCAGGATCTTTAGATTCGAATCTCAACATACTGCCGTTTATCATAAATATTTAACAAATATATCATTAAGTATTTTGCCCAACACTAAGGATACCCGTACTATTTTTGTCATTGCAGATCTAGGCAATTTTTATCATGAAATGTATTTTTCAAATACCATAAATGTTAATATGATCAAATTGAAATTATATACCGTAATGCCCAATCTATAATGTTACACTTCTGTAATTAACATATCTTTGTAGAAAACAAATTTTGCCGTGAAGCATGGTTACCAAGCATCAAATGATGATATCCACAAATGATATTCTTAGCACATAACAGTGAATTTAGATTGCAACCAAAACCATAAGAATCACTAATCATCGCTTGAACTTCCTCGACTATATTTTTTATTTAAGGTAGTTCTAGCGTGCAATTTTTTTTTACAAATTCAATGAAACTCGGCGCACGTAAATATGGAATAGTCATACGCATCCTTTTAAAATATGAAACACATTCATCGTCTGTGAACAAATATATTCGCTTGTCAAGTTGAGTTCTTATACACGGGACTTACAGAGATCATCATTCAGAATCGCACATATTTGGTTGGTGTACCCCTAAAAATTTACAGTTTCATTTGAAAAACTAGTATGATGTTCTATGGGATGGCTAGCTCAGTGGTATGAAGTCGGCCTGTGGATCCTGAGGTCCCTGGTTCAATTCCCACAGGCGACAAATTTTCATAATTTGATAAAGCTATCCCTGTGGCTCCTCCACCACTAACATGTTTGGGGGCCGTGATTTGACGACTGGTAACCGCACTTCACGCGCAAAATATATCACTTACCGAGATCTGCTTCAGCAGAGTGCCACACCCAGTAATGGATAGAAGGCGTGATGATATATTTATTTATTCATTTTATGTTCTACAACTATCCACGTATATTGTATCAAAAGGAGAAAGTTTTTTTGGTTAAGTAATGGATATATAGTCATGTAAAGTCTTCTTTAAAACGAAAAATTATGGATCCCAATTTATAATGGCAATACCACACCACAAACTGTTAAAAATTTATGATATTCAAATCACAATAGGTATAAAACACTTATTTTATTCTATCTTCTTCATTCCCCGCGCGTCATTTTCAGCAATCGACGACCGATGTCGCCACCGTCACACTAATATCTTAAAACATACGTATATAGGTAGTTGTAGCTTTATACTAGCACTGTCATTTTTTAAGCGTTGATTTCAAACTACATTACCTCTATATTTCCCGTTTCACTAATATCAATTGCTCTGAAATAGTTAAAATGACACAATAATACATTTATTTAATTCTAAAAAACTATTCCGAAACATCACATCTCGAATCCTCCCATCACCAAACAAATCCGCTTCCTTCAAACCACAATCCTTCCAAGCGGCACATCATCAACACACTCAACCGCTATCTTATTCTCCATATCCGAACACCGTCCTCTGTCCCTTCTTTCCCCTCTGCAGCCATCACGTATGAATATTTCATATGCGGAGTCCACACCTATTGTGCGTTGTGACAGTGAAGAGGGTCCACATCGAATCCGATTCCCGTACTTAACTCGGCATGTAAACGTCACTCATGTCACACGCGGTTCGCGCCACCAAACAGGCCCGTACGCGCTTAATTTGTTTATTGTTAGTGACGGACCCCTGCCCTGCCTGGATTTGGATATGGGTAAATTAAATAAAACACGGGGGGGAAATGGAAAATGGGTAACTGGAACTGAGAGCATGGATCTAATTGTGTAAAGTGGTGCGTGTATGACTTTTTTAGTTAAATTGATATGTGATACTTTTTAAATTATATTGTTTGTAATTTTAATCAGTTTTTTAGCTACTAATCTTAATCATATTCCAAGCAAAGTGAAAGGATCTCAAGAATTATTGTAGATCTTATAGTTATAGAAATCATAATGTTTTATTAAATAATAGTATATTGTGCAACAAGTATGGAATGGTACTCTTTTCTAATGAGTAGGAAAATATGTAGCATGAACTTAATTCTAATTACAGAACAGAAGACCTACAGCTCAATGTGGAATCTAATTTCATTCATAATGGACAAAGTTTGATTTTTAATAAGTTCCTAAACCTATTTTTAAAGTTTAGAAACTACATGATATACTATAGCTCAGTTTTTCAATCACCGATTAATGTTAATCATGATTAAATAATAATGGAAACTATAGTTACCATTATTATTTAATCATGGTTAACATTAATCGAGAGTAAACCGGCGATTGAAAAATTGGTCTTCAGACGATCAGTGCAAACGCAGGTTTAAAGTTATTACAAAAGATTTAATAGGTAGTCTTTATTCTATTGACTCATATTCTGTAAAATATTATCAACATTTAAAAATATAAATTAATTTATTATAAATCAAAGTTTCGTGACTAAAAATGTAAAACGGTGGTCATTAAGACTACCCATCGGCATTAGAAAAATATGTTTTGAAATAGTTACAAAATCACCTGCTACCTTATTTTGGGGCTCATGATAATTAAAATAAAAAAAACTAATGTTTTATAATCTATAAACATATCATTCAATTTTTGCTTGCTGTTAAAAAACGCAACTAAATAATCCTCACTATTCTGTAATCACTATCTTTAATCGATTGATATGTAATAACAACTTTTTATATTTTGTGATTACTTTATAGATTTTCACCATTTTGGTATTATGTGACAAAAATAATATACACAGATTTTCATTTTAGCTATTTTTATGCATTTTGCTAACTTATTTACGTAGCTGTTGTATAAAAAAGAATATATTGAGAATTCATTGACAGCTTCATGGAAAATGTACATTAAAATTGAACTAAAAAAATTACATAAAATGTACATTAAAATTGATTGTGTCCGACGGGCTTAAGGGTAGTTCTAGTGTGATGGTGGCGCCATCGGTTGTCGAGTGGCGAAACTGACGCTTAAAAAAATATAAAAATTGAATAAAATAAGTGTTTTATACCCATTATGAGTTGAATATCATGAATTGTTAACAGGTTGTTGGTCTAGTGAATTTTCAAATACCATACCACCGTGTGGTGTTGCCATTATAAATTGGGATTCTTAATTTTTCGTTAAAAACAAGGCTTTGCATGGCTATATATCTCCTTCTAATACAATATGCATGGATAGTTCATATTAGTTTTTAAAACGAAACTGCAAATTTTTAAAGGTACACGAACCAAATATGTGCGATTCTGAATGACAATCGCCATAAACCCTGTGTATAAGAACTCAACTTTACATGTGAATATATTTGTTCACTGACGACGAATGTGTTCATATTTTAACAGGATAAGTATGACTATCCTATGTTTACGTGGGCCAAATTTCATTCTGATCTACAAAAAAAAATTCACGCTTGAACTACCTTAATTACCTATAATCTCTCAGAAAAAATTCTTAAATTTTATTAAATTTACCTATTGTTCAGCCGATATAAAAATTGTATTTCCTACTAGTTACTTTTTCTTTTGAAGCTTATTTTCTCTTACCAAAAAATATATTAAAATAATCTTTTAGAATTATAATGAATAGTAAGAATTGTTATTAAGTTATCGATCAGTAACAAACAAATATTAAGTTACAGAAAAGACAAATAATTTAGAAATTTGTCATTTACAAATAATTTTAAATATCAATATGCCACAGTTGTGACGCAAAAATGTTAGTGCACTACTACAATAAAAGTATGTTTTTGATTTATTTTGCAAAATTTTCGAGAATGTTGCTCTCCTCAGAAAAGAGAGTTAAACAGTTGCCCAAAAGACAATAGATGTTAGGATGTCGATAGGTAAAAATGTTTGAGAATCACTAATATGTAGTATTTGGTGTATAAGCCGAAAATATATTAGGAGCGAACACCACAAATCACAATAAAACGTATTCCCATCTCATTGAAAATCCCCGCGTAAACAATCCGAAACTAGACAAACATGGCATCCAAAGCCTTGGCGTTAATTCGATCATTCAGCCAACTCCAGCGGCGTAACCACCACTGGGGTTCGAGGGGGCTAATCAATTATTTACACAGGCCCGGGTCAAGGGTCAAACCTTCGGCGGGGCAGCATTCAGCATTCACCATTCACACCGCAACGACGTTAAATATGCAGTGACAGTTAGCCAGCCCTGCGTGTTTGCTTTGCATGCGTGTGTTGGACGTTTTATTCTATTATTCGGGGACCACCCCGAGCGCAACCACGAAGATTCGACCACAATGTGGTAATAATAAGAAACAGTTGAATTTTGATGAATGAGAGTAGCACACTTGATTTAAAGCATACTATAAATCAACACTGAACGACTAAATTCTTTCGAATATTAATCAGCTACTTCAACTGTGTAATGTGTCTTCAAGGAAATGATATTAGAATTAGACAACGGTTGTTTGATTATTATTATTTTGTAATTTGTCTTGTCGAGTAACTACTATACAAAACGAGTTTTTTATTAGTATTCATATATTGTCTAATTATGTATTAATAACAGACAATTTATTGAAACTCAAATTAATTCAGGTGAAATAAATTTTGGCAATTATTTTTAAGTGATTTAATCTTCTCTCATATATAATACATCATTTTAAGTGTTTAATTAAGATACAAACCGATTACGAGTATATTAACTTTCAACTGCAATTATTCAAATTTTAATAATTGCACTACTTTCACAAAACGTTATATAAAGTTGAAGTGCACGATAATCGCGAGAAAATCTACTTATTTCCTCAAGATATATAATTACTGTTCACATTCACACTTTGATTTTTTATTATTGTGAAACTATTAATGTTAACAGATTCTATGAAAATTATTAAATAAAAATGTGTCTAGAACTACTTACATTAAATAATAAAGGAATTACATTAAATAAATAATGCAACTTATTAAAATAAAATAAATAAATATATCATCACGCCTTCCACCCATTACTGGGTGTGGCACTCTGCCGAAGCAGATCTCGGTAAGTGATATATTTTGCGCGTGAAGTGCGGTTACCAGTCGTCAAATCACGGCCTCCAAAGATGTTAGTGGTGGAGGAGCCACAGGGGTAGTTTTTGAAATTATGAAAATTGTTTGTCGCCTGTGGGAATCGAACCAGGGTTCTTAGGATCCACAGACCGACTTCATACCACTGAGCTAGCCACCCCATTATCTTATTAACGTTGAATTTTGCGTTTGAATTAAAAGATTTAAGTACACCTCAATTCTCAAAAGTTTTAGCTAATCTTGAATTTTGTATTAATCAAATTAAGCTAAACCATATTCTAAAAATGTATAAATATACTTTATAATACAATCTTATTACCTTTAACAGCCCAATTGAGTCCTATACAATTTCTTTTCTATTTTTTTTTTTATGTAACTATTTGTTAAACTAAGATGATCAGTGAAAATACGGGTTGAAAATTCTTTATATTACAAGATATATGATTTTTTAAAGTTTATAATGGGGTAATGGCTCAGTGGTATCCGAATCGGCCTGTGAATCCTAAGAACCCTGGTTTGATCCCCACAGCCGACAAAACATTTTTACCAATTTAAAATTACCCTGTGGCTCCTCCACCACTAACATCCTTGGGGGCCGTGACTTGACGGCTGGTTACCGCACTTCACGCGCATAAATATATCACTTACCGAGATCAGCTTCGGCAGAGTGCCACACCCAGTAATGGGTAAAAGGCGTGATGATATATATTTTTATTTTTTTGTATTGGAGTTGTGACGTCCCAAGTTCGGGTCAGTAGTACTTAACTTGTTTCGTTCAAAGAGTGCAAATAATATACGATTGAATTCTTGAAAAATAATCTTACATGTTGAAAATCATATTTTATAGAAGTTGCAAGTCCAGGAACATGAGATTAAATTATTGTAATAAATATATAACATATTGAACACGTACATACCAGCAAACGGTGAACAATTTGAAAAACCAGTGCTGAGGTGTCATATTTAGTTACGTTCTAGTCCGCATATGTCTCTTGTTTACCGCGCGAAAATACTTGTGGCCAATCAGATTCTTCGGACATGTGATGTCACTATATTTATAATCGCTTATATCTCTCATGTTAAATATAATTTTTAACTAATTTTTTCACTAATAGCTATTATTCAATACATATTTAGTTTTTATCCTTCATTCTTGTTATTTTGATTATGGTATAGGAGCCCATTCTCAAAGGAGTTTTAGCTAATCCTGAATTTTGGATAAGCTAATCCTACTCTAGTCAGATTTTAAAAAGTTCGCCAAAAACATTATTGATATTCAAATAATTTAATTGGAAAATGACTGTCTTACATGAGCGTCCGCAGAGGGGGGCAAGGAGGGGCGCCCCCCCTGGATATTAACTAGGGTGATGACCGCGATTCTCGAATATAGGACTTTAACGTGTAAAACTATAATTTTGTAATTTCCTGCTTCCTTAAATATTTTAATGAAAAAAGCTTCAAATAAAAGTATTTGGACATAAAATTCTGCATCTGAACCAATACCCAAAATTAATTTGGCATACTTTGTAACGACACAAATTAGATTTGAAAATGAAGAAAATTGCCCCAAAACTATCGATAGGCATGAAATTTAAACAAAATTAAACAAATGTTAAATAAAGAATCTATTCTGATAGTTTTGAGAGATTGAATGTCAAACATTTGTTTAATTTTGTGTCAATTTCATAGCTATCGATAGTTTTGAGACAATTTTAATCATTTTCAGATCTAGTTTGTGTCGATACAAAGAACGCAAAATTAATTTCGTATTTTATGCCCTAAAACTTTTATTTGAAGCTTTTTTCTTTTAAATAATTAGAAAATTAAAACTATATGATATTACATGTTAAAGTCCTATGTTCGAGAGTCGTGGCCACCACACTGTATAAGTATTCAAGTTGAAACTGAATTTTCAGCAGTATTCTTATGGGACATGTTCCCTATCGTAACGTGTGAGTAATCTAAGTTTATTAAATTATTCGAAAATTGCCCTTCCTCTTCAATTCAAACCCAGACGACAAAGACTAGTAATTTATTTCACCAATTTAAATATTTTTTTATGCATTTGTTATGTGTGTTTGTATTTATGTGTTGTAAAAAAATATTTTAGAAATTTATGTATAGGTATATGAGAGTTTCTTGCGACTCGCCCCCCCTTGGAAAAATGTCTGTGGACGTCCATGCTGTCTAACAGTCGATTTGAGAGGCATTTTAAAAAAAATTACCAAAAACAAGATTCAGGGCTTGCGTTTTAGAAGCGTACGTTCTGCGGCTTTAGGGTTTGTTTGTTTAAAACGTAAGCGAAGCGAACTTCGCCAAAAACATAATTGATATTCAAAAACATTTAAAAAACATCCCTATAATAAACCACTTTCACTAACACTCACTCATTAGTAACAACCCCTCCAACAACAAAACTCCCTATCCTATTTACCCCACCTCCGCCACTGCCTCAACGAGGGTGTATCCAATGTCATAACAATCAGTGCATTGTTCTTGGCAGAGATTACCCATTTACCATTGTCGTCGGATGCTGCAGCCGTGTAATAGCCGCAGTATCCAGTGCAAGGGACTTGTTTGACACTCGCACTGCACCCCGGGCTAATATGCGGGGAGGGCCCAAGCGGATGATCCGGGAGCGTGAAGGCAGGACCGGATTTATCGCTCGCTAGATAATGATGATGGATCGGTGGAGATATGTTTGGACCCAGTGACTTTTTTATCATGTACAGACACTTTTGTGTTCGGAGGGAAAATTATTTTTGATTTGATTTTTATGATAATCTAATCGGTTTGTGATTTTATGGTTTTGTCAAATGAACGAGGTGGATCTACTTGCAGTTGATTTGAAGCTATTTATTGTATACCTAATTTAGGTAGATTTAATGGAAATAGAAGTTCAAAAGATTTTGACACATTATTTATTTCGATGTTAAATACTGATAAATAATTTAGCAATTTAACTTTAGTTACAGAAGATGACCTATATGCACAAAATTTTGAACCATTTTTGTTTGAGCATTGTTGGCATCATAAACTTGTTTGTTGACCCTCAAATGCGGTCGTAATTTGGCAATTATCGCCCGAGGGCATATAAAGTTGCCAAGCACCAGCTATTTAAACAAATCAAAATCGTGATTTATGGATAAATGTCAAACAAAATAAATTCGATAAATTACAATTTAAAACACCTTTTTACTTTCTTATACACAGTATAAGGAAGTATTGGAATCGTGAGAAAAATCGTTGACGATATTTTCGCGGAAATACGTGTTTTGAGGTCCACTGAATCCGTTTTGATCATTTTCTCAATGATGTTTGTATGGGCGTGTGTGAGTGGATAGATGGATGGATGTGTGTCCGAGTGTGCAATATCTCATGAACGAGATAAGATTTGTTAACGAAACTTAGTAATTATAAGTTTCATGAAAATACGAAGAGCTGAGTTGATTTTGAATTAAATTTAAAAACAGGAATAGGAAGTTTACTGGACACACAAAACAATAAATTCCATTTATTTCAAAAATGGAATCAGTTACGAAAAAAAGTTACAAATAAAAGATGTTAGCAAAAATATTTGGAACATAAAATGTTATTTGCAATTTTCCTATATATGCGTCTAATTTTGAGAAACACCAATTTATATATTTAATAATATATTCCAATGATAGTAGCAATAGAAACAAAAAACATAAACATATTTCACATTTATATGTCAAATAATAATTGTCAAACGTAAGGAGCAAGTCATAAGTGTTCAATTCAGCGTTTTTGATATTAAATATGCTGTGTATAAGAAAGTCGTGTGGTGACCACACCAAATTTTTTTATAAGAAGTGGTAGCACAGTGGTATCGTGTCGGCATGTGGATCCTGAGAACCCTGGTTCGATTCCCACTACGAACAAATATTTTCACCACATTAATACAACTCCTGTGGCTCCCCCTCCATTAACATCTTTGGAGGGGCCTGATTTGACGACTGGTAATCGCACTTCACGTGCAAAAATATATTACTTACCGAGATATGCTTCGGCAGAGTGCCACATCCAGTAATTAGTAGAAGGCGTGATGATATATTTATATTTAAAACTCTTTTGACTTCTGTGATATTAATTTTCGTAGTGCAGACACAAATTCATTCAATATTTCTTTGGAATAATTATTCTATCTTCCATCTACATTATTTTTTTACTCTCTTACAACAAGTCTTTGAAAAACATGATTTTGTTCTACTCTCATGTTATAATTTTCTTTTTAAATATGTATTATCTGTAATGACATTTTACGATGAAATTGATCAATAGCGGCACAGCAATAAAATAGTAATAATTTTTTTTCTTTTGACATTGAAAGGTGACATTGACATTTATTTTAATAATTTGGATGTTGGATTTGATCGTAGAACAAATAGTGTATACAACTTACGTAGAATGGCTTTTATAAAATTAAGTAGGTGTAGGTGGTTCAGTGGTATTGATTAGGAATGTGTATTCGATTCCAAGAGTCGGCAAACAATTTTCAACACATTAAAAATTACTCCTGCAGCTCTACCTCCATTAATATCTTTGAGGGCCGTAATTTGACGGTTAGCAATCAAATTTCACGAGTATAAATATATTACTTACCGAAATCTGTGAAAATATATTTATCCACAATTCATATATAATAAAAACATTATTACACTGATTTCAGTTGAATTATATGGCTCATAAAACACTAGTGTTTTATATTCCATAAAACACTATAAACAACTTGTTACTTAGCAACCACTTCATGATCTACCGTATTTTGAGAAACTATATATAATTGAATCAACGTTAAACGTTACGACCAATCTTCTTCGATACCTATAATTATGAATTGTGAATACACTTTTGTATTACACTTGTGTGTTATTAGTATATAAAACACTTACGAATATTAAACCCTCGACCTTCGGTCTCGTGTTTAAACTTTTCTTGCTTGTTTTATATACCTAATAAAACACTTGTATAATAAATAACTATTTTTTATTTTTATTTATTAATTCAAGTATAATAAAATACTATTTACTAAATTAAATTTTATAGAATTGATAGTACCTAGATCTGATCTAAATAAAAATATATAAAGAGAAACAGCTATTTACATAAGTGCGCGAAGACATTCTTTTCACATGAGCGCAATTTTAAAAGCGAGCGAAGCTAGTGCTTTAATTTACGTGAATGATGCTAATAACGTCTTTGCGCACGAGATTTGTACAATGCTTTCTGTAACGAGCATAAATTATATAATCGACAATGAAAAAATTTATTGACAGTTTACTATACCATGAATTCACATTTGTTATTTAAAAACAAATTATTTATTTTTGCTCGTAAAGCTTGTTAAAATATGTCTGATGGCGCTATAAGCAAATGTCTCTATATTTTTTTAATAATTTTCTGTAAATATGTGTATATAAGTACAATTAACGTTTTAATAGTCAAAATTTAGAACCATAAAAATGGGTGTTCTTTTCAAATACTTTGAAGCACTAGTGCGCAAAATGAAACTTTACTTCAGTTTCCAAGGTAATGTAAACCTTATTTTGAATGATGCTAGTACAAAAATTAGAATTTCTTCCTGCTAGCACTACCCCTTCCCCCCCTCCAAAGTTCATCTCTGTTGGCATTATCTAACCCCGACATGTTCGACACGGCGCATCGCGTGCCTATTACGTCCCTGATTGACTCACAAATCTGTTTCGGGCCGGGCTAACACACACACACACACACACACACACTTGCACACACGCTGAGCGCACAGCGGCTTCCGGTGTCAGGACACGCATCAGGACACGGACTCTAGATTCTACAGCCTAGATTCTAGATGGTGCCCTGCTGCTGCTAGCTGATGATGCATTATACATGGACCCGGGACATGCATGCATAAGTGACGCTAGTGTGGCACGGTGTGTGTTCGTCTGTATGTATGGAAGTCAATAGAAATATGTTAGGATTGAACTTTGAGGTGGTATAGTAATTGTATGGATATTTTTCTATGATGCGTGTTATTGCGTTATGATAAATTTGCATAACTAAGGAAGCTGCTACAAAAGGAAATTAAAATAAGGTGTAATGCCAATGGCACACTAGTCGAGGAGCATGAATGAGCGTCGAGGAACTCATCGATGAAACAACAGAACGTACCCTGACTGATTAAATAAACAAACACGAAAAAAAAGACAAAGCAAAACCAAAATGACAGCCCACGCTAACATGAAATGAGACACAATAATACGTGTGAAATGAGACACAATCGTATCATCGAGGAACTCCTCAATGGAAATAGAGGCGCCTCTATTTTTCATCGATGACGGGTGCGTTCTGTTGTTTCATCGATGAGTTCCTCGACGCTCATTCATGCTCCTCGACCAGTGTGCCATTGGCATAAAAGTTGTTTTAAATATGTTCGTATAGGATTCAGTTAAAGGAACAGTCAAAAAAACAAATTTTTAATATTTCAAAGTTCGAATATATTTATCAAAAACAAGCATACCACCACAGATAGATTGTCTAAAATAAATAGTTATTTATATATCAAAGGAAGAAAGTCAAAAATTTCTTCTCGAACGTGCCGTTTCAATTTCCGAGCCGAACATGAAGGATATAAAGCACTCGAGGAAAGGATGACACTTTCTTCACGAAGTAAACATATAATTTTTTTTCACTACTCTATCAAAATGTGAAATTTTCATAAATGAATTATAAATTCAAATAAGATCATACTGTTGTTTTCCATTTACCATACACAAGGATTTACTTTTCATCCCTAGGCAAGAAAGTAATTTTTCTTGCTTAAAGAAGAAAAGTTTCACTTTCTTCTCTCAATTGAGGAAAGAATTTTTTGCTTGCTACCAGGGTTGTGAAGAAAAATTACACTTTCATATATATATATATATATATATATATATATATATATATATATATATATATATTTAGTAGCATTAGAAAGCAACATTTTCAGAAATAAATTAAAAATGTAAATATGATTGATTATTTTTTGACGTTTCTCAAAACCAATGAAATGCTTCATTGTATGTAACGTCTATGCGTTTGAACCAATCCTGTCATTATTATACTGAGAATAAAGCTCTTGTGATTATTCCCGGGAATAATCTCTGTAGGTGCTTCTTTTGTTTGTAACAAATGATAGGTAGTTGTTAAATAATTATTTAAAACTGTTAACACGTCAAGTAAAATGAGTGAAAAAATCGATTTAGTTTCATTTCAGATACAGAAATACACAAACAAATGTTGGAAACAATTTTCAAGAATACATTAATAAGTAATCAACCGATATGGACCCAGTTCAAAGTATTTTAAGTTGAATCGATAAATTAGAAAATAATTCTGCAGTATCTTTTTCACTTTCACAAACTTGTTGCCGTTTGGCAATAGTCACTCAAGCCCGTATTATTACTGATTATTTTCTTGACAGATTTCACTGATATTAGAGTTAGTGTATACAGAAAATGGTGACAATGGTGGTCTAAATTCTATTAATCCACCATGTTTATTTCAACTGCTTTAGACCTATGATCAATTGTCTATTGTTTTTAAGTAGATCATTTTTCTTTCTATAGACCTCAAGGGTTTCAAAACTGATAAAAATTAACATTTTATTACATAAAACTGGCCAAGTTAGTAATTTTGTACGCTTCTTAGATACAAGTTGGAACAATTGTCACTTAAATATCACGTGTCACTGAAGTAAATAAAATATCGAATCGAATTGTTGATAGCAATGTTTCTTAATTCATTTAATATTATATTTAGATTCTATATTGTTTTACTTAATTAACACTTCATATTTGAGGAAAAGTGGTATAACTGGCAATAACTAATGTCAAATCATACAGTTATTTTATGGATATGACTTCACTTTTTTTCCCTAGGGAGGTCAAGTTTCCTAGTGATGAAAATTATCACTTTCTTTTCTCACTTGTGAGAAGAAAATTTTACTTTCTGACAGAGTTGTATAACATAGGAGGAAGTGTTTTAATTCCTGCCCCAGGTAACGTTTGAGCACACAAGGGAAGAAATTACACTTTATTCCAGGTATACATATGATTTTTTCTACGACCATTATTTCAAGACATTTAAATTCAAATGTAAAAATATTTAACATACATGAATAAATAAATAAATATGTAACTGTAACTGTGTTGATGATTTCTATTAATCCAAACGTAAGAGAGAAAAACAGTTACTTTCCTCCCTAGAAAAGAAACTAGTTACTATATTCCAATAACCAATCTTCGGCCTAAATTACATCACTAGATTTAATATTAAATACATTAGTTATAAGAGAATTATATTAAAGTTTGAAAACCTAGTTATTGGTGTAATAAAAATCAAAATTTATTTATTAATACAGTGATATCAAGTCGGCCTGTGGATCCTGAGAACCCTGGTTCGATTCCTACAGGCGACAAACAATTTTCACCATTTTAAAACTACCTCTGTGACTCCCCCACCACTAACATCTTTGGGGGCCGTGATTTTACGTCTGGTAACCGCACTTCACGCACATAGATATAACACTTACCGAGATCTGCTTCGGCAGAGTGCCACAACCAGGAATGGGTAGAAGGCGTGATGATATTTATTTGTATATAAATTTCAATAATACCAGTGATGAAAGCTTAAACTTGTCAATTATCAGAGTAGTACATACTTTTGAGTATTGCGGATAAGAGAATTTTTTCATCATTTTAAAAAATGAAAGAATAAAGAACAACGAGAGTATTTGGGAATCTAAATAAGTGACACTGATTGTCCTCCTCTCTTACTACGCCTCTGTTCTCGCCAGCGGCGTCCCACAGGGGTCCATTACCGCGCCTAATTGGCGCCTAAACTCGCGCGGCCCAATTTACAAACGCTACAGCAAAAAGAACAGCGCAGCAGAGTTTTTTTAAAACGGTTTCAAGGGAGCGGCTTTGAATTTTAATAGGAAGACGTGGACGCCGCGGCCACCGTGTGACGTCGAACGGACGAATTTTGGTGCCTCCAGGGATGTTCACTGTCATTCGAATGTAAATGCGGTGGTGAACGGCAGAAGGTTTGTGGAAAAAAAGCAAATTGTGGTTGTCCACCGTATTGCTATTAATTGGGATGCGATGCGATGCGCCATTCGTATAGCGCTCTAACTGTACTTTTAACTACCGGAATTATAAAACTTACTCCGAACAGATTAAATAAAGACAGACTTTAGTATCGTTACTATTAAGACTAAAATGGTTCACCCTACATTGTACCTAGGGAAAGGCAATTCGAAATCGTTTGACGGTATCAATTTGCGCCTGACAACGAAGAAATAAGAATCCGAGCGTCGCCCATATTTTTCTGTCATACAAATTAACTTTTAAAAAAAAATATCATTGTCACTGTACTTCAAAGTCATTCATATGACAAAAAATTTACTTTGTGGTTTGATTTCCTTTAAAATCAGACATGTGTCGCTACAGACGAAACCCGTTGTCAATACTTATGATTCATAGGAGTCTTGGGATCGATGCTGTGTTAGACACTATGACAGAGGAATATGGTTGATGCCTGCATCGGACAGGTGGGATGTGGTCTAGTGGTTAAGACATCGGCCCGGCAAGCTGAAGGTCCCCGGTTCGAATCCGGGCGTCTCCTATATTTTTCTGTCATAAAAATTAATTTAAAAAAAAATAAATTTTTAATTATCATTGTCACTGTACTTCAAAGTCATTCATATGATAAAAAATTTAATAAGAATTAATTATAATACGAAGTTTGTTCAACAAAAAATATGACTATTTTTCTCGAAAAATATTTATTTATTCGTCAACATCTATTTTATCCATCCGGAGTAATCCCCTTCAGATATAATATACTTGTTCCAGCGCTTTTTCCAATCCTCGAAGCACTTCTGATATGCGCTTTTTGGTATGGCCTTAAGCTCTTCCAGCGTTGCGGTCTTTATCTTCTCAATCGTGACAAAACTCTTTGGTTTCGACGTCATAACCGTATACCCATGTTTCGTCACCAGTTATGACCCTTTTGAGCAAATCTGAATCGTCGTTGACATCATTCAACAGCTCTTGAGTGATGCTCATGCGACGGTTCTTTTGGTCAAAATTTAGCAATTTCGGAACAAACTTTCTCTGCCAATTAGATGGAATGAACCAACCGAAATACCGACATCCTCAGCAACTTCTGTAATAGTGATTCTACGATTCTCCATAACAATTTTCTTCACCACTTTAACGTTTTCATCGTTGTTGACATGATGAGCACTTTATTTTATTTTTCACACAAAATTTAATACAGATTCTTTGATCCATTTTTTCGATTGCAAAAAATCGCCAAGCACAAACTACAAATGCAAAATAGCTGTTCATGTCAACATATGTTGGAAACATGTGTACCAACATAACAAATAAACAAAAATCGATAATCTAATATACGTAACCCGCGAAATTTGAAGTCATTTTTTTTTAACAAACTTTGTATACTCTTGTCTAGAATCGACTGTATAGATTTTGATTAAACTTAGTGTTTGGCTTTAGAAAATGATCTAGCTAGGTCTTATCCACTGGAAAAATCATTTAGTACGTCATTTTAAAAGAAAACTGGAGAGAAAAATTAGTTATTCAAAAGATAGGCATGTGAGTATATAACTGGTGACAAAAAAAAACGAAACACTTGAAATTCGCGAAATTTTCCCAGTTTTTAAACCGTCATAATTTAGCAAGTTTTTAGCTAATTTGGACTAATTTTCGAAAGCGAAAAAGTTTAAAATGTCTAAGCGGATACATGCGATCTTAGGGATAACCCCTTCCGCCACCCTTAACTCCCTAGAAGAAAAAAAAATGTTTTTAGTGGAAAAAAGTCCATCTTTGACGATCTGTACTGAACTAAGAAAATTTGTGGCCTCGATTCACCATCAAGGCAATAAAATTTATTCAATTCCCTGCAAAGGACGCAAAGAACGAAGTTCCTACGATGAAATGGCACGGAGTTATGCGTGTTTGAAGTAGAATGTGCATTTGGGGGCTTGTAAAGTTGTTATGAAAATATTATAGGTACGTTATTATTTTCTAAGAAATTTCAAAAATTTAAATTATAGAAACAATTACAGTAATATCTGTCTTTACTTAAAAATGTAATGATGTAAAAATGAGGTTCCGAAAAAATATGTCTACTATCATATTCTGTTTTAGCTAAACTTATTTCACCAAAAGAGATAAAAATATATTACAAAAGTATTCATTAAAATGTTAGTTAAAAATAAGTGTAATAATTTAATTACAACATGATTAAAATTTAATCATATATTATTTAATTTTTGTATAAATATTTCAGCAAAAAATACTTTAAAATATATTGAAAAATCTTTCAGAACCTACGTTTCATAAACTAAACAATAATTGTTTAACTGCAAAACTAAAGTCAAATATTTTTAATTTTTTAGAAATATTAATTAATATTAGTTATTATGAGTTTAAACAAATTCTTTGGCATGTTAAATATCAATATTTTTCTATATCTATGTTTGAAAATTATGATTTTCGTATCGAAATGTGGCTGATAAAATTTTCAATTAAAAGTATAATTAGCCTTGTTTAAAAAATATCTAGTTATCACCCATAAAATGTTGGTGCGATATCAGAGTTTACCGTAATAAATTATACACAAATTTTAATTAATTTCGTTTATGTTCAACAAATCTAATTGTGCATTGTTATAAAAATTGAAAACGTAAAACAAAACAAAAACATAATTTCAGCAGAAAATTAACAATTTTCAATTGTAATTAGCTGTTTCATATCATGATTAAAAATGTTCCATAAAATTTTAATAACCACAAAACACATTAAATAAAATCAAGAATTTATTTCTAAAATGGATGTCATTCCTTATCAAGAAATTATTGTGAAATTATTACCTGTACATACCGTATACATTATATTACAAATATTAAAAACTCATTTAAATAGGAGTCTATACTTCATTTTGTGAATTGAACAGTTACACCGGTAACGGATGTCTACTTTTTTATAATATAGGAAATATGCAATGATAATTTTTTAAGACTCTATCAAAACGTATAATTTTCTTTCAACAATTAAGAAAAAAAAGTCATACGTATCGTCCCTTGGAAAGGAAAGGAAAGACATATCCATGACAACTGGAAAACAAGAGTATGATTTGATATTAATGACATCCAACTGACATCTGTCTAAATTTCTAAATTATTTTATTTTTGAATTTTACTTTCTAGAAGGGTAGTGAAAAAAATTGAATGTATATCTCATGGAGAAAGTATGCTTTTTTCCCGCAGATATTTTAAATATCTCGCCTTCGACTTGGAAAATGATATACAAATAACTATTATTTGGCGATAGTTTTCCTAATAATTTTAAAAATAAAACTACTTGTATAAATACAAAAGTTATTCAGAATTAAAAATTGCATTGAATAATATAATGTATAACACGTTCCTGTGATGACAGACGTATATTAAGCCTGATTTATAGATTGCATAGAATAGAATGGAATAGAATAGAATAGGGAATAGAAATATAAACAGATGAAAATGCATGCGACCATTTATAGTTGCATAGAATGGAATAGAATAGAACAGCACAGAACAGGATATAACCAAATTTTATTTCGTGTTCTATTCTATTCCATTCCTATGTCGGTCGTGTAATTCCGATACATTTCGTTCTATTTCGGTTGAAATTTACGCGACATCTTTTGTCATTTGTGACATTTGTATTTTAAAGCAGTGTTATTTACTTGAATATTTTATATTTACATGCTTGACAATTATCGGTTAGTAGAATTAATAGAGAAATACTTTTATATCATTTTATCATTTTTTAAAAATATTTTTCGAAAAAACTGCAAATATTTTTTGCTTTTATTTATTTGCCGAATTCTACTACTCTGTTTACGTCTTAGTTTTGTTTGTGAATTTTGTAACAAATATAAAAATTCCCTATAGCATGTGCTGTACACCCCAATTTATAGTTAATTTCTATTTTTTTAAAACTACAACTTTCAACTCAAATTTTCATGTCACTTCATTACCATGAAGTTTGTAATAGTCATCTAATATACCAGTATGAACATAGCTATTTTAATGTAAAAATTACGTCATTCTATTCACGGCTGTTCCTTTCTGTGCAATCTATAAATAGTGATTACAAATTTCTATTCTATTCCATTTCATTCCTTATTCTATTCTATTCCATTCTATTCTATGCAATCTATAAATCAGGCTTAAGAGTTCCATGAGAAACAAAAAATAATAATTTGACAGATCTGTTAATAAAAAAATAAAATTATTTCTTTTATTTCTAGTTACATTATGTAAACAGCTCAAAGACGGAAATCATCTTCATATTTTCATTTTTACTCTAAAATTATTATGAAAGAAAGTATCCCCAAATGGAAATTTTACCCACAGATCATAATATACTACTACAAATAAGAAACTGCCATCTGAGTAGAGGAAATCTAACTAAAGTCATGTATATAGGCAACCCGATATGCATATTTAGGCAGCTTGTTATTTTTATTATTATTTTATATTTAAACTACATAAAATAAAAATTCATTATTACAATATAAATATTTATTAAAATATCCTCGTGTATACAATTTATTTATAATTTGAACTGTTTCAATCGCAGTTTTATCCAACTCTTGTGAATTTGAAAATATATTATGACTTCCTCATCTAAATATTATTTATTAAATGATCACTTATTTGCCAGTAGCAGTGCAGTTTTTTACACAACAAAGATATTAGTTGATGACATTATTTATATTAAATTATTTCACAAATAAAATTAATTGGATATTTGACAGATTACAAAATTTTAAATACATACAAATGACAACTATAGGAACAATCTAGTAACCAATGATTGCCGATATTAGCTGGATTCCATTTGCCACTTGGTTCACTTAAATCAGTTTACATAAATTAGACAACATGACTAAATGAACCGAATTAAACAAACTGATGCACATATTGAGGTGAATGACTTCAAAGTAAATTAGAATAAGTAATTCTAGTACTGCAAATAAAGTAAGCGAAGTAAT
This sequence comes from Pterostichus madidus, assembly GCA_911728475.2. NCBI lineage: Eukaryota > Metazoa > Arthropoda > Insecta > Coleoptera > Carabidae > Pterostichus > Pterostichus madidus. Next base: position 14,267,005 of record OU452313.1, on the reverse strand, counting down.
CCAGCGAAATAAATAAATAACCTGGTTCATTAAATGTAAGTTAGATCTGATCCAAATGGCAAATGGAATACGCCTATTGTAGTTATCTGAAATGGATGTCTTCACATAGAGACTATCAGCGCCATTCCTTAGGTGGAAGTCTAACTATAAACACAGTCCCATGGTTACCTATATAACTTTCCGCTGCCTGATTATATATATATATATATATATATATTTATAGACACCCATTTTAGACGTAGACGATGTAGGTTCGTCTCAGGAACACATAAATAAACATATTTTATTAAAAAATCAAAAATGAATTTGATTAATTTTAACTAGAAATAAATTATGTTGATTACTTTTGAACAATTAAAATTCAGCAAGTATTTGAAATTCAGGTCATGGACGGTTAAACTCTTTTTGAAAGTTCACCTTGTTGATGAGTATTATCTGACATCGTCAATTCTAAATCATATTTTTATTAGGTTTTGAAGATTGAAACTATTATAATGTTATTAAAATATATATAAAATAAAATATATGGCAAAATAGGTATACCACCAAATTTAAATCATTTGAACGTTCAAACAAATGTAGGGAAGAACGGTTCAGAATTTATTACTTTAATTGTCATGTGCAGAATTTTTTGTTTTAGAGTAGTTTTGAACTTATAATTCGAGCAAATCTAATATTTTTCGCTTGACATTTCATTTTTTCGTACTTAAGATAATTCGCGAATTTATTGCCACGATATGAGAAAACAAAAATTCTCAAATATTTGCAACTAGTGAAAAAACTTTTACAATCAAATTCAGAGTTATTTATATTCCGGTTTAAAATGATTGGTATTAAAGCATTTACAGTACCTACAAAATATAATTGTTCATCAATTTGGAATTATAGTTAGTGCTTCATACGTCATATTAGGTTAATACTTGATGTCATAATTAGCAGTTATTTTTATAAATTAGAAGTGAAAAATAGTGACTAATTTGTTTTATGAATCTGCCTGTTAGATACTACTTTTTATATTAATTAACATTATTTTTAATAAGAAATAGCGAAAATTTAGAACTTAGATAAGCAAAGAATTGCTGATTTCTTATCTGCGAAATGCATTATCGAGAAATATTATACAAGAGATTTTCTTTTTCTCCTCTATAGAATTTGAGACGAAACGAGAGTTGGTTATTTCAGCATCACTAGTAATATTCCCCATCATGTTTCGCTTTCGACCATGTTTTGTGGTTGTGAACCTACTCGTATTTTACACGAAACAGTTTCTGTAACAAGTGTGTTTAACCATTCATAAAATTCTGAATAACAAATCAAAAAAATCAAAGCTGGCTTATCACAAAATCGCACTAATCCTAAAGTGACGTACATCTATGAGCCTTAGCCTTATCCAAACACGGCTGGGATCAGGGCTTGCTTGATTGACTGACAGCGGTCTGGCAGAAGCGCCGAGCACGGCTGTGTCAATACCACAACAAACACACATCCCAAGATAACTAAACAGCGCCCTGCAAACATTGCGTGTTACATGCAAATTACTGACGCATTAATATGCGAGTTGTCCTCAGAACAGTGCGGTGGCGGTGGCGTCATTTGGCGACAGATGTGACCCTTCGCCTTCGCGCCCGCCGATTGTTTACACAAACAGGGTGGCTTCTCATTTCACCCGTTCCCAACTCGCCAACAGAAACACATCCCGATTAATAGTTTATACCTAGGCTTGCCACCTCTCCGGGTTTGACCCGGAGACTCCTGGTTTCAGTGAGTTATCTCCGGGCTCCGGGTTTAATTATGTAAGTAAAATTAAATATGTAGTGCTATGTAGTTGGTTGTCCAGGACAAATCTGTCTCACTTTCGGAATCTTCTTCGCCACTAAATTATTAAATTTATTTCTTTGATGATCTTCTACATCTTACTGTTATCTAGTTTAATTTTTGTCACTAAGTTTTCATAAATAGACATGATTTTAGGTGAGGGGATGTCTTCTGTTGCATGTGATTATCTTCAATTTTGTCAATATTGTTACAGTTTAATCGTATATATGACGTTGAATACACTAATTTTATTGTTACAATAGATTTATCACTTCCAATCTTGTTTTACCTTATTTTATATGTAATTATTTTACCATGATAACAAAAACACTTGTCTTTAACAAAACAATGTAACCTTGTTTTTATCAAACATGGTAAAAATAATAAAATTGCAGGATCTTCTTTAAAAAAATAGTCATCGTCTCCGGGCGAGACTTAGTTCTGAGGTGGTAACCGTATTTATACCACAATTTGATTCACTCAAACACAATTGAAAACTTTCAGTTTAAAACGGCCCAAGTGGCAAAATTCATATTTTGAGATAATTTTTTTTTAATATTGGTGTCATTAAACTAAATTTGTAGCAAATAGTAGTAATTATGTATTAACGAATTATATTTTCGATTTAAATAATAGCATAAAGTGACAGATAACTCTTCTTCGGAAATTCCTAGATCGAATACCACTCTAGCTAAAAATATATGATCTATCATACTGCGACTCGGTGAGTTCTGACTCTACTCGTATACTGTAATCTTAATTTAGTTCCTGTTGTACAGAGTAGTATAAATAATAGTTATTTATTATACTAGTGTTTTATTATATAAAACACGCAAGAAAAGTTTAAACACTCGACCTTCGGTCTCGTGTTTAATATTCTTAAGTGTTTTATATACCAATAAAACACGAGTGTAATACAAAATTTTATCCACAACTCATAATTATAGGTATCGAAGAATATTGATGGTAATATTTAACGTTGATTCAGTTACATATAGTTTCTTAAAATACGGTAGATCATGAAGTGGTTGCTAAGTAACAAGCTTGTTTACAGTGTTTTATGGAATATAAAACACTAGTGTTTTATGAGCCATATAATTCAACTGAAATCAGTGTAATAATGGCTTCATTATATATGAGTTGTGAATAAATAAATAAATATTCTATCTATGAATGACAGTTAATATAAGTTTAATTTATTTCATGTGTGAGTTATCCGGCAGCTAAATACCAGCATTGATAAACCGACCTGAAATGAGCAGGATTAGAACTCGTGTACTCTCACTAGTAAGGAAAACGTTCTAATCCTCACAATCGTTCAAAAATTGTAGAAATTTAACCAGAACCTCACTTCTCTCAAAAATATACTCAAATTAATACTTTAATCTTAAATATGTTTTTGAAATTTGAAATGTAATTACTAAAATAATTATAATTAGATAAAGCTCAATCGTAGAAAAAATATTGTATGCAGTTCGTCATGAAATTGTTTTGTATATTGCATTCCTAGATTTGCAACACGCCACTAAGGGTCGTACTGCAAGATTTGTATTAATGCAATAAAGTAACACTTCTAACATTAGTTGCGAAAATAACTACCGTCTTTAAAGTAGGATTGTACGTCCGCAAATCAGTACGTAAGTCTATGAAACTAATTTCTTTATACGGTTAAATTTATGATTTAATTTAACCGATAATACTTTTTACAATTTATCTCGGTGGGCGAGATGGGAAAGGCCGATGTGGGAAGACACCACAAACAGGGCCCCTATTCACCCCCTTGCCTCGTCCTCAGCTCCGAGCGAAAACAAATTACGCCGCAAACAAAACGATATGTTTGCGGATGCTACAGTCATTTGCATACACACACATGGAGCCGTACACAGGTTGTCCGGAAAGTACGGAGTCCCGACTCTGGTTCCGGGGCACCATGTGGTGTGGATATTGTCATTGTTGCGGAATTAGGGTATAGGGTTGATGGTTGGTGTTTTTAAACGATGGATAATTATTGTTTGGTGTAGGAAATTATTATGTAATGCGTCAAAAAATTATAACTAAATTGTTGACAATTTTCGTAATTTTTTTTTTGTACTAGTAATTATAACTAATAATTATAATGTCGGTTCTTCGAACTTGGTTAAAATTGCTTAATTTTAAATAATATAACAGTTATTATTATAATAACACTTCAAAAAGAATAATAACAAAATTAATACAGGCATCTAATTAATAATTACTGACACTTTTACAAAAATTTTGTCTTTCACCTTCTGCGTCCTGTCATCTTTTTTGATAAACTTCAAATTGTATATCCTCTTCTACATAAAAGTATAGCAGCGAGGCGTGTTGAAAGATGTCTCTTCACTAGTCATTCTAATTTATGTATGTATATATTTATTTATTTATTTATTTGTGTTACTCTGCACTATAGAAACTTAAACCCAATTACTGTACAGAGGACCTACAGATTATAGAATTCGAACCACTCAGGCATAACCGTATTTTTGGATTTAAGTTGAAGCCAGTGAGATTTGAAAGATGACCTTTTGCTTGTTAAGGTAGTACTAGTGTGACGGTGGCGCCATCGGTTGTCGAGTGGCGAAACTTACGCTCAAAAAATATAAAAATTGAATAAAATAAGTGTTTTATACCTATTATGATTTGAATATCATGAATTGTTAACAGGTTGTTGGTCTAGTGAATTTTCAAATACCATACCACCGTGTGGTGTTGCCATTATAAATTGGGATTCTTAATTTTTCGTTAAAAACAAGACTTTGTATGGCTATATATCCATTACTAAACGATAAAAAACTTTCTCCTTCTGATATAATATACATGGATAGTTCTAGAACATCATACTAGTTTTTCAAATATAACTGCAAAATTTTAGAGGTACACAAACCAAATATGTTTGATTCTGAGTGATGATCGCCATAAGCCCCGTGTATAAGAACTCAACTTTACAAGCGAATATATTTGTTCACAGACGATGAATGTGTTTCATCTGCAAAAAAATGTTCACGCTAGTACTACCTTAAGAAACGCAAGTTTTATCTCGCCTTTATCCACTGATTTACAATTGCCTGTATATAGTTTAAGAAAGAAAACAGAAAATCACTTATGAGAAATAAACAGTACTGTCAAAATTTAAACTGTAATTAACGATAAATGTATATATATAAAAATTATATAACTTCGGCTATAACTCTACAAACTAGTTTTATAAAAATTTGACTTCACCTTAACGTTTGATAGCTATGTAATTAAATTCAAAGGTGAAACAAAATATCATACCCAACCAATGTTATAAATTATTTCTGGAATTAGTTGACACATTTATTTTTTTCTAAAAGAAATAAGTGACCATCAGAGTTGGACTGGCCCAGTGAGCTTCCGGGAATTTTCCGGTGTCTTGTGGACTGACAAAGTTAAAAATATTAATTATAAAAATTGTATTTTGTAATTTTCGTTTTTCAACTCTGTTCTGGCTAAACATTATCTAAATTTTTCGATTCTAAATATGTTCCCAGTCTAACCCTGGTAACCATCAAACACTGCATAACCTGACAAAATGATATAGTGTATAGTTTGAACAATTTGCATTAAAAATATGTTTCTTGATTTATTCAGAATACAACTCATCGCACGTAGAGTACAAAACCATCATAAACAAAATACGACAATTTTTTAATTAAGTGCATTAAAAAGTCGATAAAATCATATATTTCAAGGAGCAATGTTTAAATCTCGCCAGATAAATAATTGCATAATCTGAAATTAATTTATCATAACTTAAAATCATATTATAATCATAAATAGATATATATATATATATATATATATATATATATATATATATATATATATATATATATATATATATATATATATCATCACGCCTTCTACTCATTACTGGGTGTGGCACTCTGTCGAAGCAGATCTCGGTAAGTGATATATTTTGCGCGTGAAGTGCGGTTACCAGTCGTCAAATCACGGCCCCCAAAGATGTCAGTGGTGGAGGAGCCACAGGGATAGCTTTTGAAATTATGAAAATTGTTTGTCGCCTGTGGGAATCGAATCAGGGTTCTCAGGATCCACAGGCCGACTTCATACCACTGAGCTAGCCACCCCATAATAATAAATAAAATACTAATATCTAATTTTAATGTAATTAACAAAAGAACAAAATTACTGCTAATAATGTAAAACACAATTATTTCGAAATTATTTATTTTGACTTATATTGAAGGTGAAATACAATTTACATTATTATATTATTAAACAATATAACAAATATATTTTCGGTGTCTGTCGGGGACACAGATATATTTGTAGTAAGTACTGCTAACAGAGATATTTTTTGTGAGATAAAACTAAATTGACGGAAAAAGATTTTATACACGATGACAAAAATAGCTTACTATTATATTACTAGATAAACCAAGAAAAAACTATTTATAACTAAGAAATACTGTATGTAACGATTAATTTAATTAACATTTATCTAACAACAGTTTGTAACTATTGTACTTCAGGATTTGATTCCAATCTATTACTAGTCATTTAGCTATTTTGTGGTTAATAGTTCAGCCTTTACTAATATCTGTGGATGGCATAATTGAACAACCAATGAATCATGATAATATATATAGTTAGAGAGCTAGGGTGCAAAATGATGTCTCATTTATTCCAGTGAAAGAAATGGATTTTTTTCATAGATTATGTCATGATAAACATGAAAAAAAGAAAATTAGATTTGGCAACTATAGATGACGCCGATGTGAATGCGCAGATTTTAAGGGTGATTGTTGATTCCTACACCAGTCTACTTTCAGAGCTTCTGTCACCAACGAGCAACCAGCAATAAGTGCTGTCAATAATTTTTTTGTCATGTGTTCGTCGTAAACAAGTAGTAACATATCACACGACACCATAAAAATTGCCTACTTTGACCGGTTTTGTCGCGCATGCGTCACCGACCAAAACTTATGTCTACCATTTTTATTACTTAGTTATACCAAAGCCTATCATTTAAACTGAAAATTAGCCTGTAAAAAATATGTCAACAACCACCCTTAAAATTGGCGCATTCACATCGGCGCCATCTATAGTACCTAAATCTAATTTTATTTTTTTTATGTTTATCATGACATAATCCATTTCTGTCACTGGAATAAATGAGACATCATTTTGCACCCTAGCTCTCTAACTAATAACTTTAATATATTTATATTTATTTTTATTCTTGCCTACCCTGTACGCATCGCTGGCTCGCAAGTAGGGTATGTTTTTGTCAGGAGCGGCAAGGGGAGTCACACAGCACGCGGTTATCTAAATAGGTCCTGTGAGGTGAGGGGTAAAGGCAGCGGCACTCAATCATTGCTCCTTTTATCTACACGCCGATGTTTGAATTCGTCCTGCGGACACCGCATTAGATATCTCAGCGGTATTTTATTGTGGATTGTAGCATTAGTTATAATATTTGTTCATATTTTCAATTTTAAAATACCACAAGTTAAACGGGTTGAATTTATTCTGTCTGTTACTTCTATAACTCAATCAGATTTACGCTAGATAGCAAGAAAAAATAGTTAAAGAATTGCTTATCTAGCAAAAGTATCAATTTACTAGAACTATGTCATACATTTTTAAATATACTACAACCGAATGTGTAAAATAAATATAAATCAATAAATATATCATCACGCCTTCTACCCATTACTGGGTGTGACACTCTGCCGAAGCAGATCTCGGTAAGTGATATATTTTGCGCGTGAAGTGCGGTTACCAGTCGTCAAATCACGGCCCCCAAAGATGTTAGTGGTGGAGGAGCCACAGGGGTAGCTTTTGAAATTATGAAAATTGTTTGTTGCCTGTGGGAATCGAACCAGGGTTCTCAGGATCCACAGGCCGACTTAATACCACTGAGCTAGTCACCCCATAATGTGTAATTACTTAAAATATACATTGATACAACCTGAGTAATTCACCCCTATTCTGTAACTCAATCATTATCTGTTAATGATCGATAAATTAATGACAACTTTTATTCTTTATAATTCATCTGCAGATTACCACCATTTCGCCATTCTGTGATCAAAATAATTTATTCTGTTACTTCTATTTTACTTTTATGCATTTTGCTCTCGTACAAAACTACCAATATAGAAAAAACATTGCCTAGTACCACGAGCTTGGTTTTTGTCTGTTTTATGAGCAGTGTTTTAGTTATCTTTAACATGTTAAAACCGTGCTCTTAAAACATCCAAAAACAGTGCTTGTGGAACCAGCTATAATAACCACACTTTTTACGAAACTGTCAGTGAGCTCACATTATATTACTTTTTATAATAACAGCTACGAATGTTAGTAAACTATTAAACAAAATGCATGAATGTTAATTAAATTTGAAAAAAATCAACTTGCCTCCGCCAGGATTTGAACCCGGACCTTCCACTAGGGCCGCAAACGTCCTACCAACTAGACCACAGAGGTGCGTCTAATTGCTGGCACTGACAAGCGATTTTTTCTATGTGTCGGTTGTAAGTAAATATCAAAGGTCCGGGTTCAAATCCTGGCGGAGGCAAGTTGTTTTTTTCAAATTTAATTAACATTCAACGAATTTGTTATTTACAATTACAATTAAACAAAAAACATTTATCTTTATGATTTGAAGTATTTCAATCGTGTCAACGTTTGTATATCATTTGCATTGTCGAAAAAACCCATTCGCACATTTGATATTTACTTACAATAGACACATAGAAAAAAAAATCGCTTGTCAGTGCCAGCAATTAGACACACCTCTGTGGTTTAATTGGTAGGACGTTCGCGGCCCTAGTGGAAAGTCCGGGTTCAAATCCGGGCGAAGGCAAGTTGATTTTTTCAAATTTAATTAACATTCAACGAATTTGTTATTTACAATTACAATTAAACAAAAAAAATGCATGAATATAACAAAAAAATGTCAACGTCTAGTCTCAGAATATCGAAAATTTGATCATCTATAAAATAACTATAAAAATCATTAATTTATCGATCATTAACAGATAATGATCCAGTTCTAGAATATGGGAGATTGCCAATTTTGTAGTTGGCGCCTGATAAATATGTAACATTAGGCCTTACGTTTATCTCATCTAGGTCTAACATAAGACCATCTCTGTATAAAGTTTAATTAAATACAATTTTCGACCGGCAATTCAATTTCAGAAACCAGCAATAATGATCTGATTCATAAAATAAAACCTATGTATCATTATGCGGCCCATATACAAATTAACCAAAGTAAAAATATAACAAGAGTTGTGACAAGTCCCAAGCCTGAATCGCTCAAGCAATGCAGAGGACTGTTGCCTTCCGCAGTGACTAGGCAGTATGCATATTATATTTCATGCATCCGCCGAACTTCATAACAAAAACACACGATCATATTTAATTCTTATTTTCGTGTGAGGCCAATTAATTTAATTGGGGCCTTCGGTTTAGTCGTGGCCACCGTGAATTTAATTTCAACTGATACCATCTCTGGGAATTGTAATGTCATGGTGCAGTGTACGTGTATCGGGAATCATCTTAATTACATGTGGCGATTGTCCGAGGAAACAAGATGTGATCTGCTATCCTGATCCTGATCAAGCGCTTTTGTGCTAGGACTTCTATGTCCGGTGAGCTACAAGAAATTCTCTGTTATTGGAAGATTGGAACTATAAGCAAGAAGCAAAGATGGATTCTGATTCCGAGGAGATTATGAAATTGTAATGATTAAGGGTTGTTTACTGTAAGTAAGTTTCTAGATTCATATTTATGGAAATAGATATCAATAAGAAATTGGGTTATCCTTATTCAGATGTAATTTGTAGATTTCAAGAACTATACAGGAAATGGTAGCTGTGTACCACTTCTTCTAGGTACGTTTCTCTATTGAACGGAAATGTTTCTTCTCATCAGTACGAATCAATGTATTCACGAGGAGTTCTCCATGGTTTATGAAAAAATAAATTTATCAATCGTAAAAAAAAAGGAACTATATTAAGCGGACAAAATATTATAACAGTTATATTTATTTATTTATTCTAGTCTATACAACAAGAACATAATTTCAATAACGTACAAGGTCTGGACGCACCGAGCCGTAATGTGGTACTCGTAGTTCATATATATTTAGCTTGAGTAGGATTCGAACTCGGTATCTCTGGATTCGAATGCTGTAACGCTATCCAGGCCACCATACTGCCTGATAAGAGAACTGTTTGTTTATATACAGGAAATTGTAGCTCAGTGGATAAAAGCGAAGTAAAACTTGCGTTTCTTAATTAGCAAGCAAGAGGTCGTACGTTCAAATCTCATTGACTTCTACGATTGTGTCTGAGTGGTTCGGATTCCACTATAAGCTGTAGGTCCCCTGTAATTGGGATTTACTTCCTGTTGTGTAGAGTAAAAAATAAATTGTATAAATAAATATGTAGTGCATATTTTCGAACATAAATCACCAGTTTTGTTCATGAATTATAATGTAAAAAATTGCTATTTGAATTCATATTTTATTTAAGCGAATGTACAAGATTACGGAAAAATCGCGATGCCAAAGATTCAGAAATATATGGTTAAATTATGTGATGAATCTATAAATTTTATAGATCTGTAAATCTGTAATTAGTGATCAAAATCATATTAATATTAGTTGATAAGTAGAAAATACTTCATAAAGTCATAAGTTATGATTTTATTCATCATTTATAGATTTACGGTTCTACAAAACTTATTGATTTACATTGAATTAGTAGTTTAAATCGTTTAAACCAAGTAAGGGAAATTAAAATTTGGCTATTTATAGAAATACTAAAGTCTAATAGAATTTATCAAATGGATTGTTTTATCAAAATTTTAACATTTATATTCGCCGTGTTCAATATGATGGAAGTAAATAAATGTTTATTCACTTTGCAAAACAATTTTCAGACAGTATTGTGGTATGGTTACAGTTAAGGCATTCAAATCCAAAGATTTGACAAATAATAAAGCAATATTTTCATTTTATCGATTTCTTCTAATTAACTGCTACTAACAGTATTTTTGATGGTCAAAAATTCATATTTTAAAATGTGGACTCAAAGCCAATAAGGATGAACAATAGAAGATTCAAATTGTTCATAAATTCTGTGAAAGTCTATATACTTGAAAACAGCTTTTATAATGTAAATGAATTTGTTGAATAACTTATTATCATTATGTATCTATTTCTTAACTCTATCCATTTAACCTTTGTTACCATGTACAATAAATTATTATTATATTATTATTATTAAAAATAAAAGCAACATATCCCACAAAGAAGGATAGAAGGAAGTAGTAAATATGATTTGGTTGAAGAGACAGCACAATATAAAATCGGCATAGGTAACCGCAGTGACCACAGAGTTCAAATGAAAAGTAACACACCGAGGTCAACTAACTACCCAGACCTCATCTCTAATTACTCGAATACCCGCGACTAAACCTCCTTACAATACATCCAATATCAGAAATCTTCCAATGACCGCTACTAAATCATATCGAACAATACACATCGCGGCACGCACACCACCAGCGGTACCCAACATGTTATCGGCGCGGATCGGCGCCCCGCCCAGCGGACCACGATCTATCGGCCACGCCCCCTTGATCTACACGCCGACTACTAACAACACCGCCGCTGTAATGATCTGTGATCTCACCAGAGGCGTGGTAAGACAGGGATTGCAAGTTCAGGAAATCGTGGATTCGAACGGGTTGAGATATTGAGTAATAGGGTTTTAATAAGATTTGATCGGGTGATAAGAAGCGATAATCGTAGACAAAAGGATGTGATTGTGATTGTACCTATTCATATGTGTGAAGTGTGATTAATTGTAAGATGATAGAGATGTAAATAATAGTTATTGGGAGATAAGTTTATAATATATTGTGGGAAGCTGGGAAGGTATTGTTTCCACTGCAAATTTAATTTACATATATAAAATTATTAATACTGGAAAAATATCATATTTTTGGTAAACGAACAAGGCGATATCGAAATTATAGAAATATCACAATAAAAATTATATTAAATGTCATTTTTTGATGAGCAATTTTGCATTTACTTAACCCATTTTTATGGGGTAGGTGACTCAGTGATATCGAGTCGGCCTGTGGATTTGAGAACCCGGGTATAGACGACAAACAATTTTTACCACATTAAAACTATCCCTTTGTCTCTCTGAATCTTTGAGGGTTGTAATTTGACGGCTGGTAACTGTACTTTACATGCAAAATATGCACTTACCGAGATCTGCTACAGCAGAGTGCCACACCCAGTAATATATAAATAAAAACATATCGAATGTTTCACAGCAATATCAATTAACCCTTATGACATGTAACTTTGATTTGATTTTATTCATTTAAGCCAAATTTAAAATTTAAGTTTTGCTGGTGCAACTGGCTAAAGTATAAATTACTACATTATTTGTTCCTAATATTTTTAATCATTTCTTTTAAAATATATCAATAGAATGAGACGAAATGAGAATTGGATCTTTCTAGTCTTGTCTTGTTTCGCGGTATCCCCATAAAAATTGTTATTTGTATCACTAGGCCAAAAACGACACTTTTTCGAGCGCAAGCACATTTTAATTGGTCAAACTGCGAGTACTGGCCAAACAGTTCCTGGACGTATTATAAATACACATTCAAGTCGATTTAAATTACATTTTTTATTTATTTACTTATATTAAATACTATGGATTTGTTACGTACGCAACATCCCCGACATTGAAAGTCAGTGCAAACCTTACCACAGTTCTTAGATTTGTCCGGCCGAGAGCTGAAATAGACCATTTTTGGACGATTTTATGTTATGCAAAATTAGTGTTCTTGGACGGAGATGCGAAAAATAAGTATTTATATATAAGTGCGATTACAGATAGTAGCTATGACCCAAAAAAAAAATGCAAATAAAAAGTATGCGGCAAGCAGTTATAAAAAAAATAAATATATCATCACGTCTTTTACCTATTATAGCATTATATGGCATAGTGCCATGACCCATCTCGATAAGTAATACATTAATGCGCATGAAGTAAGGTTACCAGCCGCTAAATCACGACCTCCAGAGATGTTACTGAAGAAGAAGAAGCTACAACGATAATTTTTAATGTGGGCTGTAGGAATCGAACCCAGTTTCTCAAATCTCATCCGGCAACCAATTATGTACTAAATTGTATGCAGCAATATTAAACTTATCCAAAAATCTTATCTAATATGAAATACCTGATTTTGAAACTACAAATTAGAAAAATTAATTAAAATATTTCGATAAAAAGGTCTACTAATGTATAAATAAAAGTTACAGTGACTTGTTATTTCCATGGCGTTGTTATCAGTTATCATCAAATATCATAGTTAACAGGCAACTTTCTCTAACTACAATGATTAATTAACTTTTTTTATGACTAAGTACATCATGAATACAATTGGTGTCACGATGACTTTTGGGCCGTTTCTTATAAATACATATGGAAAATTAGTAAGCGTTTTTATGGATATATGACATATTTTAATTAATTTCTTTAATCTGTGGAGTTAAAATGAAATAATCTGTATTAATGGATACTTTCCGACTTTTTGCTATAACATGTAAATTATTAATTATTCTTGTACGTTTTAATTTATTTAAACTTATTTTTCATTTGCTGGTGATGGTTTGTGCGCAAACCAAAATTTCCGAATAAATATTATTACTAGATGTTCTTTATTTATTCCGATCCTGAGACCACATAGTTTTAAAGCATACTTATACAATTATAGAATACATAATTTTTACTTTATTAAACTATATTTAAAAATGTGTTTCAATAGATCTAGTTTTCCTTGTGTCATTTAGTTTTCCTATCAATTACCTACCGAAGAATTTTTAATTATAAAGAAAAAATAATTTTATTACTATCTATAACTAATAGTGGAATTCTATGTCTATAAATTATAGATACGTAAATTTGTAAATAATAAACAAAATCACAACAATATCTGTTGATAAATAGAAAATATTACATATGGCGTATTACATTTGTCATTTGGATAAGATCTAACTTACATTTGCTGAACCAGATCAATTATTTATTTCGCTGACTTTATTTCCAGCACTAGAATTACAAATTCTACATTACTTTGAAGTAATTCACCCAAATAAGTGCATCAGTTTGTTTAATTCATTTCAGTTGGTCATGTGTTGAATTTATCTGATTTAAATAAACCAAGTGGCAAATGGAATACAGCTATAGTCATAAGTTTCGTTGCTATTTTGTTCATCGTTTATAGATTTACGGGTCTACAAAATTTACACAGAATTCCATTGAAATGTTTTTTAGATTACAGATCTTAGATATATTCATCAACAAATGGATGGCCACGTACAACGTCATCTAAATTTTGAAGATGTGTTTACAGATCAAATTGCTACAAAAGAAAAGCACCATAAACAAATTTTAATTTGTCGATAAAATTATACTCGTATTAACCTAAGGAGACATACTTACTGATACCTATCTTTACATAAATACAAATTTACCGAGACGAAAAAATAATTACCACTTTTAAATAGGCACCTTTTACATATTCATGCACCGAAACAGAATACAATCTGAAATAATAATACACCATAAATGTCAAATAACAATCTTCGGAAGCCAGTATTTTGCCTTACATATTCAAGCCAAACCGCTTGTTTACGTAAAATATTTCCCAGTAAACTACCACCTACAAAATTATATTCATTTGAGAATCTTTTGTTCAGCATATCTTTACATTGCACAAATGTCTCACAAAATGGCGAGTGGGAATCATTCAGTTATGACATTTTAAATTTAAACCTCTTAAATTGCGGATATCACTTGAGGACACTTGCTTCTGGCCAGTAGCACTTAGCTGTCAAATTATTATTGCGATGTGGTTATTCACAGTTATGTGGCAGCTTGGCAGTTATGTGCATGTACCCATATTCTGTTATTTTAAAATTTAAATTGATATGGGCATGTGACAGGCGGGAAAATTAGATGTGAACTGCATAAAAGAATATTTTATAATTTAATAGCTTTGGACCTGTATAACATGAATGTTTAACCACTAATATATCATATGTTGTGACCCAGATCATGTTATGTCATATGTGGTTCTTATTTATTCTGATTGTTAATGCGTACTGCTGCACAATGTATACTACCAGTACAATAGAAAGGTATTTAAAAAAAAAAAACAATTATAAAATAAGTAAAATTTACCATTACGTCTTATAAATAATAATAAACTGCTGCGCAACACCCTAATTAGAATGGGGTTTCAAGTGGTAGAGCTTTTTAATATATATTTATTAAAATAAATTCTTGACCGTACATCATATTTAATACAATATAAAATCATACCATAAATGATATCTTTATTGCTGAAATATCAAAGTTAAAGTTGAATAATTTAAAACGTTCGCACTGCCATATTGCAATGACGTAGTTGCATTAAGTCAATCACAGAGCTTTGTCTGAAACGTTTGTCGGTGCTCAAGAAGACGAAGAAGAAATAAGCATTCAGCATTCTACGATTCTACCAATAACGTATAATACTAGACGAATTATGCCGTATTCAAGTCAATGCAGTGTTGTGAAGCAGAGAGGAATGGAATAACTTGATGGTCCGCGGGATGCGCGGCAAGGAGCGAGTACACTTTGATGTTATGCAAGTTGCTCCTTACCGCGCACCCGCCTCACCAATCAGTTATTCTATCCCTTTCTGACTCACAACAAACGCCAATGTTATCCGTCTAGTTATGATTTGTCTGAGGATTCTACTGACAACGACAAGTTACGTGTTATTTATCTCTGACTTATCTGTCTCTCTTTAAGCTAAGATGCAACTATGTCATATTAATTTGTTTCGAAAGTTTAAATATTTTTATCATGCTTAATACAAGTTTTTTAAAAAAATATAAAATTTGAATATAATTATTTTATTACGTAGATTAATATATAAAAAATTCAAAAAAGTCTTGAAAGGCCCATTATATGAGAGTTTTAATTGAATATCACACTTGGTATTTTTAAAAATACACAGTATGTCCCAAAAATAACGAAACTTTTAATTTAAATCATAGAACACGTAGCGCAATCTATTGAACATACACATTGTTAGAAAGATACATCGTTCCTCTTTCGAACGCACACAACTTCATGGAATCAGGTGACAGTTTAAAAATGTACGCGCATTTTAATGACAGTAGTTTTTGTGTTTATGTTGTAAAAATACAATTGAACAACGAGCAAATATTCAATTTTGTGTTAAACTTGGAAAAAATTTGCTGAGACATACGAATTGATGAAAAAAGTTTATGGTGATGATTGTTTATCTCGTTCACAAGTTTTTAAGTGGTTTGCAAAATTTAAAAATGGTCGTGAAGATTTAAATGAGGATGAAAGATCTGGACGACCAAAAGCCGGATATTGTGCTGAATTAGTCGAAAAAGTGCGTGAAATCATTGCTGTCGATGCGAATTTTACTGTTAGAATGTTGGGTGAAGAATTAAATACGAGTAAAAATACTATTTGCAGAATTCTAACTGAAGATTTGGGTAAAAGAAAGGTTTGTTCACGTTTTTTTTCACATGAATTAAATGAAGACCAAAAATTCGCTAAAAAAGTCAACGAATTTTTTATGAAAAATCATATTTGTGTCATCAATCACCCTCCGTATTCGCCTGATCTACCACCATGTGACTATTATCTTTTCCCAAAACTGAAAATTGCCATTAAAGGAGCGTTTTATGATGATATTCCAGCCATTCAAGGAGCCGTGACACAGGTGTTAAAGAACGTTCCTTTAGACGGCTTAAAAAAATCTATGCATGCTCTAGGTGATCGTTCTAAAAAGTGTATTGGTTCAAATGGAACCTATTTTGAATAAATATTAAGTTTCAAACATAATACAATGCGTGTCTTATTCTATATCTAAAGAGTTTCGTAATTTTTGGGACATACTGTGTATATATACTCGTATATCATCACGCATTCTGTCCATTACTGGGTACTGTCATAGCTGATCTCGGTAAGTAATATATTTTGCGCGTGAAGTGCGGTTACCAACCGTCAAATCACGTCCTCTAAGGATATTAGTAGAGGGGAAGCCACAAGGGTAGTTTTAATGTGAAAATTTTCGATTAGGGGAATCGAACTCGAGTTATCAAATTCACAGACCGACTCGATACTACTGAGCCACCTACCCCATATAAATTAATCTGAATACCGTATTTTTTCGGACGATAAGACGCACCTTAAATTTATAAGATGATTTTTAGAAAAATATATTTTAATGTAACTTTAGGATGATAATTTTGATTTATTGTTAACATAACTCGTAGTAGCAATATTCAGTTCATCTTCACTCTCAGTACTATCACTCGTCTTGTTAATGTCACCGTTCGTATTACTTGCGTCTGAACTATTGTTATCAGTTCTTTCAAAAACTGCGTCATCTTCAGTACCATCTATAGCATTACTTATTCTGCATTTTTTAAACGACTTTATAATCGTCTTTTCTTTCACAGCTTCCCATGAATTTTTCACCCAGGTACAAAGTTCTGAAATTGTTGGTCGTTTCATACGTCCTGTTGCGGTGACATCATGATTTGGCACCGCCATCCATTTATTCCAATCTTCTCGCATAATTTTTTTTAATGAATTTAGAGACGATTTATTGAAAAAAATATTTTAATGTTACCTTCGAACTGACCATAAGACACACCCAAAATTTGAGTCCATTTTTCTATATAAAAAGGTGCGTCTTATAGTCCGAAAAATACGGTATTCAGTTTTTACGACTTTAACTGAAAGCAGGATTTTCTTCCCTCATATACAGGCTGAAGGTTGACAACTCTCTCTCAGAGGGAGGAAATATAATTTTTCTCCCTTATTTATAGTTGGTTTCATAGCAATTGTCAGCATAGTCTTATGCTGGGTTGCAAGAAAAAAATAAAGAGTTCTTTAGTTAAAGAATTCTTCACCTGGTAACAGTATCAATAGCGATTTTCTGAAACTTATTGAACCGTTAGTTGCTAATGAACCGATAAAATTTTCATGCAAATTAGCATTAGATATTTATCCTCCTTAGCTTCTAAGACTTTCTAAGTTTAAAATTAAGATTTAATGATAATGAATTTAGTTAAACTGCTTGAAATCCTCGGGAGTACCAGAAAGAATTCTAAAATTGATACTTCTTTAGAAATCAAAAGAGGACTATTTTGTTTTCTTTAAGTATATTTCACTTATCTAACAATGGCAATTAAGGTAATCTAATTGAAAAGGTCCACTATTTACAGGTAGCTATATAACAGAAATAGAACGTAATAACACCGCAAAGATCCAATGAAACATAATAAAGTATGTAATCGAATGTTCTCGAATGGCGTCACTTACCGCGCTTGACTACTTATCAAATTTAAAACCTGTCATATGCAGCCATTAAAGCAACCCACCCAGTAGCATTCTTCACACATCAAATCACAACACAATCAAAATCCAAGCCATCAAACCATCACAGAATGAGAAATCAAAGAAATGAAGGAGCGAGCGATCAAATCAAGTTCGGATCCGATCCGATGGGATCAAATCACCCCACCCACCGCTTTCATGCGACCGCCACGCCACCCGGGTCGTGCGGCCGGTCTGACAATCAGACGTGTCGTGTAAGCGACTAATAGTTTGCAAAACGCGCGTCAGGCGTCAGGTTTCGCACTGCGCTTGTTTTATTTCCAGCGCGCACTCGGATTACGTACTCTCAACAGATTGTTTACGTTCAGTAATGCCGTGTCACGGAGCACCGTCGATTAATAATGAAGAACTTGTTAGTGCTGGCTGCCATTGTGGTTATTTACGCCAGTGCGCGTGCGCACTGCGCTCCCCGAGCTTTATGTAAGGTTATGTGCGACCAGTCGCGCTCCACCGCCTGCTTCGATGTAGCGGAACGAACACTAAGAAATTATACGAACATTTTGATGTATCGATGCTAAGGATTCGGTTGGTATTCGGTGTCCGGTTGCTGCTAATAACTACCCGGATTTTTCTCTTTTCTTTTCTTCTTTTTACCTTCGTTGATAGACTGGAATTTTGTAATTTCGGTTTTATTTTTTCCTCCATATTATATTGCAAATTGCATACTTTAAAATCAAATTATACCCATACTAAAAATTGATTGATTTTCTACACCCAATTTATTATTATTTTTTTATTCGTTTCACAGAATTTGAATACTAATCAAACATTCAAAGATAAAACAATAAAAAACAAATACAGATGTTAGCTATTTTGTAGGTATGTATTCAACGAAACATTACTTATTATTATTCCATTAAAATAGCTTCTCAAAGTCCTACATGCTACATTTCATGCAAGCGTAATTTGAAAACAAAAAACTTTAATATTTCCAAATGATATGTTCACAAATTCACACTAAACCTGATGGTTTCTCCAACACTTTTTGCTGAATCTAAAACATTTGGTATTCGGCTTTGGGTCTCAACAAATTACAATAATTTCTGTAAGTATTTTAGAATCGTACATTATTATTTAAAAAGAGAGAAAGAGAATCGCCATCGGTTACATTTCATTTAATAAACACCTACCGACCACGCAAAAAATGTTTTTGTTTCTACGCCGCCTTTTCTAAAAAAAACCGCAAGCTATACGAAATTTAAGAAATTTTAGATTACTCCCACTTTTCAGTTTCAGTCAATTTTTTATCGAACTCTCGAGTTATAATATTTAATTAGATTATTTTTTAACTTAGCTGTTGAGACCGATTCATCCAACTTAAAAGATTTTGAACTGGGTCCATATCGGTTGATTACTTATTAATGTATTCTTGGAAGTTATTTCCAAAATTTCTTCGTGTATTTCTGTATCTAAAATGCAACTAAATCTATTTTTTTCACACATTTTACTTGACGCGTTGACAGTTTGCAATAATTATTTGACAACTACCTATCATTTGTCACAAACAAAAGCATCTACAGAGATTATTCCCGGGAATAATCACAAGAGCATTTTTCTCAGTATAATAATGACAGGATTGGTTAAGACGCAGACACGTGACATACAATGAAGCATTCCATTGGTTTTGAAAAACGTAAAAAAATAATCGATGATACAAACACCGTAGCTCGTCTCTTTGAGAATCAACGGGGTAAAAATGATGTAAATACTGCCAGGTGACTATAATTATTGGTAAAAAAAATTAAGTTGGCTACCATATTTAGTTGGCTAGCCTGGTCACTATCAACATAACATCTCTTGATTAATTTTGTAGGTTAAAGTTTTCCCAATTTAATGCTATTGTAAATAACCATTTTTATAAACAAATAATCAAATTACAATTATATATTATTTGACATATTTGAATTTGACAATCAGGTATACCAACATAAAACTTAAAATATATAGGTATCACTAAAAAAAACAATGTCAATCATTTATAATCACTCGGTTTAAAAAATTTGTTACATTTTCAAAACTCGCAACATTTTTAGCCTCGTTCAAATGTCACTTCTCAAATGCGATTAGCCGGATCACAGGTGGCTAGGTAAAAATACCCATCCCCATCCTAATTCTACCGCATCACTATAGCGGAAAACCTTCGTGATCCATGAATTAGGATCGCTTGTCTATAATACCTACCCATGCCTTCGGGCGTTTGCCGCTCAACATGTCATCCGCTGACGTTTATTGGCAGCCGACAAATATTTCCTGACAAACATCTCATCGCTACAATAAGAGTAACCGATACCCCAAGCCTTTAGAGTTATTACAATAAAGAACAGAAAAACGTAAATGTGAACACCAGGAAATACCTACGAATATTGTCCCACAACTTTAAACAACCAATAGTGTTTCATTATTTGACCACGTTGTCATAAAAATGAGTGAATTAATAATTGATAATTGTTTACAGCGGTCATTTGCACTAGTTCAATTATCAGTAATAATATAACAAGAGAGTGAGAATCAATTGATAATAATTTGATAGGTCTTTATAAAACTTGTTGCCAGGCCCGTAGGGCTTGAGTGGCTATTACCAAACGACAACAAATTTGAGAAAGATACTGGAGAATTATTTTCTAATTTACCCAACTGTCGAGTTATATTTAATTAGATTATTTTTTGACTTAGCTGTTGAGGTCGATTCATCCAACTTAAAAGATTTTGAACTAGGTTCTCATCGATTGATTACTTATTAATGTATTCTTGGAAGTTGTTTCCAAAATTTGTTGGTGTATTTCTATATCTAACATGCAACTAAATCGATTTTTTCGCACATTTTACTTGACGCGTTGACAGTTTTAAATAATTATTTCAAACTACCTTTCATTTGTCACAAACAAAAAAACACCTACAGAGATAATTTTCGGGAATAATCACAAGAGCTTTATTCCCAGTATAATAATGACAGGATTGGTTAAAACGCAGACACGTGACATACAATGAAGCATTTCATTGGTTTTGAGAAACGTCAAAAAATAATCAGTAATAATATAACAAGAGAGTGAGAATCAATTGAAAATAATTTGATAGGTCTTTCGAAAACTTGGCAATAGTCACGAAAGATCATAGGGCTTAAGTGGCAATTGCCAAATGGCAACAAGTTTGAGAAAGATACTGGAAAATTATTTTCTAATTTATCCAACTCTCGAGTTATTTTTAATTAGATTATTTTTTGACTTAGCTGTTGAGGTCGATTCATCCAACTTAAAATATTTTGAACTGGGTTCATATCGATTGATTACTTATTAATGTATTCTTGGAAGTTGTTTCCAAAATTTGTTGGTGTATTTCTATATCTAAAATACAACTAAATCGATTTTTTTCACACATTTTACTTGACGCGTTGACAGTTTTAAATAATTATTCGACAACTACCTCTCATTTGTTACAAACAAAAAACCATCTACATAGATAATTCTCGGGAATAATCACAAGATCTTTATTCTCAGTATAATAATGACAGGATTGGTTAAAATGCAGACACGTGACATACAATGAAGCATAAGCTGTATTCCATTTGCCACTTGGTTCACTTAAATCAGTTCAGATAAATTTGATAACATGACTAAATGAACTGAATTTAGCAAACTTATGCACTTATTATGGTGAATTACATCAAAGTAAATTAGAATCAGTAATTCTAGTACTAGAAATAAAGTCAGCGAAGAAATCCAGCGAAATGAATTAGTGATCTAGTTTAGTAAATATAAGTTAGATCTGATCCAAATGGAAAATGGAATACGTCTATAGTAGCAACAGTTCCAGGCTTTCGTGATTATTCCCTGGCAACAAGTTTTCGAAAGATCTGTCAAATTATTTTCAATTGATTCTCACTCTCTTGTTATATTATTACTGATAATTTGCGCATTATAAACTCAACTGTAAGTGATTGTAATTCAATTTGCAAAAATAAAAAATATGTATATAAAAAATAGATCTACCTTTAATAAATAATATTTATAGTATAATACTCCATAGAAAAAAATCTGCTGGGCGAGTCCACCACGTGAAACTAGAGATGTTTCGATGTTATGAAACTGACTCAATTTCGTGTTTGTAGGTTAGAGATTTTTACCAATTTTTAATCAATAATTTCATTTAAATCGACGCGAAAAATCTTATATATCATACATCCAGGAACTATTTTGCGAGTACTCACAATTTGCAAGCCTATAAAAATATGCTCGCACTCGCAAAACTCCAGTTTCCGGCCTAGTGATACAAACAAGTATTTATGTGCGTACAGATATCATAAACGTTATAAAACATAACTTATTTCACCTATTCATAATGAGCTAAGTACCTAGCACTATTAAGTATTAAAATTGTCACCTCTAACATGAGACTAACATCATAGGTTCTTTGGCAGTTGCCGCCACCGTCCACATCTGGCCTAAACGTTCTCCCGTTCCAGGTAACCAACAATCACAGCTCACAGCTTCAACCCACACGCTCACATCGCAGTGTCGGCTCCTTTGTTTCACACCTATACCAGCCTAATTAGTTTCAGCATCTAATTATCGGGGCCGGAGTTCGGTTTTCGTGCACGCCATAAATTAAAGAGCGGTCAGGCGTCGGCTATTAGTGCCGGCCGCAGCGATACCGCCGCCGGCTTAAACATTCAGTGTCGAAATCATTACTTAGGTGTAAACTTGGTGAGGCAATTACCTGCGTGCCCCGTTAATAATTCATTATGTGGCCCATACCGCCCCCGCCCGACTCAGCCAGAGTGTGAAGTATTGGAGGCTGAAATAGCTATAAACGTATGGAGTTTGTATCCGGTCGCTAATTTCAATTATCTGTACGAGTATGCTGTCTATTGTTCAGGAATATATTAAATCATTGGCTGTAGTTTCTATTAATTTAAATAAATATATCATCACGCCTTTTGCTCATAACTGAGTGCGGAATTCTGCTACAATAGATCTCTATAAATTATATGTTTTTTGCACGTGAAGTGTCAAATCATGGCCTCCAATAATATTAGTGATAAAGAAAATCAATAGTCAGTTGTAGAAATTAAAATTTAGTTTTTAATTCCACAGTCCGATGCATTGCCAGTGAGCTATCCCAAATCTGTAAATAATGAACAAAAAACGTATCAATATTTGTTGATAATTAGAAAATATTTCATAAGTCATAAGTTTCGTTGTGATTTTGTTCATCATTTACAGGCAGATTCACAAAACGGATTAGCGCTAACACCGTTTTTAATATTATCTATAACTCTGTTTCAAATTAAAACAGATTAAAGAAATAAACTAAATTTGATGCTAATTAACTCTCTTTTTAACCCCAGTTAAAATAAACTTGTTTCGTATATTGAAAAGAGAGTTAAAAAGGAAAAAAAATATGGTGTTAGCGCTAATCCGCTTTATGAATCTGCCTGTTATAGATTTATGAATCTATAAAAGTTATAGATTTATTCAGAATCCCACTATTAATATCTTTCAAGCAAATTAATATAGGCCCAGTTGCATAAAGCATTGTTAACCATGTTGTTAGCTAAGTATATGTTAAAAGTTAACAATGGCCAAGATGGCTAACACCACATTTTATATATTTTCAGATTTTTATGTTATAATTAATTAATAGCAGCATTAAAATGCATATTGCTAGTCAAACAGCAATGGTAAAACAATATCCGTAACAAATAATTATTAGTTTAATTAATATAGAAATTATATCGTTTTAAAATATTGAACCGAGATCTGCTGCGGCAGAGTGACACGCCCAGTAATGGGTTAAAAGCGTGATGACCTATTTATTTTATTAGAAATAGAGTTAAAATTGGTACTAAAATGGTATTAGCAGCTAATTTGTTTTATGAATCTGCCTGTTTAATTTTTAGTTTATTTTATTTTTGAATTATTAAAATTCAACTGAAAGTTTTATATAGTTCATATTAGTCATATATAATATTTTTTTACTATACCTGCACATTAATCCTGGTTTAGCAAACCAAAAAGCTTGTGAAAACGCAACATTAAAACACGCCCTATTTTAAAGTTGCTAAGCAATAACAAAATAATTTTTCTCTATCAATCCAATCATTAGGCGTAGTACACGCGTATTCCATTTGCCATTTGGATCAGATCTAGCTTACATTTACTGAACCGGATCATTTATTTATTTCGCTGGATTACTTCGCTGATTTTTTTTTCAGTACTAAAATTATAGATTCTAATTTACTTTGAAGTAATTCACCCCAGTAAGTGCATCAGTTTGCTTAATTCAGTTCATTTACTCATGTGTCAAATTTATCTGAACTGATTTAAGTGAACCAAGTGGCAAATGGAATACAGCTTACATTTGCCATTTGGATCAGATCTAACTTACATTTATTGAACTAGATCATTTATTTATTTCGCTGGATTACTTCGCTGATTTTATTTTTAGTACTAAAATTACTGATTCTAATTTACTCCGTAGTAATTCACCCCAATAAATGCATCAGTTTTCTTAAATCAGTACATTTAATCATGTGTCGAATTTATCTGAACTGATTTAAGTGAAGCAAGTGGCAAATGGATTGTAGCTATATTTATCACAACAGATTGAAAACATTGAAATCACATAGCAACGTAAACAACAAATGCAAACCTATCTCCATGTGAATCTACATCTAATCACAGGCACCAAAATTATGAAATGAATCAAAATGAAAATGCTGATTTGCAGCTCTATTTTTCAGATTATGATGCAAGTACTCGTATAATAAAAAAACTGGTGTGGTCACCACACGACTTTCTTATACACAGCATATTTAATATTCAGAATATATAAAATGTAATTTAGGTTTTCAGTAATTCAGCATTTATCTGTTTGAAACATATAAAATATCAAATTTGTTTACGTATAATTTTTAGTAATGTTAACTACTTTATGTCTTACTTTACTGATGAGGCATATACGAATGACCGATTTTCGAGCCTAACCCTTGGTATCTGAAGAACCGTGAGATACGAAGTCGATTGAATTGAGGCAAAGTTGCCAAATTAGTTGACCATTTTAATGATGTATTTGTTTTTCCGAAAAAAGACATAGATAACTAGATAAAGCGAAAATTAAAATCTATGTTTTTTGTTTCTATTGCTACTATGATTATTGAAATATATTATTAAATATAAAAATGAGTTTATCTCAAAATTAGACGCATATACAGAAAAATAACATTTTATGTTCCAAATATTATTGCCAACATCTTTTATTTGAAACTTTTTTTCGTAACTGATTCCATTTTTGAAATAAATGGAATTTATTGTTTTGTGTGTCGAGTAAACTTCCTCTTCCGGTTTTTCAATTTCATTCAAAATCAACTCAGCTCTTCGTATTTTCATGAAACTTAAAATTACCAAGTTTCGTTAACAAATCTTATCTCGTTCATGAGATATTGCACATACGGACACACATCCACCCATCCATCCATCCATCCACACACATACACACACACAGACATCATTGAGAAAATGATCAAAACGAATTCAGTGGACCTCAAAACACGTATTTCCGCGAAAATCTCGTTTATGATTTTGTTCACGATTACAATACTTCCTTATACTGTGTATAAGAAAGTAAAAATAGCGTATGATACACGTGTATAATTGCATTTAAAGCACTAGTGCTGTTAAAAGCACTCCACTTCGCGTCGTGCTCTTAAACTCGTCACACGTGCTTTGAAGACTTACTTATACACTAATTTCATAACATACTATTATAAATAAAATGATTATTCGAATTCAAAACACGTAAAAGTAATTCATTATAGCATTAGAATATAGCGATTAATTTTTTTAACACATTTTTGTTTTTTGATACTCTTGGCAAAACACAATTTTATTTGCAATACTAAAAATTGTTAAATATACAATTATAAAATTTTTAAGGACAGTAACCTAATGATTTTACACTTTATGTAGTCCACTTGTCAACTTATGCAGTGGCGTACCTAGAACTTTTGCCGCCCAGGGCGGTCTCCAATTTGCCGCCCTTTCTAAGTCAATCAAATGGTGGTTTTTATAAAAATAAATATTAAATAAATATATCATCACGGCTTTTACCCATTACTGGGTGTGGCACTTTATGTACGTGAAGTGCGGTTACCAGCCGTCAAATCACGGCCCCCCAAAGACGCTGGTGGTGCGGGAGCAACAGAGATAATTTTAAATTGGTGAAAATGTTTTGTCGGCTGTGGGGATCGAACCAGGGTTCTTTGGATCCACAAGCCAACTCGAAACCACTGAGCCATTATCCCATTAAATTAATAAACGTAAATAAATAATTGTAATTGAGACAAACTAAAGGTGGGGAACTTTTTTTTACCATTGGATGGTATATTTAAATTATGCAGTAATAAAGGAATTTTTCGAGATAATATTTTCAACCCTACATTGACTTGACGATGAAGAAAAATATTCGAAATCATATAGTAATTCATAATTCGTAGAAATCAAATAGTAAACTTATGAAGTGAACAAGTTGTTTTTTTACAACTAAAATTAAATATAAAAAATGCCGCCCCAAAATATGTGCCGCCCGGTGCGGACCGCACCCACCGCCTTCCCCTACGTACGCCACTGAATTTATGATAGAACTTCAGCTTAAATAATTGTTATAAATAAAAAAATTACTGTAGCTGTGTAGCTATTCAGCTAGTTATGAAAATCATGTAGGAAAATTTAAGAATAAAAAATTAAATAGGTTAATCTGCCTACATATAAAATTCTACTTGTATCTAATATTTCTGTCACTGTTGTTATTTCTTGATTTATGATTAATAATGCAAGTACAAGAAGGTTTTACAAAACAATTTTGTATATTGCGAAAAGTGACAGATGACATCGTTTTGCACTTGCAGTAGAATTCCTCTACGTAAATGCTTATCTTTTATTGTTTCAAAAACAAATTGTTCTTTATACTGCTTCTCTGAATTCATAATGCGCATAAAATATTAATTGTCGCTATAATAATTGTTATAACCTAAAAATAAATATAAAAGTACTCACTCTTGTTGAATGATTGGCAGCATCCCCTCCGAAATCGGCTCCATCAGCATCCATCCTTCATCCAGCAGTTCGTCAGTCACAAAAAAATAAACTTTTCACTTTCCGTCCAATTCACCATTTCGCTACAAAAATGTTCACAGAGAAAACGAACAGCGCGAGAATAAATTGAACAGGTCGCACGGCTCTCACACCATCAACCCCGCTCAGTAGAACGAGACAGACTTACGCGACATGAACAAACCAGAAAGAGAGCGAGCAATACAGTGAGGCACGTATTGCAATAAACAATAATATCAGTGTACGATCAGTGCGCGGCTCCATGCTGTAATTACAGGGCCGAAGCGACCACGACATGATGAATTAGTACCCGCCTGCCCTTGCCTCCCTTCCCCCAGCGATGATTGATCCTCTCGCGTTTTCGAAAATCGAGATTTTGTAAAACGTTCGTTAATCGCTCGCGCATAATAGTTGACGATCACGTACACGCACCCTTTCCCCGCGGTTTGCAGGCCGGCAACCGTGATGGCTAATTAATATGCGGGCTAAATTGTAATATGGGTAGCTATTACCGGTCCAGATATTACGTGTTAAGCAAAAAAGTTAAATTCTTGTTTACGTCCCGCCCCGCGCACTTACATGCTACCATGAAGGTGTTGGAAACACCGACGTAAAAGGGAAATTATGTCAACGCGAATGAAACACCGATAGATAAACGGTTTGTTATTATCACTAACATTTTACTGCACTGCTAAATCACTTAATTACTAAAGGCTCAAAAGAATTTTAGTTGTCACTTTCGGAAAAGACATGTTGATACGACATAACTGTTTACAAGTTTAACGTTTTTGACGTGTCACCTTCAGTCTTGATAAAATTACATGCAACATCGAGAACCTGTCGAAGATTAAACAATAATTTAATGAAACATTTATTATAAATATAGCACACAATCACAGACTGTTCTCACACTTCACTTTTTATTTAGAAAGAATTATTTGTAAATTATAACAATTATTATAACAATTATTATATTATATTTTAATTATTAATCATGATTATTAGCACTCAAGATCATTATTTTGATTGACATTATTCCTGACTAGCATTTGTTTTGCGTTTAGTCTATGTGCTGCCATCTCTGATAGACTGGCTGAACTATATACCTGGCGCTTATATAGCTGCGGTAAATTCAAGCATTATTATGTAGCAGGCGTAATAAGACCCATAAAAATATTGTAGATTGATACATTTATTTATAACAAATATTAATTATTACACTGTTATAAAAATAGGTATAATTAGTTTATAGAAAAATATATAAATATACATACATTAAATATTAAATATCAGTCAAACTTTACGCATTACCATTCGTTTCGTTTTCTTCCTTATTTATCGCTGGAGCCACCATGAAATTCAAGAAACCATCAACATCATCCATTTCTTTAGATGTGAACTTTACTACAATTGTTTGTCTTCCACTTGTAGGTGGAGTAAATTTAAAACCAGCATTAGCATGAGCTCCACTAGCTACCGTGTAACCAACTTTTATTTTCAACTGCTTATCTAATCCTGGACCTTCGACTGTGAATTCTCCTTTGCGCATAGGTACCGGAAGAGGATTTTCCAAAGATATTTCAGCGGTTACTTCTTTACCTACTTCCGCGGGATGCAATAGTTTGATTTTGACGTCTGGCTTACGTACCCTATAAAATTAAAACAAAATAGTGAATTACTTTCAAAATCGGACTAGATTAATATAAATATTTTAAGGCAACTTTGGCAAACAGTTGCGTATAAAAATATAATCTTAATTTAAAATTTTATGATAAAATGCATGTACTCTACCTGAAATCATCTTGAGCAAAGTACTCAAACTTGGTATCTTCAATGGTGGCAAGACAAGCAATATTAAACGCACATTGGTCCAACAATCTCTTTACATATTCTTCATATGTAACTTTCAATCTAACTTCAGCAGTAGTTCCTGCTTTTACCGTCTTTCTACTCTCATCTCGCTTCACCGGATTTGGAACTCTTCCTGTGTATAAAACACAATCAACTCTTAAAACAACATTGACTGTATAATCCTTATCTCTGCTTCGATTTTTCATAACTAAAACAACATCGAAAGGTTGGCCAATCTTGATATCATCCAATAACTCAAAATTGAAGTGAATATCGTTGAAGTCTTCGTTGAGATAGTATCGAGAAAAGATGTTCTCTGATTGGCGGAGGGCTTTAAGCATTGTTTCACGTTCTTCGTTACTTTTTTCTGCATATTTATAAGTAGCAGTAATGTCATCTCGTTCCCATTTTCCAGGTGCTTTTGTGCTGATGAGTTGTCCGATTCCATGAACGTCTTTACGAAGCAGTTTTAAGGGCTGAGTTGGGCCAGCATATCGCCAAAATACCTAATGATTCAGAAAATAAGTTGTTAATTTTTAACAATAATATCTCAAGGACATTGATGATACGAACTAAATTTATCACACGTCAGAGACCAAGAGCTGTTACCTAGAAACAATGTGCTTGAGGAAATTGTGATAAAATTATAAATTATTTATCAAAACTCGAGAGATATTTGGACAGAAAATTTTGGTGTAATTTTGTTTTAATTGGTTCTTTTCGCAAACGTGATTGAAATGGATGTATTTAATTAAATAAATATTTCATCTACATTTTTCTAAACGATTTCAATAAAATCATCACAAACCTTATCAGCGTTAACCTCCGCATACAAGAACGCAGCATCATAAGGTCTCAACACCTCTCCACGTTTGACAGCTACTACAGAAGCTGGTCCACATCTAAACATATCATCGCTTAGCTCTTGAGGAGTGGCATCAATGGCTTGCCAACCACCGTAACCGTCGCCCATGTCTGGTCGAGACATCCAAGCTTCGTTCCACACGTGGAAGTTCCAGATGGAATCGGAGTTCATTTCCTCCATGACTTTTCCCTTCTCGTCTACGAAGTAGTCCACGGTGAGAGAGTTTTGGGTGTCGTGTGCTGAGGAATAGTTCGTGACTGGTCTGGAGGGAATTCCCACTGCGCGACAGACTAAAAATAAAAATTAGGGGTGTAAGAAAATTAAATGGAATGATTTTTCGGCTTGTATATAGTTCATTGTAGGTAGTTCGTGAACAGGAATATATTCAATGATTGTTTTCGAGTATTTGTTCCAATTTTGTCATTTTAGCGAGGATTGCTAAAATATGAATCGGGAATAATATGTTATTTATACTTTATGTAAAGCAGCATGTCTTCATTAGTTAAGAAGGCAAATAGTGTACATACATTTTTTTTTCACTACCGACTATTGTTACAGACATTAAATAAAAATCTCAAACTAACATCCTGAAATCATGTTATTACAATCTCAATCGAAGTAGCCTCTATGTTTCTAAGCTACAATTGTTGACAGATGAAATTACATAAACAAGAATTATTTTTTACAGAAGAGTAAATGTCGCTTACTTGATCGGCAGTGAAAAAATAATAGTTAAATTCATTTTAACAATTTTAAAAGGTTAATTATTTAATCACAGTGGCAATTGTGAATAATTTGTTAATTTACATTATTTTCTAGTACAAGAAAATTAGATTTGATTGTTATATTTTTCTTATTAAGAACATATATTTCAAATACTGAAAATTATACGAAGACAAAAAGAAAAAAAATGGTATTTTCAGTAGAAGTAGTACTTTACAAAAACTTGAATCTAAACAATTTTGTAATAAAAACTCATTACTATGACATGTTTACTACCATAAATTTTTCAATGATAAATAAACAAACATCATCTTCATGAGTCATTATTTTGTAAAACCCACAGATAATGCATGTTTCACTCCATTTAATCATATCCTTGCTATTTTAATAAGAGCATTTCAAAATACAAGAGCAATATTGCTGAACTTTTCTAATTCGTAGATAGCATTACAAATTTCCAAGTGCATTGTGGAAACTCATATCAATGACTGCTCTCTGTTTGAAATAATGGTACTGAGTTTTAACTATCATTATTCCAAACTTTAAAGTGAATCATTAATTCCACCAAAAGCAAATCGAAGTAAAATATCATATTATCTGTTTATGACAAACGTAAAATTTGAAGTTTCATTGGTGCAAATGGGAATTAACTAATCAAAGACAAACTATACTTACTAGTAGACAAAACTCCGGAAAACACCCAACACTGTCCATACTTCACAGGCTTCCTCTTCTTATAGAACTTCTGCATGATTTCCATACTTCCAATCCACTTCGTCGGAGAAGTTCCTCCATCAAAATCATCGCCCCAGTTGCCCATAACACATCCGTTATCATCCGCAGAGTTAACAGCCGCTGACATCGCTCTCACAGTGCGGACAGGGTCACCTCGGCCACCACCAGATACTTTACCGATCTTGTGGATAAGAAGAAGAGAACATTCGAGGACGTCGCGTTCGAATTGAGCGTATTTCCAAACTGTTGGACGGAGACGATTGTAGCTGCCGCGCCAGATGAGACCAACGTCGGAGAGGGTGGTTTCGTCGCGCCAGTAGTCATCTTTCATGTAAACCTGGAGGAAATAACAATATTAATTTAATAATTGAATTGGGGATGCTGAATTTATTTAAAATAAATATATCATCACGCCTTCTACCCATTACTGGGTGTGGCATTCTGCTAAAGCAGATCTCGGTAAGTGATATATTTTGCGCGGGAAGTGCGGTTACCAGTCGTCAAATCACGGTCCCCAAACATGTTAGTAGTGGAGGAGCCACAGGGATAGCTTTTTCAAATTATGAAAATTTGTCGCCTGTGGGAATCGAACCAGGGACCTCAGGATCCACAGGCCGACTTCATACCACTGTGCTAGCTGAATTTATTTAAATAATCGAAATGATAATGAGAATTAGTTACTAATAGAATATAAATCCAATAATGGAAAGTTGCACCAAAATAGTTCAATTTTAAACTTAAATAAAAGCAAATCAAAATTACATGTTCTTTGGAATAATTAGAATAAAACTTATGTTGGTGGAACTGGTCATAAAATACATAAGATCTGGATCTCAATACTACCTTTAATTATTTAGTTTATTAGATTATTAGTCAACTAATGATAGTACTTACTACAGTAATAAAAAAATGTAATTTACAATAAATAAAAGACGTAATAGAATATTTATACAACCTTAAAATTATAAAAAATAAAATAAATAAATATATCATCACGCCTTTTACCAATTACTGGCAGTGAAACTCCGTCGTAGTAGATTTCAGTAAGTAATATATTTATAAGTGTGAAGTACGGTCACCAGCCGTCAAATCAAGCTCCTCAACGATATTAGTGGGAGGGGAGCCACAGAGGTAAATTTTAATGTGGTGAAAATTGTTTGTCAGCTGTGGTAATTGAACCTGGGTTCTCAAATCGACAATCCGACTCAATACCTCTGAACCACCTACCCCATACAATAAAATTATTATTGCTATAATTCCAACGAAAGGTGATTTAAAGAAACTAAATTGTTAAACAAAATTTCTTCTAATCAATACTTATTTTCCACAGGCGACAAACAATTTTCATAATTTCAAAAACTACCCCTGTGGCTCCTCCACCACTAACATCTTTGGGGGCCGTGATTTAACGACTGGTAACCGCACTTCACGCGCAAAATATATCACTTACCTAGCTCTGCTTCGGCAGAGTGCCACACCCAGTAATGGGTAGAAGGCGTGATGATATATTTATTTATTTATTTATTATTTTTAAAATTAATTAACAGTTAATAATTGACTAAGAAGTTGTTCAAAAACGTTATACAGCTCATCAAGTCAAATAGTTCAATGTTTTATTGGATAAATCGTAAATAAAAAGTAATGAATTAGCAGAGTCGCAAAAAGTAATTGTAATAAACACTGTACAGGAAAATACGAGTACATTAGATTAACTAATTTGTATGAATATGTAGGAAGATTACTAAGAAATGTTCAGAATGTTGATAAGTTTTATTGAGGTATTAAACATAAGTGGCATTTTAGATTCAATTGAAACTTCTTTTTAGATAATCTTTAAACCCAATGACACATTCTAGAAACAACCTTAAAAAAATAAATAAATAATAAAGATTTCTCAGAAATAAACCGGCGCTTGCCATACCAAATATAGGCATTAATAAATAATAACTCGAACTCAGCTACTTCTTGCGTAACAGCCAATAAGTCCAAAGATCAATTATTTATAAATACTTATTATTCTATTAAATGGAATTTAAAATGAGGAAATGATTCATAAAGAACAATACCAGTTGCAAGGCAACTCTCGAATGCATCTTTTTACTTGAAGGTCGAATGCAAATTATGAAACACATCCACCAAATTGGGAAAACACCTGAACACCTGAAATAAAAACAACAACACTAACCTGATCTTGTTTACACCACGGGTTAAACAAAATATAAATATTGGTGGGGTAGCTGTAGCTAAGTGCGCCATCTTCTATCAACTTCGTGTCAATGTCCATCTTCCACGACGCCACCACGCAATCTGGTGCTGGAGTTATGGCTACGGTGAGGGTGTCCTCGGTGCTAGATTCTACCACAGCTGACCAGCCGGATTCTTTGGGACGTTTTGAAAGCAGAGGAATAGGGACTAAAGTTCCTAATCCGTGGCTTGGTTTATCTTCATCTAAATAGAATTCATAATTGTATATTAGCAATACTAGCATAGAAACATACTTGAACTTATATTTCGTAAATCAAAATCTTCTGATTATGTCATGTATCATTTTCGAGATCATTTTACATCTCACGCGTCAACTAAAGGGAAGTATTCTAATTAAAGTTTAAACTAATTTTATCCTGAATGCAAAGACAGTTGGTCTATTAGTATCTCCAAATTTTGTAATCCCAGTCTATCTGCTGCTAGATTACTTGACTAATCAAAATAAAAAAAATTATGTATTATAGTTAAAATGACAAAGAAAGTTTATATAACACGTTCCATAAGAAATGAATGCATTTTTTTAAAATAAATAAAATGTATCCAATTTTAATCAAATTTAATATACTTATACTTAATTAAAATTTATTCAATGACAGACGAACTTTTGACAGTAAATATACCATAAAATAAATAAAATTAATTCGAATTTGCTAATTTAATAGTTATTTATTATACAAGTGTTTTATATACCAATAAAACACAAGTATAATACAAAATTTTATCCACAACTTATTATAGGTATCGAAGAAGATTGGCCGTAACGTTTAACATTGATTCAATTATATAGTTTCTCAAAATACGGTAGATCATGAAGTTGTTGCTAATTAACAAGTTGTTTACAGTGTTTTATGAGCCATATAATTCAACTGAAATCAGTGTAATTATAATATAATAATAATAATATATAATCACGCCTTCTACCTATTACTGGATGTGGCACTATGCCGAAGCAGATCTCGGTAAGTGATATATTTTCATGGGCGTCCACAGACATTTTTCCAGGGGGGGGGGGGTGAGTCGCAAAAAACTCTCAGATATACATAAATTTCTAAAATATTTTTTTTTACATAACATAAATACAAATACACAAATGGATAAAAAAATATTTAAATTTGTGAAATAAATTACTAGTCTTTGTCGTCTGGGTTTGAATTGAAGAGGAAAGACAATTTTCGAATAACTCTTCCTTAAATTGACACCATTTCTTCAATAAATTCCGATTTAGCAGTTTTACAGTTTTTATTTTCTAATATTTTGTGTCTGTGTATAATAAAACTTAGATTACTCAATCGTTACGATAGGGAATATGTCGCTAGCTGGCCATAAGAATATTGCTGGAAATTCAGTTTCAGCTTGAATTTATTATCTTCAAACTTATAATTTAATTTTTATTTTATTTATATATACATACACAGTGTGGTGGCCACGACTCTCGAACACAGGACTTTAACATGTAAAATCATATTGTTTTAAATTTCCTGCTTCCTAATTATTTAAAAGGAAAAGCTTCAAATAAAAGTATGAGGGCATAAAATACGAAATTATTTTGCATGCTCTGTATCGGCACAAGTTAGATCTAAAAATAATTGAAATTGTCTCAAAACTATCGATAGCTATGAAATTGAAACAAAATTAAACAAATGTTTGACGTTCAATCTAACAAAACTGTCAGAATAAATTCTTTATTTATTATTTCATTTATTTTGACAAATAAAACGTCTAACATGCCTATCGATAGTATTGAAGCAATTTTCCTCATTTTCAAATGTAATTTGTGTCGTTACAAAGTATGCAAAATTAATTTTGTTTATTGGTTCAGATGCAGAATTTTATGCCCTAAAACTTTTATTTCAAGCAGGAAATTACTAAATTATAATTTTTATGTTAAAGTCCTATGTTCGTGAGTCGTGGTCATCACCCTAGTTAAAATCCAGGGGAGGGGGCGCGCGCCCCTCCTTGCTCCCCTCTGCGGACGCCCATGTATATTTTGCGCGTGAAGTGTGGTTACCAGTCGTCAAATCATGTCTTTATAATATACGAGTTGTGGATAAATACATTTATTATGAAAGTAAATTTATTCTGTCCTTTATAAAACCGAACATTATTATATTATTTTAAATATAAAGTACATTTTTTCATAAATTAGAAATGGTAGTATGTAAGACTTTTTTTAATTAGTATTTTAATAAATACTTAACAATTGATGAACTCAAATTGAATTGAAAGACAAAAAATTGAATTACCACTAGGATTTGAACCTGAGACCTATGAATTCCTGTCATATGCTTTAACCAACTAAGCTACGGTCGCTATGTGATTCAAATCTTAAGCTACATTCACAAATCGAAATTAGTTTTTGTTTTATGCTTTATGTTTTAGTGTGTTTTTAGGTGTCATTCACAAATAGTTTTGGTTTTGTAGATTTTAGTTGGTAGTGACATCTATCATAAATTTTAGAAAATCGGTAATACATACAGTAAAACTGTCAAATGTGCTAAGTTACACATGCTGTCATATGTTGTTTGTTTACTTTCGTATTTTTTGGAAGAGCAAGCTAAATATTATCATCATAAGAAAGTAGGTATTAAAATTTTGTTTTTATTTTCATTCATTTTGACACTCGAATAAAAACAAACTTAGGTTATCGTCAATGCGAAGGATGATAGAAAGAGACAAGTACATATCACTACATCATTCTACGCTTCGTCCTATTGGTCTAGTCTTAAGTATAAAACGTAAAACTAAAACATAAGTTTGGAGTTTGCAAACTTTTGTGTTAAAACCAAAACTAAATACTGATTTGTGAATGGCTGCATAAGGTAACATGACTACAAGGTTATTAAAACATAAATGGAAAACATAAAACAAAAACTAATTTCGATTTGTGAATGTAACTTAATTGTATTCCAATTTTTATCTCTATTTTGTTATATGCCATAGCAGCCTCGATTCCATATCTCTATTATATACTGAAAGACTTGACATAAGAATTGTCTGCAGTAACACTAATAGGTCGCAAGTTTCGAATCCTGGCGGTATCTCAATATTTCTCTTTATAATTCACTTTATTTTTTCATTTTCATAATTTCAAAAACTACCTCTAACATTTTTGGAGGCCGTGATTTGACGACTGGTAACCGTACTTCACGCGCAAAATACATCACTTACCGAGATCTGCTTCGGCAGAGTGCCACACCCAGTAATGGGTAGAAGGCGTGATGATATATTTATTTTTTTATTTATAATTCAATTTAACATTTTTTATTTTCAGAAAAGCTAATGAAAAGTGAAGCAGTTGGTTGAAACAATGAACTAGTAATTATTTTTTTAAAGTATGAGTCAAACATTGGGTCAACCTTTGACCTTCTTCAAGTCGAAATTGAGAAGATAATAAAATAATCATAAATTTCAATTTGCTGGACTAATTCCATTATTTTTCTACTATTCGTTACTAATTCGACAATACCTATATTTTACTTTTATCACATCGTAATTAAAACGGTTTTACGAGACACTAGCAGCAGTAATATAAAATATTATTAATCGTACTTGTCTTCGCTTTGGCTTTCAGCCATTTTCATGTATTTATATATTGTTCTAAGCGCTTCTTTTTCTGTAAATTTATGCTACATACTGTTCTTTAGTGTTTAAATTATATAAATGATCTGTAAAATCTATAAATTTTATGTAAGCACATTGTAAATTTTCACTTTAAATTAATATCTAATAAAATACATTCATCTAAATAAAAACCATTGCTGTAATAAATATAATAGAAATAGAAACTCATGATGATTCAAATTTAACAAAAACTGCTTCTAAACAAACCAGTACAAATGTCATTATAAATCAGCAGCTATTGTTATAAAAATAGATACAAAAGTGACTCAAAACAGCTGAAACTAAATTCTATTATTGGAACTAAACAAAGAACAACTGTTTTGAAAACATTTAATAAACCAAATATATTTTTTTGTAAAAATTTTGTTACGCAATTTTAATTTTTATTGTTAAAATAATTATAGTCCACCATCCGCTATAACTTATTAGGACTTAAAAATGCCTATCATAGTGGCCGAAATGTTCTCAAATTAAAACTTCAATTCAATTTTCTTTCAAAATATAACCTACTCTTAAAAAGTCGTGCTTGTCGACAATACGAATCGAGCTCCACAATCCATTAAATCAATAAATGAAGTTAATATCAGTGGTATCAAGTTGAACTGTGGCTTTGAGAACCCAGGTTCGATTCCAACAGCCGACAAACAATTTTCACCATATTGAAATTACACATGTGGCTTTCTCTCCACGTCATCTGACGGCTGGTAACCGAACTTACTTACCGAGATCTGCTACGGCAAAGTGCCACGCCATATTGGGTAAAATAAAAAACCAACCTGCAACGGTGAAAATAAACGAAATTCCATCCTTTTCTGAATCATATGCTCTGCTAGTGGCAATAGCCAACCGGAAGGGTTGTCCTCTTCTCACCACCAGACGAGGTTCTGTCTCCCTCTTCATCAGCTCATATTTTTCAGTGTGGTGATCCGTGCCGTTGAGTGTGATACACGGATCAACAGCCTTGATGATCAACACGTCTTGCTTGGGAACCGCATCACCATCGACGGCATCTACAAGAATAAATCTGTGTTAGAATGTTGGAGATAAGTAGGTGCAGATGAAATCGTTAGAGGCCGTAATTCGTGAGATTTCTTGACTGATTTTCTAATGAATTAATTTATTCAGTACTTAACGGAAGACATATAATTTGATCTCAATTTCTTATGTCTAACTGGTTTATATGGTTAATAAAAACTGCTTGTATGCTAAAATAACTATTACTATGTTCTGGTGCAGACTCTTCCTCACTTCTGAAAAGTATGATTTTAACCTTCTTTAATCCTATACCATGGACAGGGGCGCAGAAGTCGATATATGATTTTTTGAGTTTAGTTTTTTTGTTTAATTTCTTTTATGACCTAAAGTCCTTTCAATTCAATGTATATTTGATTAAATACAACATCTTTCTTGTATTCAGAACGTAAATTAATTATTTATAAGAAATAACTGGCATGAGTAGCGATAGACTGTTTCTCCGAAAGGTAACGTAATTATATTATACATGTTTAAGACAATTTATTTATTTTTTTTTTCTCTGGCTTCTTTGGCGGACCAACTACTCAGGTCATATGCCGCCATTACGCCCTGATCTGCGTTTTAGTTGTTATTGTCAACAGCAACGCGAGTTTTCTCTGGACGGTCACCCATAAACAATTTATTGTTTATTGTATTATTAAAATATTAAAAAACATATATACTAGTTATTTCTTTAACTAGGTAGAAAAGTAGCAGATTTACTGCCGCGGCTGGAGTTTCATAATCGAGGCTATGAATCTAGCCAAGGCAGTAAATCTGCATTTTTGCAGTGTTTAACACATAATATTTTTACCAATTGCTTAATATTAATATTATATTTTTTATTCTTTTTAATATGTTATCGTCATTATTTTATGGGATGCCTAGATCAGTGGTATAAAGTCGGCCTGTGGATCCTGAGATCCCTGGTTCGATTCCCACAGGCGACAAATTTTCATAATTTGAAAAAGCTATCCCTGTGGCTCCTCCACCACTAACATGTTTGGAGGCCGTGATTTGACGATTGGTAACCGCACTTCACGCGCAAAATATATCACTTACCGAGATCTGCTTCAGCAGAGTGCCACACCCAGTAATGGGTAGAAGGCGTGATGATATATTTATTTATTTTATTTTATATTATTTTCATCATTATCAGGCAGATTCACAAAGCAGATTAGCGCTAACACCATTTTTTATTTCATTTGTAACTCTCTTTCCAATGTGAGAAACAAGTTTATTTTAACTTGAGTTAAAAAGACTATTAATTAGCTTCAAATTTAATAAAATTCTTGAATCTGTTTTAATTTGAAACATAATTATAAATAATATTAAAAATGGTGTTAGCGTTAATTCGTTTAATGATTCTGCCTGTATGTTACTTTGCGATAAATTTGACATTTATATCATAAATGTTATTCTGCTATTTGAGAATGTTGTTGTTATACTATACATTACAATATATAATAGAAAATGACAAAGGAATGTTAACCCTAACCGAGATTACAGAAGCGACATGCAGTTGTAATTATATTTATTAAATTAAATCATAAATGTCAATGTCATTTCATAGCCTGTCAGTTGTCAACAAAAGCCCCCTTTATTATCAATCGGCAAAAAACTATTTTTATGCATCTATAATAACAAAAAAAGCTAAAAAATTATGTAATAAATGAAACTATAACCGGAAACAAAAAAAAATTGTTGTATCAATACTTGTATATTATTATTAACTTTTTCTTAGTACTATAATCTGTCAAAATTACTGTGAGAATATAGTTTTTTATGACATCATTTTACAAATACATATTGTATTCTTGTTATTATAAACGTTGATTGAATAATGTCAAATTTATTCAGTCCACTATATCTATCTAAATATAGTATGTACAGTAGCTTCCATTATGTATTTTAATTTTGCTTGTAATTAGATGTTAATGTATTTGTTTAAATTAATTATTTTAGTATATGATGTGTTAAAAACCTTTCAGTTTCTTTTTAGTAATAAAATTGTGACTTAATTAATTAATTCAAAACAGCAGTTAAACTCTATTCAGTTATTCTACATTAATTTGGTGTATATTAGTGTCAGATATTAAAATTAATTTATACCTGACTGACAAGTTCATTGTTAATATCTTATAACTGCCTAAAATAACAAAGGTAGACCGCATAGCCTCAGTGAAATCGAAAGTCAAAATCGCTGTTAAAATTCGACACAAATCTAGGTCAGAGACGTTTGACCTTGTTGGGTGCGTGCATCCGAGAATTACTAACAAGTTAAAAGAATT
This sequence comes from Pterostichus madidus, assembly GCA_911728475.2. Classification (NCBI taxonomy): domain Eukaryota; kingdom Metazoa; phylum Arthropoda; class Insecta; order Coleoptera; family Carabidae; genus Pterostichus; species Pterostichus madidus. Next base: position 14,226,168 of record OU452313.1, on the reverse strand, counting down.
ACAAGACTTTCCAGCAACAACTACAAAGTGCGAATCATTTACATTTTGAAACAAGAAGCAATCGTTGAATTACAAATATATTCTTGGGAACTATTTCAACAAAATAAAAGTGATGTCATATTCTGGCCGAGGACAATGTCCATCTTGTGATAAAAATAAAAAATGACAACAGGAATCACCCGTTCATCATTCAATTTTGTGCAAAAAGTGTAGTTATTTTGAGTTGTTTTTTGATAAGCTATAACTGAAAGGTTAAAAATTGACATTTTATGTTTATATTTACTTGTGATTTAATTCTTAAACGCTCAAATTTTTATAAAAGTGTGGACAGCGTTTAGGTAGCTACATTGGGTTAAATTCTTATTAATTTATAATTGCATATGGATTTCTTTATTTGGTTATATTAAAAGAAGCTTTTTTTAACTAGAGAAGAATATTGAATTTAATTTATTTATTTTATATATAATTATACAGGTCTAGGTGGCACAGTGACCTGTGGATCCTGAGAACCCTGGTTCGATTCCCACTGCTGACAAACATTTTCAACACATTAATACTACTCCTGTGGCTCCCCTCCCCTAACATCTTTGGGGACTGTGAGTTGACGGCTGATAACCGCACTTCACGCGCAAAAATATATCATTTACCGAAATCTGCTTCGGCAGAGTGCCACACCCAGTAATGGGTAGAAGGCGTGATGATATATTTATTTATTTTATTTTATTAATCCAGAACTACAAAAAAATATTCTGAATATTTACTCAATGTCTCCATTAAATATTTGTATGGGGTAGGTGGATCAGTGCAATCGAATCAGCCTGTGGATTTGAGAACCAGCGTTCGATTTTCACAGCCGACAAACAATTTTCACCACATTAAAACTACCCCTGTGTCTCTAACATCTTTAGGAGCCGTGATTTGACGGCTGGTAAACGCACTTCACGCGCAAAATATATCACTTATCGAGATCTGCTACTGTAGAGTGCCACACCCAGTAGTGGGTAGAAAGCATGATGATATATTTATTTATTTTATTTTATTTGTTTGGTTTATTTCAAGTTCAAGAAATTTCACAACTTTATCTACAAAGTTTAACAAGCATGCAAAACTACAACTTGTTATTGAATGTGATCTAAATAAAAATGACATAATTATGAATAAAACATTTTTAAACTGTTTATATATGTTTTAATCCCAGTAGTTCTGGAAATTATGGAGCTGTTAGGTATTTGTCAACTGCATGATGTCAATAGTACATTATGAAATCGAAACGTGTGGTTCAGTGGTAGTAGAATGCGTTTGTTAGGTACAAATAAAACAAAACGGGCACTGATGAAGGCCGACAACTTTGACTTCAAAGCACGACTACACATATAGATAAAAACTATTAATAAAACAGCATCAACCATCTGTACTCCATATCCTAGTACAGATTCAGATTCAGAGTCAACTTCGAGGAATCAGAATTCAATTTAGAACTGTGTCATTCAGTTTTTGCTCTGCGTTCCAGAATCTGAACTTATTTATAGTGCTCCAGAAATACTTGAACTTCAATTATATTGGCGCAAATTGTTTCGAGGACAAAAATAAAAACAAAAGTATGGCATAAATTGTTTGAAAATTTATAAACAAATGGCACCTAATTTTAATTTTCCTGAAATTTGCTTTTGTGGATTAAAATAGATTTATTACAAGAGCAATTTAATTTGCATAAATATTTACAAAATATTTCATTCGGTCTAATTTAATATGGAAAATATTCTCAATATTTATATTCAAATTCCAAGATTTATGTTGCTGTATGATATTTGACAAATTTATAAACAATTACAATTTATTTCTGAGAATTATGGAACATTAAGATACAATGCCATCACTGTCAGTCAAATCATACAAGAAATTCAATTCATCTGTGTTCTCTTCTATTCATAATTCATCATTTTTTTGTTGAATGAATGAGTAACAGAAAATAATGGCTCATTCTAACTGAAACCACAAGTTGTCTCCATGGATACCTACTACAACAACATCCTACATTCTCATGTAGATTTTATTATAAATCTTACGTCATCGGCAAGGTTGTCCAATTGACTCAGTTTTCTTAAGATTGTCTGCTGGATAAATTGAACCAAAATTAGGCACATTATGAGTGTGGGAGAAACGAAACTTCAGAAATAAAATTGTATTAAAGTCAACAGCCGAATTCACTCTTAGACTATTTTTAATTTTACAGTAATGTTTATTGTTTCCAGCTGCTTCCAACCGTATGTTGATAGTTGTTTAAACATTCTTTAAAAATTTGATTGTTTATTGACAGATGAAAAGTGGAGCTGAATTTTTATGGATGATTTAGTGACTGATGATGCTGTAAAGCTATTTATTAATCGCTTACACATGTTTTTGAAAAGTTCTGAAATAATTAGACTAGAAAAACTGACATGCATCTTAAATGTTTTCATTAGTAAATCACGCGCATGTGATAACTGATTATAAATTATTTTAGTTAAATAAACGGGAACATGTGAAAATTACAAATGTTTGTTTATTAAATCAAGTGAAAATGTGCCAAGGTTTAGGTCATATTTAAAATTGAAATAAAGAATAATTTAAATTAAATAAATAATGCATGATTTACACAATTTATTTTGTAATCTTTGACGAGTACAAAATACAATATAGATAGATATATTTTAAAATAAATTTTAGTATTAGAACAAATAAAATATAAGTCATAAATATTTGTTGTTTAGTAATAATAATGAACTCATATCTTTTATTTTAATTAAACGTAACAAATTAATGTATAAACCTCAAACATTAAATCACAAAAAAATGACATAACTCGTAATGTAAAATAATCATAAATATTAATTCTCTACAGTTTATTTTATATTTATGTAGCAGTATTTCTTTTTTATTCATCTGAAAAACTCTCATAAAGTAATAAAATATGCTAAATTACAAATTTACTATAAACTGTTTTTATTATTTATAAATTAAAACAAACTGACCTGATTTATCATTAACATCTGGCGGTTTGGGTAGCGGACTCAACGGCGTATCATTCTCCAACTGATTCGGTTTAAAAACCGCCCTAAAACACCCACAAGTTGGGCAGCAACCCCTTGAGAATCTATTCCCCATCACTTCAAATTATTTCTTCACAGTTTCGATCAAACCACTTCCGTCATTTCACTCACTAGTTCACAAATTATGGAGTTTCGTGCGGTGTTGAAACGCGCGTTTGTGTTTGGTTTGATTTCGCGATGCTATCGACTGGACGTCGTGCGAGACTTGTTTGCAATGTCGCGCCACACCTTCCTCGAACTCTTTTAAACGACGCGGACACGATGTTAGCGGAGGGGAAGTGTTAAACTCTCAAAGAGATTCTGATGCTGGAATGCATCTGCGTGCTGGAGAGCACGGTCAAGAGGTTTAGGTACTTTGCTTTTTTTAAGCTGTACAGTGTTCATTGATAGTGGAAGACTTTTCATTTTTTTTAACTAAGCTACTGTCTAACTTAATATAATTTATTTTAATTGTGGCTTGTACAATTTCAAAACTAATTATAATTTTTTACCACGATTACTTTATGAAAGACGTTTTATGTTTTAACTAAGGGCGAAACGGATATTTGGTCTAGCCATCGTATCTGCCTATTTTCGCCAAATAACAATTATCCGGTCAAATATGGGGTAGGTGGCTCAATGGTATCGAATCGGATTGTGGAATTGAGAACCTGGGTTCGATTCCCACAAGCGACAAACAAGGGCCGTTATTTGACAATTGGTAACCGCACTTTACGTGCACAAATATATCATTTGTTGAGATCTGCTACGGCAGATTGTCACATCCAATAAATAGGCGTGATGATATATTTTTTTATTTTATTTATCTGGTCAAATAAAGGAACAACAATTTAAATCAAATATAGATCATATTATTAATAAAATAAGACGTTATATCTAATAATATAATAATATATTTTTTCATTATAAATAGGTATACATTAATTTATTAATTATTTTGTCCTTCATTGAAATATGGAAAATGATTATTTCAAAATATGTAGATGAAAATATTAATTTAAATTGCATTAGTATAGGTTTGCATATTTTATAATAAAATTTAATATGAATATTTCATTTAAAAATTCTTTTTCTAATATAAATAATAGTTGTCCATATAAATCATAGTAATTTTAAGACATATAATAAAATAAAATAAATATATCATCACGCCTTCTACCCATTACTGGGCGTGGCACTCTGCCGAAGCAGATCTCGGTAAGTGATATATTTTTCGCGTGAAGTGCGGTTGCCAGTCGTCAAATCACGGCCCCCAAAGATGTTAGTGGTGGAGGAGCCACAGGGGTAGTTTTTTAAATTATGAAAATTGTTTGTCGTCTGTGGGAATCGAACCAGGGTTCTCAGGATCCACAGGCCGACTTCATACCACTGAGGTAGCCACCCCATAAACATATAAAAATAGTAAAATTAATAAATATAAAAATATCATCACGCCTTTTACCCATTACTGGGTGTGGCACTCTACCGAAGCAGATCTCGATAAAAGATACATTTATGCGCGTGATGTGCGGTTACCAGCCATCAAATTACGGCCTCCAAAGATGTTAGTGGAGGGGGAGCCACAGGGGTAATTTTAAATTGGTGAAAATGTTTTGTCGGCTGTGGGGATCGAACCAGAGTTCTCAGGATCCACAGGTCGACTTGATACCACTGAGCCATTACCCCATAAAAATAGTATACTATCCAATCGGATAATCTACTATCTGGCATTTATATCGACCGAATATTTGACATGCGATTTTTTAAAAAATCAGTATTTATTGCATCCGTAGTTTTGACAAGAAAAAAATATAATTTTTATTATTGTTTAAAATAAAACTAAAATTATGCAACTTTACCATTTAGTTTAATTTTTATTGATAAAAATAGCATAGAGTTACTATAAAACATCAAATGAACTTATTTCAAAACTTATGGTATGGTTTCTGGATCCACTTTGAAGATGAAACATTTTTAACTGACATACAATCTAATAAATTACTAATAGATTCATAATAAAATAAATTTAGTTTGATATTAATTTATAAATCCTTTATCATTTGAAATGTAATTTTATTTTTCAAGAATAGCACTTGATCTATTTTCAAAATATAAATAATAATATAATTCAAGTAAATATATTCCAGCACATATAAAATAAAAATTAGTTCTTATCGGTTATCGGCAAGTAAATATATTGATTTCTTCATATCTATAATATTTACTTTTATTATTATTAACAACAGGCATTTCTTAAGCATTTCATACTTTTATCATAAATTTGTATCCATTGATAAACATAACTAATATAAAATAATACAAGATAATGTAAAAAAGTACACTAGCTTACAACTTTTTGTAAATTTCCGAAGTAAACAAAAAACATATGTTTTCATATGCAAACCTATTTAAAAAACAAACAAATTTACATTCCGAATGAGCACGGTGTTTTAAGTTATTGAACAAACCTTCAATTACCACAAAACAAATGTAAATCGCTTTTAACATAACAAACAGATGATCCTAGCCAAGGACGAACACATTTCCTGTTAAGAACTCGACTAATACGTATATTTCACTTAGGTAATATTTATGTTGACCACGTTTAGAATGCGCAGATCACTTGCATAAACAACCAAACGAGACATTGTTTTCAAATCACTCCTGCAAGGTACGTCAGCTCTAATCCAGTACATCACGCAGGAATTTACAAGAGAATTTGATTACTCTTTACGTGAGAATATAGTCAGATAAATATAAAAGAAACAAGATTGAAAACTAACAGAATTATTATTTCCAAAATAACAAAAGACTAGTTACACATTTTTTAAAATTTGAAATGCAACTGTTTAAAGACCAAAAAACTTACTTTAGATAAATATGTCACAATTTATTAACTGATTGTTAAGAATGTTAACTAACAACAACAAAAGTGTTTTAGCAATACATAGGCATATACATATACAAATAAAAATACATAAATAAATCATCACGCGTTTTACTCATTACTAGGTGTGGCACTCTGCCGTAACAAATCTCGGTATGTGATATATTTTGCCCGTGAAGTGCGGTTACCAGCCCTCAAATCACGGCCTCCGAAGATGTTAGTGGTGAGGGAAGTACATGAGTAATTTTAATATATAGTAAAGTTGATTAGCTGCGGGAATCGAACTCGAGTTCTTAAATCCGCAGACCGACGTGATTCCATTTTTTTTCTATCACTTATCAGTGACGTAATATTTAAAAGGTTAGAGGTTAAATATATAAATATATATCTTATTATCAACTCCAGTATTGAATGCTATTAACATATACATTTATTAAAAATTTTGTCTGAGTCACATCGTAAATATTTATTTAGTTAAGAAATTTATAATTATTACTTTATTTTTTTGAAAAGAAGGTCAAAAAATGTTATAATTTGATGTCTTATATAATTTTTAAATAATATTATTGAATTTTTAACTAAATTATCTGAGGATATAGACCATCGAAAATAGTCTATTGCCGCTCGCGCATGGAGATTGTTGTTCGAGAAGTAGCCGAGAGCAACTACCATGCAAGATTGGCTAGGACACTTTCTGCTTGAGGTGCACATAATATTTTTCTACGTCATATAGAAACGCATGAAAAAGAATTTAAAATTATTTTCAACAGTTTTTCTATTTGGAAATTCGGGCGACATTTTTCATGTATCCATGGATACGATGATACACTACCGCTCGGCAAAATCTTATAAAATCTTATTGTCGCTCAACAAGCAGTTGGAAATGTCTATATTCTGTTCGGTCGCAGAAAAAATAAAAAAAACAAAGTAGATATTAAATAATTCATTTTATTATAAATATTAAAATATTCTTTGGATGATAACATGTTAATATAAAAGTGTTTTACATGAGATTAATTTAATAAATTATATAATGATAGCTTAAAAATATTCGAGTAACTATAAAATAGTATGTATCTATTAATAAATTAATTATCAGTCAAATAATAACAACATTTACAACAAATTATTATTATAAATTTCTCTCATACGCCTCTTGAGTTTTCATCCATCAACAACAAAATTAAGCATACCATCAACATCATCTAACTCCTTAGATGTGAATCGAGCCATTATAGTCGTCGCTCCACTTGTAGGTGGTGTGAATTTAAACTCAGTCGAAGCTGTAGCTCCTACAGGAACCAAATTAAATAATTTCATTTTTATTTGTTTATCTAAACCTGGCCCTTCAACAGTAAACTCTCCTTTTCTTAAAGGAACCGGAAGAGGATTATCCAAAAGTATTTCCGCTGTCATTTCTCGTCCTTGAACTGCATTTCCTACTAATCGAACTTTGATATCCGGTTTACGAACTCTGAAATCGTCTTGAGCAAAATATTCGAATTTTGTTCCTTCTATCGTTGCAAGACAAGCAATTATAAAAGCACTTTGGTCTAACAATTTTTTGACATATTCCTCGTATGTTACTTTCATTGTTATTCGTTCTGTTCCTCCTGCTTTAATATCAATTTTTGAGGTTTCTTTTTTAACCAAGTTTCTTCTTTGACCAGTGTAAAATGTTGTATCAACTTTCAAGATTGTACTTACTGTATAAGCTTTAGATTTGCTACGGTTTCTCATAACTAATACTACATCAAATGGTTGTCCAATGATAATATCATCCCTTAACTCGAAGTTAAAGTGGACGTCATTGAAGTCTTCATTGAGATAGTAGCGTGAGAAAATATTTTCTGTTTGTCGAAGAGCATTCAACATAACTGTTCGTTCTTCTGTAGTGTATTCTGCGAATTTATAAACTTCTGTCAAATCTTCTCTATCCCATTTTCCAGCAGCTTTTGTACTAATCAGTTTTCCAATACCAAGTATATCTTTGCCTAACAACTTCAATGGTTGAGTTTTTCCAGTATACCTCCAGGTAATTTTATCCGCATTAACTTCCGCGAATACAAATGTTCCATCGTATGGTTTCATGACTTCACCGCGTTTGACAGCTACAACTGACGCAGGTCCGCATTGGAACATCCTCTCACTGCGTTCCTGGGGAGTTGCGTCGATGGCTTGCCAACCGCCGTAATCGGGCCCCAGATCAGGGCGAGACATCCACGCTTCGCTCCATACATGGAAGTTCCAGATGGAGTCGCTGTTGAGGTCTTCCACAGCTTCGTTCTCCTTGTCGACGAAGTAGTCGACTGTGAGAGAGCTTTGGGTATCGTGAGCGCTGTTGAAGTTGGATACAGGACGGCTTGGTATTCCAATAGCGCGACACACTGTAAAGATGAAGAAGATTTTTGTTATTCAAATTTGTGATACTCTGTTTATTTATGTGGTATAAGAAGGCGTATTTAGCTGTATTCTATTTGTCACTTGGTTCATTTAATTCAGTTTAAATAAATGAGAGAACATGATGAATTGAAGTTAACTAAGAAGATTGATGTATTTAATGGGGTAAATTACTTCAAACTGAATCCCAATTAGTAATTCATTGTGATTTCATTCATTAAGTGTAAGTTAGATCTGATCCAAATGGCAAATTGAATACGCCTCTTATTGATGCTGATAAGTTTTAAGTAATCTAATCTAGATTTGAACTGTTGCTTCAAATTTAAAATTAAATGTAATAATTTACTTTATATATATATATATATATATATATATATATATATATATATATATATATATATATATATATATGTATAACATGAAAAACGGACCATAGGCGTTTAACATGGGGAAACAGTTTTCCACGCGCATTGCTCCTACATTATTTTAGACAAAAATGGTTCAAATAAAAGTTGTAGAGCTTAAAATTCTGCATTCAAATCAATAAATTAAATTTCACATTTAATTTTTGTCTTTATAAAACACAGAAAATAATTTAGTTTATTGATTTAGATACAGAATTTTAAGCTCTACAACTTAAATTTGAAACATTTTTATCTAAAACAATTTGGGAAGCAATGTACATAAGAAAACTGTTTTTGTTAAAGTCAATGGCCCGCGTTTTGTAATACACCCGGTATATGAAAATCAATTTTGCTGATATCTCAGGGTAATAATAATAATAGAAGCAGAGCTTTGCAAGCTACTTAAAAAGAGTATGTAGCTATATTTTATTAAAAAAATTATAGAGAAGCTACAGCAAAAAATTAATGTTGCTGTTAAATTTTGAAACATTTCTTCGTTCAATTAAACAGTAACTTTAAACTACAAAATGTAGACTTAAGTTATAAAAAGTGTGTTTAAGCTACAAGATGAAAAAATAATCGTTATAAATTATAGCTATATATTTTCACATTTAGCGAAGCTACAACTATAACTAAAGTAATTGTAACTAAGCTATAAAAGTAGCTAACTATTGCCCAACTCTAAATAAAAGTTAAAAATATGTGTCTTACCAGTAGAAAGAACTCCAGCAAAGACCCAACACTGGCCATACTTCACGGGCTTTTTCTCTTTATAATACTTCTGAAGGATATCCATACTTCCAATCCACTTCGTCGGAGGTTCCCCTCCTTCATATTTCCCAGACCAGTTACCCATAATACACCCATTATCATCATTAGAATTGACAGCTGCTGACAACGCTCTTGTAGTGCGCACCGGGTCAGCACGAGCGCTACCAGACACGCGGCCAAGGCGGTGCACGAGATATAGAGAGCACTCGAGGATATCGCGCTCGAATTGAGCGTACCGCCAGCCGGTTCTTTGGATCTGGTTAGAGCCTCCGCGCCATATAAGGCCGCTGTCGGAGAGGGTGCATTCCTCACGCCAGATCTTGTCTTCCATGTAGACCTTAAAGAAGAAAGAGGATTGTTTTAGTATGTCTTTAACTACTGTAGATATTTTCAGAATAATGTTATGATAAGTAATTTAGGTTGCTGATCTTATACATAAAAGTGTAACTATAAGTATTTGCAGATGCAGGTATAACTTTGAAGATAGTTAATGTCCAGGTCTATAATTTGTTTAACGATTTCGTTGTTTATGAGGGTCTTTAATGAGGTATCAAAATTCTGATGTTTAATATAGACAATTTACTTCACAATGACAGTTCGCGGGTTTAAATATTATTGGCTTATAACCAAAAATTCAACTTGAAATGGTTCTGGCAAATATATCACGAAACTATTCATCAAATCGTGGTTTGTGTCCATAAAATTAAGATTCTCTATGACAACTAAATATCTATTATTTGTATTAAACTAAGATTTGTAAAACAGTAAACAAATCTATTTCATTATATCAATATATGTTGCCAGTACAACGAGTAAGATAAGAGTGTTGCAAGTTCATTTATGTCTTTTACTACACAAAAGCAAATAAAAACATTACAGATTTTATCCATTACTGGATTTGGCATTTTACCGTAGCAAATATCGGTAAGTGATATATTTATGCGTGTGAAGTTCGGTTACGAGCCGTAGAATCACACCTCCTAAAGACATTATTGCAGAGGAAGCCACATGAGTCATTTTTAAAGTGATGAAAATCAATTTGTCGGCTTTAAGAAAAGAAGAGAGTGTATAGAATTTGGACGGGACTATAAAAAACGTTGTAGAGAGATTTGATATTGATGTTAAATTGTGATCTAACATATGACACTTTTCCAATATCAGTCTGACATTTTCATTTTTTAAACTAACAAAAATTATTTAATTTTCCTTCGTTAAAATGGACTACGAACGTTGGTAAGACATCTACTGACAACTGTATTCTTATTATAATCGAAGTATGGGTACTATATTTTTATAGATAATAAAATAAAATAACAAAAATACTTACATTATCCTCCTTGCACCATGGATTATACAACACATAAATATTGGTCGGATAACTATAACTCAACTCTCCACCATTCTTCAACTTAGTATCAATCTCCATCTTCCACGGAGCAACAACACAGTTTGCTGAAGGAGTGATTAAGACCGTCAGGGAATTCCCTACTGCAGATTCCACCAGGGCTACCCAACCACCACCTTCAGGAGGTGTAGTTAACAACGGAACCGGAACTAGGGTTCCTTGACCGTGACTAGGTCTATCCTCATCTACAAACCACAGATATATGAGTCAATGAGCCGATTTCATGAACGGGAAATGTGTTTCGGAATAGTTTGGCAATCTGTCTGCTGTTTGAATAAATAATAAATGTATCATCACAGATTTCAATAGACTTGCGCGCGTTAATAAATTTCATTAAATGAGAACTAATATTAATTAATTGAATTTGATTAAATAAGTACTATTTTTACTTTTAAATTATAAATCGGTTCACTGGAAGCTAGATTTAGGATCAATGTTTCAAAGTTCTCAAAAACAAAACAAAAATAGTACTTTGAAAAGTGAACGCACTTCTATCACGTCACGTGAAGTCACATGATTTCACGTAAACTGTCAAATTGTTGCTAGGACACACACTATTGTCATTTAGTGCATTCATGGCAAATCACATGATATTGCATAACAGCACGTGCCCATATTTATATATAAATGGGAATCATGGGTCTTAACAATTTGACAGTTCACGTGAAATCATGTGAGTTCACGTGACGTGATTATAATGTGTTCGTACCTTTAATACACAATTTTAAAATTTTCAGAATTTGAACTATGATTTCGATGCGATATGTTTTGTTTGTTTGTTAGATAAATTTATTAAAACCTTTGTTAGGAGATTGACATTTGGGCCCTTAGACAATAAATTTAATAATCATTTGTTTTAATTACCTGCAGCAGTGAAGATGAAAGAGATGCCGTCCTTTTCTTCGTCATATGGTCTGTTCATATTAAGGATTAACTTAAATGGTTGTCCTCTACGAATAACCAATTCAGAGGTCACTCCTCTTTTCATTAGTTCGTATTTGTCGGTATGATGTTCAACGCCATTGTCATTTATGCATGGATTCGTCCCTTTTATAACCAGGACTTCTACATCTACACATACATAAACCAAAATTCATAAATAAGTAAAATATTAATACCCTGTTTTCAGAGTATATTAAAAATTAAGCCCGTAATTTGATAAAATAAAAAAAATTAAAATAATAATTTTACAATAAATATTTTTTTCTACGTTGATTTTTAAGCTAGGATAAGGTTTCAAAGACAGTAAATTATATCGTAGATAAAATATATACAGACGTCTAACTAAATATATTCAAATGACTTTTTTAATTCTAGACTAGTCTATAATTCACAATATTTTAAAAGAATTCAATTCACAAGTCAAAATTAAATTGTATATACATCAGCCGTAATTAATCTTTCATGAACTAACAGCAGATATTAGCGCTCGTCCAGTACTACAAATTTCATTGATAAAAAGCACTGCCATTTCAATACATTTAATTAGACATCTGCATATATTTTGTCTGTGGTTTTGTTTACAAATAAATGATTGGTCAGTTATTATACCCTTAACAACATATAACAATAAAAAAAATTAAATGTGACAGTAATTATCAAGTATTTTTAATTTTTATTTCATAATTGCGTCGAACGTGCAAAATCAATAATTGGATGTATTGGTGATCTCGATTTAGTCTTAACCTATCAAAATCATTCTCAACACTTACCAACAATGTTTAAAATAGTATTATAATTTAGCCCTTAAACTAAACAGATTGATCGCTAGTAGATTAGTATAAACGAAACAAGACTGATTAAGTATTACTAATTATCAGTTGATTAACATTAATTCAACTTTCAAACGTTTCTTTTTATGAGGAAAATATTTCAAATAATTAAAGTGGTAGGCTATTAAGTTATATATACTTGAGGAATGTTTGATAGCGAAAAGTGCAGCTATATGTTTTTATGAATCAAATATAATTTATAATCTGGCAAAAATAAAAACTTATTGAAAATTTACCTGTGTTATCACTGAATTCTGGTGGTTTAGGCAGAGGAGACAACGGACTGTCTCTCTCAAGTTCTTTTGGTTTGAATAGAGCCTTGAAAAATCCGCAACTTGTTAACCCGTCCTTCAATCCGCAACACGATCCACAGCCCGAGCAAGAGAAAACCTTCTTCTCCATATTTCAGTCTTCCAGGTGCCACAACAAGTATAATCTTAACAATTAGTTTCTGCACACTGACACTAACAAAAACCACAGTGGATGATCACGATTCACGTTTGATGAATGTCGATTTCAAGATTTCTGCACAATGTCAGGATTGTAATGTCACGCTACATGTTCTCCGGTTTCTTTTAAACTTGCGAAGTTGATAACAATCCTGGAGGGGATAGGATTATTCCGTATTTGGTAACCGGAATACGTGTGATAAGAAACGTTTCGATCATAGGGAATCCCATTAGGACGTTCACAATTTTGGGTAAACGGTTTAAGGATTAAAGGAAAGTAAGTTCATAAACGTGTTTCATCATTGTCTGCTCCTTTTTGACAATTTTCATGGCCCTTAATAATAAATGCAATTTGTTAATTATTAATAAGTCTATTTATTTATACTATTCTTATAATTAAAATAAATTATTCTAGAATATATTTAACAAACTAATTGTTATTCATCATATTTTTGTTTATATTTATAAAAATATGTAATTAAATTCATGTATCATAATGATTCATTAGTAATAAATTTATTCAATATCCAGTCTCTGGTACAAAGTACTAGGATCTAAAACAACAATTTGAAATTTTATCATTTTTTATAAATAATTATAAATAATTATAAGTTAAAAAGTTCATCATAATTTCATTTAATTAATTATTATCAATTTCCTGTATTAATCTTGGAATATATATATAGATTCAGCGAAATTGATTTTAAAATAGATTTAAATTTTATTAACTGGGGTTATCGTTTCATTTAATTATTCATTTTATTTGAGAACTTTAAATTATCCCTATGCCTTTTCCTCCACTAACAGTGGCAAAGAGCCCCCCCCCCACCTTTTATAATAAATAGCAATCGCATTCATTTATATATTATTAAATTTATGGTAAGATATCATCTACAAATTTTGTATTTTAAAAATGGGCGAAATGATACTGATACTGGTAATTTATAATCAACCATTGTGTCTCGAGTGCTACGAATTTAATCGATTAAATTTGACATGCCTAACTTATTTACCCAAATTTTGCTTAGAAAGTGTTTGAATACATAATTTGATAAAATTTTATATGATATTAGTATATACAAAAGAAACGATAACCCCAGTTCTTAACAGCAAAATTTTACAAATAGCCATGCAAACATGTTAACTTTAATAAATTTAATTCTTTAGCACGAGGGGTATATGTCAAGAGTATTTCTTGCTTTCTCAGTAAATAAATTTGATTGTTACCTAATTTTGCAATATTTTTATTTCTGTCAAATAAACGTCAAAAACACTACATTATATCGCTAAATATTACTAAATTGGCGTGTTTAATGAAATACAATATTGATAAATTGTAAATAACATGTTAGTATTGACTACTCATTGAGCACATTTTCCTTAAAAAAAAGCTAACTGCAATTTAATTGCGATTAAAAAGCTGGATACCTTTTAATTACTTATTTAAATTGTACAACAATGGAAAACTTAAGCTATCTGATTGGTTAAATTTATAAGGAATAAAATAATTAATTTTAAATTCTCGATAAAAAAAATATTTCTTTAAGATTGTAGACACTGGTAAGCCCTATATCATTGATACAGCAGATCCAGCAGTTTCTACGCCCCTGACCACTAACATCTTTGAGGGGCGTAATTTGACGGCTTGTAACCGCACTTCACTCGCAAAATATGTCACTTACCGAGATCTGCTACGGCAGAGTGCCACACTCAGTTGCGGGTAAAAGACGTGATAATAAATTTATTTTAATTTTATAAATTGTAATTGGTATTGTGTTGGCAGAAAACATATTTTAAACATCTTGTAGAAGGAATTTACAAGTATGGGAATATTATATTCATTTCTCATTCGATCAAATATTTACTTAACATCAATCGCAGTTTGCGTTTCTATAAAAAAATGTAATTAAGCCTTGATACGACACCCAGACAATAAACAAACAAAACTGCAAATACCCGGAAAAAATATACTTGATAAAAATACTATTCCCCTAACATATAATATTGAATTACGCAAATTAAGATGAAATGCATTTTATTTCACTGATAATACTTGCAAATATTCCTCATTTACTGATAATAATGAATCATAGCAATAATTATAAACTGGTGCAGGGACTGAACCGCAGTCTTGATTACGCGCTCGTCTAGTTCCAACAACTTCCTTTCTGAAATGATGTTAAAGACCTCGCTCCTGTTTTCCTAACCGCAAGTTACGTTATTTAAAAATTGGCACGTCACTTCAAGGAATGACAGCTTAAAAACAAATTTTTGAAATAATGCTGATAAAAAATGGAAAATTTCAATCAAAACCTTTTACAAATATTTTAAGAGGAAATTACGTCACATTTGTGGAACACGAATTTTTTTAATTTGAACTGAATTATTTAATATTTACTTTACTTTCCTTCTCAAAATAAAGGAAATAGATAAAATTTATCTTGATAGTAACTAATTATTTAATAAACTTAAGTCACACTGGATAATTGTATTTTTTCAGTATTTGACTGTTCTATGATACAAAAATCGGGACTAAATTAAAACATTTTATCCCTCGGTAAATAATATGCACATTATTTCTCTGAAGAGGTAATATTATTTTGACAGTTGAGTTGTCTAAAATAATACAATACATTGGAGAATAAATAAAAACCTAAAACTTATTTAATTATATGCATAGTAAAAGATATAGAAGCATAATTATTGAAATTAATATTAGTCGGATACTTGCTTACAGAGCTGGGCAAAATCACGAACAACGGGAATTAAATCACAATTCACAAATCAAACAAATATTTTTTTGTGACAATTCACTTCATTTTCGAAGTGAATTAATTCACAAAACAAAGTGATTTGTGATTTATTTATGTGAATTATAAATCACAAGCCTTTTTGTGAATAGGGGCTTGAGGCTTGGGGCTAGGAGCTTAAATCATATTTACAAGTACTACATATTATCAATTTATTTAATATTTATTTTTTTTTAATATTAGGTGCATTATTATATGCACAACCGAATGAAAACAGATGTAAGTAGATACGAGATGTGGCTATTAAATAGCGAGACTGACGGTATTTTAACATTTTATTTTGATTTCATACCTATTTACTTATTATCACCTTCAATATACACCCCTCCTCTATCCCTACAACGCTCCATGCGAATCTTCCATTGTTCGAGAAAGTGCTGGAAGTCTTCTTCTGTCAGCTCCTTTAGAACGCGTGCGATTTCTCTTTCAAAGTTCAAATCTTGTTGCTATTAAGGCAAATTTCACCTTAGGAAACAGATAGAAGAATAAGGCATATGGTTCAACACTGCAATGCTGTATTTGGCTATAAACCTCTTGACAGACATTGCGGAATGAGCCAACGCATTGTCTTGATGGAGAACCCATGACTTGTAACAGTTTTGCCAAGAGAAATGATTTAAGCCTTTTTTTAGCTCTAAAACAATTCACAAGCCCAAATCAATTTCTTTAAAGGTCTTAAGTCACAAGCCTGATTTGCGAATTTATAATATAATATAATTCCTTTTGATTTAAATCATGCCCAGCTCTGCTTGCTTATGTCAATGTTGTTGTTGACTAGAAGACATGATCTTACCATGGAGTATTAAGCCCATAATATAGAGGATTTGTAATTTGAGATTTTTCGTTAAAATGTACTAATACTACGTTTACGTATAAATTTATGATTGTTTTAAAATGTTAATATATACAGCTAATATTTTTGAAAATAATTTAGACTTTAGCTAACGCTATTCTATATAATTGCAACGATAAAATATAGTCAGAAGCCATGATTATTATTATTTTTTTTTATTTACTGCTTTACATAATTGAAATTTATTCCCAGTTTGCCTACAACTTATAATAAAATCCACACCCCTTAGACATAGTCGTATGTTTAGACGTAAAGTGAAGTTGAGGTCAATGAGATTTGAATTGATAAAGTTATATCCACGCACGAGACTAAATTTCCTGTGACAGTCATACACATATCATACTACAGATATATAGTTGTTGGGTGATTCACAGAATGATTTTAGGTTACAAACATATTTACATATCAACATATGTCTCATCAAAAGGGGTAGCATGAACTTTTGAAACATTCATTGAACATTTGCTCATTAGATTCATCCTACAATGAATCTTCGCCAAACATTAATGTCCTGGCAAGCTCTAGTCTTCTGACAATATTCTTCTCAATCTCAAACTTATCATGCACCAACGAAGATTGGATCCGTAAATATCTTATTTCCTCAGCAGTTATACACCGTTCATGCTTTCTCATCTATTCTCATCATTTACTACCATATTTATTTATTTATTCTATTCTGTACAACAGGAATGGGCTCCTGAACCATGATCGAAATAACAAGAATGAAGAATAAAAACATAAAATATGTATTGAATAATAGCTATTAGTGAAAAAATTAGTTAAAAATAATGTTTTACATCAGAGATATAAACGATTATAAATATAGTGACATCGCATGTCCGGAAGGTTCTTCCACAAGTATTTTCGCGCGGTAAATAAGAGACATATGCGAAGTAGAACGTAACTAAATATGATATTTCAGCACTGGTTTTGTAAACTATTCGTCGTTTGCTTGTATGTACATAATCAACACGTTGTATATTTATTATTATAATTTCATTTCATTTTCTTGGCTTCCAACTTTTATAAAATATGATTTTCAACAAAGTAAGATTATTTTTCAAGAATTCAATCGTATATTATTTGCGCTCTTTCGAACGAAACAAGTTAAGTACCACTGAACCGAACATGGGACGTCACAATCCCAACACAAAACTTTAAAAAATCATAAATAAAATAAATAAATATATCATCACGCCTTCTACCCATTACTGGGTGTGGCACTCTGCTGAAGCAGATCTCGGTAAGTGATATATTTTGCGCGTGAAGTGCGGTTACCAGTCGTCAAATCACGGCCCCCAAACATGTTAGTGGTGGAGGAAAATCATATCTTTTGTAATATAAAGAATTTTCAACCACCGTTTTCACTGATCATCATAGTTTATTATGTAGTTTCATAAAAAAATAATAATAATAATAATAAGTTCAGGAGCCCATTACAGTAGTAATATCACTAACACTCCGTTATAAACTTTGAAATGAGCACCTCTAGATATATTCACGTTTCCAGGAAAGCACCCAATACTTTTCAATTCACAGATATTTTTCTTTTTTAAGTAGTAATAACAAGAAAAAAAGTTTATTTCACAATGCAGTTCTATTTATTTAAACAAATTTAAACTTAGAATACATCCCAATACAAATGTAACGATAAACCAAGTGCATGACAACTACATGAGGTGCAATGAATCATAATCATTATCCTTTATCATATCATAAACAGAATGCTAAGTCATATCCTTGAATCCTTGTACAGTACACGACTATCTAGTGATGTACGTTGACGGTGCTGCTTCCTGCGATCTCGCTCATTTGACGCGAGGTGAACGTGGCCACGATTTTGCGTTCACCTTGACGACGAGGAACGAATGTTTCGTTGCAGGTTACGAGTTCGCCTGGACGGACGTCGCGATATTTCAATTGTTTGGGTCGTTGGAGACCTGGACCCTCAATCGTGAAGTAGCAATCGGTAAGAGTTACGTTTAGAGGATTCTGGAAGCTGTAAAAATAAAGTTAATGATTAAATTAAAAGATTTATAATTTGTTTATATTATTGATGGTAGAATTGAAAATTAAATAGAATTAATATGCAGCACTTATTAAGATATTTATTTATACCAACATGCCAGTTTTCACCAAAAGACCTATAAATTATACTGACTTAAAATTATTCGTATATTCAAAGACGTTCTTATACAGAATGTTCAATTTTTAGTGTGTCACCATTGCTATCTCCAGAACTATAAGAGCTACAAGGTTGATTAAATTAGCAAAGAAATGCCATTTTGCGAGTCTATAGCAAAACTATTAACAATTTTGTTTTTTTTCGATCAGTAGTTCTCCATTCAACTTTCTCATTTTAATTTGTTTTTCTGCGGATAGAAATTTTGCTCTGAAAAATGCTAATAATCATAATATTTTTATTTCATTAATTATTAAATGTGTCAATATGACTATTTTGTGAAAAAATAAATAAATAAACTTTGATATACAATTACTGACAGAAATTTAAAAATAAATATTTGTTTTAATATCTTTATTCTCAAATTTCTATATAAATTTAAGTAAGTAATTATAAATTGAATTTAAAGAGAAAAAATAGGATACGCCACCGATACTCGTTGTTTGAAAAATTTATGACATGGATATTGAAAATAAAGAATTTGTTACTAATTTATTTAAAAATTGTTTGATAAACCCAATTTTGTCGTGAAGTTTATCATTTTTGTCGTTCTAAATTTGTCGATCGATATACTAATTATGTCGTACAATTAAATCTGTGGCTTCCTATAATAACCAGGTAAATATTTCAAGAAAAACATGTTTGAAATAATTTCCTTAGATGCAGTTTAAGAAAAAACGATTAGAAATAATTTCACAAAATTTGGTTAGCTTTCACAGAACCGTTACCAAGATTAAAAAAAAGTTGCACATTTCCCTATGAAATACATTCAAAACCTGTTTTATTATTATTATTCCTCTTCATTATTTCTTAGACTTGAAACTTTTCCAGGTGAAAATGCACAAAAATTGCCATATTTGTGTTTTTTTTACAAAATGTGCACTTATCTGGTTAATATCGGAAGCCACAGATATATTTCCCCTACCTAAATAGACGGTGAACAGTTGCACAGCCTTTGGATTGTTTATACAAAAAATATTGAATCAAATGTTTGACAACAACTTGACTTGTACTCTTGCTAGGATTTTGTTCATCCTCAAAAATTAATTGACAGAGAAGCAACAAGCCAAAGAGTATTTATATAAAATTACCTGAAATTAACGTAGCATTCCTGGCCAACTCTAGCGGCACCCCTAACCTGCACACTCATCCTCGGTCTTTGCAATACAAAATCATCCTCTTCACTCCAAGTCTGTCGACTCTCCTTTACATTCGCAATGGCGTAGATCTTAATCAAACTGTGGTCCACAATTTTATCCATATACTCCGATGCCGAAATATGCAACTTCAAAACTTCTCTCTGTCCTGGTCTCACCACAAACTCTCCATGCGAGCGCTTCAACCTCGACGCGATGGCGCCGGTGTAGTGGATCGAGCTAGCTGTCAAAACAGCAGTGATGGTGCGAATATCGTTCGACTTGTTCTGAATGTTGACGGTGACGTCGAAGCTCTGACCGAAGGGGATGGTGTCGATGTCTACTAGGTCGAAGAAGACGTCTTCTTGTTGCATTCGGTCGCGAGGCATGTCATAGTATTGTTGAGCGCGAGGACAGCCACGGACGGCGTTGAACACGGCCAGGCGCTCAGCGTGGGAACCCTCTGCGTTCTTGTACTCGGTGGTTATATCCATGAGATCGTTGTCGGTTTCGTCTTCATCGCGGTCGATGCGTTTTGTTACTATCTTTCGCCCAACACTTAAAAACAAATTGATTAGGTACATTAGTTTTATCTTATGAGGTAGAATACATGTTGTAAAGATAATCAGATTAGCAGCTTTTTACTGTAAACACTAGAAATAATCATTTATTTGGTGCTAGCTAATGTATAAAATGACTATTTTATAGTTATAACATCGAAACTGATATTTAACACATTGTTTTGTCAACCGGGAACTCTACTTTGCCGTCATACTGACGGCAAAATTGGCAAAAACACTGGCATTTCTCGGCATTCTAAAGCAAAATCATCATTAAAATAAAAAGTATGGTGTACTTATAGTTATTCCCCGAAATTTTTGTAAATTTAAATCTGTAAATAAAACTGCTATTTAATTTACAAATATTTTTTTTTTGATAGATGTATAATTTCACAAAAAAAATCAAATATTGATACTGTATTATTTCCTTGTATATTCGTGAACTTACGATAATTTTTACTTGTATACCCTATTAATAACACAGGCATGGGCGTCCGCAGGGGGAGGCAAGGGGGGCGCGCCCCCCTTGTATATTAACTAGGGTGGTGACCAAGACCCTCGAAAATAGGACTTTAACATGTAAAACTATAATTTTTTAATTTCCTGCTTCCTTAAATATTTGAAGCAAAAAAGCTTGAAATAAAAGTGCATCTGAACCAATAAACAAAATTAATTTTGCATACTTTGTAACGACACAAATTAGATTTGAAAATGACGAAAATTGCCTCAAAACTATCGATAGGCATGAAATTGAAACAAAATTAAACATATGTTTGACGTTTTATTTGTCAAAATAAATGAAATAATAAATAAGGAATTTATTCTGACAGTTTTGATAGATTGCACGACAAACATTTGTTTAATTTTGTATCAATTTCATAGCTATCGATAGTTTTGAGACAATTTTAGTCATTTTCTGATCTAATTTGTGCTGATACAACGCATGCAAAATTAATATCATATTTTATGCCCTAAAATATTAGAAAATAAAAACTGTAAAACTGCTAAATTGGAATTTATTGAAGAAATGGTGTCAATTTATGGAAGAGTTTTTAAAAATTTGTCCTTCCTCTTCATTTCAAACCCAGACGACAAAGACTAGTAATTTATTTCACAAATTTAAATATTTTTTTATCCATTTGTTATGTGTATTTGTATTTATGTTATGTAAAAAAAATATTTTAGAAATTTATGTATGTCTGAGAGTTTTTTCTGACTCGCCCCCCCCCCCCCCCTGGAAAAATATCTGTGGACGCCCATGAACACAGGTCTGCAAAAAAATTAAAATTTCATGTTTTTGTAAATATTATGTGTTTTAGTATACCAAGTACAAAAATTACCTACATTTCTCTCCATCACGTATAGGTTTTTTGCAGCATGCAACATTTTTTTAATAAAAAAAGCATAATACTAATGAAAAAATTATATTTCTTATAGTTAAATAAACAATTATTTCATGTAATAATCAAGATTCCGCATTCATAAACTTATTTAACATGTTGAAACATGATCAAATCTGACAAGACTCTTATTTATACTCGTTACTAATGCCCTAAAGAACATGTATAAACATGCTCTACCCAACAATTAAAGTAAGAAATCACTTGTACGTAAGATTTTTAGAATCTAGAATAGAATCTGATATCGTATTTTATACGGGCGTTTCACTCTAAATGAAACTAAAAAAACGAGTTTTGCAAGAAATCCTGACGTGATGGAATTTTTAAAGTATTTTTTCTGGTTTTAGTGAGTAAAAATCAATACGAACCAGTATTAAAATTCAGTGCAATTTTTTTGTTGCAGACCTGTGTAATGGTTTCAATCGTTATAAAAGAAACATTCTACAAAGTAAAATGTTTTTCTGCACTTAGTATGTAATTAACTATTGTAATACCTATTATAAATTATAATTTAATTATACAAATTACTTATAAATCATAAATAAATATATCATCACGCCTTCAACCCATTACTAGGTGTGGCTGTCTGCCATAGCAGATGTCGGTAAGTGATAAAATTTATGCGCGTGGAGTGCGGTCACGAGCCGTCAAATCACGGGCTCTAAATATGTTAGTGTAGGGGTAATTTTAGTGTGGTGAAAATTGTTTGTCGGCTGTGGAAATCAATACCACTGAGCCACCTAGCCCATCTCAAATCAGTGGTGTACTAAAATGTAAAAAGAAAAATTGCACTTAATTTTGCAATTTTTGTTTACTTATCTATGGCCCAAGATATGTATATCATGTAGTATCTACCATATAATTGTTTTCCTGAAGTATGAAGACGATGTATAAATAAAAAATAATAAATTATAATAATATATTCCCAAAACGAACCGCAATGCGGTCAGTGTTGCCAAGGTTATAGTTTTATCGTTACCATGGTAAAAAAACGGAACACGTTAGATGTTTACCGTACTAACCGTCATTTGTGCGCTGTACCCACGATGAGCAAAAAATACCACAAATTTCAGAAAATACGTACCGAAATTTTATCGGTAAACTGAAAATTTACCACGGTATAGAATGTCCAAAATTATAGTGACGGGCGGTAAGAAAGCAAAGCAGCTTGCTATTATTTGTTTTTAAATAAAGACTTTTTATTTTTATAAAATATATAGCTTTGCAGTATCTCATTTACATAGATATTTAAATAAAAAGTAAATTTGAGCATATAATTCCGAAATAGTTATTTACGTTAAAAGTCCGGTAAATGAATTTTTTCGGTACGATTAAAATTTTTCTAGACGAGGCGACAAAGAGCTAAACATGGAATTTCGAAAATAGTACCGTAAAAACTCCTTAACGGTATGACGTATAACGTTTTATTTAAAACTATATCGCGTTTAATTATTAAACATTATTTTAATTTTCTAACCTTGAAAGTGAAATCTTAAAATAATTAAATTTAAAAAACTCTTTATTATCTTGCAACTTCACGATACAATACTGAAATATTTCATTACGGTATCTGATAGAGTAAATAACTCATTTACTAGACAGAAATCATTCCTGTAAACATGCAAATGTGATACAGTATGAAATAATAGTTATTTACAATATAAGTGGGATAAGAGCATCATTAAGATACGCATCTGAAATTTGCACAACGAAGCGACGGCTAATTTGTGTAATCACACAAGTATCTTAATAATGCATTATCATACGTATATCGTACATAATTTTATCTAAACGAAATTAAAAAACGGTCTAATAACGAAATAAACATTATTTTATAAAATCGTTTTGCAAATTTATTTCAAGCATTTAGTCGGTGAAAGGCTTGTGGCCACTTGTGATTATGTTGATTTTTTTATTTGATTCAATGTTTATTTCTTGTGATATTAGACCGTTTTTTACTTTTCTTTCAGAATCATGTCAAAACTTACTTTTGCGTTTAGAGCGCCATCTATTCCGAATTGGAAAAAAAGTTTCAGATAAAAATAACTTATTTTTTTTCGCAGAATACGAATATGTAATAAAAAATGGGGGTTCCTATTTAAGGTTTCAACGTTGCCCCCCGCCCCACCCCCTGGGGGTGGGGGTTGGGGTTTGTGTTTGGTGTGCTTAGATAGGTTTTTGCAAAATATGAAACACGTGTTTTTTGGTTTCTTGATTCGATGTGTTTTTCTCGAGATATTTCACCGTCCCGGAACTTTTTTAACACGCTGTATATATTAAGACTTGCACCCGAATTCACTATAACTCTGGACAAAATATAACCGTATTCTGTTTCTGGAATACATTATTATTTCGTAACACGATAGTTGGGAACAAATAAGTATACCTAAACTATTATTTGAAGTAAACCTGAAATAATATACTTAAATAACTGTGATTTCAACCAAATCTAAAAATAGTTCAATATTCACAATGTAAAACTAGTGTAATAAAATTTTAAATAAGTATTTGTAAGATTTATTTTTAAGTGAAACAGTTATTTACGAATTCAGTAAAATAAATAATATATATAACTTACTGATATTGGTTGATGGAGAGACGCGAGAATCCCCAATCAGACTGATCATCCTCTTGAAAGTGACACATATCAGCATTAACCTCCGAAAACACAAACGGCGTATCATACGCAAATCCAATTTCACCTCTTCTAACCGCTTCAACAGAGGCTGGTCCACACCGGAACATATTATCACTTTCTTCTTGAGGAGTCGCGTCGATAATTTGCCAGCCTCCATAACCAGGGGGTAAATCAGGCCTGGAAATCCATACATCGTTCCACACATGGAAGTTCCAACAAGAATCGCTACAATCTCCATCCGGACCTCTTTCAATCTCATTTCCATCTTTATCAAAGTATTTATCAATCGTTAGAGAACGATTTGTATCGTGCGCACTTACGTAGTTCGTTACAGATCGACAAGGAATACCAAGTGCACGGCAGATGGTCACAACTACTGCAGAAAACACCCAACATTGGCCATATTTGACTGGTTGTCCTCCTTCGCTTAAATACTGTTCCATAATCGCAACTGAACCAGTCCAAGCATGAGGAGAAGTTCCATCTTTGTAATCTCCATCCCATCTTCCTACTAACAATCCGTTGTCATCTAAAGAATTAACAACAGCTGAAATCGCTCTAACAAGTTGGACTGGAGATCCACGGTCTGGATGAGCCAATCCAGATTGCTCCAGAAGATACATAGTTGCTGGTAGTACGACATCATCAAACTGTCCATAAATCCATCTTCTGCCTTTGGGTTGTCGATAACTTCCAACCCATATCTTTCCAGTTTCGTTCATGACGTATTCTCGACGCTGAGAATCGCCTTCCATATAGACGGGATCATCGCGACACCACGGGTTGAAGAGAATGTAGATGTCTTCTTCGCATTTGTAATCGCGGCGGTGTTCACGTTGGCCCAGGAAGTTAGTTTGGACGGAACAACGCCAGATTCCAACTTGAGCAGAAGGAGGAATGTAAACTTGAAGAGAGAGCGTGTTGCCATCTTGACGGTGGATGCTTATACTCCAACGGGATTTATCTGACATGCCTTCATGTTGATGAGTTACGGGGAGAATTACTCGGGTGCCTTTTGTTACCGCTGGTTTTGGGCCTATTATGAAATAAAACAAAGAAAAATGTTTATTTTTATTACGCTCATTATATGCTTGTTGCTATGAAAATATGGTATATTGTACACTCAGTTTCATAGCTCACGGCTACTACAGGCAAAGTCATGTCAAATCGCACAGGATATTAATTTAGAATTATCATACTGGAAAAGTTAAATCGACAACAACAAAATATAAATTAATAGGGCAACACTATGTAACTAAGAAAAAATTAAACCCCTAATGCTGGGTTGCATGAAAGTTTTATCGGTTCATTAGCAACTAACGGTTCAATAAATTTCAGAAAATCCCATTTAATACTGTTGCTAGATAAACAATTCTTTAACTAAAGAGCTCTTTATTTTTTTCTTGCAATCCAGCATAAGCCTTAATAAATACAAAGATAAATCTAAATAAGTATTTCGAGAACTAAGTTCTTAGATTTAGATTTATCTTTGTATTTATTAAGGCTTAGGGGTTTAATTTTTTCTTAGTTATATCTTAGCCTTAGATTTTTACTTTTTACTTCAACACTATGTAGTTGTAGAAAAAGCATAGTATGCAACTAGCATATCTTTCTCGTACGAAGTGCAGTATTTGTCTGCAATTTTATTCTCATATTTCTCTTCATTTTTTCGGGTGTCATAAGATACTTTGAAAATAAAATCAGATTTGAATCACATTGCGATCATAGCTTAGTTGATTTAAAGCATATGATCGAAGTTCATAGGTCCCAGGTTCAAATCCTGGTGATATTCCAATTTTTCTATTTATAATTAGATTATAATTCCTTTATTTTTAGTATCCCAACTCATTCTCCGTGAACAAAATCGACATTAACGCTGAAATACAGATTCGTTCAGAACTACAAAAGTCAACGATAAAAAGCGCTGCCATTTATACATTTAGTTAGACGTCTGCACGTATTTTATCTGTGCTAGTGCGAAATAAGTACCATTCCATGCTTGTTGTACAATTTATTATTTTAATTTCTTTATAACAAAAAGTTGCGTTTAATTTATGATAAACTGCAGTACCTACATTCAAAATTAATAACCAATTTAAATCCTAATAAATTAGCGACTCCAAAAAAGTTAATTGTTTTTTTTTTAAGCAATAAAATTTGTCAAATCATTTGTTTTTGTTCATTTCTTAGAACCAACCTGAAATATTTCAAAAATTATATAATGTTATTTCCAATTATAAACATAAATAAATTATAAAATACTCAAATGAGTATTATAATGAAGCAACTTTTATGCGCATAGGAAAATCATTTTCCAACGTAGACTATATGATAGATGCATTTTTATTTCATAATCTTACATCCGACGAATTTTAATGTTACTTAATTCCTAAAAGAGACATTTGTCTAGACTTTTAAAGTATGTATGACAGCCATAAAACAAAAATTGAATATATCAAAAACAAATCTGAATACAAATTTAAAATTACAAACAAATTAACCAAATTTGACCTTCGACCAGAAAGGTGAATCATGACCAGAGGCTTTAATAATTACGTTGTATTCACTATAAAAACCACAAACTATACATTTTTAATTATTAGTTAATCCGTAATCCGTAAAATGATGATGCTATATGTATATTTTTTAGCAATAAAACCTCAAGGTGTCCTAAATATGATAAACGAAGATTTTTGAGAATTGTAAGTTTAACAGATACAAGGACAATTTGATAAAAATATTAGATCAACAGCTGGAATTTCAAAACATTTTATTTGCGATTTTTAGTAATAAAACTTTCAAGAACAGAAGATAAATACATGATTAGTTTAATATCTTCTTTACTGCTAAAAATGTATGTATTACTCACATACTTTTATTTTTATATGTATAGCTTTAGAAAACGCAAATTAAAATTGTACTTTATGTCTTCCTAGCTCATGATTGTTTATGAACACCATGGATACAAGGTACATTATTTAGTTCATAATGCTCTATGATTTTAATAGGCCCTAGGGCATTAAGACTGACGTTATTATGGTAATACTGTAAAAATCTGACATTTCTTATATTCCGTGTTGCCAGGTAATCTATTATTTATTATTTAGGTTATTAAAAACTAATAGTAAGACAAAAATTTGTATATACCACGGACATTACTTGATGTTTTTACTCCTCAGGAGGGCATAAACAGTTTCATAATATACTAGGACCATAAATAACTATTATATAACTTTAGAAAACACAAATTAACTTTATACGTTTACTAGATATAAGTAAATATTTTCTTCTTACCAAATCCGAAGCTAACGCGAACAAAGTCCCTCTGCTGTTCGAAGGACCGATCGAAGCGAATGGCAAAGAAGAAATTCTGTCCTCGACGGAGAACTGGCGTTGGGGTGTGTGCATCGCATACCAATTCAAACATATCAGTGTGGTGTTCCTTTGCATTGTCCCTAGGGTAGAATTCGGTCAATTCAACAGTTAGAGGACGAGAAGACGTACCTCCAGCATCGAATCTGAGTAAATAAAAAAGAAGTTGGGAACATATTAATAAAAAATGTAAACAATAGTGATTTAATCTTAAAATAACATTTCTTAGTTATATAAAATGTAGATGTCATTCTTGTTGAAATTTTGAACTGTTTTAAAATATAAAATAATAACAAGAGAACTGTTGATAGATTTTAAGTAATTTTGTAATAATTAAATTGACTTTATTACAGTCATAATTATTTTCTTTCAACACGTAATAAAAAAAAACATATATTCTATTTTATTCTAACAACGAGTAATAAATGTCTACTTTAAAAATTATTTTGTGAAATTACATTAGATAAATGTCAATTTATTTTTAGATAATTTTTGTAGTTTGTTCTCTGTTGAATATTAAAGAAGTTTCAGAATAAGAAAAAGGTATGATATTTCGGTGACAGTTAATAATTTGTATGACAGTCTTGTACATCAATAAAAATGTAAATAGATAACTGTTTACTTACTTGCAATTCGCATTTACATGTATATATTAAGCATAATTGAATATTGAATTATTTTTTTCTAATTAAAATAATTAGAAGGACATTTTAACTTTATACTTTATTAATTGATAATAAATTTGACAAATTTATTGAGAGTAATTAGTAGCTTTCAAAATTACTTAAATATAATATTTTACACATTAGTAACACTTCATATAAACTGATAAACATGTTTAATTTTGAAATGTAAAAAAAAAATATATAAGATCAAGTTTTTAATGTTTACATTATTGAGATAAAATACATAATACATACATAACATCATGCTATATCCCATCAAATGGGGTAGCACGAAACCTATAATCATTCATAAACATTTACTCATCAGATTCATTCCGTTCTCGTCAAATATTCGCATCCTAACACACCACCATCGCTTCAACCACATTCATAGATTCCTTCATATAAGCTAATTTCTCATCACACACGAAATCATTCATTACACAACAAATCTTCAATTACATCCATCCAATCACTCCTATTCCTTTTCATTCATCTTTCTTCGACGTACGTTACATATGCGCAAAACATCTCAAATTACTAGCGCTTATTCCTCAACAACGAATATAACAACTAATCTACAAAAATTAAAAAGAAAATAGCTTATTTGAAAGAAAATTCCACACAATGCAGTAACTAAAAATGAAACAAAAAGATAAAAAATAAAGGGAATGTCGCCCTACGCTTATTTTTGAAAATGAATCCAACACAATTACAGTTAAACACTCTATGTAAGAACTGAAAACAAATTAAATAGATAAAAAAGAAGGGGGTGTCGTTCTACGCTTGTTTTTGAAAATGAATTCCACACAGTTGCAGTTAAACACTCTAATGCTGGGTTGCATGAAAGTTTTATCGGTTCATTAGTAACTAACGGTTCAATAAATTTCAGAAAATCGCTATTGATACTGTTGCTAGATAAACACTTCTTTAACTAAAAAACTCTTTATTTTTTCTTGCAACCCAGCATCAGTAAGATTAGAAAACGAATAAAAAAACTTGTTTCATGAATTGGAAAGAGAATTAAAAACGAAATAAAAAATTAATTTAAAAAATAACATACCCCTGTTCTTCTGTTTTATTTTCATTTCCATCGGAGTTATTTTCAGTTTTATTATCATTTGTCTCAGTGCTACTTTCTGCTTTATTTTCGTTTTCCATGATATTGACAAATGCGCACAAATGTAAAAAATATCAAAGTAGCTGTTTCACAACAACTTTTCACAGTTTACTAACAATCTTACGATTCTTTCTCAGTCAGTGACTGATCAAACAAAACTGCCGTCTATTTTAATTCAAGCGCCAACTTTTCTATACTTACCGTTGGGTGGGGGTAGACGGCCGAGAAGGAACATTTACGTCCTGTTTTCGTTTGCGATCGAAGGTGCTACTGAAGCGACTCATCATACTCCGGGCATAGTTCCTGCTTTCCCCGTACCCGGAGCCGTAACCGGAACTGTAACCCCGCTGATGGTAGGCTCCGGAAGTTGGTCGGTGCATACCCTGGTTGCTTCGCATTCCGTAGCCTGACATGTGTCAATCTTTTTCTTCACTCTCTTAAAAATTGGTAAACATATTTCTAAACTTTTGTAAATCAAACGCAATTATTATTATTATGGAGTAGGTGACTCAGTGGTATCAAGTAGACCAGTGAATTTGAGAATCTCGGTTTGATTCCAACAGTCGGCAAACAATTTTCACCACATTAAAATTACCTTTGTAGTTCCTCCTCTACTAACATCTTTGTGGGCCGTGATTTGACGGCGGGTAACCGCTCTTCACGTGCATAAATATATCATTTACCAAGATCTGCTACGGCAGAATGCCACACCCAGTAATGGGTAAAAGGCGTGATAATATATTTATTTAAACGCAAATAAAATAAGACATATCTAAAACAACTAAAAAAAATAACTCAATTACAATTTTCTTAAATTTTTTTAAATAAGCCGAATAGAATAATATTTTAAATATTGGTATTAAATGGATTACAGGCTTAATGTGGTAATAAAATTGCAAAAAATTGAACCATTTTTTAGTTAAATTGATTAAAATAGCGACGTTTCGACGCAAAATTTTGACCATTATCAAGAAATTTTTAGAAAAATTAATAATAGTTACATTTTAAATAATACAGTAACGACAACATAAATATAAAACCATGGTTCAAGGAACCAGTTAGTAAAATCTTAAAAAATTGATGCGAACATCTCAACAGTCAGACAAATATCTTGTATATTGTCGTTACTGTATTATTTAAAATGCTACTATTATAAATTTTTCTTAAAAATTGCTTGATAATGGCCAAAATTTTGCGCCGAAACGTCGCTGTTTTAATAAAATTTAACTAAAAATTGGTTAATTTTTTTGCAATTTTATTACCACGTTAAGCATGTAATCCATTTAATACCAATATTTAAAACAATTACAATTTTAATGGGGTAGATGACATTGTGTTATCGTATGTGTGGATTTGAGAACCCGAGTTGAATTCACAAAGCCGACAAACAATTTTCACTACTGTGACCTCAGACCAACCATAAGTAGACGGAGAACTACGGCGTTTGTTGTGAAGTAGAAAGAGTTAGAATAACTTGATGATGAGACGGGTGCGCGGCAAAGAGGTAGTACCCCTTGGTGTTATGCGGGTTGCATTTTTGTTGATGACAGTTATCAGACGCGAGCATTTTATTTATTTAAATTCAAACGTGCGTATACAAAACACTTAATATGTCAAAAACTAACCTTTACTTTGATGTATGAAAAGTAAGTAATTGAATATAAAAATAACTACACAAATGTTTGCAACTCGCATAACATCAAAGGGTACTCGCTCCTTGCCGCGTACCCGCCTCACCAACAAGTTACTCCAACTCTTTCTCCTTCACAACACTGCATTGACTTGAACACGGCAGAATTTGTCTACTGATGGTTGGTCCGAGACTGTGACTCTCCTTCACTAACATCTTTGGAGGCCATGATTCGACGACTGGTAACCGCACTTCACGCGTATAAATATATCACTTACCGAACTCTGCTAAGACAGAGTGCCACATCCAGTAATGGTTAAAAGACATGATGATATATTTTTTTAATGATTTCAAATGCAGTAATCTTACAAAAAAATGAGAATCAGACAAAATGATTAATGAGCTATTTAAAGGAAATTTTAGTATTAATTTTAAAACTTTTTGCAGATCTTGTTACCTGTCTACTTCAATAGAATTTTAAATCTTACATCATATTTATTGCGAATAAATGACTAGAAAAGTTAAATAAGTAGACAAAGAACAATGTTTATTCATACATTCTTGGAAACTCTGTAAGTAAATTTCTATATTCAACATTTTACACATTTTTATCATTTAATACTAATAATAATAAATAACAATAATCTACTGCATTTATTAATGTCACAAATTAAAATTGTCGTTTTTCTAGTGGAATAAAATAGTTATTTTTATGCGATTGTGTAAAAAAGTTACGTTTTTTAGTTATGATATTTGTACGAAAGGGTAACCTTTCCAGTGAAGTATTAATATTTGATATTATTTTACCGGACGTAAAATACTTTTCGGCCGCTAAAATAATATCTCAATATCTCAAAAATACAAAATTCTTACAATCGATTCAAAAATAGTGTATGACACGCGAACGAAAAAGGTTTTTGTACTTATATGGTTGCCGAACTTGACTTCGTCTCATTATGCAATTTCCTGCATTCATACGAAAAACTGCATTGTTTGTCATTAAAATAATTATGATTAAATTCTATTCCATGTAACTATTCAATCATTTGAAATGTATTCTTGAATATATACGCGTAAGTTGTCAATTTTAATTAGCTACCAAAACGTTAAAATGATGGTAAATATGTACAAAATTATTATGCAAATTGAAATTGGGTTTCTCTCACAGTGATTAGTGATAAGACATCGTCACAAGTACCTCTCTCCTGCATTCAGAGCTGGGCAGTAGCTAGCTACTTTTGTAGCTTAGCTACTAGCTTAGCTACATTTATCTTAGCTGTAGCTGTAGCTTAGCTAACTGTGAAAAAATATAGCTGTAGCTTGTAGCTAGCTACTTTTTTTTCTATTAGCTTACAAATAACAACTGAAGCTACTTTTAAAGCTAATTTTTGTAGCTTAAAGCTACTTTTTGTAGCTTCAAGCTACTTTTTGTAGCTTAAAGCTACTTTTTATAGCTTCAAGCTACTTTTTAAGCAGAAGGTCAACAAAGTACGCATGCGTACAAGCTAAACCCACACAAAATAATTATATCTTGCCTGTTCTAACTGGCTCTAATACGCAAAAATACACAGTAGGTGCCAGATGGTATTTGCTATTTTTGGTATTTATTTACAGAATAGTAAATTAACAGTCATTATAATAAAAGACTGATCATATGACAATGGCAAATTTAAACTGTATACATAATAATAAAGTTAGTTTTGAATAATAATTAATTTTGATTTCATCCGTCAAACTGCTTACAAGATAATAATCATCCATTTAGGTATAGAAATAGTTAATTGTAAAAAAAAAAATGCTATACATTTTGTGTCTAAGGTATGTTTAGAATTAAATTTAGTTTAAAATGCTGAAAATTTATTATAGAATTTAATAAATGTAAGGTTTAACGAAAAAACAATTATGGACCAAATGATGTGATTCTGTGCTCGTATAGTCTATAAATAAAGGTTGGTTGTTTAAAATGCCTACAGTATTATGCAAAGTTTAAAATATTATAATTATTAATTATGAGGAAAGTGGCTCAGTTGTATTGAGTCTGACTGTGGATTTGAGAAGCCGGGTTCAATTCCCACAGCCGACAAACAATTTTCAGCACATTAAAATTATGGGGTGGCTATCTCAATGATATAAAGTCGGCCTGTG
The DNA here is from genome assembly GCA_911728475.2 of Pterostichus madidus. Lineage (NCBI taxonomy): Eukaryota > Metazoa > Arthropoda > Insecta > Coleoptera > Carabidae > Pterostichus > Pterostichus madidus. Next base: position 14,192,501 of record OU452313.1, on the reverse strand, counting down.
GATCCTGAGAATCCTGGTTCGATTCCCACAGCCGACAAACAATTTTCACCACATTAAAACTATGGGATGGCTAGCTCAATGGTATGAAATCGGCCTGTGGATCTTGAGAACTCTGGTTCGATTCCCACAGACGACAAACAATTTTCATAATTTCTAAAACTACCCCTCTGGCTCCTCCACCACTAATATCTTTGCGGGCCGTGATTTGACGACTGGTAACCACACTTCACGCGCAAAATATATCACTTACCGAGATCTGCTTCAGCAGAGTGCCACATCCAGTAATGGGTATTTATTTTTATTTATTTATATTTAAAACTACCCCTGTGGCTCCTCCTCCACTAACACTAATCGAGAGCTACTACGGCAGATTGCCACACCCAGTACCATTACTGGGTGTGGCAATCGTTCCCACATAAAAAGCGTGATGATATATTTATTTATTAATTTTAGTAACATTTAAATATTAAGTGTGTCTTTAAATAAGCAATGTCGAATTTAAAGTCTGATTGCATTTGTTAAGTAATTATGACAACTAGACAAATGTTTAATTAGTAACTTTATTAGAATTACAATGATTTTACTTACAATCGTAGTATGGACCTGCTGTCTCGTCCCCGTTGTCAGGAAGTTGACTGCTCTGAGGGTTCATTCTTGCCCTTTTATATTCACTTAGGCCACCTAATGCAAGTTACCAAACAAGTATCTCCAGAACAAAGTGGCGCCGGAGACCTCAATGAGTGTTACATGCGACTGATTACAACAAACAAAAGCTTCTGAAATTACAGTAACACCATACAACGAATTCAAGATGCCGAATTGTAAATATCCACATGTACGTAAGTAAAAATATTGTTTATGTGAAATAAAATGTAAAGTACATGCTGTCTTTTAAACATTATTGCAAATTTTAATGAGTAAAAATATTGGTTTTTGATGAGAGAATTTAGTGAATTTTAGGTTATCACGTAACTGACCCGAAAATAAATACGTTAGAACAAATTTATGATGTTGTTGTGAGATTCTGATATAGTATCTATTATTAGATTGTATCAAAGTGAAATCAGTATATTTTTATGTTTTAGATTTGAGGATTACAATTAAAATTAAACTACTTGTATATACATATATTGGTTTTCTCTGCAGTAATGATTTTTTTTTTATATACAAAAGCGGAACACAACTTGTGACACATGTGTACTACAATACATACAGAGAACATCTACTTAGTAGCATAAATTTAAAAATAAAACATAGTAGCAATAAGAGATTTCTCATTCAAATTAATTATATGTTTATCAATAATTAATAATAAGCTGTTAAATAAGGGTTTAACGTAATAAAGAATGAACTTGGCGGAGGTCAGAAGTAAAACGCGAGCGAAGCGAGTGTTTTAAGACCCGCGAATTACTGAAGCTGCTTTAAGTATGTGCGTCATATAATATTTTATAAATATTTAAAATGGATTCAAAACAATTATTATTATTAAATAAATAAGAAGGCTTTAGGAACAAATTATTTGTGGATGTATCGAGCAAAAATTAGCTCATCATCAACACCTTAACAAAATATTTCGTATATAATAAATATTTATGCACAATAGGACCGAAATTCCGGTGTTTTAGCCATGGAAAGCGGGCCTAAACACTTATTTTTGGCCATAATAAAATAATTTTCTATGGATACTAAACCAAAATGATAATTTTAGTTTATTGTGAATACTTGATTTTGCAAAATGTCACTTTGACATAAATGTACCTGTTTTAATCTTTATCAGGCAGATTCATAAAGCGTATTAACGCTAACACCATTTTTTATTTCGTTTTTAACTCTCTTTTCAATGTATGAAACAAGTTTATTTTAACTTGAGTTAAAAAGAGAGTTAATTAGCATCAAATTTAGTTCATTTCTTTAATCTGTTTTAATTTGAAACAAAGTTATAGATAATATTAAAAACGGTGTTAGCGCTAATCCGTTTTGTGAATCTGCCTGTAAGATTATAATGTACCACGGGTGAAATTAGCGTTTTCGATCCTGAGTATGTTATTAACCCTCAGCGCTTTGCGCCTCGTGCTAATAATCATGCCACGGGCCAAAAATGTCTGTTTTCATCCTTGATACATAAATAACTTTTATAAATAATAACATATTTGGGGGCCGTAATTTGACGACTGGTAACCGTACTTCACGCGCAAAAATATATCACTTACCGAGATCTGCTTCGGCATAGTGCCACACCCAGTAAAGGGTATTTATTATATATGCTATAATTTTTAGTTCGAAATGTCCACAAATCTTCTTAAATAATATTGGATTCCTAAAGCTTTTTTTATTTAATTAATATGTACGTACAATATTTTATCTACAACCGAAAACATAAGCAAAAATATCCAAATTATATTTATTTGTTTGGTCATTTCATTTTCATAACAATGCAATTATCAAATTTCTAGGTACCCACAAACAGATTTTTCTGTCACGGTATTCTAAGCAAAATTCCAACGCAAAGCATAGTATCAAGGTATCATGAACATGCATTGTATAAAACTAAGATTGTTATACGATACATATTATAAACAAATATTTCAGCTGCTGTTTGAATGAAGATTATTATTTTATAAAAGGCAAGATCTATATTGTTTTTTCACATTTAAAATTTTATGCTGAAAAAAATATATATAAATCGAACTTGTCTATTTATCTATATTATTTACCATAAATATCTTAAATATGTTACACGTATATGTTGTTTTATACATATTTAAATATACAGTTTTTTTTAATTGAATGAATTATTACTTCAAGTAAACTTGTTTATTTTCAATATACAAGAAAAAGAAAAAAATGTTTAATTTATTATTGCAGGTGTGGTTTACTAAGTAATGTAAGAAATAATAACTATTATAATATATTTACAAAATTGTTTTGTTTTGTGTATATTACTTCTTTTTTACTAATTAATTCTAAACAGGTGCAAATTTTATCTAGCTAATGTTGTGATTGTTAGTCTACAGCTGGTTACTATAGTAACCAGTAATGCATATCGGAAAAAATGAAACAAACTCACTCGCTTGTTTGTTGACATCAATAAAATGGTTTACTTGGAAGTATATTCCAAATATAATACAATAAAATATAAAAGCACGTTATGTTCAAAAACTACATTTTTTGTAGTTTTTACTAAACTAATGTCAATAATATTACCATTTATTTTTGCATACAATAGCAGAAGTATGTGTGCTGCAATTTTATAAAACTGCTAATTAATTGTTACTATTTTTTAGATTTTTGGATAAAAAGAGATACATTTCACGAACAACCTGATATAAAATGTAAATATGAATATATATTTATAGCAGAAACAGAAAATTTAAATTTTCCTATTTTATGTAGTAACATAATCAATTTTAAAGGGAGAATTATCAATTATAATTTTGAAAAGTGTTCAACAATAAAGGTAAAATTATCATCAACCTTAAGAAAACCCTATAACTATATTTGTAGCGCATTTTAGATTCGTGAAATAGATAATAACTATGATGGAAAATATGATGAGCTATTTTTTAGTCTTGAAGTAAATGATTTAGAAAACTTGAGGATACAATCAGTAACATTAATTTTACCACTAGATTACGAAATACATGTGAGTTCGTATTAAGCCTATAATGTCAATAATACTCATAATCTTTATTAATTTTAGACAACTTGTCCAATGCAAATGCAAACGGCTGCAGTTATTCAATATTTTTACATCAACTCAGGAGTGAAGATGAATTTCATTGGTGATTTTTCTCTTGTACAACATTGGCCGCTACCTTGTTTTTCACACGGAATATTTACAGATTATAATGTTACTTTAATTGACAATAATAAATTTGAGTTATGGGATTTTATTGAGGAACATTTCAGACGAAAAAGTAAGTTTATTTTAATCTTTATTGTGTATATTCCTTTTTACAAAACCTTAACTTGATCATTGTTTAGTATCTACAAAAATTGATCACTCTTACATCACTTGGCTATCTGGTAGCATTTCATCATTTAGTTTAGACATCCGTTTAAGATATCCCGAACAACTGATATATTACACACCGAATTTTTGGCAAGTAATAAAATTTGCCTGGATTCAGTATTTAGCAGTTTTTGTAGCAATAAGATGGATAATAAATAAAATTGAAAATTATGTATTTTCAAATAAACTAGTTTTGTACTATGTAGACAAATCAAATAAAAAACAGTGTTAATTATTGTATATACATAAATAAAAATATATTCATCGTTACTTATACAATTGCACTTGGTTCATTATTCCTATTGTCTTCAATAACGATTGTCGAACCTGCCAAATCATTTACTTCGACAAACAAAAATCTATATTCATATTTTCCAGATGAATTCTAAAAAAAAAAAATTAGGCAAAAATTTACACAATTTTAAAATAACAAATTACCTCAGCCATATCAAGCTGTACTGTTCCCTTTTGTCTACTACCTTGTAAATAAAACTTCATCCTCATATGTTTCACACCATCCTTTTCATATAACAAATGACTAACGTGCTGCCTTCGACCTCTTCTTGTTTCTTCACCAAATGCTGTAATTGGATAACCTAATTTATCTTCTACTCTGGTATCATTTAGGCATCGTTTCATTGCTTTCGTATATACATTATTTGGACTCTTGCTAGAGAATAATTCATTGAAAACAGCATAAAATAGAGTTGCGGTAACTCCAACTCCAAGTAAAATAACACCCATATAAGACGCGGTTTTAGTTGTCTCCTTAACCTTTTCGGCAAGTGGTTTTACATTGGTGTCGACTTCAGATTTTATTGTTTTTGAAACGGCACTAGCATTTGCTTGGCTGCTTTTACATTTTATTACTGAATTTAAAACTATATAGTATCTGCTTTCTGAAAATATTTGACGGTATCTCACAAGAGGACATAAAGCTTTTGAAAACGTCATCTGAAATATGTACACATTATTAATTCTATGCTCACTGTATCTTCATTATTCTACCTTTATTGAATGATGATTTGTTAAAATTAGAGAAATATTGTTTCACCGCATATTGAGGTTAGTTCTAATTATAAAAAAATTGCGAGCCAGAGTTAGAGGCGCCAGCTGCTGGTAGTAGGAATGTTTACTGGAAACCGGATATGCATATTCTTTAAAACTATTTGAATTATTAACAACTTTTAAAAGATCAATTTTCTTGATATATCATACTGACTCACTATATTTACAATTATAAAATCTAGAGGTATGCAATACCTCGATTTTATTTCACTTATGGGTGGTGATGATAGCATTCCATTAGCACACTTCTGCGTTATTTAAACCGGTAGAAATACACAAAATAACAGCTACGTATTCAAATATTCGTAAATACGAGATAACTCTTTGTTGGCCCTTATCACTTTCAATTTAGTTCTGTAGATACACCATTTTCTATCTTTCTTCGAACTGTCTATTTAGTTTATGTATATTTTAACAAATTAAAATTCTGATAAATACACTCGCTAATAGGTATAGCCACTCCTACAGAGACTGGTAAAACCAATTACACAATTAAAAGTTAGAGCCAAATATTGTTTCACGGGGCATAGAGGATATTAATAGATGTTTGATGAAAATGAATATCAAATGTTTTTGTATGCGCAAGTATTTTTTTATTAACTTTTTTATGTTTTGCAAAATATACAAGATTATGAATGGGAAGGTTTCATACAATTCACAATTCAGTTACTTCCATGACAGTTGACTACAACGTGCCCTGTACAAATGAAGAAACAACCAATCGAGCATCAATCAATCATCAATCATTCGTCCGTCCGTCGTCCATCCATCCATCCAGCCGTTCGTTCGTCCCATCATGTGAACGCCGCGCCGCAGACAGAGCAACGCCACCGCTGACATTTTGGTCGTTTGGTCCTCGCTTTTCAAGAAGCTGGACCAAAGTTCTGCAAACACTGTTTATGTACAAGTTCAGTCAGAAAATAACGTATGATTGAATTAAGATATGTACAACTGTTTTCATAGAAAATTAATTTCTGACTAGTACATAATTGTATACATGTTGGTACAGATTAAAAATAATTTTCTATTAAATATATAAATCAAGAGCCTGTCGCGGATCAATGCTATTATACCTGTACAATTCGATAATTGCAACATATTGCAATTATTAATTCATTAACAACGTAATAAAACTTGTCCAACAAACATTTCAAAAATACTCGAACATTGTATATAATTTACAGACAGGCTTGGAAAATTGCATAACTGCGTTAACAGAGCACCCTCTGCTGCCCTACATTATTAGGGAAACATAAATAAATAAACCAATAATAAACACATAAATAAAAATCAAGACAGCAAAGGGCACATCAGATAAATGTGAAAAGTAAATTTCCCTAATTATATAATAAAATGCCAAGATATGTACATAAAAATATAACATCCACCTGTATTAATAACAATTCAGCCCAATATAACAAATGATACAACGGCGCGCACAAACCATCTCACGAACGAGTCACATCTTATTTTTGTATGATTTTTTAGATTTTATTATTTATTTATTTATGTATAGGTATGTATATATTATATTAATTACTGTTTCAATTGTTTAGGTCCACGTCTTGATTTCAGTTCAGAATTTCAGGGCACTTCTGTTTGGTATTCACTGGCACGCGCGCACTTTTGCGGCACCACCACGTCGAATCGCACTTCATAATTTACACTCGCGATCGGGTCGCGAACTTTTCTCTCGTCACAATTTTATATATTTATTTATTAAATATATTTATCTATTTATGTATATATATATATGTATGTATATATAATATAAACAATTCTGAATGTATAAATTCAACTAGAAGTTTTTAACGATTATGCGTCGGATCGTCATAATCATTTCTCACACCTTGTCGGAGTTGTTAACAGTCACTGCTAATACAACACGGTAGGTAAATTAACGTAAAAGTCCGGTTAGTAGTGGGCGCTCTGCACGCTCCACCGCGCACTGCTAGGCTTCGTCGGACGTGGACGACCCCGACTCGTCGTCGGCTTCTTTTAGCGACGTGAACAGGCTCTGGATCGACTTTAACGCCACTCCTGTGACACAACAAACAAATCACATGAAAGCAATTGATTGCATGATAAACACGAAATAATTAATACTTGCCTTTGCCCTCCTGCTCCGCAGGGTCAGTGCATTTCTCCCAAGCAAGGAAGCAGTCATTGGAAAGCACTCCCTCTTCCCACAATCGCTCAAAAATACTTAATAACAAACCAGGGGGGTGTTCCCACTTATGTACAAGGGCTTGCAACGCAAACAAACACTGCAGTTCCAGACGTTCTTGGTTGTCCACATACCGCTGCAGCAAGGAACAATGTTGTTTCAAAACGTCGTTCTTCAGTTTCATTACGTTGTTCACGTTGTAAACGGCGTTCTCGACTACGGCTATTACTAACGTTCGAATGAATTGATTTTCGGTTACACGATCACCTACATTAGCCTAAAATAAAAAATAATCATCATTTATTTATAATTTGCTAGTGACATTAATAGAATAATATATCAATAATTGTCAGATTATATTTTGTCCACATGATGTTTTCGGTTCACTACTTTCATCAATTAATTAAATCATCATAAAATTCAAATCATTATTTAGTAGACTACTAAAACATTTAAAAATAACTCATGAGCTATTTTTTTTTATAGCCTATCATAAATATTAGACTAGATTTAAGAAATAAAAATAGTTGTGATATAAATATGAATTACATAGTTTTATAAATATACTTACGCTAATCCAGTCTGTGATAATGTCGAACGTAGTGTTAGATTTAAAGAATTGTATTAACTTGCTATCCACCTGATCCCAAGACTGTGATCCCTGATTGACAGGTGTTCCTGCACCACCCAGTAGAAAATCAAATTTCTGAAAAGTACAGACGCTAAAATTAATATCAAATACTAATAATCCTTCAGTATTGAACAACTTACATGATCTTTTACGTAATTATCCACATTATCAGGAGACATAAAGTCAGTAAACTGTACTCCAGCAGATTGCCACAATTCTACAACATAGTTAGGGCCATTATCTGCGACTAATTGCTTGAGAAGCTGAGCAAGAAGCTTATGAGCGTGACCTTGAGACACAAGTATACCAGAACATGCTCGTAATTTGTCTAACGTAATAACGTCTTCCGATACCAGCGGTAAGATCATTTCTGCTAAGTAGTCCCAGAGCTTCGGAATATCAATTACGAGATCGTCGGCCTGCGACAGCACCTCTTTCAAAGCTCTACACAATTCATCATTAGTTAACACTTGGTTTTTCGTAAGATACGCAAACAGTTTTCCTGCTTTGTTTCTCGTTGACGTAGATCTCTCCAAAACTCCATTGTAACCTTCAATAATGAATTCTTCAAGTTTTGATTGATCTATACTAGCTCTAATATCGGATTCGCATTCTTTTAACGTGCAGCAGTCATTCAGATATTCCTCCATAATGTTTTGCATGCGTAGTCTGAGTTGTTCTGGATTGAGCTGCTGTTTAGGTGCTGCGGCAGGAGCAGGAACTGGTGTAGGAGTGATTATTGGCTTCTGTTGCTGACTGGAAGGTACATTACGATGCTGGCTACCACTACGAGAACCACGGCCGTCTTCATAGTTCTTATTGTAACCTGTGCGCTCCATACTGTGTCCCTTCGATACATACGGATCTTTGTTCATTCGAGAATCTGCAAGACAAAATAATTCAAAATTTACTGTAAAGGCTATGTTTAAAAAACAAGCTCAGGTGGACACACTCCCTTTCGTATCTTTTTATTTCATTTTCAGTTCTTACAATATAGTGACTAACTGCAATTGTGTGAAATTTTATTTCAAATATAAGCGCATGCTGGCACTCTCTTCTTTTCTAATCTTCATAGATTCGTTGTTAGAGGAGTAAGCGTGAAAAATTTAATATGTTCTGAGAATATGAAACGTACGTCGAAAAAAGAATAGTTATAGTGTATAGGAGTGATTGGATGGATGAAAATTTGTTGTGTGATGAATGATTCCGAGTGTGATAAATAAATGAGCTTATACGCAGGGAACTGTAAGTGTGGTTAAAGCGAGGATGGTGATTATTTGACGAATATGATTCCATTTTATGGGATATAGCGTGATATTATATATGTACGGTATGCTATTTTGTTTTAATCGTAACTCACCATATCCTGATCGGCTCTTGTCTTGATCAGGAGCATTCTCTAAAGCAGCGTACATGTTCGTAGTGTTGGTGATCGCAGGCGCGTGCGATGGCTGTGTTTTCATGTTGCTGCCGCGGCCCCAGTTGCCGAACAAGTTCTTTGATCCTAGCGTCATTTCCTCCATCGGCGGAGGTTTGTTCATTAATTTGGAAGACTCAACAGTATACGTAGTTCGATTTCGTGAACCAGCCATAGACCAGCCACTGTCGTCGGTTTGATTATTTCTTCTCTTGCGATCACTACCCCCAGCACTACCCATACGGTCATCTTTCCGGGGAGTGCTCATTGGTCCTGAGTTCATTACCTGAATGTTGAGCTGTTCTGTATCCGCTTCTTTTTGAATTTGTTCCATAGTTTTGGGGTTCAAATCCTGTCTCCGTGGTACCCATTTGGAATTCCTTAAGTCTATCACATCTTGTAACATAAACCTACAAAAAATATCTGATATAATTTTGAACATAAGAGGAAAAAAAACAATTAAAAATTAAGTAAAATTTTTATCAGATTAAAACTTGTCCTCAAATCATTTTTCAGACCACTACTTTCATTTTTAATTGAATCATCATTTAAAAATATGTATTGTGCTATATAATAAATTAGCTTTGACTTACCTTACTCTACTGTTAATTCTTCCGTGCTTTTTATCCACAATTTCTTGCATTATTTGGAAGTAAGAATTCAGATTTTGATGCTTGACCAATTCAAGATCCTTTCCCACCGTAGTGAGTAATTTACATAAACATTCTAAACTATCTTCATCTTTATTTTCTAACAAAATATTTATACACCTTAACATGATCTTTACAGTGAGCATCTGTTGTTTGAATAATTCGCCTAAAAATAACAATAACATTATAAGCACCATAAATGATCAATTGAGACAACTTTGGAACGTACCTATAAATCTAATATTTCCTACTGATTTAACGCGCATTCTTCTTTCTTCCTCTTCTAAAACCAATTGCATTTCTTTTTTCTTTTCCTAAAACATAACGAATTTATAAAACTGTTAATTACAAGTGGTGAAATTATTAAACTTACAGGATCTGCGCATTCTTCAATTTCCTTGAGTTTCAAATTCCTAGCATTCTCATCAACAGAGTTCTTTTCAAATTCAATTTGACATCTCGTAATCAACAACTTGCGGAAATTAACAAACTGTTGTTCCTCTTTGTTTGATTTGGTATTAGCAGGTACCTGGAAATACATAACAAATGTAAATTGTTATTAATAATTGATAAGGCTTCATTAGATTAATTATAATACAGTAACTTGGTCCTATATTTGAACCATCTTCAGACAACATCTATAGAACAGAAAAATTAAGCATGAGTTATTATTTTTTTTTAATTAAAAGAAATGACAATGTTACTTGTAAAATAATTATAAATTTAACAAATGGACCTTCAAATAAAAAATTCTGAACTACAAAAAAAAGGAAAAGAAACGAAAAATATAATTAATCCACGAGCAATAATAAAAAGTTGAATTTCTTTGTGAAGTATTACCTGCATGAGAGCTAATTCTTTGCACATCAGAGCATATGCAACAGAAAAATTAGGTTCATCCACAGCCTTCTCGAATACCAAGTCGATAACTCCTTGTAATCGTTCTTCATTATCAATAGGGAGAGCTCTGACTACATTCAATAGTTTTTCAAACTTCTCCGGCGTAAGTTTGTTCAACACGCCTCGAACTTTCTTGTATAAATCAGCAGTCTTAAGTTCTTCTTCCGTCATAACTTGTTGGGCATTAAGACGAGCAGGCCGCCACGCGTTCTCAGTCTCGCGGAGTTTTACATCTTCCCTGAGTGATAAAGTCACATGTATCGTGTTTGGTTTGCCGCCCTTAATACCGGCTTTGCCTTGTTGGCTGTTACGTTTGGGCAACGGGCCACGCTGTGACGAAGATTTGTGGAACGCGGGCATAAGCATCTCACTTTGACGATTAAGAGAGAAAGAACGTGGATCCATTCTGGACTATAAATTTAAACAATCATGAAAATAAAAACTAGATATTAAAATATTTTAGTACTTACTCTACTATTATGTTCTTTTAGCACAATCTCTAAATCAGGTAAATTATCTGGCTTCTTTTTACATTTGGGATTACTTTGTAAATTTAACAAAAAATCGCGGTCGTAACATTTTTTGCCATCCATATTTAAAGGGGACCATTGATCTAAAACAACAGAAACATAAAATAAATATTAATGTATTATTATAAAAATATAAATTTAATAGTCAATATATCAGCAACGAGGAATTCCAGTTATGTGAATCACTCATGATATATTCGGATCAAATTTATCATCATAATTGCAGATATGATTGAAAAAAAAAAGTCGTAATAATATTTAATAGACTTACCCTTTTTATATCTAATGACAGTCTTATCGATCACTTGAGTATCACTGTTTTCAGAAGAATTTGTTTTAATAATATTAGTTTCGTTTTTAACCTGCACTAATTTTTCACAGGCCGCCCTATCAGTCTCGTCCTGAGAGTCAGTCGTGGGCTGTTGCTGCAACTGTGGCTGCGGAACTTGAGGCTTCAATGGGCGTGGAACCTCTTTCACTATGCTAGTTACGTCCACTTTGGGTTTAGGCATAGTCTTAACATCAGCTAATTTTTGCGGGGGTGACTGTATTTGCGGGGGTTGTTGTTGCTGTTGTTGTGGCTGCGGTTGTGGCGGTTGAGGCTGTGGCGGTTGCTGGACAGGCTGAGGAGGCATGGGTGCTTCCACGATCTCTTCCTTTGAAGCCGCTGGTTCATTGTTGCAGTTTTCCGTCGGAGAGGCGGCTTCTGCCGTGCTAAACGCATCCATATCCGTACCTTCTTTGCTAGCTCCCTTAAGATTCAAGTCTCGCATTTTATTCGTCTTGCTCGATTGCTTAGGTGGCTGAGTACCCGGAACTGGCATCGTGGATTTAGAACTCGGTTGAATTTGATTGGATACCGAAGTTTCCTTGGGTTTTTGTGATCCACCTTTATTTTTAGCTGAATAAAAAAGAAAAATAAACTTATTAATTAACACGCTCGCCACAGCACCCATCACTAACATATGGCGAAAGTCACTCAACGTGAATACTGTACCGCATGATAAGTGATAAATGATAACCTGATGACGCAGGGTCAAAAATGCCTAGGTTAAAAACTATAAATGGCGTTCAACGACAGATTATTATTATCTAAAATTTATTCATTATTATTTTTTTTTTTTTATACATATGCATTAAACACCTGCAAATCATTAATGCGATCTAGTCGTACACAAGTACACCCGATATTCAGCTCAAATATGTGTCACATTTCAACAGCTGACGTGCGAAACGGAATATTTACCTGTCTGTCTACATTCCATACGCACGTACGGTCACAATGTCGATTTCACATTGCCGTGCCGGCCGGCTGGCGACTACACAATCACCGACACTTCAACTGTCGTGCACACGTGAATACAATATGCAATAAATATCCGTTCAGTTACCACGGAACTGATTTTATTATGACGGTTGCTAACGCAAGTAAAGTTCTTTTCAGAGATCTATCCTTCTCTCAAAACACAAAACACAGTATACAGTGCAGCGCGTCGCGTCGCAATCATGCCGACTTGCAAGAGTGAATCATGAGAGCGGTACGAAAATGTGAAATGTTCTTAATATAGGCGCAGCAGGAGCCCAATACGTGACTATAAATAGTACGGTTTGACTGCAATCACCAGGGATGGTAAACACTAAACGCTTTCAAACTTTACACGAGTTTATAATCACTCGGTGGTTTAAACGTCAACCACGCATGCATGTTAGAATCTTTTAATTTCGGAGAACAATCAGATTAACTTGTACCGGCCAGGCGACAGTAGACAACTATACGGACAACGTCAATGACGTAATCGTACCAAAGTGTAAACGTGACATTGAAAGTTTAGAATGTCTGCAATAAAAGAAAGGTGGTCTGGCAGAGAACAATCGCGAAGCGAATTATTTCAAAAGTAAAAACGAATGAGCAAGAAAGTTGGTCGGGGAAATATCGCAAGTAACGGGAATGATGCTCTGGGCAACATACGACTGTGGGCACCCGAGTCGAACGGGAACGATCGTCGTTCTGAACGAATTGGTAACGGGCACGGTTTCTTGAACTTCTAGTGAACATAGGTCGGCTACTTGAAACCGGAACGCATCAAGGACGTCGGCTAACCGGACACAAATTCGGTCGGGTTTCTGAATACAGTCACACCCACGACGAATTCAGGTGCACGAATGTTCGCGTTCGGCCGCCTACATTTCGCAATTCTTAAACTAGACCTACTACTTTCTCCTACATGCATATCACATTATATTACATAACATGCAATGAAATATAAGAATATGTTGTGTCAATTACCCCTATTATTTACCGTCTGCCACATGGCTCACCGTTTTCTTGAGATTTACACTTTTACGAAGAGATTTGATTAAAGTTTAAATATAAAAATACACAAAATCACACAAAATAATTTACATATAGCATGCAGATGAACTATTTCACTAATCTAACGCTCATTTTATTTTATTTTCACATAAAACACCGTATAAAATAATAAATTTTCTACTTTCTAATAAAAAATTTTTTTTAAAATAATTAAATTTTAAATTCAATTCACTTCACGATTATTATTTATTTCAAAATGCGTTTAAAATTGATCCTTAATTAACGTTGTATAAATATTTTTAATCACAGAATGCTTTACAAGATGATGCGTGCGACCCATGTGGTCGCCACGAACTAACAGACGTCTGCCATATTGTTAAACTTCGGAAGACATCGCCATATTACCGAACATTCTCGAATAGCGAAGTGTTGCCAATGCAAAGATATTTTATTTTTCTAAAACTATTTCAGTGGGGAGCGGGAAAAATAATTATATCTCCCTATTTAAATATTCCCATTTAAATTATTCAATACTGTCATAGATACGACAATTTGCAAGAAAATATAACATTACTGCGTAACTAAAAATTCTACTTATCAACATTTCCGTATCTTCTCAATGAAAATAATATTGATTTATCAGCAAAGCGAATTTTATTATTTTATTTTATCTTTACTTTGTTTTGATAAGTTTTATTTTTGGTTTTCTTAAGTTGGAAACACATGCAATAAATTATAAAAACAAGAAAAAGATTGTAAAAAATAATACATAAATTATTCCAAATCATTAAGTGAACCTTTCGACGCCAAGAAAAAATATATTTAATGATTTTAATTACCGATTGACTGATATAACATTGATACCAAAACTAACTTTAACTATCAACAAATAACTATGTACAAAATAAACTGTATTACTTACTGTTCAGTAATTGTATTGAACATTGTTAATATATCACCATAAATTTGGACATTCGTTACCTACTTTTGTTAAAAGTAGGATTAGCATTGAGTTATTGTATAGTCAAATGTATTTTTGGGAAGTTCACTATTTTAACGGTACTGCCCAAAATCAGCAAGACAATAAACGCATTTTAAGAATACACAAATAACTTAAACTAAAAGCTAAAGCCCGATCCCCTAATGGGTTTCTCATTTGCATGGATTTATGACGGTCCGTTATTCGATGACTTATCTGTGCCCTTAACCGAGGTACACAAAGCACGTAAACCTGTTGTATTTACAAAGTACAGTTAGGTTGTTCAAGGGAATATTTTAATGAGTGCATACTAAGACCTTCAAATAATTTTAATCCCACGCCTTGAAACTATTATTCAGTTATCAGTTACCAAACCGAAAACTATGTCTACTTATAATGTTCAACATCTGTTGAGACAATAGAATATGTATTTGAGAACCTCAAGATCAACTAGGTACGAAGGTCAAAATATTACAATGAAACTATGAAAATACCAATAACATGACAATAATCTTCATGTCAACAAAAATGATTTCATGCGAAACGTATTTTAAATAATTCTGTTTATATTTTAAAGCATGGAAGACACCGAATGTTTAATAATATTTAACAATAAATAAACAGCAATTTTTTCCTTTTATCGATAAAATAAATGCGTATTTCCTTAATTTTCATATAAAAAAAAAAACTATTATATTGGATGAATGATGAATATATTGATTAAAACTCATAATTTAATGAGTATTAAGAAAGGGTAAAAGAAATAAATTAACACAGAATACTACCACTTTGTATCACAAACATCGTATCGCCACTATCAGAAAATGCGAAATATAATAATTAAATTCGAGTATTTTTTACCCTTTATTAATCTTCACCAAATAATGACTTATTAACTTCCAATACAGTCAATAAACAAGTTATAATAACTGAAAAATTAAATATTACCGTACAATGTTCAAGTCTATTTAATATCACGAAATTATAAGATATGATTAAAAAAAAACGAAAAAAAAAAAGAAGTTTTGTACTTACCATTGTTGAGATTACACGCCACATCTTCTGCAGCAGGGATCGGTTGCAACGGAATGGGCGGCCGATGTTCCACGGGGACTGGTCCCTTGGTATCGTTGGGAGACCTAACCTTTGCAATGGCTGGTGCTGCTACCTTGTTCACTTTGATCTCGGGCTCTGGTGCTGGCTGTACCACAGGAGCCACAGCTACTACGGGAACTACTACTACCTCCTTTACGGGAGGTGGCATCGACACCGGCACCGGCTCTGGCACTGGTATTTCTTTTAGCACGATTTCCCGCTGCTGCTGATGCAGATGTTGTTGCTGCTGCTGTTGTTGCTGCTGCTGTTGTTGTTGTTGCTGCTGCTGTTGTTGTTGCTGCTGCTGCTGTTGTTGTTGATGTTGTTGCTGCTGTTGTTGTTGATGTTGTTGCTGCTGCTGCTGTCTACGTGCCTTTGCCGGACTCTCGCGTTCTCTAGACTTACTTGGTAACATGACTTCAACACCTTCTGTATTTGCAGATACAACTGGCGTTGTATTCTCTTTGGGCGCGTGTTTTGTTATCTCTGGTACAAATTCTTTCGTTGAAGCCTGAAATCAGATAAAAGATTTTTCTTACATTAAAATATGTTTATTTAAAATATTTATTTATGATAACACAAATGAATTTTAAAAGATTTTTAAGTAGAAAATGATTATGTACCTGAAGTTTACTGTTCTGCGCCAAACTACTGTCAATCGTTTTATGGTGTATGTCGTTCTCTTTGATAGGAACAACCATCGATCCATGCACATGTGAAGCCGTGTTATGATGTTGCGGTGGCACCGAAGGCTGGTATGTCATGGATTGTACTGGTATAGAGTGAACCGGGTCCGCGTCCACAGGATCCTTGTCTTCGCTGGCTCTAATAGCAACCCGAGCGGCAAAGTCTGCCGAGATTAGCTGCTGCATGCTGGTAGCCGATGGCGGCTGAGGAGTTTCCCGTGCTGATGATTCCCCAGACTGCGGTGGCATATCTTCTTCATCGAAAATGTCTTTGCCTGAATGTGGATTAATTATAGGAAGTGCATTTGACCGAGGTTTCTTTTTATTATGCTGGGGCATCGCTGGCTGCATGGGCATAGCTTGTTGTGCTGGTTGTGCACCACCTTGCGGTGGAGGTGCAACCTGAGGCGGCGGACCCTGCCTAGCAGCCATTTGCATCGGAGTCGTACTCTGGAAATAGAACTGCTGGGCGTGTGGTTGCTGTGGAGGATATGTACTTTGCATGTACTGGCCGGCAAGCATTGTCGGATAGGCTTGAGGCGCATAGTAAGGTCGTTGCGTATTGTATTGAATGGGCACTTGATACGTGGTCATGGGCGCACCGATCGGACCCGCAGGATATATTGTCATGTGCTGCGCTGAATACAAAGGCTGAGCAGCAGCTGCCGTCGACGTCATCGTCTGCCTGTGATGATTGGACATCCGTGGGCCTCCCTGGTTGGGCGCCGGCTGTCTGTAATAATTAGGTTGCGCAGAACGAACTTGTTGAGGCATAAAAGCCATCTGCAACTGCCCTTGTTGTGGGGGTTGCATTTTGTTGATATCGTTCTGTGGTGGAGTTGACGACTGGTTTGGAGGACCCGATTGCGCCATGCCGCGTATCGTGGGACCCTGGTTATTAGGCTGGTTAGATGTCTGCTGCGGCACAAAACCTGTTGGTGTTGTCGCTACGTGAAACCCATCCGTTCCTAATACAGAAATAACAACACATTACAAAACATATAAATAAATATGTCGGGATCAGGTATTGGTGATTGGCAAATCCCTTGACCGTAGCGGTTGATACTCACTTTGCGGTGTAGGAGCACGTTGTACGTAACTGTACGTGCATAGTTAAGGACAAATATAACACATTTAATACAACATAATATACATGGCAATCTATCTCAATGACATGTGCAAAAAATACTTAGCAATTACAATTAAGTCTCACAAACACATAGCTGAATGAATTCGTTATTATTAAGTAAAAATATGGATAATGTGCTCGCCCCTGAACATATGACAGCCATGCGTTACGCCATGGCCACGAAACACGGTGTATCTGTCTATGTGCAGGGCAAATGTGACATGTGGGGCAAGTGGAGGCGCGCGCGTGATCGATATGTGTATGCGCGAGAAAAAGATGGGAATAGGGAGATGATAAATACAGCAAAAAAGATGCAAGGACGCACAAGTAGAAAAGTGGGCCGCATCCACGTGCACTTACTATGTTGAGGTAGCATTCGATAATGAGCCGAAGGTGGTGGCGGAGGTAGCAGACACAATCCCTCCGGTTTCATCGGCACGCTCGAAACGTATCTAGACACCATGTCTGGACCGAGGGGAGCGCGATTCACGACGGACCAGCCGTCGACTTCGCGCTACAACGAAACGAAACGGCCCACTAGCACCCAATTAGAAACACTCCGATACGGACTAAATTCACCATTTGACATTGCAGGAGACTATAAGCATTGCTGTACCACCGCTGTCGCCAATAAACGACATCCGCACGTATACACTTCTTTACGTTCAACACCAAACAGATAATAGATCACAGCCACTGAACACACAACGTTTTGTTACGATATGAGAGTTCCAAGAAGACTTGACGTGCACGGCGTGTCGCGCACACGACCAGCAAGAAAAATCGATAAGGGCGTTTTGGGAATTATTCACCGCGCCGAGTCGACAGCCAAACGAGA
Organism: Pterostichus madidus; assembly: GCA_911728475.2. Lineage (NCBI taxonomy): Eukaryota > Metazoa > Arthropoda > Insecta > Coleoptera > Carabidae > Pterostichus > Pterostichus madidus. The sequence goes on along the minus strand of OU452313.1, from coordinate 14,174,085 downwards.
CTCACATGAGCACACGCCTCAGTTCACTTACACTGCCGAATGCTAGTGGAATGAACATCCATGAAACTAATGCGAAACAAAACTGGAATCACAGTTCAAAAAACACGATGTTTCAAATGAGAACGGAAATCACAACTAAACACGAGCTAAGATGACAACCACTCGCGACAGCGACAGCGCCATTGCATCCGCCATCCGCCGCACAAAACTATTGTGCGTTAGTGTGATTGCGGCCTATGCCGTTACGGAGCTGGATACGCGTGCGTCATCGCTGGCGGCCAATCACCTGGCTCCATTTTAAATATTTCTGCAACATGTTGAATCGTACAGCGCATAAGTGCATCCCAGTTTGTGGGCGTGATTCAAGCAGTAACATTACAAAATTTCGCGAATATTTTAGATTTTTTCATATTTTGTAACCAATAATAAAAATATACGAATCATATATACTCGCTCATTTAATGGCACACCAAATATGTGACGTGACACTCCGCTACTACTAACTAATCGGAAAACATCCACTCGATTTCACTATATGGCACACGTACACGTGAAACTTATGACTTCATCGCAGTGACTGATGAATTTTTTGAAAGTTTTGTATTATTTTTCTGCAGTAAATTTGTATACATGAAACGTCAATGTATACAATATTTATTAATTGTTCATTTGAATATAGCCATTCCTAGGAATAATATATTTAATGACCAAATATGTTTATGGCTAAAAACAGTTTAACCTTATTTCACAGCTAAATGATTCATAACATTTAAAAAAATATCATATTATTACCGCATCATTAATTTAGGAGTTAAAAAACTATATTATGAGAATTACCTGTAGATGCAAAAGTTTCAAAATTTATGTTAAATTCCGCCATAAAAACGTAATCCCACTTTTTATAACTGTTTGTATGGAAAAAGTACAACTTATGACGATTATATAATCACGACAGCTGTCAAACAAATCTATTGAGAAATGCTCACTTTGTAGTTAACTTACATTAAATTCACTTTATGAAGATGGAATTTTAAAGGCAGGCTTTGCGGAAAGTTTATAAACGTCAACAACAATTTATACACATTATTGTCTAACACATGTAAAAGTAAAAACTAAGTTTCTTGTCACTGTCTATGAGAAATGAATTATAATTGCATAATACGATAAAAAAAAACAAATATTAACGCACAAACATAAAACAAAAAGCATAAATATGTTCAGATTATGCGAAATTAAACTGGTCAGTTGCTGACAACGTCAGCAGCAACTGACAGCAGTATTACACTGATTGAATCTGATGAAGACAACCCACTTCGACAAATGACAAACAACGAATTGTCTCTTGACATCAACTCGTTTTAAACATAAAAGGATACGGACCCTGTGCGTAGCGCTGTTGTTGGGGCGCTCCGGAAGGCGCCTGCTTTTGATTGCCGCTCATGACGAGCCCCGGGGCGACACTCCGTAGCGTTACACCAGCCGCCTTGGATCTTCACTCCAAACGCACAACATATGTTCACGATATACTCATATTCAGGCACTTTAAGCACTGCGTTATTCCACTCATAACATTCTGTACTGTATTTTTAATGTTTAGATAACGATGATCGTTGATATTTCTATGATTAGCACTAAGAACTTCTCTTTACCAAAGGTTATGCGGGTTCAAAATGGCCGACTCTTAACCAACAACATGTTTTTGATTTATTTGTAATTAATAACCACGCCCACGATTGATAACAACGACAGTTTATGTTAGAAAAGTTACTTACACATTAACATCACTTAGAAATTAATAATGTTTTTTACAGCAAGAATATAAAAAAAATAAAGAACACGTTGAAAATGACACGCGGCTCTCACGTTTCTTGAAAAGCGCATCTAGCGGTTAATTATTGTACTTCTGGTGCAAACTGTGCAATCGCAAAGATGAGAAAACAGCGAGATTGAAATGTCATTTATCACATGAACATAGTGACAGTTAACTAATTCAAATTTTTGGCATCATTTTTGCACTCCCTATCAAACCTAAAAATTAGAAATAAAATTAATTAAATTATGTTATTAGTTCAAATTTTTCTCAATTCAAATATAATTCATTTAGTCTATGCTCTTCACGAGTACAAAAATACTTCATTTACCAAGAGCGGGATCTGCAATTTCACATCCATGATTATGCTGAAAATGGATAAAATTCGTGATCGAAGAAATCACAATAATACATAATTATTTTAAAATAAAAGAATAGAATATATGACATTATTGCTATGTTACGTTTAATATTCATTTGACTTTTTAATTTTAAATAACCAAATTAATTATTTTGCAAGGATGCTGCATACAATCTTGCTGTTGTGTCTTCTAGCAATAAAATGTTTACCAGGCAATTTTTTTTCACATACGCAAGTAGAAGGAAAGTAATTAATTTTATAAAATAAATATTTCTCTTGAATATTTTATTTATTTCTCTTACTTTTAGACTGTGAATTTGATTCAAATAAATGGCAATCAGATCAAGAATTCAACGTATGTCTAAGCCCAGCATGCATAAAAACAGCGTGCATGATTTTAAGAAATATTAATACTTGTATAAATCCATGCGATAACTTTTACGAATTTGCATGCGGAAATTATATCAAATCCACGAACATTCCAGATGATAAAAGTACAGTAAATATACCGCATACAATTGGTGATCTTTTAGAAGAAAATCTTCGTATAGTATTGGAAGAACCCTCACAATTAAATGAACTTAAACCTTTTACCCTTGCCAAAATATTATACAAAAATTGCATGGATACCGGTATAGTAACTATAAATATTTATCTAATGCAACATATATGTTAATGTAATCTTATCAGAAATTTTATAGCTACTATTGAAAATGAATCACTTCATACATTACAAAAATATCTTCATCGGTTTGGTGGTTGGCCCATTCTTGAAGGAGAATATTGGAATTCAAAAAAATATGATTGGCAAAAAATTACTCATGAATTACATAGGGCAGGATTTGGTACAAGTTACTTATTGCGCGTTTATGTTTTCCTAGATCCAAAAAATTCATCTCGTACTGTATTATTTGTGAGTTACATATTATTGTAGCATGTAAACAAAACTATTGCCAGTTTGAATTTTCTTGTCATAGATTCATCAAGCTCTTCTTGGATTAAAAAGAGAATATTTAATCAGAGGACATTCTGACAAATTAGTAAACGCTTATTACAATTACATGGTAGATGTTGCTCTAATGTTTGGTGCAAGTAAAGAATGCGCATCAAAAGAGCTAAAAAAATCGCTTGATTTTGAAATACAACTAGCAAACGTATATTATTATAATTATGTATAATATATATTTTACCGATTAATTTGTCAGATTTCTTTAGCAAAAGAAAAACTGCGCAACTTTACCACTTTATACAATCCTATTACCATCCACCAACTTCAAAAAAGATATCCAGGCATATCTTGGTTAAAATATATAAATAAATTATTAAATGGAGTTACAGTAACTGATAATGAAGTTGTAATTCTACAAGCTCCAGATTATATACAAGGACTATTATGTTTACTTAAAAAGACTTCGAAAAGGTATTATTGATAATTTATACTTAATTTTTCTCAAAAATTCTTTTAACTAAAATTGTATTTTATTATTAGAGTTCAAGCAAACTATTTATTGTGGCGTGTTATAGAAAATTCTGTTAGTTTTCTTAATTTTCAAATGCGAAATAGACTTTTACACTATACAAAAGTAGTTTCTGGCACAACAGCACTCCCACCAAGGTGGCGAGAATGCGTAGCTGTTGTTAATAATGGGTATGAATTATACATATTAATTATCACCAAATAAAACCGTTTTATTATTTTCTAAAGAATTCCAATAGCAGTAGGAGCGTTATACATACGAAAATATTTTACAAGAGTAGAAAAGAGAGAAGCTGAATACATGGTACAAAACATTCGTAAAGAGTTACGGCGTATTTTAAAAGAAGTAGCTTGGATGGATAAACGCACTTTATTCCGAGCACTTGAAAAATTAGATGCAATGGAAGCGCATATTGGATATCCCGATGAATTGTTAAATAATACGCTCCTTGATCAATATTATGAAAAAGTAAAATCAGTTCCTGTTATCTGTGACAACTTTAAAACTTTTCAAAAATTTTACAGCTACACATACACGATACAGACTATCTTGAATCAGTTTTAGATATCACAAAATTTGAACGATTATACGAATTTCGTTCATTACATTCTCCTGTAAATAAGTCAAGTTGGGTAGATCATGCAAGCGCTGCTGTCGTTAATGCTTTCTATACTTTTTCGGAAAATAGTATCAGTATGTATTATAGATACTTTGAGTTTAAAAAATATAATTATTTCTTTGGTATAGATTTACCAGCAGGAATTTTGCAAGAAGCATTTTTCTCAAGCGATCGGCCACGTTATATGAATTATGGTGCAATCGGTTCTGTTATTGGCCACGAAATAATTCATGGATACGATGATAAAGGTCGTCAATACGATAAAGATGGAAATTTAATAGATTGGTGGGAAGACGAAACTAGTAAAAATTTTGTAGAAAGAGCGCAATGTTTTATTGATCAGTATTCAAATTATGAAGACACTAGTGTTAATCTCAATGTAGGATTAAAACAAATAATGTTTTGTCAATATTAAGATCATATCTCTTATATAGTTGAATGGTATTAACACGCAAGGTGAAAATATAGCTGATAACGGAGGCGTAAAAGCAGCATATGAAGCATACACCCACTGGTTACTCAAAAGTCAAGTAGAAGAATCCAGTTTACCAGGCCTGCAATACACTCCCAAACAAATGTTCTGGTTGTCGATGGCCAATGCTTTCTGTAGCAAATCGCGGCCTGAGTACACTCAATTAATCATAACAACTGATGAACATTCGCCTGCAATGTATCGAGTTCTTGGTACTCTTAGTAACTTGAAAGAATTTTCAATCGATTTTAACTGTCCTGTAGGCAGTCGAATGAATCCGATTAAAAAATGTGTATTGTTGTAACAAAAACTTTTTATTAAACATACTATATGATTTACGTGTTATGCCCTTTTGCAACATTATAAATAATATTTTGATTTATTATACAAAGATAATTAAATTATTTTTAATTATAATTTTGTTATTTTTTACTACGATTGGAAGATTTAGATGATCTACTTGAGCGAGAACGTGAACTGCGACTGCTGCGACTATTCGAATGACTTCTTTCACGAGATGTTTTCCGATGTCCACATGCAGGACTGCTGCGACTATCCGAATGACTTCTTTCACGAGATGTTTTCCGATGGCCACATGCAGGACATCTTTTGTTCTCAGATTTTTTTTCTTTCGCAGATTTTTTTTCTTTCGCATTATGTTTCTATTTGAAAAAAATATATTAAAGGTAATAATAAATTAATGCCAATATACATACATTTTTCTCTGGCTGACTTTTAGCTTTTGCAGAACGCCGATTTCTTGCTGCTTCTAATACATACGGAGCACGATCTGCTTGCGTCATCGAATGCCATCGACGGCTACCGAGACGCATTACATATTGATAGTCTTTGTTTTTATGTTTCTAGTCAATATTGTACGAAATTAAGATTTATATCACAATCGGCACTTAATACTGTCATCGGCGATATATGTACCTGTTTGAAATCTCTCATAAAATTAAAAAATGCCGATTTGAAACTGTCGCGTGTTCTGGTACTGACTGTCGAAGGTGTTTCGATATCCAAATCTAATGGTAAACTTGCAGCTGTACTATTTCTTATTGCTGAATTTGATTTTAACTGAAAGATATAGGTATATTTTTCTGATATGTATAATAATGAGAAACATAAATTTACCTGTGATTTTAATCGACTCATTTTTACAAATGTATAAGAAAGCAAATTTAAATGAAAAATGACATGATGCCAAAACAAAAAAGATAACAAACTAATGTAAATATGGCAACAGGATTGAATTTTAAAATTACAATTTTTTTTGCTCAAATAGAGTTTAATTAGATTTGTAACTGTAATAACATATAACACTAATAAAATCAGCCATTGTTTATCAGAACACTGGAATACGTAAATTGAATAGTGTCAGATAGTTGATAATAAGGTACATTTTCACAATGGAAGACAAAAACATCGGGAACAAACAATTTTAACAGAGTGAGATAACAATGACACACAACCGACGGATCACACAGTGGTTTACAAGAAAATATTGGCGGCACTCGATGTACATACAAAACATGTGGTGGACGGGAACGTCGGGATGCCGATACGTAGAGACTGGAAGCAAATAGGAAAAGAAAAGCAAAAATGAACCTGGTACTGTAGAATGTGCGTCCGACCGGCTTCACTTATCTCGATAATACGAACATGACAAGAGAGATTTCGCTAAACTTCGTATCTACGACCGAGTCCTTTGTTGCATGTTGTATAAAAAGTTTAATATTGCGACCACTGTTTTGATTAACCATCCGAGAGGGCAGGTGTCACCCACCCATATTTTTCGTGCGTTTTGACGAGTGACCGGAAGCTCTCTTCAGCAGATCGTCGACTAAAATCCTTAGTACCTTTAGCTTTACGCGCAACTCGGCCTTGACCCTTGACGATACTAGCCGCAAACTGCATGACAACGGCTTCAACAGTGTACGCGCTAGCCCATCCACGTGGTGTTAACAACTCCATGCATATGGCACCACCTTCCATCACAAATCCTTTTTCTATTCTGGGAGAAATAACACGCATGAATGGTGGCGCGAATGGGAAATTTTCCGGAAAAACAAGATGCAACAATATGGAAGGTATACCAAACTCTCGCATATCTGCGGCTAACTCGCTTTCAGGATCAACGCGAAGCAACCGCACATGCCATTCAAAGAGGTTGTCATTTACAAGTTCGACTGTGAACACTGGATCTGGTCGGTTTGTTTGAAGTCGTTGAATTTCTTTTAATTCCTTCATGAGGCGACGTGCGCGAACTGTTTTTGCCGCCGCTACTGCAGCAGCAGCCTCGCTGCTTGCAGTCGAATTTCCTTTTTTCTTGATGCCTGAGGTTGTGCTTGCGCTACCGCTGTTTGCCGGACTAGATGGTAAACTCCCACCAGCCGGACTGACCGCATCTCTATATCCACGTAGAAGACGACGCCCTGGAGATCCCCCGGCTGAAGGACCGCCTTTTGCAGCGCCTGATGCTTCTCCGACACCGAGTTTTTCAGACGTGCGAAATAGTTTGCGAAATGCCGCAGCTACTTTTTCCTTTGAACGAGAGGCCATCTCGATGCTACTGTTCGTACATCTGTAAAACGTTGTAGCTTTAACAGTCGCACATATAAATTTCTAATATTTTTAATTAATGAAATCTAAAAAAGGGTGAAACAAAAAACTGGGAGCGTCCGCGCGCTTATTTTTCATTAAAGGCGTTGCGATGTCCCATCGATCGATCTACTCGAGTTTGTTTACAACACGGTCATTCGCACCTGACAGGCCGGTTTTACCCTCGTACCGACTAAACTTGTTTAAAAAGCATCGACTATAAGCGTATAAACTTACCAACCACAAGGTGTTGGCGACGCGTTCAAGATTTGTACCACCACCATATGAAAGCCGTTCGCGACTTACAAAGTAAGTAACATGCGGAACGCTCTAAACGTGTGTGACGAGCGCAGACGATCGATTCCGCTGCCGCCACCAGCCCACGCAAGCCGTCTTGCCCTCCACACCCTTGACCATTGCAAACGCTTGATTACGTCACTGTCACCCTAGTAATATACATTTACTTCATAAATTGTTGGTAACAATGACTCATTATTACTGTTAATAAGACCTTAGACTTAACAAAACAAAACATTTATTTATAACTTGTGTGACTACAATAAGTTATTAGTCATAATATATTAAAAAAATATTAAACAATAAAATCTTATAAATCAATCTAAAAGTTTAAAAAAAATAAATATAAAAATAATCGTTGCCGAATTTTACTAGATTAGTAATAAATTTCAGATTTCCTTATAGTTATATTGTATGCATTTAAGAAATGATATGGCCTTTTCATGTTATTTAGTTTGTTAAAAATTTACAAATATTAAGAACAGCGAATTGACTGGTTAGACGAGTACCGATTATATCAATACTTTATTCATGTGCGTAGGAAAGTATCAATAAAAATTATCAATCCCCACGATGAACTCCCGGATTCTTCATATCCGTGTTATGTCGATACCAACGGACTTGAAATAGTATCGCTATATCTACTGTAACTTGCAATGCCCCGCAAATCCAAAATTGTGCCGGAGCTTCACGTATCAAAAAGTAAATTGTTTTGAATATATCTCCACAGGTCCACATAATTACCATGGAAACGCTAAAACAAACAATGATTGTTTTCTAACTCAAAAGTAATAATTATAATTGCAAATAATTTAACAAAGCTATCAAATATTATTTGAATTTACAGTTTCAAAAAATATTTAATAATTATTTACCTCATACCAATTGTAGACTGACTTTTATAATTTTTTATTAGTTGAGGGACGCCCAGCATTGCCTCAGTAAAAACAGCTAAAAAGCCAACCATTTCCACAAACCAACTTATACTTATCATGAAGTACATTATTATGGCACATATAATTGCAAAAATCACGACACAGTCTAAATAAGATTGGAAGTCTGTCCATGCCCAAAAATATTTTGCATCTAATTCTGTAAAGTACAAAATCTTAAATTAGTTCACCAAAGTAGTAGAGTTATATTACAATGATTGAGTTAATAACGAAACAAACGGATCATGCACACGCATCGACCTACCACAGATGCTGTGCGAGGATGGCCATGATTTGAGTTTTGATTGTGAAAGTCTGATCGTTGCACCCGGCTCGACTGCCGGCCATCGTATAAAAAACGAAATAAGTTAAAAATGTGGCATAATATAATAATCATAAACGAAGTGTCTACAATCTACTATTTTCCATTTTTCATTTTAATAAATTATGAAATAAATTCAGTCAATAACTTTTTTTTGTGTACTTAATGGAAAACAGTCATATTTTTAGTTATTAATCAACATAGTAACATACGATTTTACTTGTTAACAACACTATACTCATTAGCAACCAACGCTTTACTCATTTTAAGGCAATTATTTTGTTTGTTTACTTGTTACTACGCATGTTGATGTTTCTATGTTTCCGCAAAGAGACAACTTCGATGAATTGAACAAATGTATGTAGAAATTTATCTTAAATTACTTTAATCTCAACTTTTCCATTATTTACACAAAAAATAGCATATTCAACGCGTAAGAAATTGGTTTTTCAAACTCTTGCACTCGCTACACTTGTTCATTTTACTTTTACACCCGCTAGAAAACTATCACGTTTCTTTACTTGTTAAACAATCTACTATTTTCCACGACCGGGAATAAAAGTTGATTTCTAAGATATCAAAATCGTGACAGAAACAATACATTTTTGCTCATTGTGACGTTGATAAAATCGACTAAAATAAGCTTTTTCTCCCGTTGCCAATAACGACGAGAGAAAAAGTCCCGATGTTAAGGGAAGAAAAAGTAAAACAAATTTTAACAGTTCATTTATTTAAAAATTTAATATTATTCATAATAAGAATTCGTTGAAAAACAGTATATACTATTATTCGTCTTCTACCGATTTCGGTCCTCAGGAGGCAACTAATGACTCAAGCGAGATTAAAACCGGAAAAGATAAATAAAAAAATAAAAAATACGAATTCTTTGAATTTCAGGACTTTTATTTGAACCATATTATTCTTCAGGCAAGGAGCTTCCAACTTAATCAATTATATATTTTTAAATAAAAAGTTAAATGCCACAGCGCTACAGCGCAACCAACGAGAAGTGAAGCCTGGAAAATATGTGAACTAAATTGTAATGAAAAACCGCAAAATGTAGACATATTTTATTTCTATGAACTATTAAATTGGAGAAACATTGCTTTTATTGCTTTTAAATGAGTTATAAACAGAAACGCAAGTACTAAATTATATGTTATGGTGTTTCTTAATATTAGATATATTTTACGTTTTCTTAGATTTATTCATTTTGCAAAGTACGAATAAAAAGTAATATCCATTCAAAGCACCCGAGGGTTTACTTTGTGTCGATTTATCTGTATTTCTTACATTTAATTTTATCCTCTGATTCAAAATAATTTTATGATAGTATTACATGCTTACACTCCCACGAATACAAAAGTTACCTGAAAATACTCTGGATCGTCCTTGTACTAGTTTGATCTTATTTCTAACTCGAACACATAAATGTATCATTGCAAGCATTGCTATATTCATAATAATACTTTGAAATAATAATGGATATTCGAAACGTTTCCCAAACCTAAAATATCACAAAAAGTAAAAATACATAAAATTTATTATAAGTCTTAAACATATTCATACCAAAAAAATATCCTTAGTGTATTGGCGACTAGAAGAGCCAGGCAAACATACAAAGAAAAGCCATCTGAATCTTGTGATTTCTTAATTTGTCGATATTGTGGTATATACGGAATCACACCGCCAACTATCATTGCACCTGCACTAACCCAGCCTACTACATTTCCAATGGTGAGAGATAATTCATCAGAAATCACCCAGTCCATGATTAAAAATTATTTGTATCGTTTTATACAAATGTCTGTAAAATTAAAAATACACATGAGAAACTATAGGTTAAGTACAGTTAACAATATTAAAATTGTTTAAATCATGTTGTTTATTTCAGTGTTACATATGGAATCTATTATTTAAATAAGATGATCGAATAACAATGGTGACAACGCCGTGTACCATGTATTAAAACAAATGATAGCTGTCTTTTTTGACATTTCATTTGTTTACCACGTGATCAAAGTGTATCCAAGATTGGAAAAATGATTAAAATTCGTACTTAAATAATATATTTAGTAAATAGAAATAAGCATTAAAATTATAATAATAAAAAATTCAAAGATATTTGCATTTAAATATATTAAAATTGTTTATAGTGTACAGTGTCACCAACAGATGATGCAATATATGCAATAATTCAAATCTAAAGAGTTCGTTACAAATAAATAAAGTTAAGACTTCTCTAGTGAAACCATTAAAAAGTAAATAATATATGAAAAAAGATATATCATATTGCAAATTCTGTTTAGAAAAAAAAGTTAATATTCTTGTTTATGCAAACAGTTATATGTCAAATGTCAAATCAAACGTCAAACTGTAAACAGCATTTATGAACATGTATTTGTGTAAGAAATAAGAAATATTTTATATAAAATCAGTAATCAGGTACATTGTACTATATATTTGCTATAAAGCATCACAATAATAAATAAATAAGAACAAAACATTGGCATTTTATGTATATAGTTCGTTATTTGCTCCAGCATTTGATAGATGAAACCAGTGTGTCAGTTTTGTAACGTAGTTTAAGTAAGTAATTAACAATATTAATATTTAATATAAACATTTTAAAATATTTTTTATGTTTCAGAAATGAATGATACAAGTTTTATACCAAACATAAATGAAACGTTCGAGGAAAATTTAAAGATTGCAGTGAAAAAGAAAATATCAGCACGTAAGAAGTATTTAACGAATTTCTTGAATGAATCTTCTTCAGCTTGTAAAGAAATTGTTAATATCAGTACGTATTGGTTAATTTATATAAGAGCAAGCTAAATACTAATTTATATAAATTATAGGTAATTGGTGGAAGGTCATTGAAAATAAGAATAGTCAGTATGATGTATTATGTAAAGAAAATGAAAAAAAATTATATAATTTAAGGTATATTGATGGTAAAATACATTATACTAATAAAGAAATTGAAATTGAGAAAGACCATATAAATGAAATTGAAACATTAATAAACGAGACTGTTGTGGAATTAAAAGAATTTGAACGTGGTATTAAACTTTTTTTGTTATTTTTTTGTAATGTCGTTACTTACAATTCAACTATTTATGTTCCAGAGAAAGATGTGGCTCGTATCAAAATAGTAGACAAACACAATGCTTTAAAAAGAGCTTCGTTGTATTACAAATCACGTTTGAATCTGTACATACATGTTATAAAAGAAAAAGACATGCTTCAAGCCAATATATGTTATTTTACTCAAAAATTTGATGACACGTATTCATTTGTAATAAGTAAAAACGATAATAATGACAAATGGACTTGTAAGTAAATGTTATCATTTGATAATGAATGTTATATAAATTAATTTATATTCCAGTAAATAGCGTCAAGCCTCAGTTAGAAGATTTTCAGTTCAGGGCTCTGCAGAAAAGATTTTACAGTTCTAATAATATATCTAGTCTTTTATGTACAGTTCGGAAAATATTGATGATATATAAAAATTCTAGAAAATAAGATTAATGTATACTGGGATAAAATATATATTTTATGTAATATTATAATTATACATATTTTCCTAATATTTTACAGAATGTAATAAACTTTTTAATAATAAATTTTATTTACTAATAAATTTATATTATTTTTGTATTACAATTTAAATACTTTCATAAAAAAATTATTTGATATAATTTTTGAACTTTCCGCGAAATCTGTTGAGTAACAGAGATAGAAGTATGCGACTGCTTGTGAATCACGTGACCGACGCTGACCGCCATTTGTATTGTATAAACATCAGGCAACCGGGTTTTATCACTCTTGTAGTGGTTTTTCGTAATTTTGGTGAAAATTGGTGTTTTTAATTAGACAGACATGTCAGAAACAGAGGCCATAAATGCAGTGAATGCATCGAATGATGATACGCCACAGGTATTTACTTATTTACGTTATTTTAAGCATTTTAAAATTTGGTAATGCATGCAATGCGAACGTAATGCTAGCGGCTCTTAGACTGTGAGTTTAAAGGTTAAACCCATCCACAGCGTATTAGCACGTTTCTATGTTTAATATTGGCGGCATTTAGTCTTTAGACGTAAAATAAAGTTTATGTATTGTTTTTGATATTCCAACTTGTGTAGTTTCATTGTTTGGGTTGTACAAGTGGATTCAAAAGTCATGTTACAGTATATCTATCGAGTGATGGTTTTGTTGTTCGAAAACATCCGAAAGAGTCACAATCTAAGTTCATCTAGAATGATAGGGTTTCTTCATTGCATTTTCAATTGTATTGTTGCTAATGTAACATATATGCAATATTGAAAATAATAATGCTTTTAAAAAAATTATTTATAGAAATATAGCACAAAGTTATATTTTTTTTCTATCGTATTGATACGGCTTGGGAGTTCTGCCTAGCTCAGACGTACGCACCTATCTCTGTCCTTTTCTATAGAGTGTTCGTTGAAAATAAAACGTTTGTGTTTTTAAATCTTGCACTTTGTAAATTGGAGGGAAAACTTTTGAAGCTCAATATTCGTTACAAATATTTATAGTTGAATGGAAATATTTATATTATTAATTTTAATCATAATTAAATTTCTTAGTACTGATTTATAGTCAATTATTAATGTGCACAATTATACCATGTTTTTATTTCAAGATTCTTCTTTTTAATATTTTTCGTATTATTTATTTTTATACAATAGTTGTATTTTAATGTGTATATTTATTGTAATTATAGAGCGAGAAAACAAAAGGCAGAAAAGCCAAATCGAATCGCATTGACCGCCTCAAAGAAGAAGGTGAAGCCATTCTTAAGGGTCTTGGACCTGAAGTAGAAGGTAGGCGTCGCACTCGATCAGCAGCTCGAGGTGTTCCAGCAACCCCGCCACCACCTGTTAAAAAAGAAAAGAAATCCACACCCGCTACAGGGAAAGGAAAAGGTGAGATTATAATGCATTATAATAAAATACAAAAAAAAAATTCTATATTCCCGACAAGGATGCAAATTTGAATATTATGTTATCATTGAGGAAAAAATAGAAAACATTTAAAAATTATTTGTAAATGTTTTTCAAATTTATTCTTTTATAATGTGGGATGTAGAATTTACTAATATATTAATGAATATTAATGTGCATTTGTTTAAAAAGCATTATTGAAAAATATTTATCTTGTTGGAAATTAGATTATTTTGGTATTTTTTGTCAATCTTTTGACATTATTTTCACCTATATTCTTGGTTCTACAGTTATAGACTTTAAAAAGTTATTCAATTTACTAGAGTAGAAAATTAATGAATGATTTTGTTTATATAAAATTAAATTTGATGTTCCCAAATCTTGTTGATTAGATTATAAGCCATTATTTCATAATATTGATTGTAATTTTAATTTATATTTTGATTTAGGGAGAGGTCGCCCGAAGAAAAACGCGACAAAAGATATTGAGACAGATGAAACAGACTCTCAAGATGAGAGTAAAGATACGCAAGCAGAAGCTATACCTGCAGAAAAGCCAGACGAAGAGATGAAGGACGCGGAAACAACAGACAGCGCTGGCGATAAGGCCGAGCAGCAAAATAGTCACGCAAGTGGTGAACCTGCGAATAATAACACAACTGATTCAAACGACAAGTCCGAGAACTCGATAGATAAGACTGAGGAAGACGCAGCCGCGAACGCGGAAAATGGCGGTGAGAAGACAGAAGGTGAAGAAGAGGAGGAGAAGAGTGAGCCAGCTAAAGAAACCGAAAAGACCAAATCCGAAACGACGGAGAGCAACGATGTCAGCATAAAACAGAATAATGCGGTAGATGATGCGTGCCCGACGGACAAACCATCGGAGTAAGGGTGGCCGTTTTAATAATAAAAATTAATTCGTTTAAGTTTCCAATCTTTTGTCACGCTTCTCCCCTCAGGGCCGCATAGGGCTCCATTATGGGGCTTCTCTGCTTGTTCCAGTAACGGGTGAAACGTGACAAATGTTTTACTATAAATGTTTAGCTTAATAGCGAAGTACATATTGTTACATATGTACCTGAATTTTTCAATTACACATTTCAGAATAACGTTCATGTAAACCAGTAATTTTGTTACTGTAGTGTTAAGATGGTCACTCGTGCCGTATGGTGCAATTGAGTTTTCGCTGCGCTGGACGACGCCGCATGACGCTGCGCGTGTGGCGTCGATGCCAGCCCCCTGCCCCTCCCGCGCCTTCAACTTCATTCAGTCTTATTTTGCGCCGGGCCGCAGGTTACAATATGTGTTTTATCAATCAAATCTCTTTTGTATGATTATTCGTGAGATGCAACATATTATAATTAATACATAATTACATAATAATAATAATATATTCTTACTTGATATGAAATAAACACGTGTCCTTAGCATAGGATTTAACATATTTTAGTATATCGAAACAATTTTGTAATGTACTGAGACTAAATAGTTGCATATGTGGCATATTCTACGTTGATTTGTATATAAAAGAGATGTAGTAAAAAGGTCATCAACAGTCGCTCAGTTGGTATTACTGGCGTACGCCGTCTTGTCTTACAGACGTGTTGGAGCGTGTTATGAAGCTACGCAGGACGTACGCGACGGCACATCGCAGCTGTGTCACTAAGCCGATTGTTTTTACTTCCGAGTTTGTTACACATAACCAGGTTGATTTGCAGGCGGCTTCGACGCCGCCAAACTAGAGCTCCTAATAGTGGTCATAACTGTCTTTTGATATTCTATTTTAATTTTAGATTTTTAAAATTGTAAAAGTAAAATTTTTATTCTTACATGATAAGTTCGTGTGAGTAGATTTGTGGGCGTGAATGAAAATGAACAACTAAACAATAAATGAGTAAAACACTAACTGGTAGAAACATTAAGTATATGTCATATCTGCAATTTCACATTCTGTTACTTCTTTTGCTTCCTAGGTTCAGTTTGTTTATTACTTTTCTTACTTTTATGGGGTGTAAACTGTAGGATAAAAGATAAAAAAATGTAGTACACGTGTTGAATGCTTGAATCATTTATTTCCAGTTATTTATTATTTTATAACATTTCAATAATAAATTTTATATCTAAACCAGTACTAGGAAGAAACTGTTTAGAATAATACAAGAATGTGAATTATCACGTCCTGGTGGCCGAACGACAGAGCAGGTGGCGCTGCGCTTGGCCTGCTCCGACGTCACTATCAAATTGTCTTTTTGTTTCATTTTATATAATATATATATATATCGTATATTAAACACTTCCAAAATGAGCTTGACACACTTCTTACTCTTTTGCGCAATAACAATATATAATAATAATAATATTACTTAATGTCAACAATAAATATCAGTTAACTACGTGTTCCTTATTTACAATACAGAGAGGAGAAACTGTAACGTTGTTGTTTTCCGAGGGTGCACGTGGTTGCGTGGACACCTCCTTCTGTGTGTATGTACAAAACACATAACGGAACGCTATGACTGTTTAGTTCCCACTGCTCGAGTGTGCACCGTCGCGTCAAATTAAAGTTCGGGCCCTGGAGACGTGCGCGACCCGCCCGCCCTGATATGTATGCGGCGGGGTACCTGGGGGCGGCGCCACCCACCGCCCAAGGGCCTAGAATTCATTATCAACACTTTATCGAGTACAGGCACTGTTAAGTATAATAGTTGAGTGTATTTACACACTGGAATGCTAGGGCAACGAAATCTTGCACCAAAGACTAACGACTGGAGTAACTATCATTTCATTTGTTGTAGTTGGTGTTGCACTATACAACCATCATCCATCTAATTTGAATCAAGTTGTAAGTATAAATAAACTGGTCAAGTAAGTATAGGGTGGTAGTTCAGTGTAACGACGAAGACATTGAATTATTTGGATATCGAGAGAAGTATTTTGTTGTTGTCCTGGGCCCAAGGTTTCTAAGTTGCGGCACCAATGAACTTGTACTACGTACATTCCTCAAGTGATCGCGTTACAGGAGCACACTTTGTGGTTATATGTAATAATAGACATCTAGAGACAAGGGAAGCGTGCACAACAGTTATTCACTCAGTAACCGGAAGTTCCGGAGATGACTGAGAGGAGGACATCAAGTAAGTAAACCATAGAAATAGAAACACATTTGATGTGTGTTTTGCACACACTTTATCAAATAAACGGCTGCATTTCAAATCTTATAGCTTTGTTGTGTCTACCCAGATCTATTACATACATTCAAATACTAGACTGTTCAGAAAAAAATCTGAAATGTAGCCATTTTTGCCAAATTAAAAAATAGTAATTTGAGCATCGGTGATTTTTTCCTTAAATATCTGTAAAAAATATACCGAAGCACAAATGTATAGCTTCACACACAGATATTTTTAAATATATTTTTTTACATGATCAATATTAACCGTATTTTTATTCATAACATAATAAATTTAAAAGTGAAACGATTTTACTATATAATAATAATATACGTTTGGTATTTAAATACAGCCATTATAATATTCACAATTTTTGTTATAATATTCATCAGATATTTAGAATATCGTAATCAAATATTATTTCCTGTTTGAAGGCAGGACCACCGAGAGATATTTTCGTACCCGTGACAGACCTGTGGCTCAAGCCTCCTGGTTGATTATTTTGAATGGAAAATATATTTTTATTATTAAATTATCTTATTGCTAATTAAGTATTGTTCAATAATAACTTTAATATTCATTAAAACTACGCAGAAATAAAAGTCATAAGTTTTTTTTTTATTTATGACAACCGACTTCTTGAAGTAATTTTGAAACTTATGTGTTTATGTAAAAATAAATGTTTAATAAATATATATATTAAATTAAAAAAAAAAATACTGCCCCCAAAAAGAAGCGGCCAGGTTGTAAAGGTTAATTTAATCGGACTCATTTTGCAACTTGGTCTCAGATGTCACCCCTCTCGGTGGTCCTGTTTGAAGGCATAAAATTTTATATTTCAACACCTAGTAAAACATTTCACCTGTTGTATCATCGAGTAAACGTAAATTTTATGCAAATTGAAAATAATTTTTCTTGTGCCACTAGCGTCATATATCCTCATTATAAAATAGTCTTCTAATCGTCCCACGTCGGAAAGGCCGTTTCGCTGACGAAGAGATCCTTGGATTCGGTCCTGTTGTTGGCCAGGTTGCTTCTGTTGTTGATGACGGATCGCGTGTTGTTGGTCTGCACATTGTATTGTTGTTCCACCTGACTGTACTGTTGTGGCTGCGGTGTCCACGGCTGTGTCGGTTCCGACGGTTGTGACGTCAAAATGGCGTTGCCCGATTGATCCCACATCGAGTCCGGATCCCAGGTGCTGCTGTAATCCGTTTGACTGAAACTAAATTCAAATAACACATTTAGTCTGCAATTAAACACTTAGTTCTACAGTGTGTAATCTCTTTTCCACATGTTTCTAATATATTAATTCGTCAATAAAAGATCTTACAATTCATATGATGACTAATTATTTATGTTATAGTAAAATACAATATTTGAAGCATCCTTTTGTTTTTAGTTAATGTAAAATATTGCATCCTTCTTAATATAACAGTTTCAAATTTAATACAGATTGGATTTTTTTATGTTTGTGTTATTTTAAAAGTAATATATAAATCATAAATAATGTCTTGATCTTTATTATTAGTATAATAATCAGAAACTTGAAATGAAACAGAAATAAAAGAAACGAAACAAAATATTTATCAGTGAAAACGATATAACCGAAATATAAATTCAGGTTATTAACGTTATTATTTCGTTCTCAATACATACTTTATTTTGAATTTATGTTTAAAGAATTTGAATTATGTTCATACATAGGTATTTCAATGTCAACAGAAAGCTTATACCGAGTACCACGAAATAATAATTATTTTTCTTTTTATTTGAAAATCTATTTTTAATCTATATTATTTATTATTGAATAAATAATGACCTTAATTAATTTTTGTTTTTCAAATTACTAATTAAAAACCACAGTTCGAGTGTTAGCTGTTACGTCAAACCATTCGGTATTCGACCGAATAGTAAATTAATATTTGGTATTTTTCCGAATAGTGGAATGGCTGCCGAATATTCTTTGCAACTCTAGTTTTAATGTAATATATTCCTTCTTCTCTTACCTGTAGTTATCGTGTCCCGTATACTGCGGTTGCTGGCCATCATGTGCCTGTTTATCTTGATTTCTTTGTTCATGTTCCGTGACCGTCAACTCTATAGTATTATCCGGCAGAGGTTCTTCCAACGAACTGTGTTTGATTCCATAGTAGAAGTACATGATGAATCCTAACGTCATCCATACGGTAAATCTCACCAGTGTTAGAATCGATAATTTGAAAATCAGGTAAATGTTGACGGTGACCGCAATGGCTGGCACGAATGGCAGTCCGGGAGTCATGAACATCAGTGTGTTCCTGAAACAAGGATGATTATAATTGTGTGGTTTGTGGTGAACTGTAACAGTGGGATGATGTTATCTATCTACAAATATAAACACATGTACGCCGGCAAGCAATTATCCTAGACCCTAGATTTATGTGAAGATTGGCATAAAGTCATTACTGAAAGCAGAAGTAGAAGTTTACACAAAATGTTCTACATTGACATCAGTATGAGAAATGTTGAAACTTATCTGTGTTTAAGTTTATGGAAGATATAGGCTGTCTAAAATACAATTTTTTCTTCAAAATAAAAATATGTACTCAGTTTTATGTTTTTCTATAGTTTAGGAACTTTAATAGTATATTGTAACACAAGTTTGACAATGGTCGTTGCCATAGTATTTTCTGATATTTGACATCTGTAATTTACTGTTTTATTATATTAATTGATATGTTGACTTTTCAACATTCAAAATGAATGGAAAATATATTTTAGCAACACTCAGTGCGGCATATTTTATTTTGACACATAATATACTATTTTTTATATTTTTAATAAAGTATGGGTAGCGTGACGACATTTGAATTCTAAGATCTTGAGTTTGAATCCCACTCAAGCAAATATGAACTACTATACAACTGCTTGATGAGTCCGGACCCTGTTCTGTATTAGGATAAAGTCCATGTTGTACACAGTACAATAAATAAATAAATATTATTACTAGATTTTATTTTTGTATGATTGATATAAAATTTACTAATACTAATTTTATATCAAATATACTACTTCTTCCAATAATTGATATTGCTTACAGAGGAGGAATAGAACTCGAGATTAATACTTTCTCAATATTGTTATCATATCTTGTAAAGCTAAAAGTCTAGCATTTTGTTATTTTTTTTTTCGCAATCTTTTATCCTTTCTAGTTCAACTAAAATATGTTTTATCTTAAATCTGAAACAACCCTCAATCATATTAATCCACTTATTTCTTAAGCCGTCTACATAATCTGCAGGCTCAATCTCCTTCAAATACTTTGCCAATCTTTCCTCAGATTTTCATTCAGTGAGATCAAACACTTCAATTGACTGGATTAGATTGTTTTATCGACATTTCATTCAACTAGATAATTTTATTTGAATTAAGTTCTCTTCATTTGCTTTTTAACAACATTAAATAACAAACTCTAAGTCGCTTTTTGATTCTGGGGATGTAAATTTACATATCCAACAGTTTAATATATTATATTCTGAAAAATTTATTATTTTTTTTAAATTAACTACTTCGTGGTTTATGTTTCTATGACTTGATGATGGTCACGAATTGACTGAAACGTCGTTAATGTTTTAAATTTTCATACATCATGGTTAAAACAACGTTATCCAACAGAATCCTGTATCAATATTTTTGTTCCCTTTATTTAAAAATTAAATGACAAAATAATACATTTTACAATTAGGTGCAACTTGCATTTGTAACTTTTTCGTAATATTTTTTATGTGCAATTTATATTTTTCAATCAAAATAATAAAGATTTTTATAGCGGTACATCTTGCAAAATACTTGTTACTTTATTAGAAAAGAATCAAGATCATCTAACTGTTTATAAAATAGAATTCCAAGAAGCCATTCAGGAAAATAATTGTTATGTCGGTTTTACATTTAAACACTACAAACCTGTAGACTTAACAGCTTCAATTTTATTATTTTCTGTTAGGTACTACACGCAATTGAACTTTAATAAGGTTTCGTAACAAAATTAAATTGAAACACATAGCTTTAAGTACTTGTACGTAGACTTAAAACGGAATTATCGAAAAACCATCAAGATCTTGTTACTGTTTAAACATAACATGTGTTCATAATACAATTTTTAAGTACACGTATCCATGTGTTATGTTTTTCTAACTGAAAATAACTGATTAACAATTGGCGAAATAAGTTCTTACCTATTTTGCGGCTTTCTGGAAATAGCGAGCAACACTGCAATAATCGCAAAGAAGAACAGGAATAGGAAGACGGTAGTTGCCGTATCCATATTGTGCATTCCACAAACAATGATGAGATCGAAGATGATGATGAGGAGGTAGAGCAAGCCGACCGCTTTCATGACATACATCCCTGATTCTTCGGTAGCGGGGCCTGTGTCCACCCAAGGGAAGATCGCCGGACATAGGTATGTGGCGGCTTGCAGACGTCGTCCCAGATATCCCAAGGAAGCTGCTCCAGGAACAGCACCGCCGCCAGTACTGGTAGCGCTACCGGCCCCATGTAAAGAACCGTAGAATTTATTCTCCGTACGATCGGATACTAAAAACTGATCATCCCGCATGGAGAAATCTTCTTCCGGCTCTTCGCCTGGATAGGTGTCGTCACTGTCTGGAGAACTGTGGAAAGACAAGAAGTTCTAGAAAAAAAATATTATCTTTTGAGTTTTGAAATTCTTAACAAAGTACTTTGGAGATTATATGCTTGTTTGCAATGTTATGTATTCCCTTGTCTTCGAACATATGTATTATACAACTTATAATAGATAAAAGTTTTTAAAAGTAGGTTTATTTTTGCTTGATATTTTAAAATGAAATGTAGATTAAGCCGGCAAGTTTTCAAGTCAGCGGATTTCTATTATATTGAAAAAACATAAGAATTCTCAATTTTATTTTATTTTTTTAAGTAATTAATATTATAAAACTCTACGTTTATGTATAAATTTTGTTATTTATAAATATGTAAGAAAGGAAGAAAGTTATTTGTGAATACCAATTCAATTTAAATGATTTATGGCTAAAAAAATTAAAGACACATAGCAGTAGTAAACTTAATAGATAGTGATTAGTAAATTATGAATGAAACAGTAGTAATAAACAAGATTTATGAGCGGCTGAGAGCATATAATCAGTGTTGCAGATATTATTAGAACTAATGGTTCATTAAGATCAAGGAACTGAAGTGTATGGTTTAGAATCTGAAAAGGTTGGAGAACACCCGCGAATAAATTAAGACATTAAGATTACGGATTGGAGGCTTCGATTTAATTGTCGTCTCAGATGTAAATGATTAATGATTTGTAAAGAGAATGGTTCTAAATTCCAAGTAAAACAAAGATCGTGCATGGAATGAGTTATGAATGTGGTTGCGACAAAAGATGTTTGTTTGGCGAAAGCGCGTATTGTATGAATGATGGATTCACGATGCCCCCGTTATGGAATTATGTACATATGTGCACACAATATGCGTGTTTGTATTTACAGTGAAATAGTATACATGCCTGCGTGTAACTCGTCGCACCATGACTCGCTGTTGTTGTTGCTGATGCGGCAACGTAGGCTGATGAACAGGCTGAACAATTCCGCCAGTGTTGGGGTCTAATGCTTGACGTAGTGCTTCTGGTTTCAGTTCGTTGCCGTAGATAGCATGAGGCTGGCCATTCACATCTGGTGGAACATCCTTCGTGGGCGAGCCTCGCATTGGAGTGCGCAGACTCTGCGGCAGCAGTTCCATAAGGTTTGTGGAATGCGGTTGGTATCGCAAAATTAACACACATGTAGACACTAGCGTGTAAGCTAGCAAGGTGCCAATCGACATCATTTCCACCAGCACCTCGAGCTGGATTACCAAGGCTGCGATGGCCGCTGCCAAACCACTACCAAATGTAGCGATGGCGGGCGTACCTGTGCTAGGCCACACCTGAGCCAAGGTGCGGAAAATGAGGCCATCTTGAGCCATGGCATATACGATGCGAGGCATTGGAAACATGGAACCAAACATGCTGACAGTGAGGCCGGCTAATGCACCCACTGCCACGATGTACTTGCAGCGGTAAGCACCCACTTGGCCGAACATCTCCACCAGCGCTGAGTTCTGGTCTACTTTATTGTATGGTACAATCAGAGTCAAAATCATCGAGCTTGTTACATATGCAATAAGGATAATGATCAGACTGCCTACGATGGCCAGTGGAATGGATTTCTTGGGGTTGTTAGCTTCTTCACCCGTGGTGGCGATGATATCAAAGCCTATGAATGCGTAGAAGCAGGTCGCGGCACCTGTGAACACCCCGGACCAGCCGTAGGGTAGGAAGCCCTTGTGCTGCGACCAGTTATCACTATCCACATAGAATAAACCAGCTGTCATTACGAACACCCACACAGCCAGATTAATCGCATTCAACACGTTATTAAAAATAAGCGATTTCTTAACGCCGGCAACCATCAGTAGCATCATGAGTAGCGTGATAATTGCGGCCAAGAAGTCTGGTGGGTGACCGAAGATGGTGCCGACGTGCTCAGCAACAGTGCCGCTGATAGCACGGTTGGCCAATGCGTCGAAACAAGCGCTAAGAGCACAGGCACAAGCACTCGTGCCGATGAGGTACTCCAGGACCATATTCCAGCCGATGACAAAGGCAATGAATTCACCCACCGTGACGTAGGAGTAGACGTAAGCTGAGCCTGTGGTATTTGGTACTCGCACTCCGAATTCCGCGTAGCACGCACCCGAGAAGATGCTGGCTACAGCTGCGATGATGAAGCTGATGATTACACCGGGACCAGCCACATTGCGCGCCACCATGCCGGCTACCAGGTACATCCCCGTTCCCACGCAGCTGCCCACGCCCAGCGACGTCAAGTCCAGCGTCGTCAGGCATTTCTACATAAACAATCATACTACAATTCCAAATGAAAACCATTTATTACATATAAAATTAAATACTGTTGCTATTGCTGGATATATTTGTTCTTTTAAATTAACATAGTTTATAATTTTTTGCTTGACATCAACATTTGTAATTAATTAATTAGTTAGTCGAAATTAATTACCCTAATATTTCCAAAAGTGAAAAATTTCTCTCAAATATAAGTTTCCCAAATAAATTACAACAAATTTAATTATATATTAAACTAAATCTACCCTTAAGCCATCTCTTAACTTTGATGTAATAATAAATTTTAGCGAGGTTCTACTAATTTCCGTTGGTTAATAATTCAAACGGGCTTTGTTTGTCGAGCTTCCGTTGTTTTTGTATTGTACTAAAACTCGCCGGCATTTTGGTAAATAATTAATAAATTTGTAATTACTTGGCGGAGTGGCTGACCACCACTCGCCACACGCTGCTGTCGCTATCATCAGCGTCACAGTTTCAGCTTTCAGCAGCTGAAGCGAGTGTTAGTGCTGGCTCATGTTTTATCCAGACACGGCACGGTACAGTCTACGCGGATTTCGCAGTGTGTTACGTCATCGCACCGATCAATACGGATCTGGATTTCGGAATGTCAGTGTCGCCGGGCCAACGCAACTTTCGGATGCATGAATGCGAACCGCGTACAGCGTGGGCACTTTATGGGTTTCATGGTATTCCTCGCTCTTTGTGCTGATGGCAAGTGACAGCTTCTTATTCCCTACATTCAGACGTGAATGGACTAAATTACTCTCGCAGATTAAATTTATGGACTGTCATATACCTTGTAATTTATTAAAATTGATTGAAATATTTCCTACCCATTTACATATAATGCAGATTTAGTAATGTAATTGTGAGATTTGTTAGATACATAATTGTTGATTAATTGTTTGATATTTTATTCAGCTTACAAAGCAAATGTTTTCGGTATTATCAATATTAATCAAAGGATACTAATTATGTTTTAATTAAAAATGCAAATTAATATCAATGAATTAATTATGTAGGATGAAACATTATAATTAGTACAGGAATATATTTGATGAAATTGTAATTAACATTTACTAAAGCTTTAATATACTAATATCTATTTTAACAACAGGCAATTATAGTGGCAAATATATTTTTTAGATTTAAATTTTGATAAAACATTCTCATTTTAGTTTTGCGTGTCAGTACTGACAGTACCACAGACTTTTAATTAAAATTTCAAAATTCCAGAAATGTAGGTCAAGTTCCTTCAACAAATTAATTAAATCTCAACAAATTCATTGGGACTCGAAGAACAAATAAAACCACGAATTTAGATAGTCCAATCCCGCATTTACTGTAGAACTTGTTATTAACACGAACATAAAATAATTTTAGATTTTGTTAAAAATTGAGAGATTTATAAAATAAATAAATAAATAAATATATCATCACGCCTTCTACCCATTCCTGGGTGTGGTACTCTGCTGAAGCAGATCTCGGTAAGTGATATATTTTGCGAGATTTATAAAAACAAATAATCTGAAAATAAAATATTAAATATCCTGTCATATAAATGATGAATAATATAATGAGTGTACGACTAAATTGAACAGAAATTAAATTTTCATATAGGTACATTTATTTTTATTCTTGAGAGTACTGCTAAGTGAGATGGATAAAAATAAATATTATTTTGGAAAGAATCTGAATAAGCAATTTTTAATTTAATTTTAAATTGAAGATAAGCAAAATTTTTGATGAATAGGAATGATAAATGAAACAGAATGACGAAGGAGATATTTCGGTGGAATCAAAATAAAAAAAATAAATTATTTTACCAGGTTGAAAAAGAAATTTCGTTAGAAATTCAAAAACATATTTTGTATGTCACATCCCAAGTGAATTCATTTAGCAAATTCTATTGTATCTCATCTGAATTCAGTTTATCAAAAACATTCATCCTCTGCGGAGAGATTTACTTATGCGAGCCATGATTTCATTGTATAATAACTCGTCCATTTTTCATGCATTCAGAAACAGAGAGTGCGGCAGTGGCGTAACTATATTTTCGCAGCTCCTTTACCATAAAATTTAAAATTGGTATGTTTGTCCACTTGCCTGAATGCTATCCCTAATTTCTATCAACTTTTCCTTTCAAAATTCTCGTATAATACCACATTTAATCAAATGTGTTTCAGCAAAAACTTGGATTCATTTTTTATCATTCCGAAATTGTTAGACTTTATGTACCCTAATTAAAAGTTGATTCCAGAGGCTATAGTAAATAAATTCAAATTGGAAACTCTGAATTTTGGAACAATAAATGAAATGCTGAATTAACTCTATACCGATTTATTATTTTTATCCACAACTCATATATAATGAAGACATTATTACACTGATTTCAATTGAGTTATATGGCTCATAAAACACTGTAAACAGCTTGTTACTTAGCAACCACTTCATGATCTACCGTATTTTGCGAAACTATATATAACTGAATCAACGTTAAACGTTACGATCAATCTTCTTCGATACCTGTAATTATGAGTTGTGGATAAAATTTTGTATTACACTCGTGTTTTATTGGTATATAAAACACTTAAGAATAAATAACTATTTTTATGAAAACAATAATCATTGAAGGCACGGTGTTAAACTTCGTTATATAAGCGAGGTATGATTTTTTTTAAATTTCTTTCAATGTATTTCATAATATACGAATTATTTATTAGAAAATAATTTTACTCTATTGATAATCATATTTTATAGTAGTTGAAAGCTCAAGAAAACGAAATTAAATTATTGTAATCAATATGCAATGTGTTGAACATATTCATAAGAGCAAATGACAAACAGTTTGAAAAAACAGTGCTGAGATGTCACAGGTAGTTACGTTCTACTCCGCATATGTTTCTTATTTACCGTGCGTAAATAATTGTGGCTAAAAGAATGCTTGTTAATTTATGATGTCACTATATTCGTATTTTCAATTGCATATGTATCTGGAGTAAGTATACTATTATTTTTAACTCATTTTTTTACTAATAGTCGTAATTCAATATATTTTTTTTGTTTTTATCATTCATTGTTTTCATTTCGATTATGGTACAGGAGTCCATTACATACCAGTTAAAGTCCAACAACATAATAATCCGGTCGAAAACTTGAATATTTGATTCAAAATTATACAGACAGAACTAATTGAAGAGTGATTTATAAAAAAATTAATTTATAAAGTTACAAATGATTACGGACATCAGTTGCGCCACTGGAATTTGATAAATATCCCCTGACAATATTGAAATTCATCGGGCGTCGTGGAACGCTTACCGCGAGCTTTTGCTTCCGCTCGCCGTCTGCGCCGGCTCCCAGTCGTTGGGTTGTCTGCTCTTGGAGTCCGTCCATGTTCTTGGTGCGGATCAGTCTGCTGAAGAGGGTGAGACCGTCCCTGCGCATCGTGTCGCGGTCCATCGACCATGTGCCCAGTTTCATCTTGAGCTGCAACAGGCTACAGAGAACGTTGGATAGCGTTCACGCGTGCGAGAACTAAATCAACTTGAATACATGGGATATATGTGTTAAGTGGACTATAGTTTGGGGATTTTTCTAGATGATAATATATTTTATTGAAAGCAACGAAAAAGGTGACACATTTATTGATAAAGAAGCTCCACTCTATAATAAAAATATATTTTATCCACAACTCATATATAATAGAGACATTATCACTGATTTTAGTTGAATTATATGCCTCATAAAACACTAGTGTTTTATATTCCATAAAACACTGTAAACAACTTGTTACTTACTTCATGATCTACCGTATTTTGAGACACTTTATACAGGGTGGTCCATTTAAAGTGTTATCAGGAAATATCTCGGAAACTATAAATTTTACGCAAAAATGACCTAGACGAAAAACAATCGTACAAAAGGGGGCCATAATAACGAAATATTGGTTTTGTCCTAGATGGCGCTGTTGTCGCTAAATCATGGTCAACTCAATTTTTTTAAATGAAAACCCCTATTTTTTATTAATGAATCAGATTCCTCGTTAAAAAAAAGAAGAATTTATTTAGTTTACTTTTTCGTCAGCATGATAGATGACGCTGTAATCGCGAAAAATGATGTTGATTTCGGACGTACCTGTATTAGAGCTTATGCTTAATTTAATTAAAATCTAAAATAAAATGCAATTTAAATTTACACTATATGATTTTAGACAGAATATAAACAATCAGATGAACCATATTTTATAAAAATGGCAATTGAATATAATGAGTATGGGATGGCTAGCTCAGTGGTATGAAGTCGGCCTGTGGATCCTGAGGTCCCTGGTTCGATTCCCACAGGCGACAAATTTTCATAATTTGAAAAAAGCTATCCCTGTGGCTCCTCCACCACTAATATGTTTGGGGGCCGTGATTTGACGACTGGTAACCGCACTTCACGCGCAAAATATATCACTTACCGAGATCTGCTTCAGCAGAATGCCACACCCAGTAAATGGGTAGAAGGCGTGATGATATATTTATTTATTTTTTATTGGAGACTATTTGTGATTTTAGATGTGCGTGTTAGTGGATGCGCTTGCACGCACACAAATAAAAACTAACAAACTCACAAACAAAATAATACACACACACACACATCCGCGCGCATAAGCTCTAATACAGGAACGTCCGAAAGCAACATCATTTTTCGCGATTACGGCGTCATCTATCATGCTGACGAAAAAGTGAACTAAATAAATTCTTCTTTTTTTAACGAGGAATCTGATTCTTTAATAAAAAATAGAGGTTTTCATTTAAAAAAATTGAGTTGACCATGATTTAGCGACAACAGCACCATCTAGAACAAAACCAATATTTCGTTATTATGGCTCCCTTTTGTACGATTGTTTTTCGTCTAGGTCATTTTTGCGTAAAATTTATAGTTTCCGAGATATTTCCTGATAACACTTTAAATGGACCAGCCTGTATATAACTGAATCAACGTTAAACGTTACGACCAATCTTCTTCGATACCTATAATTATGAGTTGTGGATAAAATTTTGTATTACACTTGTATTTTATTGGTATATAAAACACTTGTATAATAAATAACTATTCTTCTTCTTTAAGTTAAAATTTGCTGTAAATAGACAACGACGTTGGTTTTACACCCTTTCGTATTAACAAACTCTCTATATTTTACCACAAACAATCGATAAATAATGTTTCGAAATAAAACCAACTTTTGATTTACGTTATGTAATTTATATTTTGTCTTTTACAAGAGACAGAACAAATTTATTGTGTTTGAAATGTCATTTCATTAAATAGTTGATCTCAAGCCAAAAATAGTTTTTCTTTTATGACATACGCATTCTAAAGTTTCGTTTCTTTATAAGAAGACATTCAAGTACGATATACCCTGGTTAACAATAGTTGGCTCTAGCTTTTGACTTCATAATGCGTGGTTTTACCAGGCTCGGTAGGGGTGCTACTACCTGCTAGTCAAGGGTATATTAAGTAGAATTTAATTTATCAGAATTATACTGTACATGTAATTAAAAATCCGTAATCAAAATGCCACATACGACAGTTCGGAAACTGAAAATGGTGTTTCTACAAAAAAACTGATACAAACCAACAGACACTTATTTCAAATTTTGATGAAAAATAAAATGCACTCGTATTTACAAATATTTGAATACATATCTGTTATTTTGTGCATTTCTATCTATTTAAATTACAGATAATCCTGTGCTAATGATAAATTATAATTTCAACCTAAAAGTCAGAGGCATAAAATCGGGGTTTATAACGGAACAGATTTATTTTCATCATAATGTCTTTATGATAGTTAAAAGCTATAAAAGCTTAAAATTGGAAAGAAACCCCATAGTGATTAACTAATTTCTCAAATTTTACATGGGCAAATATAATTCAAAAGAAAGAACTTGTGACAAGTGATGGAAAGGTTTTTCCTATTTTCTTATTTATTAAGACTCAGTTCCACATCGCATTGGACTTTTTGTCTTTATTTTATCAAAAGAAAGACTTCTCGCTTTGAAGATTAGAAATAGATACTAATTTATTTGGTTATTGTGCCTGGAATGTACTTTTAGGAACGTATTGACAATAAGCTATTACAATAAATCCTCGAATATTTAATTTGTGTCTGCCATCTGAAATGAATAGTTAAATATGCAATAAACCAAGCAGAATCACCAAGCCGGCTTATATACCCCAGACGAGGCAGACGTTATTACATTCCGTCTAGCACTATAGCTTCTAACAGAACAACAGGCCTTAGTCTATATGTCTTACGGATTATCTTTGTGCATAACTACATAGTCAATGACTAACGATTAGGTGTCCTGAAGCGCTGCTAATCATTTATTTATTATCTTTGTTATAGCAATTGATTAATAATCATTTTCTATTATAGTTTAATCTTCATTCAACAAATTGTCCGTTATTTGATTCTTCTCCATTTTCCAGTTTAATGTATGTTTTAATGTTAGGCAAATAATGTGAAATACTTTTTATTGTTTTATTATTTGATCAAACAACAAAGTTATACAGCAATATAACATGAAATGGATGTGCGCAGGTGCTTTATAGTGCTTTCAAAACGTAAAGTAATTTTAAACTGTTTAAATGACGATGACCTATTTTCCTTACTTATTTCAGTTCTTGCCGTCTTCGTCATTAGACAACATTATTAAATCTTCTCCTTTAAAAAGCTTCATACAATCTACTTAAATCCATAATGAATACCTGTCTAATAAAACAAACAAAAAATAACCTTATTATAATGCAACATAAAATTATTCAGTGCATCTCATATTTAAATTAGGATAATGCATCAATTTATATTTCATATTTTATAAATTAAAATTTAATCATTTACTGAATACCAAGTAAAATAATGTAAAGAGAAATATTAAAAGGAGAAATATGTTTATTAGTTACAAAAGATGTTTGAACTTGATTAATCGCTTAACCTGTAAAGCAAGAATAATCGTGATTCAAGTCAAACATGGTTTGCGAACACGACAAACGCGATTTTTGTCAGTTTGTTATTAGCCGCTGTAATGATTCATGTATTACCAGAAGCTTTTATATTATTTTAATACAAACAGTATGTTGTGTAGTGTTTAGTGTTATGAAATTGAAACAAAGAACCCGATTGCCAAAGAATGAAAGAAGGTTATTGGTTGGGGCTCCCAAATGCTGAATCCGACAGATCCGAGGAAAGTCCAGTAAATCAAGGATTCACGGTAAGTACATAAAAATAGATATTCTCTTGAAACGTCTTTTTCGTATACTGTTTGTTGAATATAGCAAAATATATATTGACAGATAAATAATAAAATATATAAATTAGTACTAGGCTGCTTTGGATGGACTAAAGTTTAAATAAATTAACAAGAAGTTTTGTAAACATACTCGCACGTTCCATGCAATGGCATAACTAGAGAATGTAAAGCGATGCAACGCGTCGATGTCCCAATGTCCCTATAAAATATAATGAAAAATAATAATTAAACAAATAAATACCGCTATTTTACGGTACTTTCACTATTTTTAATACTCAGTTGCACTTTAATTTTAAACTTGGTTTTTAATAATGGCAAATTGAATACTTTTATTTATTTAAACTAAGTTTAAAATTTAAGTTTTGTTGGTGCAAGTGGCCATCAGGAAATAAAAAAATATATCTTATTTACATATGGGATGGCTAGCTCAGTGGTATGAAGTCGGCCTGTGGATCCTGAGGTCCCTGGTTCGATTCCCACAGGCGACAAATTTTCATAATTTGAAAAAGCTATCCCTGTGGCTCCTCCACCACTAACATGTTTGGGGGCCGTGATTTGACGACTGGTAACCGCACTTCACGCGCAAAATATATCACTTACCGAGATCTGCTTCAGCAGAGTGCTACACCCAGTAATGGGTAGAAGGCGTGATGATATATTTATTTATTTTTATCTTATTTACATAATTATATAAAAACAAAATAAGAATAATGGCCAGTTGTACAGCCAAATAGTAACTTATAAACTTGGTTTAAATAAAAGCAAAGCGAAGTTAACTTCGGCCCAGGTGCATATAACGTTGTCAGTTACTCACGTCGTTAACTACGCGAAAAAGTTAAATTTGAATAAAAAAGGCATGTAAGAAATATTAAAAATTTTGACAGTTCATTATTTTGAAACATGGTAAGCATTAAACTAATAATTGTTTGTTACAAATATTGTTTTACGATTGCTATTTAACTAACAATAAGCATTTTAATGCTGATATTAATTAATTATAAAAAGAAATCTAGTCGGTCTGTTGATTTGAGAACCTTGATCAAATTCTCACAACCGACAAATAATTTTCACAGCATTAAAATTATCCCTCGGGCTCTCCCTCCTTTAACATCTTCGGGGGCCGCGATTTGATTGCTAGTAACCGCACTTCACACACATAAATATATCTCTGATCAAGATCTGCTACCGCACAGTGCCACACCCAGTAATGGGCAAAGGCGCCATGATATATTTATTTGTTTTTTTTTTTATCGTAAAATATTTAAAATGTAGCGTTGTAATATAGTTAACCGAACCATAATTGACAATATGGACCATTAGATTTATTTTTATTTATTTAAAACAAAATTATCATTTAACTTTTGGCAGTACATCTGGTCAATATTCTTTATATTATTGTTATGAAGAGTAAAGTTCCTAGTAAATTCGATTTAAGTAGCTTTATTAAAATTTTTGTTAGTAATACAGTTTTATTGTTTTTCAAAATATATTTTTGTTCAAAATTATGTTTGATTATTATTTAATCCATATATTATATATTCTGTAATGAAACCGATAAAGGGGCCCCCAAGTAAACTTTTCGTCGGGGCCGCCAATTTATAGTTACGCCACTGATTTCAGGTAAAATATTACAATTTATATTATTCTAAAGTTACAAAAAAATATGATTGAGTATATTGATTGGTATTATTCAAATTTAAATATAAATAGGATTATGATATTCTGTAAAATAACATATCGACATCACGAAACAAATACATGTTTTATGTATCTATTAAAGCTATTTTTATATTACAATGCCAATACAAATTCAGATTTAAAACCATTTTATGCAAATTTTAATTTTTCGTTTTATCAAAATGCATATTGTATTGATTTTAGTCAAATATCTATTAAGACGAATTAAAATTCTAATTGAATATTAATTCAAAAACGTGGGCCTGATTTGATTTACTTCATTGCGTTGAAAATTCAAATTTCATTTTCATGTACCGCGAATCAGTATATCATTTTTCCGGAAAATGCCAATGGCATCCCCTGCAAATTAAAAATTTCCGGAATTTTGTTGGAATTTGTTTTCATACTACACCATGATCAATATCGAGTAAAACATGATAGCAGCAGACAAAAAGTAATACTCAAATATTTTTACAACATTAAACAATATTATTTCTGAAAGTATTGGCTGTGCCCATTAATCAATATCCGCTACGTTTGAAATAAAATCATGTACACAATAAATTAATAATAGTAGATTGTTTAACAAGCAACAAGGTAGTTTTCTATAAAGTGTAAAAGTTTAATGAATGCTCATAGCGCGTGCATTAATTTTAAACGAGCTTGTAAGTAATGGAAAAGTTGAAATTAAAGTAATTTAAAATAAATTTCTACACACATTTTTTCAATTCATCAAAGTTGTCTCTTTGCGGAAACATAAAAATATCAATATTATTATTATTATTATTGGTACATTACCCAATAGGCAAAGCGCCCAATTATAGGGTAAGAAAAAAAACACCGAAATTAGCGGGAAGTAATAAATTTCTTTATATCATGTATGGTGTTATGAAAAATATCAATTTCACACTCAAAGTCATTGTGAGAGTTAACCATTTGATGAATTGGTGACTTAGATAACATATTAGTTCTAGCCGTATGCAAGTAGATGTTCTTGAACCTGGATGACATTCTAGTAACTTGAAACAAGATTCTGCTCATGATAAATATGCAATCAACGGCGTTGTGAATGATTTTATGTAAAAAATTAACAGCAACGATATGTCGCCTTTGCTTGAGTGAATGTAATTGAAATGTATCCAGTAGTGTGGATTGGAGTATTCCTCTAGGAGGATAACAACCATCCAAGATGAAAGTTGCAAACTTCAAAAATTTCTTCTAGAGGAATATGCATGCTAACAAGTAAACAAACAAAATAATTGAATAAAATGAGTAAATTGTTGGTTGCTAATGAGTAAACTGTTACTAAGGAATAAAATCGTATGATACTATATTGATTTGTAACAAACAAAATGTCTGTTTTCCATTAGTACACAAAAAAATTATTTATTTTTTCCAGCTCAATTTTTCAGATTATGTGTACAAGTGCATTTAAAGCACGGCACTAGTGTTTTAAAGACTTACTAAAACAGTAGTATCATAATATAGTATTTATTTTGAGTGGAATTCGAATTCAGAAATTTCGGATTGGAATGCCGTAATGCCGTAATGCTCCCATCACCGTATTGCCGCACAAATTCCTAAGTATGTACGTAAAAAGTACGCAATTTTCTCACATTAAAGTTAAAAGACTGTTTTTATTATACCTGTAATATTTTTATGCAAATTTAACAAAATAAGACTATTAAAAATGTGTTTCGATTATTACAGAAGGGATATTTAAATTAGTTCATTTTGCAACACGTAAAAGATGGATAAAATTCTCATTTATTTTGACGCTACATGTTTTGGCTTACCTAAATTCAAATACAAAGTAAATAACAACCAATGCATTTATGATTAATTTGTTTATTTATCTACAGAATTCAAATATAAAATAAATATTTGTACTAAGCCGAAAACAAGTCATCAATTTTCAATAATATTTGCTGTTGCTGTATTTTATAACAAACAATTTCTAAAATTATTCAGTTTTTTTTGTATTTACTAAGCCTGAATATTTCACAGTTATACTCACCTTAATAAAAAGAATATTGAAAATTTAATATGCGCACTTCATCTTATTACCTAATAAATAAATAAAATCTGTATCTGGATATAAGTCTCTCATTTGTTTTATTAAAACTTGGTAAATAAAATGTATGGGAAAAAGAAAAATTGAATAAATATTATCTCTTGTGGATAATTTTATTTACTCATTTATGAGAAACATATAGATACAATTATGATATTTTATCATGAATTTTATACTTTACAAATTCAGAAACAGATAAACAAATGATACTAATCTAAAATTGAGGAAACAATTGTTGTGAATTTCTATCGTTTCCGTTTTGCCATTACCGAAATAATTCACAAACAAGTTGGCATTTCTTTGTTGTAAATTGATATAGATTTTCTCTCGTCGTTTGTATCCACTTGGAAACTTGACGATCAAAGGAAAGAAATTCGAGTCCACAGATAACAAATAACAAAATAGAGTGTTTTTATTTTAAAGACATAAACATAAAAAGTTTATAATATGCAATACACAGCTGTTCACGAAAAGTTGTTAGGTACATTGGCGTTTAACATGGGAAATGAGATAACTTTGTTTCCCTGAGAATTTTAGAGGAAAAGCAAGTCAAATAAAAGTTTTATAGCATTAAGTTTCACATTTCGTAGAAACTTAATATAGCTCGTCCAATAACTGTCAAAATTAGATATCGAATTTATGAAATATTTTGATTTAGTTATTTAAAACGATGCTTCGACAGTTTTGTGTCTGTTTTCATCAGTTTAATAGTAATTAATAATATAAAAAATAAGTTCTGAAAGTTTCATCCCTTCTTTAATTATACTGCTGTACCTAATTAGTACATTTGAGCGTTGATGTAATTATAATTAGTTGTCTAGCAATTCAACTTTGTAGTTTATGCATTAAGTTTCTTGTTGTGGTAACTTGTTATTGCATATTAGTTTAAGTTTTAGATCTTAATCAAGGTATCAACATTTCAAACTAGTTTTGATATTTTAGACATTAATCAGATAAAATCAAAGTACCACACAAGTATATACATTTTCTTTAGGAAATATTGATAATTTAATTTTGATTAAAATATTTATAACGCAATGAAATTTTATTAAAAAAATATTATATTTCGTGAATATCAGTGGTATTGAGTCGGACTGTGGATTTGAGAACCCGGGTTTGATTCCCACAATAAAATTACTTCTGTGGTTATCCCTCTACTGACATCTTTGACGATCGAGATGTGACGGCTATATATTTTGATTCTACTATGATCAAAAAATAATTTGACATATAATATGTTAAACAATGAAATGAATACGTATCTGTGAATAGGTATATTTCTACCTGGTTAAATTGCAGATAATCCTTTACTAATGACATGCTATAAACCTCAGTCGTAAGTTAGAGCCTAGAAATAAAATAAAAGTATACTTCTGATTAATCAATTTTTGTTAACGATATTGACTACTCAGTACATACTATAAACAGTATAAGATAATCAGAGGAAATCGTATAGCCCAGTAGAGAAAATCTGGATAAAGCTTGCGTTTATTAATTATACTAAGCAAGAAGCAAAAGGTCGTGCATTCAAATTTCAAACTTCAACTTATATAAAAAAATACGACTTTTTCTGAGTGCTTCGGATTCTACTATAAGATGTAGGACCTCTGCACACTATAATTGGGATTTAGTGCCTATTTTGCTGAGTAATAAATGAATAATTTTAATTTTTTAAATAAATAAATAAATAAATATATCATCACGCCTCTTACCCATTACTGGACGTGGCACTCTGCCGAAGCAGATCTCGGTATGTGATATATTTATGCGCGTGAAGTGCTGTTACCATCTGTCAAATAACGGGGCCCCCAAACCTGTTAGTTTTGGAGGAGCCACAGGGGTAATTTTAAATTGGTGAAAATGTTTTGTAGGCTGTGGGAATCGAGCCAGAGTTCTTAGGATCCACAGGCCGACTTGAAACCACTAAACCATTACCCCAGTAAAAAATGCTTAAATATGTATATAACAATATTATGTGTTTAATGATCCATAGTTTTGTAGATTCATAAATATGTAAATAATAATATCCATAAACTTATAGATTTATCATAGAATTCCACCATAAATCATTTGTGATTAATCTGTAGTAGATACAAAAACATAATTTTAATTTAAACTTGATTGGATATATAAGGTATTATTACACATATTTCTCTGTTATTAAATAAAAATAAATTGGAATCATCCGAGAAGTTTAGTTTTTACTATTAAGTTGTAGTACTCGTTTACTGTAATTAGTATTAATGCCCTGTTATTCAGCGTAGTAAATAAATAAATGACAACATTCATTGACTAATATCTCAAATAACAAAACTGAAACATGCAAACAAACTGAGGGTTGTTAACCTTCATCAAATATTGAAATCAGTAATAATGGTATGTACAAACTTTCCCTTGAAAAGCTACTAAACAT
Organism: Pterostichus madidus; assembly: GCA_911728475.2. Lineage (NCBI taxonomy): Eukaryota > Metazoa > Arthropoda > Insecta > Coleoptera > Carabidae > Pterostichus > Pterostichus madidus. The sequence goes on along the minus strand of OU452313.1, from coordinate 14,136,645 downwards.
CAAAATCATCGAGCGGAAAACTCTGACGTGTTCCTAAATAAATAACGAAATATCCTGTGAGAATTACAGATAGAAAACTTCCTCTCCCTCTCCAAGGAGGAAGTAGCGGAAGTGGAAAACCCATGAAACTGTCCTAAATAAATGGAAAATTGATTTTGTACAAGTGACGAAAATCCAGCCAATCCGAACATAATATATTACGGAAAGACAGATTGGAATTATCAAGAGTAGTTGTCTATATTTGATTTAAAGGGGGTAAAATGTTCTATACGGGTGACTGATTAGTTATTGGTTTCAACTGACGGCTCAAACTGCTCTAATATTTATTGAAAAGCAAGGGTCTGGTCTGGTATTGATGGATTTGTATTTGTTCTGTTCTATACATAGCCGTAGATTTATATTTCCTGTTTATAAAGTTTCAAATTGAAAACGTAGATGATAAGTACAAATTACTAACATGCACTAGATACGCATTAAAACTTCGTAACTGTAAGTGGCGGTATTTAGAAATAAAGTACACGTAATTAGTCAAACATAATGCTAGTAATTTAGTTATTATTCCTCTTATGCTATTATTCTCAATGTTACTGTTTTACAGAAGTGTAATACTATAATTTGTGACAAAGGGTATTATTTTAAAATCTGATACGTCATTAAAAATAGCTTTAGTTGATATTTCTAATAGTAGAGGGGCTAAATACAAACAAACACAAAAGAAGAAAGATTTTTTTTAAAGTTAGTAACTCAAATAAAGTTAGAACTTATATGAGAGTATTCAATTACAATTTATAGTCTGCAAGACTTCCTGATTTTATCGATACATTTTTATTTTGTACAATCTTTTTGTTTTGTTTAGCATACTGTTTGGTAAATCTCGATTCCGTAGGTCTATGTAAGTTTGCTGGAGTGATTTTGCTACAAGCAAAAAATTAAGCACTTTAAAATAAAAATTTGTTTATAGAAAATCATAGAGATTGCGTGCTATTTGGTAAGATAGTTTCAGTGGATATACGTTATTATAGATTCGAACCGGTTCAAACCGATTCACGTGTTCGGTTTAATTCAAAGAGCTGGTTCGGTTCGGCTTCGACGCAAGTTCCGGTTTGGTATGCAGCCTTGATATAAACTGAAGAATATCGCGCAGCATAAATTGCACAAATTACATTAACTGTCATTTATTGATACGATATTAATTTACTTTTTTATTTATCTGACAGATGAGTTTAATCCATCGAACTAGTCCAATATTAATAAAGTTACCTTCTGCCAATAGGCTTTAAAGTAAGCGTTGGCATCCTATTTTGGCTGCGGGTCAAAAACAACCAAAATATGACTATTAGGAAAACAGATTTGTAGTGAATAATAAGATAAATGCGATACATGCATACTTTTCAGTCTACATATTTTGAAATAATCTTCTCTTTTTTGTTTTTCATATATCCATAGTAATAAAAAAATTTTAATTTTATTATTTACTTTTCCCAAAGTGTTAATGTTTAAGTTTTATAATTTATTTTTATATATTATACTTTTTGTAAATGAAAAAATATATATAACTGTTGACACAATTATTGCTAAATGTTGGAAGATTACAGGTGATATATTTTTTTTTAATTGCGGAACTTAACTGAGCCACTTGAATTTATCACTTAGTGACCCGCGGATAAGATAGGTTGCCGACGCCTGCTTTGAAGAAATCTTTAGTGCTTTTACTGTGTATGAGTACTTTTATACAAATACACAGAAAAATTCTTCAGAAGAAATTAATATTCAACAATAATGAAACGGTTTTTTGAAGGACTCACTTCAATATAAATAAAACGTAGTACAAACGGTTAATAAATAAAGGTTTACTAAAAAAATTCGCAAAGAATTTTTCGCGTTCAATGAAAAACAGAGTCAATGGACAATTTCATATCACAAATATTCCTTTGACGATGCACAACAGTCAACAAATGCTTTGAATTGCGGTTTGAAATATTACTCAAGTGCATAATTTTATTTATAAAAAATTGAGAGTGGAGACAGTTTTGAGTAAATGTAATTTTTGTTTAAGCTTTCCATTACTTTTATGATATATCCGTTGTTTAGACTCAAGGTTGGTTAGGTTTGGTTAAAGTAATTGTAGATACTTATACTCGGCATTGTTTGAAAGAAACTGCTGTAAAACAAAGAACAAACAGTAGAGGGAAACAAGAAGACTCTTCGCATCCATGTAGAACATTCCGGTCGCTTGTTCTGAAAGTAAATAACAAGTTTACAGAACAGACTTTAAGCTTACTTTCGAAATGAGTTACATAAATTTCTTCACTTTTATTGTTTAAATATTTACTTTATTAAGACGAATGAATTTTTTTATTATTATTTAACTAACTAAATGTCCGAAATAATTGAATTCACTCGGTGCTAATCTACAACATCTCTAACTAAAACGGTGAGAAGCATAAAAAGTAAATCTTAATTTGAAGAGCTTTCACAGCGATAACGATTAAATTTCGTATGACTACAGCATAAATGAAGCTCAAAGGAGTGTTGTATAAGTTCTAATAAAATTCTCATTAATACGTAGTCAATTTGATTTGATGTCAAGTTCCGACGCTGGAAAATTTTAATCTTAATTAGAAGTGTATTTTTCTTTAACTAGCTACGAAATTTGGAGTGAGTTCTATTGACAAGCCCAACGCTCTGTTATGCCAACTAGCGATAAAAAAATTACTTCTATTGGTAGGACTGTTTTATTGATTGTGCATGTTTGTATTGTAAAAAAAGTGTTTTTGAAGGTAAATTATAATTTTTTTTATGAAAAACTTTAAGAAGGAAAATTTAAATCGAACTTTTGTATGTACGGATGGAAATTGATCTAAACCAGTGGTTTACAAAGTGTGGGTCGCGAATTTACCATTTATTTCCTCATATATTCTACATAATTATGCATATTTTGAGGATCAAAATATGTATTTTTAATCGGCGGAGTCGTGATCGCAAAAATTTATGTTAATGAAAATGCCTTTTTTTTGTTGAACTAGAATATGGTTCTATATAAATCAGATTACGAGAAATCGAATGCCGTTGAGTTTTTAGTTTTCGAGATACGGCGATTTTTGTCTTTTTAAAAATATCAACTTAAGATCTCAACTTTGATCACATAAAAAGAAAGGGGGTCGCGAAGTAATATATTTGTGATTTTTGCCTCTAAGGGGGTCACGGCTCCGAAAAGTATGAAAACCATTGATCTAAACTATTGTAACATATAACAAAAAAATCGTCCTGAGTTAATAATTTGGAATACATGTATAGTAATATAATAATACCTACAAATAAGGAATAAGGAATTATTCATTAATAATAAAATGTATATATTTTCAAACTGACATCATATTTCATACAGCCTCAGCGCCTCCAAGCGATATACGAGTAAAATTTATACTATTTATGATTTAGAACAAATGTATTGGCTGCTCCAACACGTATTGTAAATATTGGACTAAAAGTATGAAACTCTGTTTCTATATGGTAGTCTATTATAACTTGGATGCTACAATTTTTCTAGATCTATTTCACAATTTCAAAGTTAGTTTACTTTTGTTGATGTTGTAGAGTGTGTTTTCAATGAGTGCTAACTTAGATTCCATATTGAGTACTTGCATTTTTTTTGTCAGTTTTTCCGATTATATTTATATTACAGTGGTTGTATGCAAAATGATGTCACAAGAGTGAGAGGTGTTTTATAGAAGAGGTTTTAGTTTTATACACTATTTTTCGCACTTTAAATCATACATTTTGAATTAATGATTGATATTTACTTGATATATAATTCATAATATTATGATGTAGATGACTCAGTGGAGCGAGTCGGCCTGTGGATCTTGAGAACCTTGGTTCGATTCCCACAGCCGACAAATATTTTCACGATATTAAAATTACCCCTGTACACCTATAAATATCTGCTTCGGCAGAGTGCCATACCCAGTAATGGGTAAAAAGCGTGATGATATATTTATTTATTTTTATTTATAATTTATAATGACAACATTGAATATAATTTATGGTTTACTGCTATATTACAAAGTATGTAAATAACACCATTACACCCGGGGTATAATAAATTGGCATAATGATTCATAACGCCCGCTCATCATTTACTTTATTTGTACATACTCGTAACTAGTACGATTCCATTCCCTAATCGAATTTAGTTTTAATTTAATTTTATACACATTACTATAATCATAATTATTATATAGTAATACTAATTTTACATATTCTAGTAAAACACAAAATACCAAATGATCATAACCTCCAGCAACATTCATCCCTCGCGTTGCCTACTGTCGCGCTCTGAGAATAATTTATTTATTTATTTTGTTACTCTGCACAACAGGAAGTAAATCCCAATTACAGTACAGGGGGCCTACAGTTTATAGTGGAATCCGAACCACTCAGACACAATCGTATTTTTTTTGGATATAAGTAGAAGTCAGTGAGATTTGAACGCACGACCTCTTGCTTGCTAATTAAGAAACGCAAGTTTTACCTCGCTTTTATCCACTGAGCTACGATTGCCTGTGATTTAACGCCCTTGGTGCATAAAATACTATTATTTTATTTAACTGTGACTAAATTTGCATAATCTAATTAAAATTATTTAAAAAATTGTGCAACTATCCTATTAATCGATCATCGGTTTTACTAAAATTCTCATTATTAACATATGACCAATCTAGCTTGTCAAGTTGAGAGTGCAGAGAAGTAATAAACTTACTTTTTATTGACTTGATTGTAATATTTATTGAAACTTGAATGAAATTTAGTAGGTATTTAAATGTTGTGCACTAGTCTAGTCAGTACTGAATGTAAGTTACTTATGAAAACGATACTAATCACGTGAAGGTGTAAATTGGTCTTTATTAGGCTTGATTTATCTCTAATAGTTTGCGAATTTCTTACAATGTGTATTACACGTTCCTTCCTAACGTGGAAGATATTTTGAAAGAAAAGACTTTTGTTTGAAGTATAAAACATATGTAACATACCTGATCCTTATTGTAAGTTCTGTAAAATTTGAATTTGAAATTCGATTTCATTCTTTTCCCTCAAGGGATTAAGAAAATTTCGAATTCATATCAACTATTGGAAAAAATCTGTGATATTCAAACAAGAGAATTTGGCTGGCTCATCACTTGACTGGCGTTTCTACCTTTTTGAAGGTTTGTTTCGTCGAGGCTTCAATCTGTTTTTCTGATAACAGAGCAAATATCAGATGACAATACGGGTATATTTCTTTTACTTGATGAAAACAGCAGTTGAAGAGGTTCTTTGAAACCAAGGCATAATTTTAAGCAATAAATAAATCAAATATATCATTACGCATTTTTCCTATTATTGTGGCATTCTACCACGGCTCTCAAAGATATTAATATAGGGGGAGCCACAGGACTAATTTTAATGTAGTGAAAATTGTTTGTCGGCTGTGAGAATCGAACCCGGATTCTCAATTCCACAATAGATTTATAATGACATTATTAATATTATTTTAATGAATAAGACATTTTAGAAAAAAAATAATAGTATATTATGCAACAAGTTTATAACGAAAGCTATTCGTACGAGTGTATTAATAGCCATTACACGCGAATTACATAAACTATTTTTTCCACTACCAAATCCAATACTGAAGTAATTAAAATAAATGTCATCGTTCAATATCAAAATAAAACTATTACTATTTGTATTATAATGAAAATCAGTAATGTAATGAGTGCGTAAAATACAAATAATACATATTTAATAAGTAAATAAAAGTATTGGAATATAAAAATAAATATATGTATAAAATCATAATGAGTAGCTTTTTCGGATTTTACGCAGATGGTGAAAATTAAAAGAAAATAACATTAAAGGGAATTTTAAAATAATTTAATGAAAAACATGTAATTTCAAGAATACTCGATGTGTCCGTAAAAAATATTCCCAAATTATTTATTATTTATCCTTCTCCATTAGAGAGCAGAATTTATTTAAAGCGACTTTTCTCAGAAGTAGGAAAAGAGGAATAGACTACTAAATTAATCATTAATTATTAAAATTATTAATTGACATTCATATTCTTTTTATTTGGAAACCTATTTGTAATGTACTATATTGTTTATTATTGAATAAATAATTAATTAAAATATTCAAGTACGTAGTTAATAATATGTTGTTTTTGTTTTATTAAATTATCCGTACTAATTAAATAACTAAATTAAATACCGCAGTTCGAGTGTTACGTCAAACTATTCGCTATTCGGCCGAATAGTAAACTAATAATCGTTGCTTTACCGGATAGTGGAATAGTTACCGAATAGGCAGAATACCGAATAGGTACCTATTATTCGTAGCAACTCAATATATATACTTACTTTAATAATTGAAAAAATATTGATGAATCTCCAAAACACATTATGGCCAAAGCATGCGTTGAAACAAGAAGCGTTTGAATTAAAAATGAAATTCTCGAATTGCTCTTGCTATGTTATCTCTAGTTTTAATTCTAGAAGTGGAAGAACCGTGCAGCATGAGTAGGTTTAAATAAACAAGTTTTTAATTTAACTTGTACGTTTCCTACCCTTGTGCGTAAAACGAGCTTGTGATAAAAATAAACCGACAAGTATCATTATTTTACCCCTTTACTGTGCTCACAGAACCGTTTCCATATTTACAAAAGAATATGTGCTGTGTTTTAACCTGCAGGTTTTGTGTGTTAGATAAATGTTAAAAGCAAACAAAACGCAGAAACTCTGACAACATGTCGCAAACATACATTATTTCATTTCCTCTGTTTGAATACGCTCGTTAATTATTTACCAATTTTAAACGAATGGAATTGTGTTGGATTAATGCGATTTGTCAATTATAAATGAGCTACAATCTCGAGGTAATTTGAAGTCATAATTTTTATTGCTTTTTGCAGGAATATTACATGGAAAAAAAGAAGAAACTAAAAGATGTTTCAAATTCTCGCTTTTTACCGTTTCAGTTTATTACCCACTTACATTAGCAGTTAAAATAAAAACCAATGTTCCTTATTTTTGAGGCTGCTTTTGCAGTTTTGCATGAACATTTAATCTGTATAATTTTCTTATTTTTGTAATAATTAGAATCATTATTTTATATTTTTATTGTAGAGTTTCTGGTTTATTCCTTCAAACTGGACGAAGTAAATTAGACTTTTTTATACATCAAATATTTACATTTTTTTAATGTTTAACCAAATTTTTCTTATAATAAGAAAAATGTTCATTACTTGAACTCAATCATACTTGTTCCATTAATGTCGGAATATCTAATTTAAAAATAAATTACAGGTATTATAAATGACGTATTTTCAAATTACGCAGAACTTCAGTCAATAATTATCTTTATTTATATAACCGACAACATCGATGTTTCGTTGCCCACTGCAACTTCTTCAGGAATACTCGTAGTCAGTAAATTAAAAAAAATAGAATTAACATTAATTTTCAAAAACTTTGAAATACATAAACTAATTGATCATAAAATAAATAAAATTGATTTGAATTTGTTGATTAAATAAAATTTACTATGTAAATAAATTTATTTTGCTCTTTATAATACTATGGGATGGCTAGCTCAGTGGTATGAAGTCGGCCTGTGGATCCTAAAGTCCATGGTTCGATTCCCACAGGCGACAAATTTTCATAATTTGAAAAAGCTATCCCTGTGGCTCCTCCACCACTAACATCTTTGGGGGCCGTGATTTGACGACTGGTAACAGCACTTCACGCGCAAAATATATCACTTACCGAGATCTGCTTCAGCAGAGTGCCACACCCAGTAATGGGTAGAAGGCGTGATGATATATTTATTTATTTTTATTTATTTTATAATACTGGGTATTAGTGTAATTTACAAACAAGTAAGATTGAAATTAAAGCTACCTAGTACTTTTGTTATCTTAACATTTAGTGACAACAGGCAAATATATTTTTAGGATAAATACCTTCATAATATAGTATGCCCCAAAATATAAGAAAACAGTCTTGACTTTCTATTAACAGTGTGAAATCCAACACAATAGGCGAGCCGAGCACTGAAAGACGAGACGATGAATAAGAAACAATACCTCCTATCTCCATTTTAGGGACTTTTGAATTATTTATGAATAAGTATCGATGAGGTTATTCCATATTACATGTAATTTCGTTTTACTTTTATTTATTTAAACCAAATTTTTTTGTGACATCACTTTTGTAAATTTAAATACAACATATAAGATGTTTCATGCATTCGGACTTCATTTTGTATTCTCTTTTCAACTGTACAAAATTTTTGAGTTTTAATATTAATCATTTGTTACAAATATTTTTTTTAGCGATGAGATGTATGTGAAGGAGCTACAGTAGTCATTGTTTTCATAATATTATATTATTTAAATCTTTAAATGTGATATAAAATAATTTTGGATATTATTATATTATTAATATGTACAATGAAAATTTTTAAATTTTACTATTTTGTAACATCGACAATATTGTAAACTTTGTAGTGGATCATTTGCTTAAAATGTGTATAAGAATGATCTATTTTTTTTACACTTGATACTTTGTAAGATATGAATTTTATAAATTTGATGGTGGGTGAAGTTTCATATAAGTTAACACATCAGTTTCGTCTTTTTCATAATCCATCAAATTTTCTTTTTACAGGTTGTTCCAGTATACTTAAATTAAATATTAATCATGAAAACAATTTCTATCATAGCCTGGCCAAGGCCAGTGTGTGAAAAATTTTCTACTTAGGAAAATACTCCTGCTCACCTCTATCAGAAAGTCTCGCACTTCCCCTCTCCGCCTTTTTCAAGGGATTCATTTACTCGCTCAAACCATGGAAGGATAATAAAATTATATGTGTTTAAAAATTTATTTTAATCTGACAGCAACTGTTATATTCTTATACTCGTATATTTGAAACTAATATATACTTTCTTCAGTAGCATTTTCAACCTGACTATCCATTTAGCTTCTTCGTCTCTAAATCTTCTATTTAATTTATTGTTTATCTATATTATATTATATTATTATATTCTTAAATATTTGAAACTAATATATATATTTTAAGGGGTAATGGCTCAGTGGTATCGAGTCGAACTGTGGATTCTGAGAATTCTGGTTCAATCTCCACAGCCGACAAATATTTTCACCAAATTAAAATTACTCGCGTGGCTCCTCCACCACTAATATCTTTGGGGGCCTGTAACCGCACTTTACGCGCATAAATTTATCACTTATCGAGATCTGCTTCGACAGAGTGCCATACCCAGTAATAAATAAAAGGCGCGATGATATATTTATATTTATTTATTTTTATATATATTTTCTTCAAAAGCATTTTCAGCCGACTATCCTTTTTAGCTTCTTCGTCTCTTACTTGTTTTATTTCATTTATTGTTTATCCGTTTGTCAGGTAAAACGGTGATTTCCCTCGAATCTTAAAGATTGTATTTCTGCATTTGTATTGTTTTTAGTAGTATTTTAAAGAACATATGAAGAGCTAGTGCTTGTTAATGCAAAAATAAATCTTGTTAGCGCGCCTGAAAATTCCTTTTTTTTCATTCACTTGAATATGATACTATTATTTAAACTTTTTCAATAAATAAATAAATAAATGTATGCTATTAAGCGTATTACATTTGCCATTTGGATCAGATCTAACTTACATTTACTGAAACAGATCACTTATTTATTTCGCTGGATTACTTCCCTGACTTTATTTCCAGTACTAGAATTACATATTCTAATTTATTTTGAAGTAATTCACCCCAATAAGTGCAGCAGTTTGCTTAATTCAGCTCATTTACTCAAGTGTCTATATTATCTGAACTGATTTAAGTGAACCAAGTGGCAAATGGAATACATCTATTTTAGGAAAGTTTACGTTACCATGGATACGTCATCGTTTTTTTGGTCCTAGGACCAAAAATAGCATTTTTATTAGTTTTCATGGTTGACAAAAATAATTTTATCAATTTGTTTAATTTTAATTTGAATATATCTGTGAAATTTTACAAATAAGTGCGTAAAAAATAATATGATTCAGTCGGACTAAAATAGTAGTTTACGATACAAGTACTGAACTTTTATAAGACGAGTACAGGCGAGTCCTGGAAGCCTTCGAGTCCAATAAAGACACCCTCAGTACTAGCAGCGTACAATATTGGAGTGAAAATTTATAAAGTTGGTACGGATGAACAAAAAATAAAAAACGCAATGTGAATTAATGAAAACATATATTGAATTTTAATTAACAAAGTTTATGTCCGTAATTATATTTTTCTTGCACTTAAAACACAAATAATGCACTCATTAAATAATATTCTCGAATAAATATGTGTATTTGCAATAATAAGGGAGAAAAAAAAATGTGGTGGCTAGCTCAGTGGTATGAAGTCGGCATGTGGATCCCGAGATCCCTGGTTCGATTTCCACAGGCGACAAACAATTTTCATAATTTCAAAAGCTACCCCTATAGCTCCTCCACCACTAATATCTTTGGTAGCCGTGATTTGACGATTGGTAACCGCACTTTACGCGCAAAATATATCACTTACCGAGATCTGCTTCGGCAGAGTGCCACACCCAGTAATGGGTAGAAGACGTGATGATATATTTATTTATTTTCTTTATTTAAAAAAAAAGTTATGTTCACTTTTTCTAAAACACTATATATAGTTTGAATCTACAGCTATTTAGTACAGTGAAATATATATAATTAATAATGTTTGAAGCAAATAACTTCGCGTTTTACTTTTTATAAAAAATAAAACCCGTTTACAAAACATATTTCCAATTTGTCTACCGTTTCATACCTATCGTAAAAACAGATATCAAGTACAATTTTTTTTTCTTGATCATCGGATTTCATATTATATATGACTTCTTCTACAACATACCTTTCCACCTTATCAAGTGTCAAATGATATCGCGTGACCCATGTCCGTCCGTTAATTACCGACTCCGGGCGTCGTTCAGTTCGGCGTCGAATGTTCGAACTCACGTTCGGCGGCAACTTGGCGCCGCGGCGTCATGGTCGATATGACAAACCGCGGAGTAACCGCAGCAGCGGATATCAACTAACTGACACTTTCACTTAAGCGCTGATTAAACATCAAACGCTTCTGGCCACGGTAAACAAGACAATCGCTTACCTTTACCGATGCTTGATAATAATAGAGGCGGGTAGTAACAAGGATGTTAAATCATGCAGCAATGGGATATTAACATGAAGTGAATATTACTATAAGAGATTTAGTTTTTATCGAGAGTAGTGCGATAATAGTATATTATAAAATACGTATTACAACTGGTTATTGTAACAAATGTATTCGTACTATTTTTCCTGTATCACATGAATTTATTTTTATTAAAATAATAATAATAAAATTTCAAGGTGGTAATACTGACAGATATATAAATAAATAATTAAATATATCATCACGCCTTCTACCCATTACTGGGTGTGGCACTCTGCCGAAGCAGATCTCGGTAAGTGATATATTTTGCGCGTGAAGTGCGGTTACCAGTCGTCAAATCACGGCCCCCAAAGATGTTAGTGGTGGATGAGCCACAGGGGTAGTTTTTGAAATTATGAAAATTGTTTGTCACCTGTGGGAATCGAACCAGGGTTCTCAGGATCCACAGGCCGACGTCATCAGATATATAAACATTTGAAATTAATTTATTTTGACATTTATTTGTTACGTTAGAGTTCAAATTCATAATTATATACTATATACTTTTAATTTTTAATCTATCTCAGCCCGTTTCTCAAAAATGTTTTAGCTAATCCTGAATTCTGCATTAGCTATTCTTATCTAGTCCGATTTGAAAACGTTTATACAAATCTCTTTTCGAGAACGAAATAATAACAAGATTATATTAGAGTTTATTTAAACTTGTTTGAGAATATGGTTTAGCTTTATTTGACTAACTAAAATTCAAGATTAGCTAAAACTCTTAAAAATTGGGAAGTTTAATGATCTTTTTAATATTTAAAAAAATGCAATTTTCCGTGAGTTGAGCAAAAACATGTAAACTGAAAGAATTATATTTGACATTTTTATAACTAAATAACTTCATACAAAAATATGCCCAAAAACAGTTATCTTTGTAGCACTGTTGTTGACAAAAACACTTGCACAAAATTCATTTTGTAAACGGGATATAGGAAATGGCAAAATTCTATTTACGAGAATGTTGATCAAAATTATAACATTTTCAAATGTGCATTTATCATTGACTGCTGTTTAAATTTTGTCATGTTATATTTCCATAAGTGATTTCCTATTACCTTTTTCTACTACTGTTTGAAAAAGTCTATGATTTCAATATTTGTAAGAGTTAGGAAAAGTTGTATTTTTTCGCACTAGTGCGAAAATGTAAATCAATTATATTTCTAATATGAGGCGTATTCCATTTGCCATTTGGATCAGATCTAACTTACATTTACTGAACCAGATCATTGATTTATTTCGCGGGATTACTTCGTTGACTGTATTTTCAGTACTAAAATTATAGATTATAATTTACTTTGAAGTAATTCACCCCAATAAGTGCATCAACTTGCTTAATTCAGTTCATTTATTCATGTGTCAAATTTATCTGAACTGATTTAAGTGAAGCAAGTGGCAAATGGAATACAGCTATGGTATGTTATCGTATCCATGGTTACATGAAAGCTTTAAAGAATTTTGAAGAAAATTTCATAATAAACACATTGTCAGAAATGATTTCTAAATTCTTCTTCAAGATATTTTAAACGATAGTAGATAAAATCATATGTGCAACACGTAGAAAAAGTATCTTTTTCCGTACACGGCGTATTTTTAATATGGAAAATTTGTACTTTTTCTTACTTATTGCACAAATAGCTATTTTTAAATTACATTTAAAAAATAATTGTGATGATAATATTGGCCCCATGGTTGTTTGGTAACAACTAACGAAAGCAACTGACACGAAAAAATCGCAATACCGAAGATTACTAGAGTCGTTTCGTTTCAAAGCAACCAAGTTTGGAGGAAAGAATAAAAATTTGGCCTGAGAAAATCTAAACCTCAAGTGGCAATTTAACGAATGGTGTACTTTATTCAAATTATGACATTTATTATTCACCGTTCCCAAAGTAATGAAAGTAAATAAAAGTGTAGCCTCTCGCAAGTTCTCTTTTCTGTTTATTCAATGTCAAATGGCAAAACGTTTCATTTTAGAATTTTTTTTTTAATAGAATCATCAGAATTATATTATTTTATATTCTTTTTTGTATATTGATTATGTAACGATCGTATTTTTTTAATGTAAATTCGTTTAGTATGTCGCTTTTTGGAACTATATTAAAAATCGTGAAAAAAGTACATACTACATTTATTTTAATTTATTTGATTTGCCACTTGGTTCACTTAAATCAGTTCAGATAAATTAGACAACATGACTAAATGAACTTAATTAAGCAAACTGATGCACTTATTGGGGTGAATTACTTCAAAGTAAATTAGAATAAGTAATTCTAGTACTGGAAATCAAATAAGCGAAATACGAGTAAATATGTGATCTCGTTCAATAAATGGAAGTTAGATACAAATGGCAAATTGCTTCTATTTTACTTTTTCCACTATTTTTATTTATTTATTTCTTTGGTGATCATTTCAAATTTTACAATATGCTATAATCAACTTAAATTTTTATCTCTATAAAATCAATTTAATATCAAAATGCAAGAAAATGACATATCTGTTTTGATTGACACACTTCGTCTTCGTCAAGGTGCATCAAACTTCAAATTCATTGAAAAACAAAATTGTTTTTATTACAAGTTGTACACTCCCTTCGTTTCTTATCTTTTTTATTAGTTTTCTGATCTTACACTGAGTGTTTAACAGCAATTGTGTGAAATTCACTTTCAAATACAAGCGCAGGGCGACACTCCCTCCCTTTCTTATCTTTTTGTTTCATTTCCAGTTACTGCATTGTGTGGACTTTTCTTTCATAACAAGTACAGGCTTTCGCTTTCATCTTTTCTAATTTTTGTAGTTTCGTTGTTAGTTTCATTATTAGATTCGTTGTTAGAAGTAAGCGTGAGTAATTTGAGATGTTTTATACATATGTTATGTACGTTGAAGAAAGAAGATGAATGAGAACTGAATAGGAATGAAGTGATTGAAGGTTTGTTGTGTGATAAATGATTTCGAGTGTAATACACGAATGAGTTTATATGGAGTGATCTATGAATGTGGTTGAAGTGAGGGTGGTGTGTTTGGATGATAATGTTTGACGAGGGCTGATTGTTTGATGAGTGTGATGAGTGAATGTTTTATGAGTGATTTTAGGGTTCGTGCTACCCCATTTGTTGGGGTATAGCGTGAAGATATGTATGTATCTATATATGTATGTACAAGTTGTACAAATAACAATATTATTATTAGTAGATTAACCGGCCTACGACTGTAGATTTTTCTTCTATAATTTAAGTTAACCGATGGAAAAATAACATTTTTAAATTTCATGGAAATCTGTAAAACAATTTCAGACAAATCGATTCGTAAAACTGATTAATCATCAATTTCATTTTTCATATTATTCGTTCTTGGAACGTGTTTAACACAAATTAAGGTTAGTTATACAAGATTTAATCAAGTTTGCTACTTCCGCTAAATTAAAACCGGAGCTAAATGTGATATTAAAAATAATGTTAGTGCTTTCTGAATTTATTTGTAGGTTAATTTGTCATAATTTTGTTTTATGAGTAAGATGGTAGACTAAGTTTTATAGCTTTTAATTTAAATGGAACATATATAGATCTAGCTTCTATCTCAGCAGTTTTTGAAATAGTATCCTACGAATTTATTTCAAGATGGCAGACTAGATTTATTGCTACAATAATTTAAATTTGATCAAATATAGAAATATCTGCAAAATTTTATGAAATTGTTTATTATTATTTTGTTTATAATTGAAGCGAGCTAAAAATTATGATTTATATTTTAAATTTGACAAAAATAATTTGTTCTCTGGTGATGTAATAACAAACAAATTAACTAAAAATAAATAAGCAGAAACTCAGTTTTACGTTTTATGCTGTTTATAAATACAAATGAGGGGAGGAAGCTCAATGGTATCGACTCGGCCTTTGGATTTGAGAAACCGGGTTCGAATCCCACAGTCGACAAATAATTTTCACCAAATTAAAACTACTCCCTGCACTAACATCCTTGGGGATCATAGTAACTGCACTTGACGCGCAAAATATATCACTTACCGAGATCTGCTACGGCAGAGTGCTATACCCAGTAATGGATAGAAGGGGTAATGATATATTTATTTATTATTTATTTTATAAATACTAATGAAGAGAAAGTTAATTTCCTGTTGAACGAATGCATTTTTTCGTTATCTCTTTAATTACTTTATAGACACTACTTAAGTTTGTTTTCCAGAAAACTAATAATGGATCTGCACCAATGAGTTTCATTAAAAAACCTTATCTGAAAATAAAAATAAATATTTCATCATGTCATCTCTGCTGGAAGTGACAGTTCAGCTATTAAGAGAGATTTTAAAAGCGATAGGTTTTTTATAATATGAGATTTTGAACCAAAAGCTTGCATATTACCATAGTTCAGAATATCAAGATTGACTCACAAGAGATTTAAGATTGTTAAAAACTTTTAAAACTCTTAATTAGAGAAAAATATTTTTATGTTACGTTTTCTTTCTGCAAAGAAAATTGTCAATTTATTTAAAAATAATTAAACTTGTTTAAAATATGACATTAGTTTTGTAAAGTAGTAAAGTAGAAAGAAAAAAAAAATGAAAATACAAATCGAGAAATTTTAATAGAATAAAAATTCTATTACTTAAATGACAATGAACGTTATTATTTTATTTTAAATCAAATATTAATATACTCATAAAAATTTTAATTAAATTTTAAATACACAAATGGAAATGAAAGTTTTAATTTCATCGTCAGAGAAATTTTTTCGTTTTAAATTAATTCAAGATTAAAGAATTTTGAAAGAATGTACATTTTTGTATGATAATATTTTTCACAGTATGATTTCATTCTGCTTTTCTCAGTAGACAAAAATTTCAATTTATATGGTATATATTTTCATCCGATTACAAATTTATTGGTTTACGACAAAAAAATTGGTGGAGACGCCAAATCTTTTTACGTACGGGCACGATAAAATTTGAGTAATATTATCGATAAAATATATTAAAAAAAAATTCCAGTCCTTTATTTTCAATTCGAATCTAAAAATAGAACATAAATACAAATATAAAAGGTAGAATATTAAATTTAATGTACATATTTAAGTGAAATGTAGTTGCTTCTTATTTCCTCCCTAAGGTGTTGTAGGTATTTCTAGATGGAATATTATAAAGTTATAATGAAAATATTATAATATATAATTCCATAGCTTAGCTTTTTTTAAATTTATGAAAAATGTGTGTAGGTACATAATTCATTAAAACAGAAATAAAAGCAAAAACATCTAATAAAAGAGTGCGGATTCGATTTCACGAACAGCGCACTCTCGGAAATTTACGCTAACCTGTAGCTCACCCTGCACTAATATGCCTGTGACCTGAATATCTCCGTTTGCCTGGCTACAGAATATTCTCCATAGCTATATCGATGGAAATTCAGCTAAAATCCTCTGATTGCTTATATTAGCAATGTGTAGTTCATATTTGTAGGAAATATAAGCACGCGGCTTTGAACTGATTGAAGTTTTTATATCCGATATGAAACAGTATTTTAAATATAGTTTATGCACAACTCGACCGAAATTCATATGTTATAGTCCTAAAAAGCGGGATTAAATATTTCTTTTTGGTCCTAGGGCCATAAAAAAATAATCCTATGGATACATAAATAAAATGACAATTTTTGTTTATTGTGAATATTTGGTTTTACAAAATGCCATTTTGAGATATAACCTATGTACTTATTTTATTCTTTTGAACATATAATTAAATGTTATTTTGTTGTGCATAAAATATTGTATGTACCACGGATGAAATTAGCGTTTCTGGCTTTACGCCTCGTGCTAATAATCATGCCACGGGCCAGAAACGCCTGTTTTCACCCTTGATACATAAATAACTATTTGTTATTTAGTTCTGATTTAGTAAATTATGTAATTTAATGAGGTACTAGTGGTCGGCAAAATATTCGTTCCGATTTGAAGTTGAATTTTGGATCGAATCAGATTAGAACGAATCCCAAGTTCTAATATCTGATCCGATGTTCGAAGAAAACATCCGGTCCGAAGTTCGGATAAAATAGCTGATTCGAAATTCGGATTAAATTTCAGAACCGAAATTCGAGTGAAATATTCGATTCAAAATGCTTGCTGGTGTTGGTGCAAACGGTAGCCATATTTACACTAGTGCAAAGTTTTCTTTAAAACAAGAATATCTAATCAAGATGAACTGTCAAATAACTAATGAAATATTATTGTCAAAAGTATCATTTGACATTTTTTATTTATTTATTTACTTGTGAATTATCGCCAACATCATAGATAAATTGAAATTAATATGTATTGTAAATACCAATTCCCCGAATGAATAAATTAATGTCGCATCAGATTCCGAAAAGGAGAACTACTCATACTGTATTTTGACCATTAAGCAGTAGAATTGTTTTTAATTTTTGACGGTTATATTTTCAATTAAAATATTGTAATTTCCAGTTTGTAAATAAATTATGTTGAAATTTGACGTTTTATTTTCACTCTTAATCAATAAAAGGTGTATATAATTCTGATTAATTAACGAAATATTTATTACACCTGGTAATAACCAACCTACAATACACTCGCGATGTTGGCCGCTGTAAATTGGAATTATCACAATAAAATTATTAATTTAACGGATATTTTTATTTCAAATATACCACTTACGTTACAATTGCCGAGTTGGATCGGATCAGATGTCGGATTGAATGTTGGATTGGATTTCGGATCGGATCTTGAATCGAGCTGGATCCATTATTAAAAAGAATGATGGAGAGGGAAATTCAATGAAATTTATTTATTAAAAAAAAAGCCTGTGAGTACTTCTAGAGCAATGTGATTTGACCCTAGATATCGATTGAGACCAAAATCAAATGTCAGCGAAACAACGGAAATTCGAAAAAAATAACATTGGAGAGAAAAGTAGTTTCTATTCTTTATATCTTGGTTTCTAATTTTTCATTTAAATCGTGATTTCCCGAGCGAAACTAGATCTTTCAGATATTAAATCTATGAAGACCATTTGCAATGCTAAAGGTTAAATTTCAAACAATTATTCCCTATGACGTAACTTCGTTTTGGATTTATTTATTTAAACCAAGTTTAAAATTTAACTTTGGATGGTGCAATATGTCCTTACATATAATGGGGTAGTGGCACAGTGGTATGTAATCGGCCTGTGGATCCTAAGAACCTTGGTTCCATCCCCACAGCCGGCAAAACATTTTCACCAATTTAAAATTACTCCTGTGGTGGGGGCACCACTAACATCTTTGGGGGCCGTGATTTGATGACTGGTAACCGCACTTCACGCGCATAAATATATCACTTACCGAGATCTGCTTCGGCAGAGTGCCACACTCAGTAATGGGTAAAAGGCGTGATGATATATTTATTTTATTTATCTAGGATATAATAATAATATTTGAATTAGTAATTTATAATCATTGAACTAACTATTTAAAAATAAAATAGGTGATCGTTATTTGCTATTTTAACGAATGTTTATACGAGAAGATTTAATTATTTTTAAATGGTATGTTCACTCTATATTAAAAATGTATGGTTACATAAAATACAAAAGCTTTGTTCGTCGATTTTAATGGCCATGTTTGTCTCATGAATTTTAATTCCTATAAAATTGCCATTTTAACTAACCGAAAGTGAATAGTTATTCAGCACTGTGGAAAAAACGAATGAAATTTCATCATAGAAACGAAAAAACTCATGAAATACCAGCTACAAGTAAATGTATTTAAAGAGTCTGGTGTTTACAGTGTATCCCAATACTTCAAGAAATGTTAAAAGAAAGAAAATAAGATAACAGATTAGGTTTATGGCTTTACACATGCTTAAAGTTTATGGTCAACAAAAATTATTTAGGTATACGAGTATTCCACAATATCTGCACGAATACGAATTGATTCTTACAATATTGTATAATGGAAAATTTTATTCAATATAGTAAGCTTCGTATATTCGATGGATGCTATTCACTGAGTTGTATTAAGCTGTTTTCAGTTGAGTAAGCATGGTACTCATATATCAGACTGAATACTCAAATACTTAGCATTAGGTTTGATTATTATTAGTCAATCAACGAAATTAGCTAAAACAATATATTAATTCAGAGTTTCATACGATCCACTGCATAACATTCAAAATCCAATGTATTTTAATCTTCTGTATTGGTCCGCCTTGAATTTAGATTCTTATACGGTAGTATTTACCTTCAAGGGTACACAAAAGAGTTTCAAAGGGTATACGACCGAATTGATTTTTAATTTTACTTTAACCTTTTTTTAACAGAAGAAAGCTGTCACTATTTACGCCTTTAATTAACTTTAAATACTCGTATAGTCCGTCTCACAGTAACTTCATAGCTTTGCACAGCATAGGAAATAAATTTCCCGTCGGTGATTGGCTGATCGCCATAGCGGACTTACAATGTAATAAAAAGTACAGTAGTATCTACGACAATTGACATACATTTCTATTTTTCTGTTTGTGTCACTTCACTGCATCGTTTTACTCAATTTTGCGATTATGGTGATATTTTAAACATTTATAAATATCTTTATAATAATTTGTTGCTGTATACATCGGTGTACAATGAAGTTATGAAGAGACAGAGAATAGTACCATATTTCATATTTTTTTTACTTTTGTTTTATTATTATTTCTATTTTTTACTTTACAAAATGTAATAAAATATATAAAAGGTTTATGGTAATTTATTCTATGTTTATACATGTTTCCATATGATAAATTGTAACATAATATACAAATCAATAGTATATTACGTTTTCCTACAACTGTGCGATTTCTTTGTTATTACCTAACTATAATTGCCTTGGTTACGTATGGAAAGTAGATGAATGCAGACCAAGTGCGTTTCCGAAAGCAAAGAAACACTAGTGCGGAAAGTGTTTCATTATGCAACTGTAAAAAAAGTTTTTTTGAGAGCGATTTAAATTTCGCGCCAGGCGCGTAATTCATATTTTGGCCACAGACGCTTATGGAAGAAGAAGATGCAGTGAGCCAGCGCTAATAAATATGCAGTAGTATATTTTGACGTTTATAAACAAAATCTTAAATTGCAGTATATCTAATCTGTACACAACTAATAAAAAGAAAATTTAAAGAATTTAAGTCATATGAATGACTTTGAAGTTTGATAAATTCTGTCATAAACTTTAAATTAAATAAAAAGAACCGAACAAAGTAAAATATATCGATAAATGGTTTTAAGTAAGTGAAATACATAATATTTATTGTGTGTGTATATTATTAACATAGTTGTTACAGTTAAAGTGGAAACTTTTGTATTGTCTAAAGAAACATTGATTTCTTCCGTACCTGTTCAAATTATTAACAGTAATATTATTGACAACAATTTCGAAGGCCTTGGAAGTACCAGCAGCAGGTTGATTGTCATTGTCGAAAATAGATGCAACATAGCATGATCCGGAGCTTCAATTATCTTTGGAGGTATTTATGATAAAGAAGAATCACTCACTGTACTTTTCCAATCTAGACGATTTTGAAGAAACTATCTTGACGTTAGTAAAATATTTTTAAATAATGTAGAACAATGTGCAAGCAGTCAACAAACAAACCATAGCAACGCCGTAGAACATCGTTCTCGTGTAATATCATTAAAATTTTATAAATTTGGATATTTGAGTGATTTACTAAATCGCACAGTTGTAGGAAAAATGTTGTATATAACACGTGCCGAAAAAGGTTACGTGCTCGTGCATGTACCGAGCCTTTTTCGGCACTTGTTATAAAAATAACTATTATGCTAGTCTTGCTAGATAAAATAGTATGTATTTATTCTAATTTGTACAACAGGGATGTAATCTCAATAACAGTGCAGTGTCGGAACTTATAGAACCATAGCGTGAACCCGATCCGAACTCGAGATTATTTAAAACTATCTCAAACTTGTGCTACCTTCGGTCAAAAGGGGTACGAGATGCTTACAACTTTAATAAACACTGTTATATAGAATGTCTTTGTAGGAGGCCGTCACTGGCATCTTGAGAATTGTAAATTACAATGAAAAGCTGCTACTTTAATAGATCAATTTAACAATGTTATAGTTTTTCAAATAGATGCGAAAAACCTGATTTTGGTAATTTTTATGTGTTTAAATAATTTCTAATCAATCAAATATTGAGAGAAATGGTTCTAATTTAAACATTTAATTATTTTTGCTGTCTCATTATTGACGCAGAAAATTAGTTTTTCGCTCATATCTAGCGTTTTTTTTTTTTTTTAGAAAATAAAGTCTCTAATATTCTAAAAGCGTTCAAAAATTCGTTTGACTAATTTTTAAGGTAAGTAGATGAGACCAAAATAATAACTTTTTGTTATATTACATAGGGTCGGTTATGTTTTTAAAAGCTTGAAAACCCCAGATGGTAATTTCGGGTGTGTTTATTAAACTCAACAATTCTAGTATATGTAAATCTAATCATTCACTTGATTTTTCTATTATTTTTAATAATTTCGACATTTGGACATGTTCTTTGGGGAATCGTTCTACGTAACTTCTTACAGCTTCCTGAAAATTGCCATTTGGTGCTCCATAAGCAAAATTAATGTCAGTGAGTTTTGCCAGGGATAATTCTCCAGCGATTACTTTTTTTTTGTAATTAGTAGAATAACAACGCAAATAAAGTAAGTTGAAAATTATTTGAAAAATATTAAAAATTTGTAAAACAATCTAAAAATCAACTTCTAAATTATCTGATTTTATATAATTCTACAATTTATCGCTGTCGCCTATTTATTACACTTTGGAAGTTTCTTCATTATTAAAATACTCAATGAATGTTACATTTATATCATGCTGATAACAAGTACTAGCGCAATATCGAAAGAAGTAATGAAGTGTATTAATTGAAAATACTTTAAAAGAAAAATACGTCAATTACTAAAGTTTATCGTACAATTGGCCTCTCGAATAGGTTTTTAAACTACGTAATATACATTAGTGATGCGCCGAATACAATTTTGGCCGAATAACCGAATACCGAACATTACCGAATTTCATAGCGGCCGAACCGAATATTCGGCCTAATATTCGGTTCTAGTTAAAATGTGCGTCGAAGCATTCCTGTTTCCTGTGTATTATCTTAAGAATTGCGATTTTTTTTTTCTAATATTTTTTTTTATGGAGTGTCTAGCTCAGTGGCATGATGTCGGCCTGTGGATCCTGAGAACCCTGGTTCGATTCCCACAGGCGACAAACAATTTTCATAATTTCAAAAACTATCCCTGTGGCTCCTCCATCACTAACATCTTTGGGGGCCGTGATTTGACGACTGGTAACCGCACTTCACGCGCAAAATATATCACTTACCGAGATCTGCTTCGGCAGAGTGCCACATCCAGTAATGGGTAGAAGGCGTGATGATATATTTATTTATTTATTTATAAATAATTTACTTTATTATATGCATTATAATCGTTTTCAAATAAATACGAACTACTAATATGACAAAATATTTTTGTTTTAAATAACTTATTAATTTCCAGAAACAAATATAAAAATGCCGAATGTTCGATCGGATAACCGAATAATTCTGCTATAACCGAATAAACAAAAAGTTGCCGAATATGCCGAATACCGAATAATAACCGAATATTCGGCACATCTCTAATATACATACTTTATGATTGTATTATACAGGGTGTTTCAGTTCTAGCGTAACAAAATTTAATTGCATATTTTGAGTAAAATATGTTATACTAACATTGGTCCTATTTTTTTTAATGTCCAAGTTTCTAAATAACAGCAAATTTGTAATTTTTTAACCGAAGTACTTACAAAAATATATACAATAACAAAATTAAAGCGTAATTTAAATTCACATTGTTGCACCTTCTACTGGGTGTCCCATTTTAATCCGCCAGTAGCGATAATTCTGTAACATTGCATTGAATCAAAAAGTGTTCCAAATGAAAAGTTAATGGTTTTGAGGGGGACATCTGATGCCGTAGACTTTGCCCCCCCAGCCCCTCAAGGGGGGCGGGAACAGGGGGCAACTTTAAAATCTTAAATGGAAACCCCTATTTTTTATTGCAGATTCTGATAGAGGGTTATTCATAATGGAAGAATTTAGTGCTGCGGAATATGCAGATATTATTTTTGTATATGAATTTTGTAACGGTATACCGCTCGTTATGCGTTATTTTTTTCATATTTGATGCTTTGTTATCCTGTCTTGTTCCATGTTTTGTTACGTTATTTCAAGGATTATGTAATTAATTTATTTGTTTCAGGGTCAATTTTTCCATCTCTGGATAAAATTCCCAATAACTTTTTACAGCATAAATTTAAAAAAATATCACATTGAAATCATAGCACAAATGGTAATAATAATAATAATAAACTTTATTCGGAGATGGAAAACACTTATTGTGTTATTTTATTGTTTTTTGCATATATCGTGTTTTGTTTTCACTAATTTGTTCAATTACAACTTGATATTTAGTACTTACTAAGATCTGCTACGGCAGAGTGATGATATATTTATTTATTTTATTTTATATTTATTGAAAAATTTGCTATTATTTATAAAAAATTAACTTCTTGTATTTTGATAACCAAAAGGAATAGTACCTATGTTCATATGACATATTTTACTAAAAATGTCCTGAGAAATAAACTATTACATTTTGTTATACTATTTCTGAAACACCTGTGTATCTTTGGTATAAAAAGAATAGATGAAACAGCATGTCACCGAAATGAAAAAGAAGAAGAAAAGGTGGCAAGGTGGAAAATGTAGAAGTTTATCTTTTTGACAGAGCTTTATTTATAACCAACGTCGAAAGCCGCTTTGTACTAGGTTCAAGGATTTTATCAAACCCCCAAACTAAGGTCCTGTGTACAGTGAGGGATGTTCACTAGAGCCCATAATTGATCTCTAACTGAGAATCTGACCCTTGTTCACTTCTGATCTCCGTCCTACCGTAAATCCGAACAAATATTTCTTTTTACAAAGGCTTAATTCTTAATTCCAGTGACCTTAAAGTAAGCTTAAGATAAATAATAACAAGTTCTTTTTCTTTGTGCGAGCGGCAGGTACACAATTAGCTATTTCATCACTGAATGCAGACTTTTTTCCAGTTTCATTGAAAACTTCCAGTCAAAAAATTATATCGGCATCATTAGGTAAATAAATAAATAAATATATCATCACGCCTTTTACCCATTACTGGGTGTGGCACTCTGCCCAAGCAGATCTCGGTAAGTGATATATTTATGCGCGTGAAGTGCGGTTATCAGCTGTCAAATCACGGCCCCCAAAGATGTTAGTGGTGAGGGAGCCATAGGGGTAATTTTTAAATTGGTGAAAATGATTTGTCGCCTGTGGGGGGTAAGTGATATATTTATGCGCGTGAAGTGCGGTTATCAGCCGTCAAATCACGGCCCCAAAGATGTTAGTGGTGAGGGAGCCATAGGGGTAATTTTTAAATTGGTGAAAATGATTTGTCGGCTGTGGGGATCGAACCAGGGTTCTCAGGTTCCGTAGGCCGACTTGACACCACTGAGCTATTACCCCATCATTAGGTAATAACTGAAATTTAAGAAAAATAGTATAAATTTAACCATTCTTAAAATATAAATCCTATATGTAATCTGAAGTTTACTACGGAAGATATTACAAAATCATAGATGGTCCCAAGAAAATCCAAAGTACTTACAGGGTTAAGTTTATTGTTATACGGTTGAAGGATAAGTCCGTCAACAATTGTGTAAAAAAAAAATTGCAATTTATTTTTATAACGTATAATGGCAATGGTTAGCGTTACGGCATTCGAATTCGGTGTTCGCATCCTATGTAAGCTAAAAATATACATTTTACTTTTATGCATTTTGTTCTTGTACGAAGCTCTTTATGAAGGTATTAGTGAGTTGTTATTATATTATAATAACATCTATGTATATAATTAAGCATAATACATGAAAATAATATAAAATAGACAATGATAATTTTTTCCGGTCACAAAACACCTAAATTGTGATAATCTAAAAGAAGTACTTTTTATGAATTTGTCAATGAGTTGTTATTACTCGTATATTATAATTATAATTTAGGAAATCTTGACTTGTAGATATTAATAAGTGAATTTTTAATGTTGTGTGAAAGTCAATAGTGAGGGGAAAGATGGCTAGGGACAAAGGGAAAGAATTTGCATTGTTTACTTAAACGTTGATGGTTAATTTCGGCGACTGGTTAGTGCCATCACATTTCATACATCATCACGTAGATCTGAAGATGGCACTAACCAGTCGCCGAAATATAACCATCAACGTTTAAGTAAACAATATAAATTCCTTCCCTTTGTCCCTAGCCATCCTTCCCCTCACTATTGACTTTCACACAACATTAAAAATTCACTTATTATATTATAATAACATCTACGTATATAATTAAGTAAAATAAAGTAAAAAGCAAAAATCTAAGGCTAAGATATAACTAAAAATAAAATTAACCTCTAAGCCTTAATCAATATAAAGAAAAATCTAAATACGTATTTCGAGAACTAAGTTCTCATCATCAGTAGACGAAACAAGGGGAAAAAACAAGATTACACGACTTGTGAACCAAGCTAGTGGTCAACGTTGAATCCGTTTCGTCTACTGATGATGAGAACTTAGTTCTCGAAATACATATTTAGATTTTTCTTTATATTGATTAAGGCTTAGGGGTTAATTTTATTTTTAGTTAGGCAAAATAATTTAGTAATAGACCAAGATAAATTATTTCGGTCACAGAATTCCGAAATTGTGATAATCTATAAAGTACCTAATCATGAAATATAAAAAGTTGTCAATAACATACCAATCAATTAAAGATAATGATCTAGTCACAGAATTAGAGAGAAATATCAGGTGTTTGCTGTATTTCAATTAGATTTCCTTATTCTGTCTTACCCCCTTATTCTGTAACCGAATCATTATCTGTTACTGATCGATAAGTTAATGCCAACCCCTATTTTTCATTATTACTCTAAACATTAATACCACTTCGACTTTCTATGGCTAAAATAATTTATTCTGTTCTTTTTATTTTATTTTAATGAATTTTGATCTCGTATGAATCTGCCATTATAAAAAATATTATTTTTGACCACACTTTTTAAGATACTATCATTGAGCTGTCATTACATTCATTTTATAAGAACAGCGTCGTAAACAAGTAAGAAAAATGTATTAAAATAACATAAAAATGCCAGGGTAAATTATTCTGGTCACAAAATACCAACATTATGATAATCTGCAGAGTAATCATGAAAAATAAAAGTTATCATTTACTTATGGAACATTAACAGGTAATGATCTAGTTACAGAATAGAGGGGTCAGAGCTGGGCAATACTTAAGTACTCAAGTACCAATTTTTCGTATCTTCTAGTACTTAATACTTATACTAAAGTATATTTATTTTGTGTTACTTAATACTTGAAATTTTTAAGTACTAAATTTCAGCTTGTACTTAAGACTTACATTTTTGGATAGTAAATGTAAAAAATATTGAAGTACTTTTCAAATAATTAAGTACATCAATATTACTAAAATAACGAAAAGTACTTAAATATTTCGAAACATTGAAGTACTTTGAGTTGGCGTTTAATGAAGTTTTTTTTAATGTGCTGTACTGTGACGTGAACGTGAGGAGCACAGACATGTATATTTTTGTTTTTTGTTGTTGTAATAATATATTACGTATTACTTTATGATCTATGTACATTTTTATTTATATACACTAGTATTACATATATATGTTTATTTTTATATATATATGACTGATTTTTTTGTAATTTCCGACTACCTACTAAATTTTGCATGTACCTATTTATTTTTAAATTTAAAAAACCTTTTTATTTTTTTAATCATGTTTTCAAAATGTATATTTTGAATATGTTGTTATTAAAATAAATAACAATAACAGAAAAACTATTTCATACGAATATACTCAATACTGGGTACCTGCAAAATACTTATTTTTAGGTACCTTGGTCTAAAAAAACTGGTACTTTCCTTAAGTATTTTCAAGCTGTGGTTGAAAAAGTACTGCAAAACAAGTACGGACCATGGTTAGTCCTGGTACTTATAATTAAGTACTTTGGTCCTGGTACTTGCCCAGCTCTGAGAGGGGTATAGTTTAGAGAACAAAATAATTTATAAAATACTAATGCACACAAAGTATGTTTAACATGCATAATAGTTTTAGTTCCTGTTTCATAAAATACAATTATCAGTAGCTACTTGAGTGGTAGAAATAGCTGCTAAAACACATAATGGCAGCAGATATGATCAACCTAGTTCCAGTAAAACGTAAGGCTGATTTCACACCGCGTGACATTATCGTTTACCGATGTCGTTGCCAGTGGGTGATGACATTGTGCTACTGCACACATGTGTAACTGTTACGTTTCCACATAGTACGATAAATTATCGGTGTTAGTAATTCTACAAATTGCATGAACATGCAATCATCACCACTGTGCTGACACATAATATCAGATTACATGAAAGTTATTATATTTTGTAAACATAAATAAAATATTATATGTATCATCACGCGATTTTATCTGTAACACTCTGCTATTGGGATTTTTAAATAAGATTGCGCTCTTAGTGGTGAAAATTAAAACTACGACACTTCAATATTCCAATTCAATTTTTTTTACATGATTCACGCAGTTCTACCACATTTCCGCATTAATTTTTTCTGTTTCATTTCTTAATAATGTAACAACACTTTCGCTTAGTTGAGGTGATGAGTTATGTGCCCGGAGTGACTTTTTTAAATTACTCCAAATTAATTCAATCGGATTGAATACGCAATAATAAGGAGGCAATCTTAAAATTGTGTGCCCAAATGATGTTGCCATATTATCTACTACATATTCTTTTGCAAGATTGTTTTCTTCTGTAGTAGGTTAGTTTTTATACTAAACTTTATGGAAATTCCAAGAAGTAATGGATTATTTCTAAAATATTAACGGTATTAAAATTTTCAATACACTCCTATTCTGTTATTCTGTTGTAACCTGGTAGCTTGGCTACAACAATAATTACTTTAATATTTATTTTTAATCGGAGATAGAGGATAAGAGCAGGATCTAAGGGCCAAACCCACTAGTAAAGATCGTGTTTCTTTAATATAGTTTTATTAACTACTATTACTAACTTTTGTATACTATTTACACAGTTTTAACAGAGTTACTTGTTTAAGAGACTTATTCGAGTCGCGGATGGTAGTGGACTTCTTTGAGTCAAGGATGGTAACAGACTGGTTTGAGTCAGTGATGGTAGAAGACTTGTTTGAGTCGCGGATGGTAACAGACTCGTTTGAGTCGCGGATGGTAACAGAATGACTTCTCTGTTCACGTCTCAGCCTTTGCTGGGTGAGACAAATAACTATACTCAGCATTCTTAAGGGGGCAAACATCATCAAAATGTCTTTAGACAATAACAATTCTAAGAACGCTGAAGGGATGCAGAAGGCATCAACAGGATGTGACATCATCGTCAAAGACTAAATAGAAATTAATACTATCAATATACATTCTTATTATTAATCTAGGGAGATTACAACAATTCTCATTTCCCACAGCGGCCCATCTATCTTAAGCTAGGCATGCTAATGTTACTTTGGGATTTCCAAATCTAGTACTTAGCTGGGTACCTGGAACAAATCCTCCAAACTTCTGAAAGAAAACCACAACCATAAAATAATTTAAACGTCATTTTTCGATCTCTAGACAGACTATACAGTTTGCAACTAACCTAATAATTAAGTGCCTGAAAATTAATGGTAATAGAACTAACATTTACAATAAAGTAGGTAATAAAACTATAATTAACTAACAATATACAAATGACTGGTTTCACCAACAAAAGTTAAAATTTAAATGTGGTTTAAATAAATAAAAGTAAGTTGAATGTATGTCAATTATTTCATTTGATATGCAATTTTGACTTCCTTTTATTTGTTAAATTTTGTTAGTGAAACTGGCCATAAAAGAACTAATTTCTACTAAGAAAAACCTTCACTATTAAAAGAACTATACGAGGTGTGGCTATTAAATAACGAGACTGATGCTGTTGTACCATTTTATTTTGATTCCATACCTATTTACTTATTATTACTTTCAATATATCCCTACAATGCTCCATGTGAATCTTCCATTGTTCGAAACAGTGTTGGAAGTCTTCTTCTGTCAGCTCCTTCAGAACGCGTGTCGATTTTTCTTTCAAGCTCAAATCTTGTTGCTATTGCAAATTTCACCTTAGGAAACAGATGGTAGTCGTACGGTGCAAGATCTGGCGAATAAAGCGGATGCTGTAGTTGGCTAGAAATTTCTTGACAGACATTACGGAATGAGCCAGCGCATTGTTTTGCTGGAGAAACCATGACGTCCTTCCACAATTCAGGTACATTTTTCAATAAATTATAAGTTTCAGTAGCAGTTTTGCCAAGTTTCATGTGAAATTTCACAACAATTTGTTGCTCTAATGTTGCACTTAACATTTTTTCGGCGAAACAAAAAACAACTCTAATTAGAACGAATGCTATGGCTATACGGATTTGTTTACAAAAGCGAGAAGTACTGAATTCGAAAGAGAAAGCTTCATGCTAAAAAGCTGACGGTCGCTGGTGTTCGGCGCATGCGTACTTCGTCTGTAGCAGCATCAGTCTCGTTATTTTATAGCCACACCTCGTAGACTTAAATTTGTATCTAAAAGTTGAACGATAAATTAAACTAATACTAAAACTACAACTAACGGCTATACAGAACTATATTCTATATAAATTAATAAAAAAAGTACTGCTAGCAAACACAAAAGAAAAAATAAAGAAATGCAAGTGACAACTGTGATAAGCTTATGAAGACCAACTGAAAGTGTACCTTTGTCTCAAGTTTGTCATATCGTGATCAGCGCCATCTCTTAGTACTTGAATATTCCATTATAATAACATCTACGTATATAAACAGGACCTGTCTTGGCGAAGGGCCAACTTGTGTACCATACGGGGTCGGTCGATTTAGGGAACGGTTAAATAACGCTCTCGCGGTTTTAATGTTTTATAAAGTTTAAAGATAAAATTCTAATTTGAAAAACGATAAGTGTGCAAAGTAATTAAAAGTATAAGTAAGGAATAAACAATTCAATCTTTACGCCGATAATTACTACTTGAAGAAAAATTTAGATGGTATTTAGTTACGTAAGATAGTGCCAAGGAGTATGCCTGACTTCAATATAAAATTGCGGATTTAATTTGACACAACAAGTATCCCATTACAGTATAAACAATTTCTCCTGACGGATGGGGTTACCTCTGCGCAGAGAGAGAAAGTATTTCAGAAAGAGATAGACAACATTCTCGGCCGAGTCAAGGACGTTGAAAGAGGGGATATGCCTTTATGATACTGTAGCATTACTTGAAGTGAGGCTTGGGCAAGGGAAAGAGATAACAATAGTTTTTCTGCACCGTACTTAGCCAAATCTCTTCTTCTTCCAAATATTTTGAATTTTTGTGTAAGAAAAGTGGCGTTTAGGCGTTGTCAGGGAGCGTTGTTGTATGTGAACATAACCACGATGTGTTCATTTGTGTTTCAATCGTTGCGGTGTGTGAAATTGGACAAATTTAAAAATAACAAAAAGAAAAAAATTAAATAAACTAACTCTTTTTAGAAATGAACAAATTATTTTTTATGTATATATGTTTTTTTTATCTCCTTACATATATGTTTGTTGAAGTAATTGTAGTTTTGATTTGTTTAAAAACATAAATTTGATCTTTATTCTCAAACTTCCTCTTCATATTAGCAAGTTTTATATTTATTATTAATAGTAAATATTGTTCAACAATTACAATTACAAATATTTATTTTAATCGATACATCACACTGATAATAAACGTTGATAATTTCAGTTTCCTTGTAAAAATTTATAATCTTTTAGGGAGAATGATTCTGTTCTGTCCTATTTAAATTCCAAATCTCTTTATGATACATGCGTAATAACAGGCTAAGCACGGTACAGAAAATAATACTTCTGTCACTGTCAATCTGCCGAGCCTCACAGTCTTGACTTTAGTAGCGTTCGATTTGCAAACAATTTCACCTCAGTTCATTTCAACTGAGTTGAGATTCTCTGAAATGAGATGATATTTTTTCGATCACAAATTGAACGGGTTTTGACAGGTCTGAACTGAGTCGGTTACGTGACGAACGTTGTAGTATCATTTTGCGGACAACACATGATTTGCTTAATGTTTGTTGGAATTGAGCTGTGAGACATTATTTATAATAACATATACAATTTTAAAAAATTATTAAATAACTTCCAAATATTCAAACTACAAACAAAACATAACGAATTCTACCCCCACTCTTAACTGAGTAGAAAATCTCAGTACGCACCAGTGGCATAGGTAGTGCAGCATCGGCAAGGGGGGAGGTGAGTGTCTCACTTTATCTCAGTTATGTCAGTGCAAATAGAACAGCACAAAAAAGCTGTCAAACTGAGGTGAGGTGAGATTAACTAAGATTTGGTGCAAATCGAACGCTACTATTAATGCCGTATCCCCTCCTTTCAACGTCCTTGGAGCCAAAGGTGTTATTTTAATGTGGTCAAAATTGTTTGCCGGCTGTGGGAATTGAATCCGGGTTCTCAAATCCACAGTCCGATCACTGAGCTATTTACCCCATCATATAGTATAGTGTTTTTATTGTCTATATATTGTCAGAATTTGAGGATCAGCTAACACGCTAAGGAATACTTTAAGAAAAAAGGTTGAAAACCACTGAGTCATATAATGAAATATTGTATCGGAAATTTTCTCTGACGTATCGGTACCGAACAATCCTCGTCATA
Source organism: Pterostichus madidus (assembly GCA_911728475.2). NCBI lineage: Eukaryota > Metazoa > Arthropoda > Insecta > Coleoptera > Carabidae > Pterostichus > Pterostichus madidus. The sequence goes on along the minus strand of OU452313.1, from coordinate 14,104,428 downwards.
TTTTACAAAAGATTGTAGATGCTGATTTAATATCTTGTTTCCTGAATTGCCTGTGAAATTTTTTACAGTTCCAATTTCTGTCGAGCCTTTTAAAGTAGCGAGAGAAGTTTCTCAAAACTCAAAATAATTATAAAGATAGCTCAGTGGTATGAAGTCGGCCTGTGGATCCTGAGAACCCTGGTTGGATTCCCACAGGCGACAAACAAATTTCATAATTTCAAAAACTACCCATGTGGCTCCTCCACCACTAATATCTTTGGGGGCCGTGATTTGACGACTGGTAACCGCACTTCACGCGCAAAATATATCACTTACAGAGATCTGCTTCGGCAGAGTGCCACACCCAGTAATGGGTAGAAGGCGTGATGATATATTTATTTATTTTATTTTATAAAACAGTCTTCCTATTCAACATAAAATATTAATAGAAAGTATAGAATTGTCTAAAATAAATGACGAATTCGCGTCTCTAAAAGCGAGAAGGATGTTTTTGAAAATTAGATATATTTATTTTATAAGTTTACTTTGGAATATTTCAAAGATATACAGATTATTATTATTTTTATTACTTTTTATATAAAAGCATTTTTCCTAAATTTAATACGAACAGAAAATCAGTACATGAATTTTGAACAGAAAATCAATAAGTAATCTGTTTTTCCGCGTGAGATGCAGGTTCCAACCGTCAAATTACGGTTTCCAAATTTTGTGTTCTCATTCTCACAGTCTGATGCGTTGTTACAAAACTAATTACTTAGGTAAATTATGCTTGTAATAAAATCAAGAATTTAACTGCTGAACAAAGTTTATAATGGAACTCCGAACTTATGGGATAAAATATGAAATAGTTTTAACTTATTTATAAGTAATTTATATTCAAGAAAACAAGGGGTTGATATATAAATTTATTCATAATACAAAATTTTAATAAAACATAGAAAAAACGTTCACTTTATGTTCGAATAAATATTTTATACGAATAGAAACCTATTTTTAGATCGTAATAACCTAATAACATAACAAGTTATTACATAATAAAAAGAAGTAAATTTAAAATGAAAATACGAGAAATGTCATATGGGAAATATACTTGCAACTGGTTGAATTACTTCACAGAATATTTTATTTTCGTTTTGCCCACAAACAGTATATGTATGTATATGTAGTATATTGCGTTTCCAAGAAATGTACAAACTTTTGATTTGAGAAAAACTCAATTCTCTTCTGTCACCAAATGTGAAATATGTTGCTTACAATCTCTATCTAAAATATCTTAGTATAAGTAAAAAATTAAACAAATATTTAAGTTTTTCTTTTTAAATAAACTTTTATTTTCTTCAAGACATTTTACTTTTCTGTGCAAATATTTTTCTTTAGCACTCGTATCGAATAAATTTCTTGGTATGACGTAAGGTAACCAATAAATGTAAAAACAGATTTGGAATATAAAATAATTGACAGTAGGGATTATGACAAATTGATTGTTGGTTAAAAAGAAAAAAAAAACATAATGGACTCCTAAACAATGTTACCAACATTATATTTGTTCACTGTCACAAATAAATTTCCGATATTATTTATTCGGAAACAACATCAATAAAAACAGAAAAACAATTTGATATCAATTTACTGTAAACAAATATAATGAGCACTTGAATAATATTATGCAACATTTTTCATAATCGGTAATACCTATATTTTTTTTATTTATTACTTTTTTTTATACTTGATGCCCACGCAGAATGAGTTTGTTTGTGAACATTATTTCGTTCACAATTTCCCATGATCTGTTTTAAACCAATAATAACAGATAATTCAACAAATAAGCAGATTTTTTGTATGTAACAAAAATTTATTGATAAAACCAGAATGTCCAGTGTTTTTACTTGTACATATATACATAACATCACGCTATATCCCATCAAATGAGGTAGCACGAACTCCAGAATCATTCACAAAAGTTTACTTATCAGATTCATCAAATAATTAGTCCTCGTCAAACATTCCCATCCTAACACACAACCCTCGCGTCGACTACACTTTTAGGTCCCTCCATATAAACATATTTACTTATCACAGTCGGAATCATTCATCACACAACAAATCTTCAATCACATGCATCCAATTACTCCTTTTCACTTTTCATTAATCTTTCTTTGACGTACTTTTCATATGCTCAAAACATCTCAAATTTCTTATGCTAACTCTTCACGAATCTACAAAGATTAGAAAAGAAGAGAGCAATAACATGCGCTTGTATTTTAAAGAAAATTCCACACAATTGCAGTTTGGCACTGTATTGTAATAACTGAAAATGAAACAAAAAGATAAGAAAGGAAGAAAGTGTTGTCCTGCGGTAATTATTACTTATAATAGTTTAACTAAATTCTGAATACAATTTATATTAATTCGGAAGTAAATCATGGCAACTTAACTTTTGAACGAAATTTTTAGATAAACCTGACATGTTAAATAAAAAAAAATTACTAAATTTAACTCTCTACGGCCCAAATTCAGAGACATAACTAAATGAGTACTCAAAATCAACTGAACTTCGACTCAGTTCTCACTCACTGGAGTGAGTGTTAAAATCTACAACTTTTATTTCAAAATTCTTTTCTCTGAATTAGGATAGCTAATGAATAAATTCGTTTTCCATATTAAACATTTACAGCCAGCTTCTCAAAAAAGTTTTAGCTAATCCTGAATTTTGGATTAGCTAATCTTATGCTAGTCTAAAAAAAGTGAATTCAATTCACTTTTCGGAAACTAAATGGCAACAAGATTATATAAACTTTATTTAAATTTTTTTGGGAATATGGTTTAGCTTAATTTAACAAATCATAAATTTAGGATTAGCTAGATTCTAGCTAAAACTCTTTTGAGAATTGGGATGTTAAGTAATAATTTCCTATATACATTTTATTCAATGACGTCCATCATAAAATTACTAAAAAGGCATAAAAATTAGATCTAGTTAAAAGTGTTGTGTACTTGTGGTGGCAAGGATTAATTTGCACAATAAAACACACAAGTACAAACTAAATATATCTTTATTTACTGTGGTTGTTAATTTTGTGTAACTCTACGCTGTTTTCTGTTGCTGCTGGATGGTGAATGAATCGGAAAGTGAATAGGAATGAAAATGAGTTGACTGAGCTGACTGAGTGATGAGCAGTGTTGCCAACTAACATCAACAAAAAGTCTCTAGATTGCATTTAAAAAGTCTCCAGAATATCTCTAGAATATAATTTTTAAAAACCTCCAGATATCTCTAATAAAAAATAAAAATTCGCCAGAATATCTCTAGATTATATATATATTTTTTAAATTTCATATATTTATAGCAAGACTAATATATAAATTTACATAACTTTACAATCAGTCTGCATATCAAGTACCTACTATAAGGTTAAAAAAATATACTGTACTAAGCAGGTGTATGTCTGTACAAGACAAAAAATAAATTCAAACTGGCATTATATATTTGACGTTTTACCTCAACAAGTCAACAACTTGGAACTTGGAACAAAGTTCGGTTATTAGCTAGAATAACGGAATACCAACAGCAAAAGATTCCTGTTTGAATGATATATTGTATTCGTACAAAATCACAGTTTGGGAAAAATATCTCCAGAAATGTCGCTAGTAATGTATCTAAAACTCTAGATTTGCGACAGGTCGCAAATTCTTTTAAAAAGTCGCGTTACGATTGTTAATTTCTCTAGATTTAGCGACAAAATCTCCAAATTGGCAACACTGGTGATGAGTGAGGAATGAGAGCGTCTTCTTGGACGGGTATGATTTTTATAGCATTTTAAGTAAGGGCCAGGGGAAAAGGGCAGTTTAGAAAGTTAAGGGTTGTGATGTTGCTGGATTTAGCAAGCGGATTGGAATTTAGGGTTTTTATGGCGTTAAGGAATGTTTCTGTATCTACAAAAAGTAGCTTTCTAAAATATGTTCAAATTATATGACTTAAACTTAAACTTATATATAAGAAAATTAAAATGATTAATACATAACTAGACTTATATCTAACATGCATTAACTTAATTTAAAACAAGAAAATTGAAACACGAATAATTATAACTTATAACTAATAAGAATGCGGGGTACACAACAAAAGTACAAAAGTTAAAATCGATATAAGTTTAATGTAAATTTCATTAATGTGAATTAATAGTTGTCATAAAAGGTCATGACTCATGAACTATTAAAATGTAGCGTAGTAAGCCAGTCGGTAGTCATGTCAGGTTCCAGGGAGTTAACATTATGCTATAATTAAATTATCCCAAGTGTGATATACTTAAAATACTAAAAAGTTAGTCTGACTAATTCATCTTGTTAAGAAGTTAGTTTTATTTAAACTAAGTAATTATGTTGTTCATACTATGTTCACAATTATTTGAGAACCTAGGATGGGGGATTCAAGTGGTAGAGCTTTTTAATATATATTTATTAAAATAAATTCTTGACCGTACATCATATTTAATACAATATAAAATCATACCATAAATTATATCTTTATTGCTGAAATATGAAAGTTAAAGTTGAATAATTTAAAACGTTCGCACTGCCATATTGCAATGACGTAGTTGCATTAAGCCAATCACAGAGCTTTGTCTGAAACGTTTGTCGGTGCTCAAGAAGACGAAGAAGAAATAAGCATTCAGCATTCTACGATTCTACCAATGACGTATAATACTAGACGAATTATGCCGCATTCAAGTCAATGCAGTGTTGTGAAGAAGAGAGGAATGGAATAACTTTTGGGTCCGCCGAGTGCGCGGCAAGGAGCGAGTACACTTTGATGTTATGCAAGTTGCTCCTTGCCGCGCACCCGCCTCACCCGCCAGTTATTCTATCATTTTCTGACTCACAACAAAGGCCGATGTTATCCGTCTAGTTATGTTTTGTCTGAAGATTCTACTGACAACGACAAGTTACGTGTTATTTATCTCTGTCTTATCTGTCTCTCTTTAAGCTAAGATGCAACTACGTCATATTAATTTGTTTCGAAAGTTTAAATATTTTTATAATGCTTAATACAAGTTTTTTTAAAAAAGAAAAAAATTGGGTATAATTATTTTATTACGTAGATTAATATATAAAAAATTCAAAAAAGTCTTGAAAGGCCCATTATAGTAATAGATTTGGAAACCAGCATAACATCTAACTATTCATGGTTGCAAACTTAAATTATCTACTTGGGTTGTAAAGCTTTGCACGTGAATTATGATGGTTGCTGTTACATTTCTAGATTTGTTTGATGATTCCACTATTTTGGATTAAATTATATACATTTTTATATTCATCCTTGCAACTAGAGACGGCAGCTCTATCAATTGACCGGTCAAAAGTTGTCAATAAACATTTTAGAGAGCAGAATTATTAATAAAAAGTTATTAATAGATTCACATGGATTTTGATGCGTAAATCATTGTGCAGTGTCGCATCCGCAATCTTCATTGTGCAATTACTTTCTGCCCAGGACCTTAAAACTTTTTTACAAACGATAATAGCTGTCGATTTTTAGGGATTAATAAGAAGACGGTGCAGTTGAGAGAACTCATAAATTGCCTGCAGACCGTTATTAATATTTATACATGCTTCATTAATATTATTTTTATTAAATGAGTAATATATCTGTGTACAGGCGCGATGGCCGAGCGTGTTAATGCACATCTCTTAACATGCTGTGACGTCATCCGAACCAAGGTTCGTCATTTCGAATCCGCCTGTCGACAAAGTATGATTTGTCGTTAAAATAAAAAATACAGTTACTTGTATCAATCATACTCGGGCGTTATAAGCTAGTCACTTATACATATGCCTTAAAAGTAAGTAACATTGACTCAGAAAACCGGCAGTACGACAGCGTAAAAACTGCGGCTCGGTGTGCCCGGTAGGCCCAGGCCCGACTCGAGCTGTAGCGCCAGTAAAGAAAAAGAAGAAGAATATATCTGTGTGTCGTCAGCATATTGATGATATTTACAAAATTTGAGCTTCTTCTGAAAATCGGCAGTATAAATACTAAATAAGAGTGGTCCAAGAATCGTCCCTTGCGGCACGCCTATTGTTACGTCTACACTAGCAGAAATTTTATCATAAATACAGACAGTTTGGGTTCGATTAAATGTACGGCTGGGTTAAGGTTCTTGCTCTTGAATATTTTAGGAAAAGGTGCATGTTCCGGTTTAGGTTAATAAAAAAATAAATCGGTTCAGTCCAGTATCAGTTCATGTCCCGGTTCGGTTCAAGTCCCTGCAATAACTATATATTTATTTTTTCCTGAAATTAAATAGCGATAATGACACATTTTGTACTTTGAAGTCTGCTAAAAGTAAAATTTTAATGGAGGTTTAATATTAAGCTTAAATTTAAGCAATAAAATATATGCTTGGTCTCGAATAAACATGTTTCATGTTCTTCCAATAGTCAGCAATAAAAGGAAAATTCTAAGTCAACAAAATTCAATTTTGAAAGAGCTTACTTTGCCTTTTTAATAATTAAACCCTGTGTCCATAACACTGACGCCCAACAAAATCAAGCCGGTAAAGGCGTATGTAAAAAAATGTAAATGAAAGTTTGAAAAATTAAACTGTCATTTTGAATACTGACTGAAGATTGAATAGCAAGCTTGCTATTCAATCATCCGCCAATATTTTATCGTCCTAATCATAAAATAAAATTAAAAATATAATTATTTTTTACTTTGTCAGTTTCTAGTTAGAAAAAAACGAAGTCAGTGTTTCTGTTCCATGCTGGTCGCAATAACAAAAGAAATCATATTAACCATTGTCCGCATTTGTGTTCCAACTTTTGTAATTAGTCAAATAAATTCTGTAGTATACATTTTTATAACTTAGTTTAAGGTTTAATATCGATTGTACAAAAGTAATAAAAACATCTGGCTTTTAGAACACCCATGTTTCAAACTTCTAAAACTAGAACTACGTTAGAAAGAAAAGTTAATATAATGGACACTGTAGGTAACAAAAGGTTTGTTGGGGAATTTTAACATGTTCCTTTGTTAATGGTAAATTTAGATCTACCTCGAATGCTCGCCCTTAGATAACAGGATGTTTCAATTAAATTTGTTTTAAAACTGACCTGAAAGCTTTGGTTAAATACATTACTTTGCTTTATTAATTGCATTCTTTATTAATTTTATGAAGCTGTATTTACATATTATATTTCTTCTTCAATGGCACTACAGCCCGAATCGGGCCTGGGCCTACCGGGAACACCGAGCCGCAGTTTTTACGCTGCCGTACTGCCGGTTTTCTGAGTCAATGTTACTTATTTTAAGGCATATGTATAAGTGACTAGCTTATAGCGCTCGAGTATGATTAATACAAGTAACTGTATTTTTTATTTAACGACAAATCATACTTTGTCGACAGGCGGATTCGAACTGACGAACCTTGGTTCGGGTGACGTCAGAGATGTGCATTCACACGCTCGGCCACCGCGCCTGTACTTATTATATTTACTATTATTCTATTTATCAAAACGACGAAACTGTACTTTAATAAAAAAATAAGAACGTTGATATTCAGTCGAAAGTGTACAATAGCTCATTTTAGACTTTCTGGCCAAAGCGTGTCTGTAGTAGATGCAAGGCATATAAGCCCATGAAGATTTGGAGCCCCCATTGTGAAAAATATGGGTTTTTATTTATTAAAAAATTGTAGTGATGTAACAGTTTTCTGAAACATTTCTGCCACAATTTTTACCACATTAAAATGACCCCTGTGCCTCCTCCTCCACTAACATCTTTAGGGGCTGTGATCTGACGGTTGGTAACTACACTTCACGCGCATAAATAAATCACTTACTGATATATGCTACGACAAAGTGCCACAACCAGTAATAGGTGAAAGGCGTGATATATTTTTCTTATGTAAGTTTTTATTTTTTAACATTATTAATGAAATAACACAAGTGTTTGTATTATTATTATTATTATTTTTTAATTCAACGGACTCAACTTTTATTGTAATTCATACCGTCTCCGTTCCTTGTTGAATTATTTATTAATTGAACTACTAGTAAATATTTGTAATTTCCTTTTCCAAATAAGAATATATGTAGGTACTAAAAAATTAATTACCAAAAGATAAAAGATGTTCTCTTGGTTTTTAGAAATGATCTCTAAGCTTAAGACGAATGTTGAATTCAGTCCAATATTACCTGTTTTGTGATCAGTTAAAAAAGTATACTTTGCGAACGTCATTTGGTGACAGAAAGTGAACAATTTGTTTGCAAAGTATTTTACAGACCGTTACCATTAGCAATGATAATTACAATTAAGAATTGAATTATTTTTATTTTTGCAAACGTAAGGTATTTTACAAACTGTTACCATTAGCAACGATAATTACAATTAAAAATCGAATCATTTATATTTTTCATTGTAAAAAAATATTAGATATACTTTTATTTAAAATATCTTTTCAGATTTTGATTAATTGCAATCCTGCTACACTCGTGATATACAGAATGATTCACTACTTCGTGTATTAATTTTAAAGATATGCAGTACTCAATGAACTGATAATGAATCAATTTTTTTTAATCTATAATAATGATAGTTTTTAAAAATTGTACATTTTGGGTATCTCTGACGTCAACATTGTGTAACAGAATATCGGTGAAACGAACAAACGAATAATTAATTAAATTATTCAAGTTTATTGCTAACGATTACAAAAGTTTGTGACGTTCCATTTGAAAACAGTTTCCCAAAACATTTCGCTTTGAAAACCAGAAAATTATAATTTCGATTTAAAAAATAATATCAGTTTCGTGATCAATACATTGAATACTACATGCCCATTATTGCATTAAGTTGAAATCTTGAAGCACTTTGTATACAATCTCTAGACTCGACTATTTGATATACAAATATTCCACTTTAATATTTATTTATATTCATATATTTAATTTGTTCTATGTTACTCCTGAAGATGAATTAACAATTCGAAATATATAATTCAGTTCAATTTGAAACAAATATTGAAAATAGAATGATTGAAACAAAGTAAAGAATATTTATTATTATAAATATCACAATCACAATATTGCGCGCAAGAATATTTTTATAGGTCATTCAGAAGAAATACCTAGAAAACAAATTTACTGCCGCTATTTGACATTTATAAAAGTCATCAAGATTTCATTAGCATTGTTTTATTGGGTGCAGGGCGATTTAATTTTCTTGTAGGTAAATACAAGGCATATTATTTCCGTAAACATTTATTCTAATTGTATGGGAACAATGATATCTCTAATGAATTTTCTATAAACGGTCGGAACTTGAAAGAAACATCATTTGGAAATTTAAATGAATTATTTATACAAAGGTAAAGTAAACTAATTATTCAGCGTAGTGCAATTTACGTTCTGGGAAATTGATAAATATTTAGCTGTTAATTTATTTAACACATCTATCTACATTTGTTTACCTGACTCTGTGAACTTCACCCACGTATATAATTATAATTATACCATCCATTATTCAATAATAATTGAAATTTGGGTATGAAAATGTTTTTAAATTATTGATATGATAAATCATTCAAATTACCTACACATAAAGTTGAATAATTCACTAACTTTGCTGGTTCTTGTAATATTGAACTCGTACAATTGATTGTATAAACAAATGATTTGTTGCCAGATTATTTGTTTTGCATTATTTATTTCATACTTACTGAAGTAAAATTGATTAGAATCAATTGGCATATAATAATAATAATAATAATAATTAATTGACGGCTTTAAAGTCTATGACTTATAGTCCTAATCGATCGAACTTTATTTGTTACATATAAATATTGATACATTTCATTTGTTACAATTGATAACACAAACAAACATCCAAGCCCCAGGTGGGAATCGAACCTCAGTGACGAGCGGTGAAGGTCGCTCGAGCGCTACTGGGCGTTGCCCAAACACGCTTGGCCACGGAGGCGACTTAATTGGCATATAAGAAAAAACACATTTCCTTCTTATTTTATCAAGTAAACGAAAAATTGCTTTTCAGACGACCACTTATGAAAGTAACCATAACAACATCATAAACTACTACGGAAAGTTGAACGTAACATACCCTGATATGTTAGTATAACGCACACTTCTAACATATCAGGTGAAGTTCCACTGATTGACAACAGATGGCGTTACGATGAAAGAAAATAATAAAATAAATAAAAAGAATTTGTATTATTATTTAAATCGAAGTTTTGGCAGATTTTTCATCACATTTGCACAGATAAATCATATTTTAAAAAATTAATAATTACTTATTTACAAATATTTTAGCATTATTTAATATTTTGACATTACGGTTAGTATAGTTGGAATCATAATACCTAATCTCAAACATCAAACGTCAATATTTACCTTCAAAAATGTATAAGCTGTCAAAGTGTAACAACATTGTTCTTGTAAACTTTTTTAGAGATATCTAGTTGTTGTCTGAAAAATAGTGTACATAACTTGCTCCAAAGTGTGATAACTGTGCTCGTGTACTTAAATCACCCGGCGCCGCGCGCCTCTTTTTTTAATTTGTACACTCGCACGTTATCTTTCACTTTCGATGCTTGTTATGTAATATACTATTCCTGCATTCTGTTAACGCACAAGTTTTACAAAGGACGAGTGCGATAAAAGGGTTCTTTAATTATTTTTTCCGTTGAGGTAATTTTATAATTCTGTTACATTTAAAAAACTGCAATTTGTCAAAAATGTAAGTTGCTGTTTTTTAACAGTAGTGTTGGTAGCGCTTCTCATAACAAAACCAATAAAAAAATATTTTTTTTTTGTCAATTAATCAATATTTTTTTCTGTATATTGTGAATTTTATATGATTATAGCATATTCTTTTAGTAATATTTCTACACCAACAATTTACAATCAGTGTTGCTAGATGCAAAGTTGCTATTTTCGGTAGATTAAATCGCAAAAATTCGGTAGATTTCGGTAGGATTCGTTCAGTTGAATTTTTGTTAGATTTAGGAAAAATTAATATCTTAATCTTATAAAATAAACACATTAACTCTTATTTTAATCATATTACAAAAAGGACGAAATTAAATTTGTTTATTCAGAGCTGTAACTTAAAACATTATTGTAAAGTAATTAATTTTGCTTTAATAAGATATAAACAGATTTAATGGTTCATTTTGCATATTTTGCTCGACTTCCTTTTATTTGCCAACCGGCAAAATCCGGAAAACTCTCTCATTCGTTTTTATAATATTGCGAATATTTTCTTTTCTTACTAATTTTGCTTCTTTCATCATCAGTATCGTAGCTAGAACTATCACTCAAGGGCGGATCCAGGAATTGTCCAAGGGGCGGGGGGGGCATTGACTTTTTTTGATCAAACAATAAGTCGTATGCGAAAGGGATTCAACGACATGTACATACGAACAGAAGCAAATATATTTCTTTAGAAACAAACATTTTCGCTTGTTAAACAAATATATACATAACTCTTGTATCGTTTATTTACACATTGCGTACTTAGACAATTAGAGTACAACGTCGGGTTTTGGACTTCGCGAATCTATCTAAGATTCTTTCAGGATTCAGCGGAATGTCTGTATGCAAATCCATTAACGCGAGTCCCACGAGACGGTCTTGGATCATGTGGCTCCTGAGCCACGATTTCAGCCGACGCAGGGCTGAAAAACTACGTTCTGCTGAAGCCAAATTGTGTATAAAAATGATAACAAAATAAAATAAAATAATTTCATTTTTACAATCGAATTTCAGTTTCACTCAGTTCTGTCAGAATAATAAATTTATCACTATTTACATTTTTTCCTACAGTTCAAGGTTTGTCAAATATAATCATGAAACTTATAGAAAATCCCGACTACAAAAAATGACCCAAGGGGGGGGGGCATGGCCCCCATGCCCCCCCCCGTGGATCCGCCCTTGCTATCACTGGTATCGCTATCAACATCTTTAATACCATTCACTTTAATGGTTTGCCTATTGCATTATTGTTAATTTGTTACAAACACTACCGGTTTACATTAGTTGTAGGTTATGATATGATTTGTGGTTTCCTGATTGTTGTTGTTACATTTAACATGACTTTGGTTTGACATTTTACAAGAGACAGATACAAAAAAAAAACGCGTGCCAGTCGGTATTTATGCTGTACATTACTGAGATAGGAAACATGTCTACAAACTAAAGATATTGTGCATATATTTATTATTTTTAATTTGAATTTTCGGTAGAAAATTCAGTAGTTTAGTAGATTACATGAATTTTCGGTAGATTTACCGAAAAATCGGTAGACCTGGCAACATTGTTTACAATTTTGAGGTTATTTGTCATTCATCTGTTAGATTTAAAAGCATGCATACCACTCATACAAAATAAAAAGCGCCAAAAACAGTGCGCTTATAGAACTACTTGACGACGTGTTTACAAAGCGTTTACAGAGCTATACTCCATTCCCTGTATGAAAACGATGACGTCACATTCGGTATCCATGTGATTCAAGATTTTGTAATTAAAACGTTTACATTGGTATAGGATTGACATTTTTAAAACATAGCCTAAAATTTAAATGTCAAATTAAAATATTTATTATTTTATAAAATTTAATGTTTATAATGAAACCAAATTCTGCATATATTAAATAAAAATCAAATATAAATTTATCTTAAATAAAAAATAAATATAAATATATCATCACGCCTTCTACCCATTTCTGGGTGTGGCACTCTGCTAAAGCAGATCTCGGTAAGTGATATATTTTGCGCGTGAAGTGCGGTTACCAGTCGTCAAATCACGGCCCTCAAACATGTTAGTGGTGGAGGAGCCACAAAATTTATCTTAACGCACAAGAATTTTACCTATCTTATTATAATATGTAATTTTGTAAAATAAAACTCAAAGGAATATACATTTTTATATGTATTATTATTATATATAAATAAAAATATTTGAAAATACAAAATACAATGCACATTACCTCTTGTACTACAGTTAAATTAATTAAAGATTCTCGATTCTCTAACTCCAGCGCAATATAATCATGAAGATGACAAACGCATTTCTGCATTTGATTACCCAAATTTTTTCTAGCCATTTCTTATTTCTCAGTCTGTATTTATGTATCAAAAATGTCACAAACTTAGAAATGACAGGTGAGAAAATAACAAAATCTTGACCATAGCTCTCTATTTTTATCTTATAAACAAATGTGAACAAAGTAAATGTAAATTTTCGTATTAGTAAGAACTGTCATACGTTTTCATTAAAATAATAAATGTGATAGAACGTGAAAAAATATGAAACGTGTGTCTTAACTTATTAAGACATACGTTGTGTCATTCGCAAAGGTACGAATAATATTATTAAAAAAAGATAGCTATATTTCATCGTATCTATGATAACATCGTCCACATATGACGTCATCGTTTTCATACAGGGAATGGAGTATATAAAAACACCGAAATAGAAAAACGAAATGTTCTTTTCTGGAGCTCCGACTAAAATAAAGTGAACTTGACAAAAGTTTCAATCAGTGCTTCTCAAAATGGACGATATCGCCTCCTAGTGGACGTTTAAATTATCCAAGCGTATAAAATTATGCCATCCATTATTCATTAATATTTGCAATTTGAGCATGAAATTATTTTCATATCATTGATATAAATCATTTAAATTAGCCTGATATAAAGTTGAATAATTCACTAACCTTGCTGGTTCTTGTAATATTGAACTCGTATCTTTCAAGTATAAATGAAGCACAATTGATTGTGTAAACAAATGATTTGTTGCCAGATTATTTGTTTTCCATTATTTATTTCATACTTACTGAAGTAAAATTGATTAGCATCGATTGGCATGAAAGAAAAAACACATTTCTTTTCTCATTATTTTATCAAATAAACGAAATTTTCTTTTCTGTTGCCCCGACTAAAATAAAGTGAGCTTGACAAAAGTTTAAATCAATGCTTCTCAAAATGAACGAAATCGCCTTCTGGTGGGCGTTTGAATTATTCAAGGAATCGATAGATATGATGGTGGACGAAAGGGAGGCACTAAACATGATATGAGGGCGTTAGGTATGGCAAATATTAATATCATGAATTATTAAGTAATTAATAACTATAACATAGTAACTATTATTATGACTTAATTTATGCAGTTAGTAGCTATGGGGTAGGTGGCTTAGTGGTATCAAGTCGGCCTGTGGATTTGAGGACCCGGGTTTGATTCCCACAAGCGATAAACAATTATTTCCACATAAAACTACCCCTGTGGCTTCCCCTCCAGTAATATCTAAGGGAGCGTGATTTAACGGCTGGTAATCACATCTCAAGCATAAAATATATTACTTATTGAGATCTGTTACGGTAGAGTACCACACCCAATAATGGGTATTTAGTAGATATAACTATACATACATACATACATATCTTCACGCTATATCCCAAATGGGGTAGCACGAACCCTAAAATCACTCATAAAACATTCACTCATCACACTCATCAAACAATCCGCCCTCGTCAAACATTTTCATACAAACAAACCACCTTAACTTCAACCACATTCATAGATCACTCCATATAAACTCATTCATTTATTACACTCGAAATCATTATCACACAACAAACCTTCAATCACATCATTGCTATTCACTTATCATTCATTTTCTTTCTTCAACGTACATAACATATGCATAAAACATCTCAAATTACTCACGTTTACTCCTAACAACGAATCTAATAACGAAACTAACAACGAATCTAGAAGATTAGAAAAGATGAAAGCGATAGCCTGCACTTGTACATATATGAAAGAAAAGTCCACTATGACTATGACTTTATTTATGTAATTGTATTTCTTGCGAAGAATCAATAGAGTGTAATAAATAGGTTTTTTCGACGGTCGTGTTGAAAAGTCAACATATCAACATTCAAAATGAGTGTGGAAAGTATCTTTTAGCAACACTGAATTAGAAATAGTTCATGATTTTGTTTCCAAAACAACCATTGCTGCACAATCTTTTTTTTAAATTAATGTGAAATACGACAGTGAATGATAGATGTCAAATATCGATTTTAAGAAATAAAAGGTCACGATCGTAGAAAAAAATAGTATGTAACATACGTGTGGTAACAGCCATTGCAAAACTTGTGTTACAGTATACTATAACTTCTTATTTTTATAATTCACACACATACACACATGCGTTCAAAGTCAAATTTACACTTTTGGGGGTAAACAAATATATCAGTTATTTGGCTTCACTTTATATTCGTGATAAAGTTTGAAATGTATCAAAGCAAATCGAAATGTTGTTCCGGTTCGTGAAATTGCGGTAACAATATTTACCGGTTCGTTAAATTATTAAAATTATTGTTCGGAAAACTTTCGGTTCATCCAAAAACATAATACAATATTTATAAAATTAGTTGAAACTTTCAGCAAAAATGATCTTTGAACTGAACCACATTTTCTAAATCATGTTGACTTTTTACCTTAATTTTGTGGGATAGGTGGTTCAGCACTATCAAGTCTGACTTTATTTGAGAACCCGAGTTCGATTCCCAAAGTCAACAAACAATTTTTACCACATAAAAATTACCTTAGTGGTTTCCTGTCCACTAAAATCATGATGCAAAAAAAAATTTGAGAAGTACTCTTCGAAATTTTCATTGATGTATTAAGACTAAAAGTGATGTAATTGAAGTTGTCTTTTCTGATGATCCAATTTAAAATAAAATCAGAAATGAGATTGACACAAATTTAAACATAAGAAATTTTTTATAATCTATAAAAGGTATATTCCATTTTCCATTTGGATCAGATCTAACATATATTTACTGAACTAGATCACTTATTTATTTCGGTGGATTACTTCGCTGACTGTATTTCCAGCAGTAGAATTACATATTCTAATTTACTTTGAAGTAATTCACCACAATAAGTGCATCAGTTTGCTTAATTCAGTTCATTTAGTCATGTGTCGACTTTATCTGAACTGATTTAAATGAAGCAAGTGGCAAAAGCTAAAGTAGTGATTTTTGCTGTACTTATACATAAAATTTCATTACACGCACATACATACATACAATGCTAATGTTTGTGCGTTTTAGATAACGTGCTGAATGTAATTTATAAAACTCTAGTTTTGTATTTTGTTTCGCCACGTTTGAAGCTATGTAAAAAGAGTAATGACATGGAAATAAATGGTGTGCATTAACTTTTCTGCTTAGTTGAAATTTTTCAATAGATATACATTGATTTTGCTCGCATCGCATATTGAATTTTATTCTGTTAGTTCATTATTTATGTATAAAACTTTCATGTTAATGTCAGGAGATTGACGTTACGATAAGTTAGTAAATACATAATTAATTATAATCTAACAATTATTTTTACACCTTATTCCTGGTATTTCAATTAAATAAAAGTTTACAGAAAATTAATAACATAAATTTTATTAAAAAGTTAATTATATTCAGTATGCAAATCACAAAAACTTTGTTTCCCATGTAAAAATAAGAATAATAATTTTATAAAAAAGAAAGTTGAGTTGGGCTAGCTGGATAGTTGATCACACCATACTGATGAGTCCCTAAAGGACGAAACGCGTCTATGGTTAAAGCTGAACTGACCAGCCGTTTGATGATGACCTGATAAGTTGATTCAAACGTGCTGTAAAAATTTTGGAATTTGTGTCAAGTGATGGAAATTTTGTTTTCCTATTTTTCTTATTTTTTAAAAAAGAAAGTACTATAAAATAGTTAATGTGTCTACATTTTCTGTTATTTTAATCTTAAGCATCCAATTATTCAAATTAATAATAGGGCCAGAAAAGTGAAAATATGTATATTGCATTGAAATTTTATAATGTATTAACTTATTGATATACTTCTTTTTCTTAAGTACTTTCCAGGCATAAGTTTATAGATTTCAACAAATTAAAGAAAAAAAATTGATAATCGCTTATATATTAATTGTGACACTAGAATTCTCAGCTCGAAAACTTTAATTTGTTACTCAAACACCATATTTTCAATAACGTTTGGAAGAACAATTGACGAACTTATTACAAATAAACCGATAATAGTTTTAAAAATTGTTCCAAGTAAAAGTTGTTTAGGGTCCATTTTTGTTATTACGTATTTTGTGATAAACATTACAATTACGAAATAAACATAAAAACTGAAAAATACGCACCAATAAAGTTGCAGTACCACTAGTTGTATACAGCCTATTAAGGAACTTAACCTTAGTTATTTGCTTAAAAGCTTAAATATAAAGCTATCAACCTAAAATGCTTTCGCATTTTTAAGTAATCGTATTCCAGACAGACCGACTTATTTGGACTATGTTTTTTTTTTAATTTAGTAGGTTTTAAAACGTAAAGATTCAACAAAATCTCGAAATTAAGAAAAATTACCATCACAGTACTTTCTCTATTATATAGAGGTACGTCGGGAAAGCAAAAACATATTAATTTTATATGGGTATTATTCTCTGCGTAATAAACACTAATTATTCTACCTACACTATTAAATAATACCTTCATTATGTATCTAACTCTACGTACATAACGATTCTCATATTACACTAGTGTAATATGAACGATCATATTCCACGGCCTATTTCCAATCAATAGCAATTAATTATTTTCTCATGTTTCAAGCACGTGGTTTGTCGTTTGTTGATCCACGACAGATATAAGTAAAGTTATATTATACTATTTTTTTCCGTGTACTTAAATACTTATAGATAAAGTTATTGATTATATATTACTACGTAGTAATATATAAATAAAGTATACGATTTTATTTGCATAATAATGATTATATTACACAAGGATGAAATTTACAAGAGCCGAAGGCGTATTTTGTAATCATCTGAGCATTACGTGCTCATTAAATAATACACTCATACTATTAAATAAAATGAAGATAATGTATAGGAGACCCTAATTAAAAATCTATTATGTACTTTTAGTTCTATTAATATTTTAATAGTCGAAACTATCTTTAATTAGAATCTCGGAATCCTCTACTAGCCTGAATTATTTCAGAATATCCACTGAAAGTTCAATGTAATATTATTAATATCAAAACGGTATCGATCATTGATTTCTCGTCAACTGCTAAATTCGTCCGGGTATTTTCAGCCTTTTATTAATAATAGAGGAGCTGAAAACGACACGTAAATCTATATGACACCTCACAAAAAAAAAAATTGAAGATGAAAGGTTATACTTCTCTACAGAAAACTGAAAACACTTTATGTAATAGGCTTAAATAAAATTGGTTCAAATTGAAATTTTCAAGGAAATAGATAAAATATTTATCTACGACTGTAATAAAAGACACTTATCGCATTCATTTTGGTTGAGATAAGTATTTTATTAACGCACTAGTGCTTTAATAAAATACTAATCGCACACAAAATGAAAGTTACCATGGTTTCACTGAAATTTAAAAAATGTTAAATGTTTAAGACAAAATTTAATAAAAATTATTTTTGTTTTACTTTTAATTTATTTTGTGGTCGTAGATAAAATACGTGTGATAATATATCATTAATATACTTGTGTGGTTACACAACTCGGCCTCGTTGTGCAAATTTCTCACGCGTATCCTAATGATGCTTTTATCCCACTCATATCGTAAATAACTATTCAAGTTTATAAACGTGCTACCTGTAAGCACTACCGCTCTTCTTACTTTATCCTTAGAAGACTTCATGGAGGAGCACAATTAATTACTAACTGTTACTCACGAAACTGTATTCATGGCCCAAATTTCATGAATTTAGTTACCAGGAAATTCCAGATTTCAGCAACACAAAATTGCCTGGTGCCTGCTGTGAAATAAAATTCATAAAAGCCTTCCATACTAATTGTAATTATGTTTTATTAACAACACTTTAATTACTTTCACAAAGTGAACATTTATCATTTACTGTCATTTTACGACAGGAAAAAATTACCCTAATTTTATTTTAAAAGTTGGCAACTTTCGTAAATGTAGAGATAACATGTTCATTGATAATTACTATAAGTACAAATACCCTATATACAGGGTATTCAAATATTTTTAACATTTAATATCATATATTTTATCCTGTTATACATCTTTTAAAGAACAGTCTTATCTAATATATTTTTAAAGGTAATATAACAAATGATATGATTATCCTCGATGGTATTTTCGGTTTCACCAGTAATATCTTCGATTGTTAATCATATCACGTGCTTACTCGTATATTTAGGCCGCATTTATTTGGGACCTGGTAGGTTACTTTTGTTTAATTGGCACCCAGAACTAACCTTAAACTGACCCTACTGCCCCAGCTATTTTCGCGGGATGGTAGATTCAACCCGTTTACTATCTCTTTCTAATCAACTTGTGTTCCCTGTTATTCGTGGCGGCATCGCGATCTGTAATAGTATAGAGAGGTTAGGAGTTATTTTTATGAAAAACGTAAATAATTTTATAATAATATTTTGAAAAAAATATACAAAACTATTGTTTATGCTGGTGATGGAAGAGCAATATGCAGTATGTGTTTCTTGCAATATAGTATTCACAAAGGATAATATTATGACAGATAATTGAGACTCCGAAATAAATTATTTTGATACTGCTGATGACAAAATTATAAATAAATGAACAGACTCTGACGTTATTTGCTTTTTGACTACATATAAAAAATATAAAGATGACTTAAAACATCCAATTAAAAGAGCAATTTAACACAGAAACAAAACTAAGCAGATGTCGCTTCGAACATGCATTCCGATTTTAAATTTACCGCCAGTGTTTACAACTGACACTTGAGATACATCATTTATTTGGAAGTAACACGATTTAGTTCTAGGTCAGTTCAGGGTTGAATCCAAATTTCCCAAACAAATATGGCCTTAATCAGGGAATATTTATAATCACGCCTTTTATCCATTACTAGGTGTGGCACTCTGCCGTAGTAGCTCTCGGTTAGTGATATATTTAGGCGCATGAAGTGCGGTTACCAGCAGGCAAATCACGGCCCCCAAAGATGTTAGTGGAGGGAGCGCCACAGGGGTAATACGGTGTATAATTATATGTTGTGAAACGGATTGAGAACGAGAACTCTAAGTTTACTGAACGCAATACATCTCATATTTAACTTAAATTTTGATGTATTAAAACAGACAATGACAGTGATAATTTGACATCAAATAAGCAAGAACGAGAACTATTTGTTTTGTTTTTTTTTCATTATTTTGAACCAGCAAATATAACTATCATAATTGGAATAAAATGCCCCATTCGCTACATTATCTCAATAAATACTACTGTTGTTGCCAAGAAAGAATGCCAAAGGGAAAAAGAAGAGTAATCCACTCAATCGTGGTGTTACGCAATAAACCATGGGGGTCGCACCTAGGTTGAAGCATTTTAATTCTTTTCCTTGAGTTTTCGCTAATAAATTGAACTTCAGTGCTTCATTATCGCATATCTATATAAAATTTGCAAAAATATCCCCGCGCTCCACTACGAATAGTGTTGCTCTGTGCAGATTTCATTTTGCTACAATTATGTGTTGCGCTTATCGCAGCTTGCAAACGAAGTGGGGATACAGTGGTGCAACTGTACTCTCGACAGAACGTCACTGTAAAATTGTATTTATTCCACTGGTCTATTGCAGTTAGTATTGGTTGGCAGAGCGGTTCATGTATTACGTATAACACTAATAGTAAAATATTTCTAATTGCAGTGTCGCTTTATACAGATCCGGCAATCATTTCACATTTCAGAGCTTGGTATACTTTAGTGTCCATAACAGTACTCGAGGTTTGATTTTCCTCAGGCAAATTTTAATTTCATTCACTTGAACTTGATTGCTTTGCGGTAAAATAACTTGAACAAATGGGGTCTGTGACCAAATTTTGATTTTGTTCATATATAATTCTAAACAAGAAATTATGATATCAGTATTTTTTTTTTATTATTATTGTGTATATTTAAGGGTTCTTCAACATCTAGGTTATTTGAACCCTGGTACATTGTTTACATAGTTATTTAGATTTGTATTTATACATTATTTGGTATTATACATTTACTATATATTATGCTTTGTAATTGTTTGCTGTTGGTGTTTGTAAGTGTATTGTGTTGTGTTGTTAAATGTCGTTGTATAAGTTAGTGTCTTTGAGAAATAGTATGATTATTGGCAAGTGCGCTGCTCAGATCTGTGGAGATGTTGTGTTGGTTTCGTTTCTGTGCGTAGTTTGGGCAGGTTTCTATTATGTGTTTGATGGTCATGGTTGTGTTGCAGTTTTCACATGTTGGGGGGTCTGTCTTTGATAGCAGATGGCTATGGGTGAGTTTGGTGTGGCCTATGCGCATCCTTGTGATGTTTCTTTGATCCTTTTTTGTTCCCTGTGTTACCCAAGTGTTCGTGTCTATTTTCACTGCTCTTAATTGATTGTTCGTTGTGTGTGTCCATTTGTTGAGCCAGTATTTCCATGTTTGTGTTTTTATATGGGTTTTAAGTTCAGGGTTTGTTATGGGTGCATTGGTGGTGCTATCATTGTGTCCAGCTTCTTTCGCTGCGGTGTCTGCTTTTTCGTTTCCTGGGATATTTACATGGGAGGGGATCCATAGGAACATAATGGTGTTGTTTTGGGATGATAGTTGTAGTAGCTGTTGGCGGATGGCTTTTGCTGTTGAGTGTTTGGGGAGGGGGTGTTGTATGCAGGACATGGAATTTTGTGAATCTGTGCATATGGTGTATGGGGTTTGGGGGTGATATTCGATAATGAATTTCAATGCTTGATTGATGGTCTAAAGCTCGGCGGAGAGAATGTTTGTTAGGGTTAGTAATCTATATTTGAATGTTTCGTCTTCGGTGATGAACGCTGCACCTGTTGTGTTGTTCCAGCAGGAGCCATCGGTGTATATGATTTTCCGCTGGTTGTTGTTTTTTATGATGTCGTTGAAGAGATGTTGGTATGCATTTATGTTTGTGGTCTCTTTCGGGTATTTGCTGAGTTCTAGGTTGAATATGTGGGTGGCGGGATTCCAGGAGGGTATTTGAGGGTGGTTGTTTGCAGGGTTGTTGTTGGGTATCGTGAGATTAAGAAGTAAGGTAATTTTTTGGATGTGGGATTGGAGTGGGGTATGTGAGCTATCTGGTAGTGTGTTTATGTTTATATGTTTGTAGGTTGGGTGCGATGTGTTTTTACTATATCGATTTATTATTCATAGTTTACAAAAAAATAAAAATATATTAAAAATATTCTGCGAATTCTCGTGTTTTTTAATAACACGCACAAAGAGATCAATAAAAATATAAAATTACATAAATAAATATGCACTCAATAATATAATAAATCTTCACTAACCCGATTAAATGACATGGTGTAACGTCACTGTGACGTACTAGTGGCAATGGTCCAGAGAAAGATAGACATACGGGAAGAGATAGATACAAAAGTTGCATTTGTGAGTTCTGTTCTCACAAGTAATTTGAAATTACACCACGTAATATCTGTCATCCGTCAGTTTTAGCACTTGAGAGAGAAACGTAGAATATAAATATACAAGATGAACAAGGAAAGAAGTTTTATACTACGACGTGACCTACATCAATGTATGTTGAACCATCCCTACGTCATGTGAAATACATAATTGAATTTAAAATTATAAATACAGTAATATTGGCTCGGCCTGTAGATTTGAAAACCTAGGTTCAATTCCCACAGCAGATAAACAATTTTCACCATATTAAAGTTTCTCCTGTAGTTCCCGTTCCACTAACATCATTGGGGGCCGTAATTTGACGGCTGATAATCGCACTTCACGCGCATAAATATATCACTTATCGAGATATGCTAAGGCTGACTGCCACACCCAGTAATGGGTAAATTACTGGCCAGTTGCACGTTGTTACTTCAATTTTAAGTTTTCCTTAAATGAACAATATCGTAATGAAATGAACTGTCAAATGCGAAACTTAACATTGCTATCAAATATTCCATTCGATATTTTTCATTTAAGCAATATTTAAAATTTAAGTAGAAGCGGCCAACTAGCCATATATGTAATATACAGAAAAAGTTTACATAACTCATATCTAAAAATTAAAACAATTTTTGGTTTAATTTTTAATATTATGTATATTATACAGTTTTTATTATTATTATGAAACAACATAATATTTAATTTTCTTATTTAATAATTTGTTTCTTTAAATTCGACTCTGGCCACAGACATCATTTGACATTAGACAAAATTCTTTGACCTTTGTTAAACAAGTATTACTCTCGATAATTTGATAATACATAGTGATCAAAAGTAAGTGTTTCAATTATAAATACAATTCTGGGGATCTTTTTATTCACAGTTGGTACAACACCAGGTAAAGGCGAAAATACTATTTAATATGTCATTTTAATCAAAAATACAAAATAGGTTGATTGATAGAAATACTTTAGAGTATTGTTCTGTGAGAATGTTAAGAAATAAAAGGAAGTGGGTAAAGGAAACAACGATTTTTATTAATTTGAAATTTAAATGTCACTGTCGACAACAGGAAATACATTTATGAATCAGTATTACCAATTTCAAATATTTTATTTATTTACTTCTGTTCACTCTGTATTATAAATATGTGTATCATTTAAAAGACCTAAAAGTAAAACGCAATTATCGTTGCCTACTGCCAGTATTATCAGCCACAATTATTTTTTAAATGTAGTTTCAGAATGATAATACCGAATTACTTATGTAAAATTAACATTGCAATTAAAATTTAAACTGTAGTTAACGATAAATGCCCATTCAAAAGTTTGACAACACCGACCATAAGTTTTACAAAAAAACATTAAATAAACTAACCTCGAAAACTAATATGAGTTATCTATTATCGTCAATTTTTATGTTTTGTTTAGTTACCAAACGAGCTTTGTGTGATATGTAACAGCTGTAGTAGTAATGCGTAGACTAGTATTTGAGGTGAATTGAATTACCGCGAGATGGTATTGTTTATTGTTGATATAAAGCAAACTGGAGCATTTTGGTATGGATGTGGTTGGCTATGACAGTGTGAGATAACAGCTTAGAGTTGGAATACCTATAGTAGTTGGTTTGTATCAGGGTAGTGAGAAACTATGGATTAAAATTATACAGTGGTTGGCCGCTACCTTCGACCATACAAAATATACATTTGTTGTGAATCCAACCATCCTAAAGTCGGGGAAGGAAAATAGCCCATATAACTTTGCTACAAATTAGTTTGCAATCAGAACACTCATAGTATGAGTTTGTTTTATAATAATATTTTAATTTTATGTGACTAACAATTAATAATAATAAATGAAAATTTCTAACGCTTCGGATATTTAATAATATAAAAATATGAATTCAAATTTTCTAATATTTATCGTAATATATTAAAAAATATTTTCATATTATAAATAAATAGTGCGAGATTAAAAAAACTGAATTAATTATATTATGTCATAACACAACTGTTAGAAAAAGGTAAACGAAATCATAACTATGTGGGCCAATCTCCTTACCCCACTACTTCAAATGTTGGCTTCACAACATTGGCCGTATTTATTTGGCATTTTTAAAGTACTCTTGTTTAATTGGCACGTTTTAAGTAACCCAGAACAGTTCCTTAACTGATCCTACTGCCCCAGCTATTTTGGTGGGTTGGCAGGTTGAATCCGTTTTTATCTCTTTCTAATCAACTTGTGTTCCTTGTTATCTGTTTTGAATTGGTGACATCGTAATTTTGTATTTAAGCAGATGTCATTTAGAACGTGTATTCCAATTTTAAATTTATCGCTAATTTTTACAACTGTCACTAGATGCATCATTTATTTGGAAGTAACACGAGTTAGTGCTAGATCAGTTCAGGATTGAACCTCAAATTCCCAAATAAATACGGCCATTGTATAGCTGAGCATAGGGAATTACTCACTATTTTAGATCAGTGGTTTTCAAAATTTTCGATGCCATGGACCCCTTGGAGGTAAAAATCACAAATAAATTCATTCGCGACCTCATTACTTTTTATGTGATCAAAATTGCAGTTTGTAAAAGGCTAATTTAATAATGTGCATAACAAAAATGTAACTATTGTAAGGTAGTAATGGACAAAAGGCTTAAAGTTGTATTTAAATTTATTGAAGAATTACAACGACGTTTCGGCCAAGGTTATGGCCATCTTCAGGTCTAAATAATAACATACAATAGTTAACAATAGAGAAATTGTTAGTCAATATAACAGTTAACTTACCACAAACGTTAAATAAAACGAAAAACAACAATAAAAGTTACGTTACAAGTACTTATTTAGGGCGAACATATAACAAAAATGAAAAAATAAGTACGAAGTTACATTAGCAAAACACTATGAATTCATAGTTTTTTACTAACTTCGTACTTATTTTTTGTAACGTAACGTTTATTGTTGTCGATGGGGGATTCAAGTGGTAGAGCTTTTTAATATATATTTATTAAAATAAATTCTTGACCGTACATCATATTTAATACAATATAAAATCATACCATAAATTATATCTTTATTGCTGAAATATGAAAGTGTAAGTTGAATAATTTAAAACGTTCGCACTATTGCAAGGACGTAGTTACATTAAACCAATCACAGAGCTTTGTGTGAAACGTTTGTCGGTGCTCAAGAAGACGAAGAAGAAGAAGAAATAAGCATTCAGCATTCTACGATTCTACCAATGACGTATAATACTAGACGAATTATGTCGTATTCAAGTCAATGCAGTGTTGTGAAGCAGAGAGGAATGGAATAACTTTTGGGTCCGCCGGATGCGCGGCAAGGAGCGAGTACACTTTGATGTTATGCAAGTTGCTCCTTGCCGCGCACCCGCCTCACCCGCCAGTTATTCTATCCCTTTTTGACTCACAACAAACGCCGATGTTATCCGTCTAGTTATGTTTTGTCTGAGGATTCTACTGACAACGACAAGTTACGTGTTATTTATCTCTGTCTTATCTGACTCTGCTAAGATGCAACTACGTCATATTAATTTGTTTCGAAAGTTTAAATATTTTTATCATGCTTAATTCAAGTTTTTTTAAAAAATAAAAAATTTGGGTATAATTATTTTATTACGTAGATTAATATATAAAAAATTCAAAAAAGTCTTGAAAGGCCCATTGTATATTGTCCTAGGCAGAACGCCAACTATGCATTTGTTAGATGTTCACTGCAGTAACCCTGACCAGATTATCAACGGGGTTATTGAAAAACAGCGAATCACATAAAATTTGTTCAAGTTAATCTTGTGACAGAAATGCTTAATGGGAGTTTTCACGTCTAACATTTCTTGATGGCTGTAATGTACCCGTCCATCATATTTTGAAATTGACAGTGCACGTAACTGTTACAAGAAAAATTGTTTTTATTTTTTGGTGATTCTGTGTTTGCGCATTGCATCATTTCAAAAGCCGATAAACGTCCAAAATATGGTGGAGGGGTTAAATTATTGGCGCCACGAGCAGGGAATAAAAACGAAACGAAACGAAATCGAAATTTATGTAAAAACGGAAATGAAAATTATTTACAATTTTTGTTGAAGATTGAAAACGGAATTAATAATTTCCATTACACATTTTAATCGTTATTTTATTTATTTAATATGTTTCTTTTTTTCAGAGTTTTTGACGTTCAGATATTCAGATTCATAAGTATTTGACTGTCATCTCGTGGACGTTTATGTCTACGAGTCAGAGCTGGGCAGTAGCTAGCTACTTTTGTAGCTTAGCTACGTTTACCTTAGCTACGTTTACCTTAGCTGTAGCTGTAGCTTAGCTAAATATGAAAAGATATAGCTGTAGTTTGTAGCGAACTATGTTTTTTTTCTATTAACTTAAAAATATTGTTATAACAACTGAAACTAATTTGAAAGCTACTTTTTGTAGTTTAAAGCTACCACTGTTCATTAAGAAATACCTATTTACTTTTGTTTTGTATTTGAATTGTACCTTCTTTATTGTTTTCTATAACTGTAGCATAACAAGTTATTATAAAGTTTAAAATCTATTAACATATTTTATTTTTCACTTGTTCTTAACCTATTCTACTTTTGTATTAAATATGAGATGAACTAAACATTGTCTGTTTAGGAGTCTTCTGTTAATGAGACTGTTAATTTATTCCGATATAAATAAAAATTATAGCATCAAAAATTAACAGTACATTTGTCCATTTGCGATTTTTTATATTTATGTACATAATGGTAAATTAACAGTCATTAAACAAAAGACTGACAATGGCAAATTTAATTAATTCACAATAATTCAAAAAAGTAGCTTTAAATTTTAACAGCTACTTTAACCAAAGCTTTTAGCTGTAGCTTAGCTATATTTTACAAAATGTAGCTTATAGCTTTAGCTGAGCTACTTTTTTAAAGAATAGCTGTAGCTGTAGCTTAGCTACTTTTTTTAAGTAGCTTGTCCAGCTCTGCTACGAGTAATGAATAATTGTATGTTATTATTCAAATTTGCAAATAAAAGGATGTAAAACTGTTTTACCAGTTTTCAATGACAATTATCATTAACGAAAACGAAATATTTTATTAGGGAATGAAATGACCGATACCAAAATATTTTGTTTCTGTTGTTCCGAGTAGAAACGACCTAAACCAAATTATTTTTTAGTTCCTGACTACGGTCTTTTACTAAATACTCTCATTTTACCAAATCGTAATATACTTGATTCCGATTAATTGAGACACATTAGTACACTTTAGTCCAATAGCGGCTGTCCCAAATATAAATGAAGTGCCACAAAAAATTAAAGGAAGAGAGACGCGTCAATTCAGAACGAACTATTAGCACGTAAAAGGTTTTTTCATACAAACGTGTGACATATGAATAGCAGAGGCTTTAGTTGGCCGACAGATGACTTTTTGCGGTGCTTGAGAAAAACAGCGCAATATTCTGCGAATTCTCGTGTTTTTCAGTAACTAACACTCATAACGGTATTTAAAAGAGACGAACAAAAATATAAAATTATAATATATTTCCGAACAAAAAATATAAATTACATAAATATACAGTGACTTAATTTTAAATTGGCTGTGCCGAACTCCCGACGCAAGATTAATATGGCAATAATAGTAAGATCACTTATAGCGAAATTCTGTGTAAATCCACTAGTATTGTAGATTCGTAAACCTATATAATTTTTATAAAATATTTTCTACTTATCAACAAATATTGATATGATTTTATTTATTAGTTACAGATTAGCGGATCTATAAGCGTACAGATTTATCAAAGAATTCCACCTTTAGTCTCTCTTGTTTTATATAATTGGGTTTCAATTCCTGTTGCACAGAGTAACAAATAAAATAAAAATAATCTGTCAGTTCGAATCCCAATCAAGCTAAAAATATATTACTATCACTCTGCGGCTCGGTGAGTTCTGACACTGTCATGTAATTGAGAATAAGTTTCTGTTGTATAGAATAGCAGAAATGAATAAATAAATAAATAATTATGTATGTAAGACATATTAATTTTTAATTTACTAAATGATCTTTCTGGTGATGCTACGAGGGCAGGATGAAAAGTCCTTGAAAAATGAAACAAGAAATGATTTCTCAACATAATCACCTTGTAGCTCGATACACTTCGTTCAACTTTTTTCTAATTTTTCGACCCCTTCCAAATAATACGATTTTGGTAATCCTTCAAAATAGGCGTTTGTCTCAGCGATGACCTCATCGTTGGAGCCAAATCTCTTTCCGCCGAGCCATTTCTTCAAGTTTGGAAATAGATAAAAATCGCAGGGGGCTAAATCTGGAGAATATGGTGGATGACGAACTAATTAGTAGCGCAATTTATGCAATTTTGCCATTGCGACTGTGGATCTGTGCGTCGGTGCGTTGTCCAAATGCGGCACCCATCTGGCAGATAGCTTTCTTATATCCAAAAATGTATGCAAAATGTTCCGTACCCGTTCGGTTGAGATGCTCATAGCCTCAGCCACCTCGTGCACTTTAACTCGCCGATCGTCCAATATCATACTATGGATTTTATCGACGATTTATGGCGTTGTAACCTCAATTGGATGACCAGAACGTTCGGCGTCCTTTGTGGTCATACTAGCACAACGAAAACCAGTAAACCACTTGTGAATCGTTCCAATCGATGGTGAGGAGTCCCCATAATATTTAACAAGCGATGCTTTGGTTTGCGTAATGTTTTTTCCACGCAAGAAATAATGTTTAATCAAGACGCGAAATTCACTTTTTTTCATGTTTTCAAAAATCTTCAACGTTGCTTGCTTTCGATGGGTGTCAAAACAGAACTGAATGACATATCAGTCTGAAAATTTTAATTCGTTCTAGTTAAAGATCGTACATCACAAATGTCACATGAGATTTGCGATTGTGGCGCCATCTGTTTTATTTTTCAGGGATTTTTCACCCTGTCCTCGTACTGTAATAGGAAGTGTTACAAACAGTAAAAAAATGGTATTTCCTTCTATAAAATAGCTTTCCATATTTTGTGACTATTAAGTCAGCAATTTCTTATATTTATTTATATATACTCTGTACAAACAGTAAAGGGTCCGAACTCACCGAGCCACAGTGTGACGATAGTTCATATATTTTTAGCCTGAGTGCAATTCGTATTCGAAATCTCCAGATTCGAATTCCGTAACGCTACCCACATAACCATATTAAAGAAAGTGCGTTTATCAATTGCATGGAAATGAAAATTAATTTAATACTTTTAGACCTACATGTGAATTAAAATTATTATTTTATTTATTATATTTGCGTAATTATTATTTTTATTTATATTACGTGAAAGCCTCTCTTCAATGCGCTACATCGCTTTTTAAACAAATAAATAAATGTATCTTCTCGCCTTCTATTCATTACTAGATCTCGGTAAGTGATACATTTATGCGTGTGAAGTGCAGTTACCAGCCGTCCTTTACGGCCTCCAAAGATGTTAGTGGAGAGGGAGCCACAGAGGTAATTTTAATATGGTGAAAATTGTTTGCGACTGTTGGAATCGAATCGAGGTCTTCAAATCCACAGGCCGATTTGATATGCATCCCCTAAAATAAAATAATTACGCACAATAATTATAATAAATCTTACATTTACTACCCCTGATTAAACGATGTGTGTCGCAAATAAACGAAACAAATTTCTGTAATTTTCTCGAATAGTTTATGTTCTTTAATATTTAATGCAAGTAAGCGGCTGTTCCGATTAATCGATGCCTCAATTAACCGCAATCGACTGTATAATCAACTTGTAATGTCTCCTTTTTTCTCTAATTCCATAGTTTTACTAAACTAGAAAACTGCTAAAGTTATAGTTGCCGATCTTTGAAAAGACTATACTATAATTCAACTAACCGGTATTTAAACTAAATCTTTTTTGCAAACCCTGATTTTGTGATATATTTGTTTGTATGAAACAAACAGCGGTTTGCGTTTATTTGTTGACTTTAGCGGATTTTTGTTTAACCGTGAAAACAGTCATGTTAGAAATATATTTTATTTTTGGTTTTCTATCTGAACAAGTATTGTTGTCTACTATTTGACCTGTGATGTCACAAATAATAAAAACTTTCTAGCGATTTGGGGAAAATACAGCTTTGTGAAATTTTGCTTCGGTTAACTTTGATTTGGCAAAATGAAGGGTTGGTAGAATTACTGTACAGTTCGGAATTTATATTTGGTAGAATTCAAGTTTGGAAAATCTATGAGTTGGAATACTGTGTTTTAGCCTTTGCCGAACCGAAAACTGGTCAACAGTGACTCGAAGTTACATTTTTTTCTTGTAACTTAAGAAACATATTTTCTAAATATTTTTGACTATTTACGTAAAATACTATTTTGAAACATATACAACAATAAACAAAACTAAAATTAACATAGTTCCAGAATAATTTGTATTTTATGGTTCTACGATACGAAAAATGCAAAAAATAGTATCTGCTAAACATAATAATACGAGTACTTTAGCAGTGCAACAAACGACTTGCAATTATTGTAGTACAGATGAGGATAGAATATGATTATAGTTTA
Source organism: Pterostichus madidus (assembly GCA_911728475.2). Lineage (NCBI taxonomy): Eukaryota > Metazoa > Arthropoda > Insecta > Coleoptera > Carabidae > Pterostichus > Pterostichus madidus. Next base: position 14,073,318 of record OU452313.1, on the reverse strand, counting down.
ATACAAGAAACCATGTTTTTGTTCGCAGGTCTCATCTGACGTAGAATGATATTTTTTGTTCATAATAATATTTGTGGTTTTGCTTGTTGTAATTTTATAACATGGATATAATTAGTTAATTAAATATTGAATTAAATGTGAAACTTGTATGTGTATGATATTTTAGATACGTTAAAATATTAAAAACCAATGAGTCAATATTTATCCTATTTTGGTAACTAAGCATTTGTAGTTATTTTGGCTCGGTATGGGTTTATTTTATTACGGTTTTGTAAAATCCCCTTGTAACGAACGATTATAGGTATTTCCTCACTAGGCTTTCGTGCTATATTTGCCTTTTTTATCTAAATCAGCCTTATTAGAAATATATATCAGTTTTGGTTTTCTATCTGAACAAGTATTGTCTACTGTTTGACATGTGATGCCATAAATATTAAACTTTCTAGCAATTTTGGGAAAATATAGCTTGGTGAAATTTCGCTTCGGCTAACTTCGATTTGAGAAAATTACAGATTGGTAACAATAATTTTCAGTTCGGCATTTATAATATTTGGTAGAAATCCAGTTTGGAAAACTTACAAGTTTAAACAACATGTTTTAGTCAAATCATGGTTTTGTTTCATTACGGTTTTGTAAAATCCCTTTGTAACGAATGATTCAAGGTAGTTCTTCAATGAGCTTTCGTGCTTATTTAGCTTTGTTTTACCAGCAATGAGCCTTGTTAGAAATATATTTCATTTTTGGCTTACTTTCTGAATAAGTATTGTCTACTGTTTGACAAGTCATGGCATAAATATTAAACTTTGTAGTAATTTGGGGAAAATACAGCTTGGTGAAATTTCGCTTCGGCTAACTTCGATTTGATAAAATTACAGGTTGGTAAAAATAATTTTTATTTCGGAATTTATAATATTTGGTAGAAATCCAGTTTGGAAAACTTATAAGTTTGAACAACGTGTTTTAGTCACATCATGGTTTTATTTCATTACGGTTTTGTAAAATTCCTTTGTAACGAAAGAATAAAGGTAGTTATTCAATGAGCTTTCGTGCTTATTTAGCTTTGTTTTTACCAGCAATGAACCTTGTTAGAAATATATTTCATTTTTGGCTTACTTTCTGAACAAGTATTGTCTACTGTTTGACAAGTGATGGCATAAATATTAAACTTTGTAGTAATTTGGGGAAAATACAGCTTGGTGAAATTTCGCTTCGGCTAACTTCGATTTGATAAAATTACAGGTTGGTAAAAATAATTTTTATTTCGGAATTTATAATATTTGGAAGAAATCCAGTTTGGAAAACTTATAAGTTTGAACAACGTGTTTTAGACAAATCATGGTTTTATTTCATTACGGTTTTTTAAATCCCTTTGTAACGAATGATTCAAGGTTCACTGAGCTTTTGTGCTTATTTAGCTTTGTTTTACCAGCAATGAGCCTTGTTAGAAATATATTTCATTTTTGGCTTACTTTCTGAACAAGTATTGTCTACTGGTTGACAAGTGATGGCATAAATATTAAACTTTGTAGCGATTTGGGGAAAATACAGCTTTGTGAAATTTCGCTTCGGCTAACTTCGATTTGATAAAATTACAGGTTGGTAAAAATAATTTTTATTTCGGAATTTATAATATTTGGTAGAAATCCAGTTTGGAAAACTTATAAGTTTGAATAACGTGTTTTAGTCAAATTATGGTTTTATTTCATTACGGTTTTGTAAAATTACTTTGTAACGAATGAATAAAGGTAGTTATTCAATGAGCTTTCGTGCTTATTTAGCTTTGTTTTACCAGCAATGAGCCTTGTTAGAAATATATTTCATTTTTGGCTTACTTTCTGAACAAGTATTGTCTACTGGTTGACAAGTGATGCCATAAATATTAAACTTTGTAGCAATTCGGGGAAAATACAGCTCGGTGCAATTTTGCTTCGGCTAACTTCGATTTGATAAAATTACAGGTTGGTAAAAATAAATTTTATTTCGGAATTTATAATATTTGAAAGAAATCCAGTTTGGAAAACTTATAAGTTTGAACAAGGTGTTTTAGTCAAATCATGGTTTTGTTTCATTACGGTTTTGTAAAATTCCTTTGTAACGAAAGAATAAAGGTAGTTATTCAATGAGCTTTCGTGCTTATTTAGCTTTGTTTTACCAGGAATGAACATTGTTAGAAATATATTTCATTTTTGGCTTACTTTCTGAACAAGTAATGTCTACTGGTTGACAAGTGATGGCATAAATATTAAACTTTGTAGCGATTTGGGGAAAATACAGCTCGGTGCAATTTCGCTTCGGCTAACTTCGATTTGATAAAATTACAGGTTGGTAAAAATAATTTTTATTTCGGAATTTATAATATTTGAAAGAAATCCAGTTTGGAAAACTTGTAAGTTTGAACAAACGTGTTTTAGTCAAATTATGGTTTTATTTCATTACGGTTTTGTAAAATTCCTTTGTAACTAATGAATAAAGGTAGTTATTCAATGAGCTTTCGTGCTTATTTAGCTTTGTTTTTACCAGCAATGAACCTTGTTAGAAATATATTTCATTTTTGGCTTACTTTCCGAATAAGTATTGTCTACTGTTTGACAAGTCATGGCATAAATATTAAACTTTGTAGTAATTTGGGGAAAATACAGCTTTGTGAAATTTCGCTTCGGCTAACTTCGATTTGATAAAATAACAGGTTGGTAAAAATAATTTTTCTTTCGGAATTTATAATATTTGGTAGAAATCCAGTTTGGAAAACTTATAAGTTTGAACAACGTGTTTTAGTCAAATCATGGTTTTATTTCATTACGGTTTTGTAAAATTCCTTTGTAACGAAAGAATAAAGGTAGTTATTCAATGAGCTTTCGAGCTTATTTAGCTTTGTTTTTACCAGCAATGAGCCTTGTTAGAAATATATTTCATTTTTGGTTTTCTATCTGAACTAGTATTGTCTACTCTTTGACAAGTGATGCCATAAATATTGAACTTTCTGTCAATTTGGGAAAAATACAGCTTGGTGGAATTTCGCTTTGCTAACTTCGATTTGAGAAAATTACAGGTTGGGAGAAATACTTTTCAGTTCGGAATTTACAATATTTGGTAGAATTCCAGTTTGGAAAACTTACGAGTTTGAATAATGTGTTTTAGTCAAGTCATGGGTTTATTTCATTACGGTTTTGTAAAATCCCCTTGTAACGATTGATTAAAGATAGTTCTTTACTGGGCTTTCAGGATTATTTAACTTTGTTTTACCTGGTGCAGTGAATGAGAACTTTTGTTTTAATACTGTTGTTTAGTTTTTAGCTCTTAAAAACAAATGATGACATGCTGAATATGCCAATGAAATTTGCCTTCAGTAAATTTATCGCCTGAAAAGAGCAAACACCTCGGCTTAAATTCTGGTTTAAATCATAAAGCAGCCAAATTGGTTATAAATACGTTTCGGAAATTGACAAAGTTTGAAAGGTTCCTTCTTGTAGGTTCAAACTTTACCCACAGTCATGAATCAGAACTAATCTATGTTCCAGTTGTAACAATAGCGTCGTGATATATTTATCTAATGTTAAACTAACTGTAACTGTACAGTAGTAATATTCAAAGTTACATGGAATCATAACAATCAAAACAAATACAAGTTGAAGAGTTCGCCACCATCGTTCGCGCGGTAGGACTATTGATTTCGAACAGTGGCCCGTTGTATAGACCGACGAGTGGGCAACTACAGTGGGGTGCGCGGTGGGGGCAAGGGGAAGTCAACTTCTTACTTCCTAAAAGCTCTTATTGGGGAGAAGAATTGTATTGTAATCGTTATTTTCATTGTAAGAAATGTAGATAAAGCGTGGCTTTTAAAATTTTGTGAATACAAGGTTTTGAAAAAAATGTATCTTTCTAAAAAAAAATTGGTACTTGACTTGAAATTTATTATATCTAAAGACTCAATTCTAGTTCGCAAATGACTAATAATTAACAATTCTCGACGCAGGTTGGTCTTTAACGCCATTATTAACTTCGTTTCAAATTACGTTAGGATAGATTTACGTACTAGTAATTGGTGTGTATTTTGTGTTAATAAACCTTATTTTGATTATAGTAAAAATAAAAATATTTTCATGAGTTTGAAATGAAATTAAACATCACTTCGTTTTTTATGGGGTAATGGCTCAGTGGCATCAAGTCGGCATGTGGATCCTAAGAACCCTGGTTCGATCCCACAGCCGACAAACATTTTCACCAATTTAAAAAATTACCCCTGTGACCTCCCCCACCACTAACATCTGAGGAGGCCTTGATTTGATGGCTGGTAACCGCACTTCACGCGCATAAATATATCACTTACCGAGATCTGATTCGGCCGAGTGCCACACCCAGTAATGGGTAAAAGGCGTGATGATATATTTATTTATCTATTTTCGTGTTTCAAAAACTTTTAGTTAATCCTGAATTTTTGATTAACTAATCTTATTCTAGTCTGATTTTTAAAGAAATTCTAAATCATTTTCTGAAAATCAAATGGTAAGATAAAATTAAATTTAACTTTTTTTGGGAATATGGTTTAGCTTAATTTGACTCATCCTAAATTCAGTCTTAGCTAAAATGCTTTTAAAAATTGGGAGTGTATCTTAATTACTATTATTCTCGTATATTATGTTTGATATGAAATTTGATATTTGTTAAGTAAAATCACCAAAGTAATAAATACTGAATAAACATTGAATTTTAAAACTTTAAACAATATTGCAATTAAAGTGATATAACAATAGAAAAAGAAAGCACAGTATATAAAAATTTCTTAATAATATTTGAAAATCTAGCATTCAAGGTAGTGAATAAATTTTTATATCTTTAAAATTAAAAATGAGGTAGGTGGCCCAGTGGTATCGAGTCGGCTTGTGGATCCTGACAACCCCGATTCGATTCCCACAGCCGACAAACATTTTCACCACATTAAAATTACCTCTGTGGTTCCCCCATTACTAACATCTTAGAGGGCCGTGATTTGACGACTGGAAACCGCACTTCACGCCTATAAATATATGACTTACCGAGATCCGCTTCGGCAGAGTGCCACCCCCAGTAATGGGTAAAAGGCGTGATGATATATTTGTATTTATGTATTTAAAATTACCAGTAATATAAACATATCTTTCCATAAAACATAAATAAAACAAATATAAATATATCATCACGCCTTTTACCCATTACTGGGTGTGGCACTCTGCCGGAGCTGTGGGAATAAATAAAACATTATTATAGTATTCTAGAAAAGTTGTAACTTTATTACATAAATAATAAAGTAAGTAATTAATTTGTTTTGCGAGATCAAATAGAATATACTGATTTTGCTAGAATTAAAAGTTTCTTTGAAAATTTGAAAATACGAGTATGATGCTGTTTGATGAGAGTAAATTAATTAATTAAAATTGTAGATTATATTTATTTCTTCTGGAAAAATTCTGATATTTTTTTTATAAACAAAACAATTATTTAATCTGAACGTTCATAGTGAAGGCAGAACAATATTTATTTAAATAATCAAAATATAAAATTTAGTCTACATGTATTTTTATAATTTATAAAAATTGAATTTTCACTAATTATTTATTTATCGGGTAGGTGGTCCAGGGATATTGAGTCGGAACGTGAATTTGAGAACCTGGGTTCGATTTCCACAGCCGACAAACAATTTTCACCACCTTAAAATTACCCCTGTGGATTCTCCTCCACTAACAACTTTGGGAGGCATGATTTTATGGCTGGTAACCACACTTCATGCGCATAAGTGTATGATTTACCAAGAACTGCTTCGCAGAGTGCTACGTCCAGTAATGGGTAAAAGGCGTGATGATATATTTATTTTAAGCAGGTCAAGAAATTATTTCTTTATAAAGATGATAATACAAGTTTGCGAGCCACCTCCAATTCTTAATAGTTAGAGAGCTAGGGTGCAAAATGATGTCTCATTTATTCCAGTAACAGAAATAGATTTTTGAATAGATTATGTCATGATAAACATGAAAAAAAGAAAATTATATTTGGGAACGGGTGGCAACTATAGATGGCGCCGATGCGAATGCGCAGATTTTAAGGGTGGTTGTTGATCGCAACACCAGTCCACTTGTAGAGCTTCTGTCACCAATGAGGAACCAGCAATAATTTCTGTCAATAATTTTTTTGTCATGTATTCATCGTGAACAAGTAGTAATATGTCACACGACATCATAAAAATTGCTTACTTTGACCGGTTTTGTCGTGCATGCATCATCGGCCAAAACTTCTGCTTCTGTCTATCATTTTTATTACTTAATTATACCAAAGTCTATGAGTTGAACTAAAAATTTGCCTGTAAAAAATATGTCAACAACCACCCTTAAAATCGGCGCATTCACATCGGCGTCATCTATAGTTGCCATCCGTTCCCAAATCGAATTTTCTTTTTTTCATGTTTATCATGACATAATCTATTCAAAAATCCATTTCTGTCACTGGAATAAATGAGACATCATTTTGCACCCTAGCTCTCTAACTATAACGGAGAAGATAGTTAAAACTCCTATTTCATAGGATTGCATACTCGTATATTGACTGACAGTAGTGTATTGAATTTTAGTTTGTTTTATATGCGTTGAATTAATTAAAATTTTGTGTTATTATTTTTAGATTTAATTTTCATGTACTATACTAGACTGAGCTGTCCTGTAAAGTCCATTTAAAATATTTAACAATTTTAAAACATAATTAAATTTTGATAGAATTTTTGCTTAGTGGTTCATTATTATTATTTTTACTTTTAAGAAGTTATATTTTTTAAATGTTTTGACGTTAAATTTTTATGAAAATTGAAATTTTTACGCTATTGTTCTTTTTAACAATTGTTAATCTAATGTTTTCATTTGAAAATAGAATCAACCCTATGTCCCGAAACGTCGTCAACTATATGCTGAATAATTTTAATTAATTAATTACAAAGTCAAGTAATTCAAAGTACAAGAGAGTACAACTAATTATTTTTCTTACCTACATCGTTTGGGATGGCTAGCACAGTGGTATGAAGTCGGCCTGTGGATCCTAAGGTCCCTGGTTCGATTCCCACAGGCGACAAATTTTCATAATTTAAAAAAGCTATCCCTGTGGCTCCTCCACCACTAACATGTTTGGGGGCCGTGATTTCACGACTGGTAACCGCACTTCACGCGCAAAATTTATCACTTACCGAGATCTGCTTTAGCAGACTGCCACACCCAGTAATGGGTAGAAGGCGTGATGATATATTTATTTATTTATTTACCTACATCGTTACTCTTACTACTATTTATTTATTTTAGTTACTAATTTAATTTACTTACCAATTTTATGAAAAAAAATAGACCCAGTCGCTAAACACCTTAATTTGAATTTTTTGCCTTATCTCAAAGTTAGAATAAAGAAGTACGAGCTTTATTGACCCGATTATCTTGAAAGGAACAGAACATCAGGGTTAAAAATATTGCTCCCTGTAAAATTTGGCGTGGGCGTTCATGGCCCATCCATCCCTAGGCAGTGGCGGGGATAGCATCAGAATCCACGCATGCGCACACGCAATTAATATCACGAAAATGACAGTCAGCAGCTGCGGCGTGAATTTGGTCACTGCACACTTGTTCACTTTTTGCGTTCTACGGTAAAACTTGAGTGCGAAATGAAATATCGATTCTTATTTTGCTCCAAATATGAATTGTCCATTAGTAGAAGCATGCTCCTTTTTTTATTGTATGCGACAATGAGACGCACGATGACAGTTCAATTATCGGAAATTTCGAAAATAGCTTTCTAATATTGTTCATGAATGATGTTTTTATGTTCAAATGCCAAATGTTAAGTGGAAATGGCGTTATATTCATCTGTTAAGTTTGCTGATTTAATTTAAAGCAAATAAAACACAATGACTGGTACCACAAGATCTGGTTTTGGGTGTTATTGGAGCATGGTTTTAACATGTTAATAATTATTTAACTACGATCGTGCGATAAAATAATACTTACCGCATTCATTTTGAGTGAAATAAGTACATTATTAACGTGTTTTTTTGGGAGATATTAACTAACACTAACACTAGTGCTTTAATAAATTACTTATCTCTCAAAATTATAGTTACCATGGTTTCATTTAGATTTTTAAATGTCAAATAATAATGAGAACTATCAATTCAAAATTATTTTTGTTTAAATTTATTTTGTGGTCATAGATAATAGTATATTATATAATAAGTCAGGAAAGTGATATTTTACTTGCCGAACACTTTCCTGACGTATTATGTATACTATTTTTTTCTAAAACCGTTTAATCTAATCAATAATTAATCATAAATAATTCAAAATGTTTAAATTTTTTGATATAAATTGTATTGACAGCAGACTACGTATTCAAGGTTACAAAAAAAAAAAACAGTCAGTTAAAATACAAAAGAGTCAGGTAAAATCTTTACCAGACTGTTTTGTACTTTACCAGACAGTTATTTTTGTTGTAGCCTTGGATACGTATTTTACTGGACTGTTTTGGTAAAATTCTACTTTCCATACCAAAATTGGTCAGGAAAATAGGCACTTTCTTTCCGCATTCAGAAAAAATCTTGTGCGATAAACGTATGATAATGCATCATTATGATACTTGTGTAATTAAACAACTCGACCGTCGGCTCCTTGTTGTGCACACGCGTATTATAATGATGCTCTTATCCCACTTATATTGTAAATAACTATTAACTAACTAGTGGCTAATGAGGGTGAATAATAATCGAGATATTTTAACGCGAGAGCGTGGCGACCGCGGTAATTAGTAGGATTATTAATCGCCGATTAACACATGAGTTAGTTACAACATTTTTCTTTTGATCGTACCTTTTTAATTTCGAGAAAATCTAATTTTATTCCATGACAAATTAGTTAAGTTAGTAACGTTTGTAATGGGATGGCTAGCACAGTGGTATGAAGTCGGCCTGTGGATCCTAAGGTCCCTGGTTCGATTCCCACAGGCGACAAATTTTCATAATTTGAAAAAGCTATCCCTGTGGCTCCTCCACCACTAACATGTTTGGGGGCCGTGATTTGACGACTGGTAACCGCACTTCACGCGCAAAATATATCACTTACCGAGATCTGCTTTAGCAGAGTGCCACACCCAGTAATGGGTAGAAGGCGTGATGATATATTTATATTTTTATTTAGGAACGTATTTCTCACAAATATTTTGACAACAGTGGATGCGTTTAAATTACTTAAGTTAGCTAGCACCAGCGATTTTTCATTTTTAGAATAATATTTCGATATTTATATTAATTTTAAAGGAATGCTACGTGAATAATATTTAGCTAGAAGTTTCAAAATAATTTTGTTTAATTCTATGTAGCAACTTAGAGCTAGCCAATATATGATATATTACGTGTGTTGTACGCATCCAGAAAAAAATCGTTTATTGATAAAAAATCATGCATTAATACGGGTCATTAATGTATAATTTTGTATACATTATTAAAACTCATTAATACGGGTCATTAATATATGATTTTGTATACATTAATAAAACTCATTAATGAATGATCAAAGAAAAAGATAGTTATAACACCCAAATATACTGCTCTTAAAACATGCAAAAATTAAGCTCGTGGTACTAGTCAATATGTACCTATTATTTGTTTTACCCGTACATTAATCATAACAAATTGTCATGTATATTTGTTTTATCCTTTCGATAATGTTTGATAATCAAAAATAATAATGTGGAATTATACCAGAAACGGTTTTTTTATTCAAATAATTATTGATCTTTTCAGTGGCGTATCTAAAAGTTATTAAAACGTACAGATTTGTAACAAACTTCCAAACAACACTTCTATGTTGTGATTAATTATGTCGACATTTTAGCTTTTCTGGTAAGTTCCGAATATTTATTTTTAATTATCTCTCGAAAATAAAAGTCATGATAAAAAATCGGTGTGTAACCTAAATTTATGTTTGTGTAGTGACAGTAATGTTAAATAATTAATTTCACTTGACATTTTCAGATTATGCTGCAATATTTTTATATGAATTTTGAATATAAATCATATTGTTAATATTAATTAACATTTTCAATAATTTGACAATAAATATCAACAATGTAGTCTAAATAAAGTAAAAGAAACATGTAGTTATAGTTTACATTATAACGTTTATGTCAAATTATTTATTTTATTTATACGAGACTATAAAAGAGTACTTACATTAAGTATCTACTTATAATTTTTATTACAAGTTACAGTAAACCGAATTTAATATGCTACCTCATTTCATGTAATACTGCAGTAATCTGAAATGAAAATTATAGCATGTACGCGTAGGTCGTCAATTTTAATTAGTTATCAAAACCCTTGTTAAAATAAAGAAGTTCTTGACATTTTGAAATTAAATTTAAAATGGTGTTAGTTTCTAAACTGCTTTATGAATTTATTTTGTGTATTATATTTGATATTTGTAAGTAATATTATCACAGTTTCAGTTTTTAAGACTTAATAAAATAACTACATGACTGTGAAATTAGAGTAATACAGAAAAACGGAAAAACTAAAACTCTAAATTTAAATGGTGTTACAGTAAGTAGTGAATCTTCAGACTTTTCATACTGTTGTCTGAATTGATTGATTTTGAAAATTAATATATTTAATAAAAAATGTATAAATGGAACTATTTAATTTATTTTTTACAATACCTGTACTGTAAGTTACCCATTAATGACAAAATTTAAATATAGTAAGTGAAACTTTTATTGCATAGTTGGCTTCCATACATCAGGACTATAATATTTACTTACCATCAACCGTGGATAGTAAGTAAATATTGTAGATCAAGATCTTGTTAATGTTGACAATATTTTGACAGCTGTTAATTTTGAAACCTATTTTTCTCTTCCTTCTATTTGAGCAAATATTGTAAAATATAGCTTACTACCCTCGAACTGTAAGTGACTTTTTTTACGGGTCTCGATTTCCGGAACTTACATTCTTGATCTAAAAACTGTCACTTACAATTCTTAAATTAAATAAAAAATGTCAAATTTGTTATTTATCTATATCAACTCTTATACAGCCTGTCATTAAGACCACTTTTAATATGAATCAGTAAAACATATTTTGTTACATTATTTCAATTAATTAAAATCGTTTAAATTATTTTAAACATAAAATCGGCACAGTTAAATATTATTATTGCAATATATTTTTTTTATTAAATAATATTTTTATTATAAATAATATGCGAATTTATTATAATCTTGTAAATTTCTTAGAATTTTAATATTCCTTAAACATGCTAAACCGACATAAAATATTCACGGATTCATCTCAAGTTATATCCATAAAACGGTAATAAACCGAATTGATGCCTCAACGATAAATCCAGATACTCTACTTATTAAAATATTTTGCTACATTATATAAATTAATTAAAATTAAACATAAATGTATCATCACGTCTTTTATCCATTCTTGGGTGTGGCACTCTGTCGTAGCAGATATTAATAATTGATATATTTATGCGCGTGAAATGCGGTTACCAGCCGACACATCACGGCTCCCAATGATGTTAGTCAAGGTGGACCCACAGGAGTAATTTTAATATTGTGAAAATTGTTTGTCGGCTGTGGGAATCGAACCTAGGTTCTCAAATCCATAGTTCGACTCGGTACCACTGAGTAATTTAAATAGTGTTAAATAGACTAAATATGACTCTCGATTGAATTAATTTTTATAATTTTTTTTGTAGATGCGCATTTCTTTCTGTGGCTTCCGTTAATAACTAGGTAAGTTCACATTTTGAAAATTTAAGATATTACCAGGTAAATATTGTAATTTTGGTGCATTTTCACATGGAAAAGTTTCAAATCTGAAAGTGTTTTTTTTTTTTTTTTTTTTTATTTGGTGTTTTTTCGGGTGTTTCGATGTCTTGGATCACTAACACCCCGGTACATTTATTTACATTGATTACAGTTGTTTACATTGTTGGTGTTTGCTATTTACGTTTACATTACATTTATGTATGCATTATATTTTGTTGATTAGGTTTGTTTCTGTCAGGTATTTGAGTATGTTGTCTGTGTTATGTTTGTTGTTTGCTAGTAGTTGTGTTGTTGTGTTTGGTAGGTTATAGTCTTGTCTTTGTGTCGCATATTTGGTACATTGTGTTAAGATATGTTCTACTGTGATATTAGTGTTGCATGTGTCGCAGTGTTTTGGTTCTAAGTGTTGTAGTAGATGTTCGTGCGTATAGCGTGTGTGACCTATTCTTAGTCTTGTAAGAATAACTTGGTGTCTTCGACTTCCTGGTGATATCCAGTTGGATGTATCTTCTTTAATATGTCTGAGCTTATTATTTGTTGTGTTGTGCCATTCTGTATTCCATCCTTCTTTGATCGTTTCTTTTAGTTTGTTCTTGATGTCGTTTCTTGGTATTGGTAGATTTTCTGGTGTTTGTTTGTTGCATGCTTCTTTTGCCGCTTTGTCTGCTTTTTCATTTCCTTCGATTCCTGTGTGTGATGGAATCCATATGAATTTGATTTCCTTCTTTTGTTGGTCTGTTGCTTTGTTAATGTTGTTTTGTATGTCCTGGATGATGTTGTTTTTGTTGTGAGGATCTTCGATGCTTTTTAGAACGCTTAGTGAGTCAGAGCATATTGCGTATTTCTTGTGTACGTTTTCTATAATGATTTCTGTTGCTTTTTTTATACTATATGCTTCGGCTGTGTAGTTACTGGTGTTGTTTGGTAGCCTGTATTTCAACGTTGTTTCCCCTGTGACTACGCTGGCTCCAGTTGTGTTGTTAATGCGGGATCCATCCGTGTATATGAACATATGTTCTGCATGTTCATTTTTTATTTCCAGGAATGTTTTCTGGTAGAGCTCTTGGGGTGTGCAGGTTTTTGGGAGTTTGGACATTGTTAATATTGTGGCGGGGGTTGTGTTCAGCCATGGTGGGTTTGTGCTGATTTTTCTTGTTGATATTTGGAACTGGGTTAATTTTGATGGGTGGAGTAACGAATAGGAAATTTTTTGCAAGGGAGTGGTGTTTAGTGTTGTGGTGGTGTTGTTGGTTATTTTGAAGAAGTGTTTGAATGTTGGTTTGCTTGGTTGGCTGGCTAATTTTGTTATGTAGGATGAGGTAAGTTGTTTTCGACGAACATCTAGTGAAGGTTCCCCCGCTTCATTTAGTATGCTTATGATGGGACTGGTTCTGTATGCTCCTGTGGCTATGCGGATCGCGGTGTTGTGGATTGGGTCTATTATTTTTAGTGCTCTTGGTCTTGCTGTTTGGTATGCAATGCATCCATAGTTTATTTTGGACTGTATTAGGGCTTTATAGATGTTGATTAATTGTTCTTTCTGTGCCCCCCAGGTTGTGTTTCCCAGTACTTTCAGTATGTTCAGTCTTAGGTAGCATTCTCTTTTTATGTTGTTTAAGTGAGGAATCCAGGTGAGTTTGTGGTCTAGTGTGAGTCCTAGAAATTTTGTCGTGTTTTCGTAACTGAGGTGTGTGTTGTTTAGTTTTAATTGCGGGTGTTCGTGGGGTTTCCTGAGGCGGCAGAAGTGGACTGCTTTTGTTTTTTGATTTGAGAATTTGAAGCCGGTTGTTGAGGTCAATTTTTCTATGTTTATTAGTGCCTGTTGTAGTTGCATTCCTATGCTTTTGGTGTTTTTTCCATAGCAGTATATGATGACATCATCGGCGAAGAGAGACACTTTGACGTTTGTTGGTATGTGTTTTGCTATTTTGTTGATAGCTATTAAAAATAGGGTTACGCTTAAGATTTCACCCTGTGGGACGCCATTTTCTTGTATTTTTTGGATGGATAGTTTTCCATTGGTTTTAACTCTGAATGTTCTGTTTTCTAGGAAGCTTTTTGTGAGAGAGAGAATGTTTCCGTCGATGTTTAGTTCTTTCATTGATTTTAATATGTGGTGTTTCCATGTCATATCGTAAGCTTTTTCGAGGTCCATGAATATCGCTATTAGATGTTGTTTTTTCCTTATTGATTCTTGTATTTCTGATGTGAGTAATAAAATGCTGTCCATGGTAGAGCGTCCGTTTCTGAATCCGTTTTGTACGTTTGTGAGTAGATGGTTTTTCTCAAGAGTCCACATAATTCTTTTGCTGATCATTTTTTGTAGTACTTTGCCTAATGTGTTTGACAGAGCTATGGGTCTGTAGCTTGTTGGGTCCGTTTTTGTTTTGTTTGGTTTTAATATAGGCACCACTATTACTTCTTTCCATTTTCTTGGGTATTCGTTTTTTTGTAGTATGGTGTTGTAAATATTTAGGAGATTTTGTAGGACTGTTTTGGGGAAGTATTTGATGAATTCGAATGGTATTCCGTCCGGGCCAGGGCTGCTTCCTCCTTTAATATCGTTGATGGTTGTTATTAACTCTTGAATTTGGAAGGGTGAGTTTAGTGGGTCGTTATCTGTGTTTTCGATGTTGGTTGGCTCCTTTTCTGCTTCTTGCTTGTGTTGTGTAAATTCTGTTGTATAGTGTTTGTTAGATGAATTTTCAGCAAAGTGTTCTGCTAAGGTGTTGGCTATTTCTTGTGGATCTGTGATTGTGTCGTTGTTGTTTATTAGTATGTTTGTTTGTTGCGTTGATTTTCCGTTTTTGATTTTTCTAATTTTTTCCCATACTTCTTGTGGTGGAGTTTCTGTGGTTATTGATGACACATATTTTTCCCACGATTGTTTTTTATTTTTTTGTATTGTTCTTCGTAGTATCGCCTGGGTTCTTTTTAGGTGGATTAGGTTTTCTGTAGTGTTTTGTCTTCTATATTTGTAAAGTGCTTGTTTATTGTTTTTGATTGCTTGGTTGCACTCTTCGTTCCACCAGGGTACTATTTTTTTGGCCTTTTTTATTTTTCTCTCTCCAAAGGTTTTGTTTGCGGCTCGTGTGATCATGTTCGTCAGATTTTCCACTGTTTCGTTTAATTCTGTGTCTAGTTTTAGATTTTGGTTTTCTGTGGCGATGTTTGCTGTGAATGTTTCCCACTTGGTGGGATCGAGTTTCCATTTGGCGTATGTCGGGTTTGTTTCGGTTTTCATTTGATTTGAGGTTGGTCTGATTATGATTGGGAAGTGGTCTGAATTAAATAGGCATGGAGCGGTGTTCCATGTGATATTTGTTGCTAAGGATGGAGTGCATAGGGTCAGGTCTATTGTGGAGAAATTGCCTGTGCTATTGGAGAAGTGTGTGGGTGATCCGTCATTGAGTATGATTAAGTTGTTGTTGTTGATTATTTTTTCCATCACTTTCCCTTTGTTGTTGATATGCTTTGATCCCCATATGATGTTGTGTGAATTAAAATCTCCCGTGATTAAGTATGGCGGGGGTAGTTGGTTTATGATGTTGTTTATTTCTGTTTCTTGAATGTTTTGATCTGGTGGTATGTATAAGTTGCATAGGGTTAGGTTGAGTGGTATTGTTGTCTTGATTGCTATGGCTTCTAGGTTAGTTTTGAGTGTAATTTCGGTTGCGGCGTTTTTACTATTGATTAGGATAGCTACACCTCCGCTGGCATTGTTGTGAGTGGTTCTGTCCTTTCTAAATGTGGTGTAGTCTTTTATGTGAACTGTTTGGTTTTCTTTGAGGCGACTTTCTTGGATACATATATATTCTGGAGTGTAGTCCGTTATTATTTTTTGAATTTCACCTTTGTGGGCTAGAAGTCCATTACAATTCCATTGTATTAACATTCTTGTAGCGATTCTTGGCTTGCGTAAATTTCGGCGCCGAGTTCTTGTTGAATTTGCATTGTTAGCGTTCTTTGTATTTTGGTAAAACGTGCTTTTATTCCTCTGTTCTGTAGTAGTGGATAGAGCGATTTTAGCGTTTGGATAAGTTTTGTGACATCTGTAGTGAATTCCCTGGCTACTTGTAGTTGATCTGGTATTCCATGGCCATCTTCGAGGAATTTTATTAATTCTTCAAATGATATTATATATTTTCTAGGATTGTTTTGCATTTCTTTTTCTATAGGTTGTAGAGCAATGTTTAATGGTTCTCCTGGACTTAGTGTCCTATGTTTTTTTGAGGTTTGTTTTGGTTTTTCTTCGTTATTTTCCGTTCTTGGATTGGTGTTTTCTGTTTGCGTCAGCGGTGGGTAGTTTTTGGCGTAGGCTGTGTTTGAGGATGTGTCGGATTCGGGTGCTGGTCGTTTATTTGTCGTTGTGTTTAAGTATGTTCTGATGTTGGTAAGGTTTGCATCTGGTGCATTGTTAAGTGTTTCTGTATATGCTTCCCCTGTGTTGTTGTTGGTTACTGTGAGTGTTTCGTTTGTGTTAGCTTCTTCGCAATGATTGCTGGTGTGCCCTTGTTTTTTGCATATAAAGCATATCGTTGTTTCTTCGTTCAAAAATATCCTGTATTCTGTTTCTTCGTGGTTGACTGTTATGGTCGGCGGGAAGTTGGTTTCTTCGTTGTCTGGGATGAATACCTGTCGCCTGAAGCTGAGGATATGTGAGTACTCTGATTCTTGCATGCCGACTCTCAAAAAAGTAATTGGTGATACTAGTTGAACTCCTGAGTCAGTTAATTTTTTTTCTATTATGTCGTGTGGGATCGAGGGGCAGACATTCGATAGAATTATTCTTTTGGCCGGTGTTATCATGCGGCGTATGTTGATTATGTTGTCTTCAATTTTAACTGTGCTGTGTTTTTTTATGATCTCGTCTACGAGCAGTTTTGATTGCACGTAAATGCAAATTCTGTTTTTGGAAATTTTTGATGCGAACAGTATTTGTTTTGGCCCTATAATGTTACCAATGCTTTTTATGTAATCTTTTATTTTAAGTGAGTCTATTGCGTTCATGATGATTGCTTGGTCTTTTTTTGGGAATATTTCTATTGTGGGTTTCTTCAATACATCTACGAATGATTTGGTTTGCGTATTTGATGATGGTTGGTTTTGTTTCATGTTGGTGGCGTTAGTGGATGTGTTTGTTCTGCTGCTGTTAGGTATGATGGACATGTTGGGTTACGTTTTTACCAGTGCGCCCCTGTAGTCAGGAGGTGCCTGGGTTTGGTTTTTGTTTCCGCTATTTGTTGATAGATGGCTATGGTGTTCTGTTATTTGTTTCTATTTTGTTTGTAGGTTAGATTTTAATTACAATTTTTATTTTTTTTTATTACAGGAGGTTGGGGTTGTGGGTATAATAGGGAACAAGAGCTCTACCTGATTTGTTGGTCGGCTGATTTCCACGTTGGTTTTCTTCATGGAACACTAACTGTGGCACTGTTTTAACTGAGTGTTATTCACACGTGCTTACACTGATGTCACGTTCGTGTTATGTGAAAGTGTTTATTTAAAAAACAGAAATAACAAATAAATGGAAATATAACCGTAACAAACAGGTATTTTTGATCAATTTCGTTAAAACGAAGTTACAACGATATAAACTTGAACCTTAAACGTTATATTATAGCAGTTCCTTTTTCAAAATAATTTAGAATAGTCCATAAAATCTTGATAATTATAACATTTTAAAAATTACACAAATTAATATTTTATACATATCGCGTTTTTTTAACACAAGTAGATCTTCGTAGTAGATCCAACTCGATTCAAGATCCGATCTGATCCGATCCAAGATCCGATCTGATCCGATCCAAGATCCGATCCGAAATCCGATCCGAGATCCGATCAGAAATTCAATCCGAAATTTAATCCGTGATCCGATCGGTCCGTGATCCGATCTGACAGGTGTACTATCAGATCTGTACAGTTTTATCTATTAATATTTAATGAATTGTAATATTGCATATTCGAAAGAAAAATAACCGTTATAGATGAAACCTAATTAATAATTTTCTTGTAAAAAAAGAGATATATTTTCTTGCAACGTTATTTAATCATTTTGTATAATAATACATAAGTACTTATAACAGTCACCTAACATTATTATATTTTAGAGTGTAATTGGAATTTATATGTTTTTTACTTGGAGTGAATATCTAAAAGCTGTGTGTATATATTTCGGGTCTGATGTTTTATCCGATTTTCGGATCGGATATTTTATCCTACTTTTGGACCAGATATGTCATCCGATCCGAAATCCGACTTCGGTTCCAATCAGAGTCGGATATGAGATATTTTTGCCGACATCTACTTCGTAAATTGAAATTGATGTCATTATTTTGTTTTTGTCGAAATCTTTATATGTGCACTTACCTGGTTATTACCGAAAGCCACAAATTTAAAATTTTGTAAATCCTTTAGGGCTGGTCTGTCCACTTTCAGATAAATTTAACGATAACTATCGGTTGAATTAACTAAATAATATCGCATCGAAATCATAGCACAAATGATAAAAATTATATTGGATGTTATTTATTGCTGCGATGATTTTTAATTTATTCCGCCGCTGGCAATCAGAAACTTTATCCATAGATGGAAAGACCGGCCCTTAGAATTTTAATATTTCTTGAAAACATGCTAAACCGTCATAAAATATTCACGGATGATATCTCAAGCCATATTCATAAAACGGTAATAAATCGAACTGAAGCTTGAACCAGATACGTTAAAGGTCGTGAAAAATTATTGCCCGGAAGTAACAGATTCTAAATCATGCTGTTATAAAAGTTGACGCTAAACAAGAAATGTAATGAAAGGTTTGAGTAATGAGAAAATTAACAAGTTTCTATTCCGATGCAACGAGGTGTCTACATTGCTCTAGTCCATTTAGTAACAACGATTGAAAATTCAATTAACTTTTACATTTCATCCGCATTTGTTATTCGTTGACTGTACGAAGTTGTATAGTCACTGAGAAAAACATGTTCTGGGGATTGAATAATGCATTGAGATCAAATTCAGGTCAAGTTGAGTAAAACGGACTTTGCAGGGTTCCCGAAGCTATTCCTGATTGAAAACTTTTCTTCCGGGCGTAAAATTTAGCTGTCGTTCTGTACAGAATTCTCATTTGTAATAATCGATTTTCTTTTTTGTTCGCATTGTAACTTCGTAGAATTTTGGATGAAACATTATTCTGTCAAGCTTAATTTTCTCCAATACTAGCAATAACATGGAAGAGATTTTTTTACGGGGTAGGTGGTTCGGTGGTATCGAGCCGACCTGTGGATTTGAGAACCTCAGTTCGATTCCCATAGCCGACAAACAATTTTCACCACATTTATATTACTCCTGTGGCTTCCCCTTCACTAATATCTTTGGAGGAAATGATATGATGGCTGGTAACGACACTTAACGCGCATAAATACAAGGTGATCAAAAGTAAGTGTTTCAGTTGGCAATACAGTTCAGCAGATCTTTTTATTCCACAGTTGGCACAACGGCAGATAAAGGCAGAAATACTATTTGACATGTCATTTTTATAATAAATATAAATAGGTTGATTGATAAAAATACTTTAGATTATTGCTCTGTGAGTATTGTTAAGAAATAAAAGGAAGTGTGTAAGGCAAACCACAATTTTTATTAATTTAAATTTTCAAATACTACTGTCAACAATAGGAAATATATTTATGTATGAGTCTTACCAATTTCAAGTAGTTTTCTTTACAGACAACTGAAACACTGACTTCCGATCACTCGATAGATTACTTACCGAAATCTGCTACGACCGAGTGTCACACCCAGTAATGGATAAATGTAAATGAAATATGATTTGTAAAACAAAATACCGACTTGAAAATAACGAAAACTTCCGTAAAGTAAAAATAGATAAAACCGATAAATTGGACTATTTATTGCTTTGATGTTAACATTTATTACGTTCTATATTAAAGTTTATCATTTAAAGAATTTAATATTTCATTTTCATGTAATGCATTTGTTGAAACCTTTGTAAATGGAATTAATGTAATGCTTCCATTGTGCCCGTATATCGAATTTATTATTTTCAAATGAAATTACTTTGGGTTACGGTTGAATGATTATCTATTATGACTTCTGACAGAGTATACAAAGCTCGTACGAACAGTAGAAATAATAGAATGTGGTATTAAAATGAATATTGTGTGGTTTGCCTTTTAGATTGTGTTGATAAAATAAGCTTGATATACAAAATTAGAGAGCAAAAACAAGAAAACAGGTTCACAAATGTTGGACATGACTTTGATTGCTTATCGGTCAAAGGTCAGTGGGTAGGGGATTGGCGTTGGTTTAGGGTGAAGGCACGTGCGCTCAAGCAAACATTTCTTTACAGCTAAAGCTACGAATAAATGTTGCATTGATAGTCATTCAAGTAAATTTTGAATTGTGTGGCGCCTCCACCAAAAATTCATTTAAATTTAAAATTCGTTTGTACACATTTAGAATATTTTTGAAGTTCGGTAATCATCCTAATATCGATTATGTTGATATGTTTAGCTTGAAAAAAATATATATTTGAATTTTATATATACATAAACAGCAGAATTTATATGCAATAAAATAAAACAGGTTTTAAAATGTGTGACTGTTATATTTATTTGGTGTTCAATTACTTTATAAATTACAGTGTTAATAGAATTGACAAAAAAGTTTTATTAGATACTCTACTTGATTTTTTCAATAATTAGAGGAGAAAATTAACATTATTAATCTTATATATATGTATATATATATCGAGGTGGGGGAGTTTACTTTTTATTTGTTATACGGTAAAATTTTCAATTGGTGATACATTTTTTCCTATCAATTTTAAAAAAAGAATGTAAATACAAAAGATGTTCAGAATTATAAATTGTATTAAATGAACCTAAATTTATTAACATAATACGTTCTTGTCATAAAATAAACGAAAAAAAAAATTGCCGTTTTTAAGTATTTACCGAGTTCGATGCAAAATAAAAGAAATTATTTATTTTATTTTGCATGGCACTCTGTAAACAGTTTAAAGATGGCAATTTGAATTTTTGTCTATCTCGTGACAGGAACCTACTATATTAATAAATTTGGACTCATTGGATGCAGTTTTTAATTATAAACATTTTTGTAATACAGTTTTTTTTCTAAAATTAATATGGGAAAAATCTATCACAATTGTATTTCCTGTATGACATTCGGCATGTGAAATAAGCTCAAAACTTGAATGTACTTGATGTTATTCATAATTTATTGCTGGTACAATTTGAAAGTGTTGTAAATATTTAAAGATAATAAATACTAAATCGGTGTATTTCGTTCCGGTTACTGTACAACAATTTGATTCGTGTCTCTGAAGATGAAAAGGATAGTTCGGTGGTAAAAAATAGGAAACCGAGTGCCGGAATGCCCGCTCATAAACCCACATTCCCACATAGTACGACAGATTCCGTATCGATTCCTCGGCCGTTCCGTTCACGTTCATATCGTCACGTTTTCTGTTATTTTCGTTATCGCCATCACCATGGATGAATGGAACCGCGTTACCGCGATCGTTGAGTGAGCGTGCGTGGACGTGCTATCACGACAACCGGCCGCGTGAACAACAGAAACAGAAACAATTGTGTTTTGTTTTGTTACCCGTTTCTCAGCCTTCTTCTCGTGATCCTGTTCACTGGCGTTCCGGTGCGGCGCTACTCTTGATGCTTGTTTGTCTTCCGTTCGCCCGTGTCGTGTTTCATGACGAAGCGCCCGCGATCTTCATGTCTCTGTTCCGCACAACGAATTCGCGAGAAGTTTGTTACGATTATTATAAAGTCACTGGGTGATGTGTTCGACTGGTTCAGATCGGGTGCTACCGGTGACCGTGTCAGATTTGCGTTCACTCATCATCGGAATGTGGCAGTGCGGACAGGATGAACGTTTGTGTCATGCGATCCGCAAGCAACTGGTTAGGTAACCGCGGCGCCACTTCGATTTCCGACGCTCTGTGACGTCACGAGAACCCCGACGTCCTGTCGTTATCCTATTCGCCGTTCTCCGGCGCGCCGCCTCCAGCCCCCGCGCACTCCGCGCCTCAGAGCCACCGCCGCGACACCTAGCGCCTGCCTTGTGAATGAGACCCAGAATTAATAATTCTGTAAACGAGCGTTTTTATTGCCCGGTCCAGTGCTTGGAAGTCTGTATTACTATACATTTCTTGACGCAGGTGCGTGACGGTAGTACTGGTATAAGTACGTGGGCGCCCATCGCCCATTACCAGCGCCCGCTCTAGCATCTACTTTGCCCCGGACAAAAAGACACATTGCCGCCTCGTTAGACATATACTTAACAAAAATATATGAATCAAATTGTTTTAAATTATAATAAAAACATATATTTAACATAAGATTTACCCTGTCTAAAACAAACTAAAATCGTAAATATCACACAATACAGGAAATGTTTGATTTGATAACACAAAATATTGACAAAATAAATAAATAAATAATTTACGGAAGTGGTATTATTGCGACACAGAATCATCCTTTAATTAATAAACAGTTAAATTTATTTGAAATTTAAGAAATATAAGTGATTTCCTAAGCTTTAAAATCACATTACTTACGAGTAACCCCGTCTATAACAGATCATTTCTTTTAAAAAAAGTTGTTTTGTAACAAATTGATTGAGTAACAAACAAAAAAAACCATTGGTACTTTCAAATTTATAATAGCTATATTCCATTTGCTGCTTGTTTTACTTAAATCAGTTTAGAGAAATTTCACAAATGACTAAGGGCCAGTTTTTCAATCACAGATTAATGTTAATCACGATTAAATAATAATAGAAACCATAGTTTCCATTATTGTTTAATAATGATTAACATGAATCGAGAGTAAATCGGCTATTGAAAAAGTGGCTCTAAATGAACTGAATTAAGCAAACTAATGCACTTACTGGGGTGAATTATTGCAAAGTAAACTAGAATCATTAATTCTAGTACTGGAAATAAAGTCAACGAAGTAATCCAGCGAAATAAATAAGTGATTTGTTTCAGTAAATGTAAGTTAAATCTGATCCAAATGGCAAATGGAATATGGTTAATATTAGTGCGACTTACCTTGAAAAATTAACAGATTCTACATAACACAAACTTGTACTTGTTCTCACCACCGATGTATTAGTAAGAATAATATTATTGTGTAACGAAACAGCCCCTTTATAATTAGAGGTAATAAACAAGTCATTGCACGATATTCCTTCCTATTTAGATAAGTTCATGCAGCGTCCCGCATGTTGTCCTATGTGGTGCGCGGTATACGAGGTATGGCTATTAAATACCGAGACTGATGCTGTTTTAACATTTTATTTTGATTCCATACCTATTTACTTATTATCACTTTCAATATACACCCCTCCTCTATCCCTACAATGCTCCATGCGAATATTCCATTGTTCGAAACAGTGCTGGAAGTCTTCTTCTGTCAGCACCTTCAGAACGCGTGCCGATTTATCTTTCAAAGCTCAAATCTTGTTGCTATTAAAGCAAATTTCACCTTAGGAAACAGATAAAAGTCGCACGGTGCAAGATCTGGCGAATAAGGCGGATGGTCCAACTCTGGGATGCTGTACTTGGCTAGAAATCTCTTGACAGACATTGCGGAATAAGCCAGCGCATTGTTTTGATTGAGAAACCATGATTTGTCCTTCCACAATTCATGTACTTTTTTCAATAAATTATAAGTTTCAATAGCAGTTTTGCTAAGTTTCATGTGAAATTTCGCAACAATTCGTTGCTCTAATGTTGCACTTAACATTTTTTCGGCGAAACAAAAAACCAACTCTAATTAGAACGAATGCTACGGCTATACGGATTTGTTTAGAGAAGCGAGAGGTACTGCATTCGAAAGAGAAAGCTTCACGCTAAAAAACTGACGGTCGCTGGTGTTTGGTGCATGCGTACTTCGTCTGTAGCAGCGTCAGTCTCGTTATTTAATAGCCACACCTTGTAGATACCTAACCTTTTTTGTTATTTAAGTAAACATGCTGTTCTTTTGTTTTCTTCAGAATTAAGGATTACAAATATATTTTGTAGCTTTTACGCAATAACAGTAAATACAAAATGCTAACTGCATGGAGATTTTAGCCACAGAAAAAATAAACAAGAACAAATTTCAATTAAGTGGATATTTTGTCACATTTATAGCCAAAATGCCGCCCTTTAGATTTGCCCCCTGGACAAATATCCGGGTTGTCCGCCCCTAGAGCGGGCCCTGCCATTATCTATGTCATGCCTTCCCGCCCGCTGCGCTTGTTTGTCAATTTCTCTGGCTGCGCACGACGCACGGCTTTCCAGTTTATATGTAAAATAGAGCCTACGAAAAGATGCACTTCGCGTTTGATTGGATGTTAAGGTTCGTGTGTCGTGCCTGATTAGATCTAGTTCAGCTCGTATTGAAATTTAAACGCAGCGAATAGTCTCGCTCTTCGTTGGCTTCAGACTTGGCTGTTTAGCCCGAAGCACTGTTATGAAATTGCTTTTCTACAAAATATTCCCGTGCGCCTACCACCTAACTTTGAATAACAAATACTTGGAGCACAAACAACCTTGCAAATATTGTCTCACAATTATTAAATAAATAATAAATTACACGAATGAAATTAGAACAATTGTAACTAAATGTTACATACAGTGTCAATAAAATTGAATTGAAATGTTTGTTGTTAGCTTAATTTGCATAAACAAGAGAACATCAGAAACAAATTTAATTGTAACAACACAGTAAATAATGGAATTTACTAGTAAACCAATTATCCCTACATAATCTATAAAAATAATATATTCCCATTTGACACATTATTAAATCGCATGTTATCAATCATTTGTTCCAATCCCAAAAAAAAAACTAATTAATTAATGTCAACATGTGGAAAAAGAGATGTCACGTCTTAAAATATCGTCCGGAAAAGGAGCAAATACATCAAGTTGAAGCTACAAAAGCAGTTGTGAGAAGTTAGCGTTGTCAAGTTCTGGAACGACTTCTTGTACAAGAGAGGGTCTCCGGGGCATGATCGTTGCCTTCGCCGACGGCTGCATAGGTCGCGTCCCGCCGTATCGATCCTCTGCAGCAAGGTGACGTCACTCGACACCAGCGTATCGACGTCGCCTACCGGCTGCGCACCTGCTGGTCATACCACGCACTAACGAAGCCTCAAAGTCGTTGAATTGTTTGCAGAGTGATTCCCAAACTAACTGACGAATTAAAGTCAAAATTGAAACAAAATATAGACCAAATCGACACTGTTTGCTATAAAAACACAAGGAAATCTATTGAAAATAGATTTTGTTTCAATTTTAACTTCACAAGGAAAGTTTGATGGTCGTTAAAGTGACCTGATTACAAGCGATATTTGACCTTAATGCGCACGCGGTATGTCCAAAGTAATTTGTTAATGGTTGTCTGCATAATTGTTAAAAAAGCTTTTAAATTATCGTTTATGAAATAGTTGCTATCTCATTAACACTTCGGAAGTTTATCATCGTGTACCTTATCGAATTAATACAATTTTACTTTAACAATAAAAATTTGTTCATTTACATATTCATTAAAATTTATTCGAAAAGATGTATATACATTATATAATTTGTTTATAGATAAAATAAAAATGATCCTATTTTTCACAAAGTTATACTAGTATTTTTTGCTATTTATACACATAATAATATAATCTTTAAAAATGTTTATTTTATTTTGTTTCTTCAGCTTCGTTGATTTAAATTATTATTTTTCCAAACAGAATAATGTATTTCTAAATGGAGCTTTTAATTCATATAGCGAAATAACAAATAGAATATTTATGTGATATCAAAGAGAATACAATATTCATTATTTTTTCAAACAAAAAAATGAAAAATGTATTAGCTAGATTTCCAGCATACCATTGCTGAATATGTATTGCAAATTTTACATATATCAAAATTGCTTTCAAAATTGTATTATGTTAATATTATTTTTACATTCTAGATAAAAAATAGTATACGTAGATAAATATTCGATAAAATAGGATATTGTTTTGACTACTTAATTTTGAAATGAATAAGTAGAAACAAATTTTAAAGGTAGTGCTGACATCTATTGAAAGTTGTATGAATTTTTTAAAACAAAAAGTAAGCAGATGAATTTAAATAAATCACGGTA
The DNA here is from genome assembly GCA_911728475.2 of Pterostichus madidus. NCBI lineage: Eukaryota > Metazoa > Arthropoda > Insecta > Coleoptera > Carabidae > Pterostichus > Pterostichus madidus. The sequence continues at coordinate 14,047,294 of OU452313.1, read as the reverse complement.
AATAAATATTTACAGAATGATTAAACAATTTAAAAAATTAGCGCCGTGAAATATTACAGTTAAATCACGAGCTACGCCAGGGACATTACTGGCGTATTCGGCTCAGAATGACGTCTTAAAGTTAACCTTCACAGTTTTCTCTCCAAAAAATATTCACAATTTCTAGAAAATCTGCCGTTAAATGTCGAATAGGGGTAAATAAAAACATAATTAGTTTCATATTGATTATTAATTAAGGCCTGATTTTAGTGAGATTACCAGGTGAAACCGTAGATGGAAATCCAGTATTATTTGAAATTATATCAGCTCGAATAGTCGAAAAAGAAAATGATGACAACAAACATGTTGTTTACACGGTACAAGTTCGTCATATGGCAGGAAAGGAAGACGTAAATCCAGTAACAATTGAACGACGATATACACATTTTTATAACCTATACAGTGCTCTTAAGCAAGATTTTCCAGAACTAATATCTTCCATAACATTTCCCAGAAAAGTAATAATAATTTGTAATAGCTATATGACGCAAATTAAAAAAAAATAATCCAATTTAAGGTTCTTGTGGGAAATTTTGATGACAAATTAATCAGTACACGTAGCACTGATTTTGAAGGCCTTTTAAAACTGATATCTTCCGAATCTCGTCTTTTATATGCTCCAGCAGTTTTGTCATTTATTCAAGATATAGAACTAAAACAAGCCCAAGATTTAATGAATCAAATGAGATTTGATTTAGCAATAAGTATTCTTGAAAATAACTTCCGAATTTTAAATAAGGTGAGAGATTTTCGTCGATAGTCTTTTGTTTTTCGTCTATAATTTGTTTTAAAAATGTAGGTTTATACAGATCGATCAAGAGCAGTTCTTTTAGCACTTTGTCGGTTGTTGGGTTGTTGTGCTTCTTTGCCGGGTTCACCAGGTGCAGATAAATGGGTAGAATTGGCATTACATAGATATGAAGGAGTGAGTGATAGTGAGTTACTATCACTTTATATACCTCTATTACATTTGGGTATAAAACTGAATAAGCAACACGATAAAAGTACACAGGAGTTAGAGACTAGATTGGAAAAATTGCACCAAAGAGGGATTTGCGTTACTAGCGCACCTAGTCTTCTTGATGCTTTAAATTTGTTGGAAAAAAGTACGTGATTTGTTTTAATGATATTTTATTTATTGTTGGATATTATTTATTTTCAAATATTATTTAATAAATTATTTATTTCGACATGGTTGAAATGTTAGGATATTAATTTTAAATTTTAGTTCTAAGTTTTTACGCCAGAGGACAGCAGTTGCCTCGTAATGCATCAGATTGAAATAGTCAATTTATTTAAATTATAACTAACATTTTAAACATAATATTTATATTATAACCTTTGTGTATAATGTGATGATTAAAATGTGATGTATTTATTGTAATTATTCTATTTTTAAATTTGTAGTTGTAATATCAACACCAACTAAACAGTTTTGGTGGTACCAACATTATAAAGTAAAACTGTCATTGTAAGCTCTTGCATTTGTTGATCATCTTTGCAGATAAATTTTGACGACGACTATTGCATTGTTGAATATATATATATATATATATATATATATATATTATTTAAGAAAAAATAACAATGGCAACCAATCCAAGCACTGATTTGACCGAAGAAGATGCTGCGGATTTACAGTTCCCAAAGGGTATGTAATTAAAGGTTAAAGCGGCATGTATGGAACTGTGTTTTGCGATTACATGATTTTAAAAGTCATTATTATGTATCGGACTATGAGTGAAAACGCCAGTAGTAATAGTAGTGATAATTTACGAACTTCTGATTTCATACAATCATTTCAAACATGTGCGGTATGTTCAAGCACAAGTCGGTTTTGCTGTTGTATTAAATGCGAAAATTGTAAAATTTCTCTTCAAGTTCCGTATATTGAGTGCACAATTTGCGTTAATGTAAATTTATGTTGTAAATGTTTTTCGTCGGGTAGTGAATTTAGTTCTCATGAAAGTGATCATAACTATCGTGTTGTGAAACATGATTTTATTTTATTCGAAAACTCCAACTGGACGGCTGCTGAAGAATTAACAATGTTAGAAGTACTCTATACTTACGGTTACGGAAACTGGGAGCTCATAACAAATAAGCTGCAGAACAGGTCCATCCAAGAGGTAAAAGAACATTATGATACATTTTATATTGACAATCCAGTATCAGATTTATTACCGAAAGTGCCCGAGACGCTGCAATCATTGTTTCCTAACTTTGTAATTCCGTACAGATTCAAAGTAGTGGACGTCGAAGAACCACCTAGATATGCACCTAATACCATCGGTTATGAATCAGTAGCTGGATATAACGCGCCTAGATCAGATTTTGAAGTTGATTATGACGCTAATGCCGAACAGTTACTATCTACCTTAAGTGATCTAGACTTTGAGCCAAGTGATTCCTCTTATGATGTTTTAACTAATCTTCAATGTGCCATTGTCAGAAGCTATAATCGTAGATTAATGGAAAGGCAACGACGGAAAGCTATAATTCGAGAACATGGAATGATTTTATTACGAAAAAATATGTCTTGGATGCACAGATATGACAAATCATTCACTAGAAGTGGAACCGAAAGGTTACTGACTTTCATGCAGTATTTTACTGGAACCGGGTTCGATTTATTCATGGAAGGTTTACACCGAGCTGCTGAACTCCGGCGATGGATTTCAAGGTAAATATACATTAAATGCAGATTGCTTTTTGGTCGCAAAAATATGAAATAAGTACTTACTTTTTTCGTATAAAATTGATTTAAAAGTTATATTAGAGATATGTTTTCACAATTCATAGAAACAAAATCTGATAGTATTGTTTGGTTTGTTTGCGGAATCTAGATTATTCATTATCATTGGTCAAATTTAACATATTTTGTAGAGATTCAGACGATATTATGCTTTAGTTCACATTGTTTCCATGATTTACGTCTCGTTGATTGCGCTGTATTATGATTTATTTGAATGAACATTTCATTTTGAATTTAATTTGTTTCAGATTACGGGGATATCACCAAAAAGGAATAACAACTCGCCAAGCTGCTGAAGTTTATGAATCAATACACCGAGAAAAGGAACAGAATCAGAAAGAAATAGCTTTATTTTCTTCGAATCCTCTATTTAATTGGAAGAGTATAGACAAAATTGCTCAGAAAATGATTTTACCGCAAATTAATAAAAGAGCTCAATTCAGACCATTAGACGTTGTAGGCCTACCTGGTTATGAAAAATTATCAAAAAAAGAACAGGATTTGTGTACTAATGTTCGACTTGTACCCCAGTCTTATTTAGAACTTAAAGAGTTATTAGTTATTGAGAATAAAAAATTCGGTTATCTCAAATTGCAGTCTGCTAGGAGACTGCTAAAAATTGATGTAAATAAAACTAGGAAATTATATGACTTTTTAATTGAAGAAGGATTTATTACGAAGCCAAATGAATGAATTTTATTTAATGTATTACTTATATTTTTATAGCATAATTATGATTTCTCATTTGTATTAAATTACATTGTATGTTTTGTAATTTTATAATATAAAATATTGATCGAATAAAGTTTTACTTTTGATTCTACCCATCATATCAATCTTTAATTTATGTGTTTTGTTGGAAAAGATAAATTTTATTTATTATTTTCAGAGTTTGAAAATGCAGAAACCCTTTTAATATCAGAAGTTCATATGTTACTCGAACATCGAAAAGCGCAAAACGAGTCAGCTGAAGATGAACAAGAATTTTCCGACGTATTTTTAAAAACTCACACGTACACCGACAGATTTAGAAAATTTAAAAATAAGGAAACCATTGCTGCCGTTCGCAAGTAAGTATACAAGGTAAAAAAATATGTATTTTTTAATAATAAATCAATTATTCTTTTATTATTTTAGTCTGCTAATGCAGAAGAAGTTACACAAATTCGAACTGGCCGCTCTAGCAAATTTGTGTCCCGTAACGCCCGAAGAAGCAAAATCTTTGATTCCATCCCTGGAAGGTAGATTTGAAGACGATGAATTACGATCAGTTTTAGATGATATACAAACAAAACGTAGTCTTCAATATTAATTCCTATATTATTTAAGTATGATTGTATTTTTGAAATAAATAAAAGAAACATTTTTATTTAGATGTATTTTATTTATACTTGTTTTAACGGCTGCAAAAAATAAAATGGACATGTTCATATTAAATATTAATTGACACTAGAGTGATAATTATTTATTATGTATTTAGTTGAACATTAAAGAATGAAAATGATTTATTTGAAGGTTGTGAATCAAGTAAAATATTGCAAATAAGTTACAGATTATAATGACTAATACTAATTAATCGATATTAACATATAGTTGATTGATGTTTTTCACTTCAATATATACCGAGTATTATTGTTTTCGTTTTGTATAAATTGTAAAATATGATAATAAACATCCGGTCTGTCTATCAAAGTTTTATATCAGTTAACCGCAGGAATATACTTTTCATAAAATGCATATTTGCTAAGCAATGGGTAGTAGAGCAAATGAATCAATTTTCCATGTTTATGTTTTCCCGGCTTTACCTTTATTTTTTGATTTGATAGGTGCCATCAAACTATTCGTTTGTTGCGAGCTTGCACGGAGATGACCGAGTTCAAGTCGATGTTCCCGCCAGACGAGAGCTGCCTCGCATTTGCCGGGTTGTCGTTCGCTGGTAAATGTCGCGTTATTTTTATCAGTGCTCAACAAAAATCACGATGATATCAAACTAAACTGTAGTAAAGTTCAACTCGACGTCCTGTATCAAATACGAAGTTCAAATCTCCGTTGCTGCGTGTGAACATTTTTTCAATGTTTTGAATAATTTGATTATTCGCTCCGTAAAATAATTTTTGTGATTAAAATGATTGTTGGTGATTGTTGAGTAGTTGACTAAATAATTTTTGTTGTGTTTGGTGATTGTTGAAACAGACTTCTGTGCATTTCTTACTGCTTTAGCAGCCACAATTTAGTAGCCACTGGTAAGTTTTGACAGATGGTTCATAATTTTAATATTTATCTTTTGGATCGTTCTATAATTAATTTTATAGTAGCGCATGCATTACTTTGCTTGTCCTCGAATATATATTTATATATTTGCAAACACTAGAGAATCACAAAAATAAATGCCATGATTTTTGTTGTATCTAATCAGTCATTGTTGCAAAAATGATTGTAACAATATTTTATAAAATGTAAACAGAATTCAAACAAGAATTATGCCAAATAATAATAAATTAATAAACAATAATTGGGTAGAAAAATTCTGACAGTACAGAATTTATTGTAAAAGAATTAAGTTCTTTTTTTCATAAAGTTACAACGAAGAAAGATTTAGTGAAAAATGTATATTTTTCATTTTTGTTCTGTTTATTAAATATCGAAAAGCGCCATCCGTATTTTTGAGGCGTCGTTTACCTGTGTGCGGGCTTAAAATTAACAATTGAGTCACGAATTCAGATATTCGTTAATTAACCATTAAATTGTTAAACAGGTGCTTAATTATGCGGGACGCGTGGACCCACCTGACTACAGGTGAAATATGATCACGTCCGATCGTTAAAACAATTCGTGATAAATTGATTAATGGTTTGATTTTTTTAGGTTACAAACTAATATACTATATTATGTGTTATGTATATTGATTTGTCATCTATAAAATTTGAGTGCGATTAAAATTGAGGCAATTATTTTGGATAATTTTCGAATAAAAAATGTTTGTTTACTCACTTAATGTCTACTTTTATTGTGTAATTATTGTTTAGCTAGTTGTAGTAAATATTTTTCATGAGTAAACTCATTTAGAAATCCGTGCGTTTAATAAACAATTTTTCGTACCTAATATGTACATTATTATTCCAGCATTATAGTGTTGAATTTTCTACGAAAATATATGTTGATAATTATTTAATTTATATGTCATATTTTTATGAAGTATGTAAACAGAAAAAATACATAATACTATATCATTGAGATAATTTTATTTCATTTACTACTAGTTTTGAAGTAGTGAAATCATCATTTTGATAAGAAACTTTGCCGAATAAATTTTTGTTTATAAGCGATAAATTTTATCTTTATTTAATATAACTTTTATATTTTTATTAAATAAATTTATCTTAAATCTGATATGAACATAAATGCAAGCAATCACAATAATTTTAATTATATTTTCATTTAAATATATTTTATTAGCTAATTAAACCGACAAAAAATTTAAAATCTTTCACATTATAAAATTTTAATTAAATGTTCGATTACATTTGGCTGTCAACAATAAAATCAATTAATTAAGTACCTATGTAAAAAGTTTTATGTTATTAATATATTAATAAACAGTTAACATATTTTTGTTTCATATTTGAAAGCGTATTTATTGCATTTTGATAAGGGAGAAAATAATTTTTAACATGCGTCATACGATTTACTGCTTCTAATTCTTATCTCTGCTATAAAACTGATTCATTATATATTTTCTTCTGGCAAAAGAATGAGTAATTTTAAATAAACTAGGTATGCTAATTAAATATAATAATAATAATAATTTATTAATTTAACTATAAATGAATTATTAATTCTGTACTGTTATTTAATTTGATTAATCAATTAATTATTTTACTCCACATTAAAATTACTTTTGTGGCTCACCGCCATCAACAGCTTTATCGAGATATGCTAAAGCAGAGTGCCACACCCAGTAATGGGTAAGAGACGCGATGATGTATTTATTTATTACTTTCTTATACACAGCATAAGGAAGTATTGGAATCATGAAAAAATCGTTGACGAGATTTTCGCGGAAATACGTGTTTTGAGGTTCACTGAATCCGTTTTGATCATTTTCTCAATGATGTGTGTGTGTGTGTGGATGGATGGATGGATGTGTGTCCGAATGTGCAATAAGATACGATTTGTTAACGAAACTTGGTAATTATAAGTTTTATGAAAATACGAAGAGCTGAGTTGATTTTGAATGAAATTGAAAAATCGGAAGAAGAAGTTTAATGGACACACAAAACAATAATTTCATTTATTTCAAAAATGGAATCAGTTACGTAAAAAAATTTCAAATAAAAGATGTTAGCAAAAATATTTGGAACATAAAATGTTATTTGCAATGTTACTGTATATGCGTATTTTGAGAAAAACTAATTTATATATTCCAAAAAACATAAACATGGTTAATATTTATATGTCAAATAATAATTGTCAAACGCAAGGAGCAAGTCATAAGTGTTCAATTCAGCGTTTTTGATGCTATATCAATTTCATTGATCAAATAGTAAGTAATTTTATATTTCTATTTCTATTAATATAAGTTTATTTATATAAAATTTTGTTAGGGAATTGGTTATCTGTAGTGAAAATTAAAAAGAAATCAGTAAAATCCCAAAATTTATTTACTTTCTTATACACAGTAATATAATTATTATATTATTATAATAATTATTAATATTATATTACAATCATATATTCTAAATATTAAATATGTATGCTGTGTATAAGAAAGTCGTGTGGTGGCCACACCAGATTTTTTTTATTTTAGTAAATGGAAACTGCGTAAATATTTTACTGCCTCACTTTCTGCACGCTGTGCTGCAAATACCTACTTTTCGTACTTATTATTATTATAATGATATAATTAGAAAAATGTCAACTTTCTGCCCTGATTGTAGAAAATATTTAAATTGCCACGAACAGATTACTGATATTTGATATTGATGATTTTGTTTGGGACACGAGGACAGTTCAGGATTCCAAAAAAACCGTAGACCTTTAAATTCATTTAACATTAGTAATACATGAATGTATTGATAACCTTATTCTTAGGGCTGCTTGTTTAGATATTATTATTTTAGTTATAGCAGCGGTTTTGCTCAAAGTGAAAATATATGTAACTATAATTTGTAGAAATTAAATTTTCTTTCTGTATCTTAAAAATAATGTTATGATAACTGAAACTACTTTTTGAAGGAGTTCTAACCCAAGCAAAATAATTATTTATAAATATTACAGGCTCAAACATATTAATTGTAAAAATAGCTTTAAAATTTAACAGCCACTTTCACATTAGATTTTAGCTGTAGTTTAACTATTTTTTTTGTTTTACAAAATATATCTTCGCTATTTATTTATTTATTTATTTGTTACTCTGCACAACAGGACATAAATCCCAATTACAGTACAGGGGGCCTACAGCTTATAGTAGAATCCGAACCACTCAGACACAATCGCATTTTTTTGATATAAGTAGAAGTCAGTGAGATTTGAACGCACGACCTCTTGCTTGCTTGCTATATTTTTAAAGACTAGCGGTAGGGATAGCTTCGCTTTTTTGAGATGTATTCAAGGGAAAAATGACACTTTCTTCATGAAGTATACATATATTATTTTTACTATCCTATCAAAAAGTTAGAAAGTAAGTTAATTAGAAATTTAGATAAATAGATGCCACCTGGATGTTACTAATATCAAATCATACCGTTGTTTGCCAGTTGCCATGGCTATGGCCTTACTTTCCTTCCCCTGGGGATCAAATTTGCTATTTCTTCAAACATCAGAAAAGATGAAATTTCAGAACTCTATAGAAACAGTTAAAATTTGACTTTTCTGACATATTTTTTTTTTGTCGTTAAAATGAAGGAGTTTCACTAGTTCACCAGCGCCAGAGCATCAGAAAAATTGTATGACATAAAAATGTTTGATTGGGTAAATATTCTGAGGTTTTTAGAAAAAAATAGCATATTTTATGAGGAACGAAAGTGACTATTGTGCTTCGCCTGTAGTTGACGGACGGGCGCAGCGATACTTACAAATTCGCAACAAAAAGAAAATGACTTTAGCTCCTTATAAAATAATATGCTATTACCTATAAAGTATAGTATAATGGCTATTATTCTCTCCGATTATTAGAACCCTCGTTCACTTTGTTCGCTCGTGTTGTAAAGTTCATCGTCGGGAGTAATAGCATCCATTATAACGTCGTTATATAATATACTATTCTTTCCTTGAGATGAAAAGTTTCACTTTCTTTTCTCAATCGAGGGAAAAAAATTACCTTTTTGACAGAGTTGCCAAAAAAAAAACATTATTTATCGAGATCAGAATGCCACACTTAGAAATGACTAAAATTGCGTGATGATATTTATTTAGTAATTTTAATTAAAAGTTCTGTTCAGTTATTTCTACCACCATCTGAAAGTATGATTAATGAATGCTCATACAATGATGTTTACACTCTCATCTATGATGGCACTGGCGATGAGTTTTGCGTTATTGTTTGATTAGATTTTCTCGATTGTCCTGGATCCCAGAACTAGTAAACATGAACAATAATTGAACACACTGCCGGCAGAATCGTTATGAACCTTGCTGGAATGTGTTTTATGCATTTCATCATAAATGCAATCTACCTCTCGTAAATCCCATCAATTCTAGATTCTAGTACGTCCAGATTTTGATAAGCCAATACCCATTTCCACTAATGGTATTTGTTGTATCATTCTTTAATCATCTTAAATCATTTAAGGCTGAACCAAAATTGTACCATCACTTCTTCAATAGACAAAAATGTATTATTTTATAAGATAATCTACTCTCGAGACCAAAGGTCAAGGGGTGTTTTGCGGCAATACCTATTAACTATTTCACGAATTGAACAAATTAAACAACAATACTTATTATTTATCGTATGGCGATCTTAATTTTGCATGCTTTGTATCGGCACAAATTAGATCTGAAAATGACTAAAATTGTCTCAAAACTATTGATAGCTATGAAATTGACACAAAATTAAATAAAAGTTTGTCGTTCAATCTGTCAAAACTGTCAGAATAAATTCCTTATTTATTATTTCATTTATTTTGACAAATAAAACGTCAAACATATGTTTAATTTTGTTTCAATTTTATGCCTATCGATAGTTTTGAGGAATTTTCGTCATTTTCAAATCTAATTTGTGTCGTTACAAAGTATGCAAAATTAATTTTGTTTATTGGTTCAGATGCACTTTTATTTCAAGCTTTTTTGCTTCAAATATTTAAGGAAGCAAGAAATTAAAAAATTATAGTTTTACATGTTAAAGTCCTATTTTCGAGAGTCTTGGTCACCACCCTAGTTAATACCCAAGGGGGGGCGCGCGCCCCCCTTGCCTCCCCCTGTGGACGCCCATGATTATATTCCTATAAACAAACTGCATGAATATAATCTAAAAATGTCAGAGTAAATTATTCTGGTCGCAAAATACCGAAATTTTGATAATCTGTAAAATAACCATGAAAATAAAAATTGTCATTAACTTATCGATCATTAACAGATAATGATACTGATACAGTTACAGAATATGGGAGAATATAATATTAGACACAAAATAAACATTCAGGTTAAACATATTGTCATAGTTACGGTGAATATACGCATAATATGAGTATATTCGCTGTAATACCGCTTAATTACCAAAATAATCGCTGTTATTCTAGGTTTCTATGAAAAATAAAGCATTTTGATTGGTTTAAAGCGTGATGAAAGAAGCAGTCAAAAAAATTACGTACGAATTTTTTTGACTGAAGAATAACATAGGTATTAATATGAAGTAGGTACCTAGATACACGTGTACAAATAAGTCTTAAAATTGTCTACAAATCCTTTTTAGATGCTAACTTTGACGGTAATAGTAATAGTAAATATTTTGATTACATATAATGGGGTAATGGCTCAGTGGTATCAAGTCGGCCTGTGGATCCTAAGAATCTTGGTTTGATCCCCACACTGAGAAAACATTTTCACCAATTTAAAATTATCCCTGTGGCTTCCCCACCACTAACATCTTTGGGGGCCGTGATTTGATGGCTGGTAACCGCACTTCACGCGCATAAATATATCACTTACCGAGATCTGCTTCGGCAGAGTGCCACATCCACTAATGGGTAAAAGGCGAGATGATATATTTATATTTATGTCTTTATATTTCTTAGAAGTCTAAATACTAAAACAAAATGAAATTATGATCTAAATTTAGAATTTAGAGCACATATATTTGTTCTATTTTTCTAGACTTTGAATGCGAGACACTAATCTATATAAAAAAAATCCACTTTATAGGATAATAATTTAGAAATATTGTAGAACAAAATAACTCTATTCTAACTTTGAGTAAAAATAAATATATTAATTAGTATCTATCTATATATCGATTCCTACAGGCGACACACAATTTTCACCACATTAGAATTACCCCTGTGGCTTGCCCTCCACTAACATTTTTGAATGCCGTGATTTAATAGCGGATAACCGCACTTCACGCATATAAATTTATCACTTACCGAGATCGGAGCGCAGTACCACATCCCATGAGGTAAAAGGCGTAATGATATATTTATTTTATTTATTATACGAGTATATCATATATCACTATGCAAATCTGCATATATTATTTTAGTTCCTTTTTCCATTTCTGTAGTAAAGTGAAACCCACAGTTTAAACTACAAATAATTAATAAACTTATGACAAATGAGTGTGGGTAGATCGAAGGAAGTTATGACATTGTAATTAAATGTTTGCGATAATCGAACTTCAAGTGTTAATTCACAGTAAATCAGATGTTAATTAACGCGTCATAACGTAATTACCAATCTTAGTTGACATCGTAACGTATGAGCATAATCGTATTACTTGTAATGTGCTGTTAAGTCAATAGTAAATCTAAATAATATCAAAGCTTTTGAGCTTTGTAATATTGATTTATGGAGTGGCTAGCTCAGCGGTATGAAGTAGGCCTGTGGATCTTGAGAACCCTAGTTCGATTCCCACAGGCGACAAACAATTTTCATAATGTCAAAAAACTACCCCTGCGGCTCCTCCACCACTAACATCTTTGGAGGTCGTGATTTGACGACTGGTAACCGCACTTCACGCGCAAAATATATCACTTACCGAGATCTGCTTCGGCAAAGTGCCACACCCAGTAATGGGTAGAAGGCGTGATGATATATTTATTTTATGTATTTGTGTGATGTGAGGTGATAGAATATCTGTTACTTTATACTAGAATAGATTCTAATACTTCTAAAATATTTATTCATATTTATTTGAGCTGTCAAAAACAGTTCACATTTCCGTCGAATTTTTTGTATTCGTAAACAGTCTTGATATTTGCTTGACATTTCCTTTCTGTTGCTAAATAAGCGTATATGTACTTAATATTTAAGCTATAAATTACGTGCATCTTGTTATGTTGTTCTGTGTTTGAAATGCAATGAAGATTATATCTGCGAATGCAGTTTGCATTCCTTTGTTTAGAGATTGTTTAATTAAGATGACATTATCAAACTCGATGCATAAATAAGTTGATTATATTAATTAGTACTCATACATTTTATGCAATGGGGTTGCTAGCTCAGTGGTATGAAGTCGGCCTGTGGATCCTGAGAACCCTGGATCGATTCCCACAGACGACAAACAATTTTTATAATTTCAAAAGCTACCCCTGTGGCTCCTCCACCACTAACATATTTGGAGGCCTTGATTTGACAACAGGTAACCGCACTTCACGCGCAAAATATATCACTTACCGAGATCTGCTTCGGCAGAGTGCCACACCCAGCAATGGGTAGAAGGCGTGATGATATATTTATATTTATTTTATTTTTACATTTTATGCAAGTATTTAATTTATGGGGTAGATGGATCAGTGGTGTCGAGTCGGCCTGTGATTTTAAGAAGCCGGGTTCGATTTCCACAGCAGATAAACAATTTTCACCACATTAATACTACCCCTGTGGCCTCTCCTCCACGGATGGTAACCATAGTTCACGTGAAAAATATATCATTTACCGAGATCTGCTACGGCAGAAAGCCATATCCAGTAATGGGTAAATGGCGTGATGATATATTTATATTTTATTTATAAAGTCGTTTCAAATCTAATATTTAGTAGCTAGGATGTCTTGAATTTTCGATTTGCTTCGGTAATTATTTTGTGAACTGTATAATATTAAATTCTGAAATTTAAACATCCCTTATCTATTGTAATATCATTCACAAAATAACTATATACATATTTAGGGTTTAGTCGCACCAGTACTAATAATCTAATTTATTTAGAGGTGGAGATATTAAAACTTGAAACTTTTTTGATCAACTTATAATAATTTTAGGGAACTTTTGTTCAGTTGCATCCAAAAAATTTAAATTTTAAACCTGGTTTAAATTAATAAAATCATATCGAAGTTAAAAAAATGTATATATCATCACGCCTTCTACCCATTTCTGGGTGTTGCACTCTGCTGAAGCAGATCTCGGTAAGTGATATATATATATATAAAATAAATAAATATATCATCACGCCTTCTACCCATTACTGGGTGTGGCACTCTGCTGAAGCAGATCTCGGTAAGTGATATATTTTTATGCGTGAACTGCGGTTACTAGTCGTCAAATCACGCCCCCCAAAGATGTTAGTGGTGGGGAAGCCACAGGGGTAGTTTTTGAAATTATGAAAATTGTTTGTCCTCTATGGGAATAGAACCAGGGTTCTCAGGATCCACAGGCCGATTTCATACCACTGAGCTAGCCACGCCATTATATATGCGCGTGAAGTGCGATTATCAGCCGTCAAATCACGGCCCGCAAAGATGTTAGTGGTGGGGGAACTGTAGGGATAATTTTCTTTAAATTGGTCAAGTTACATGTCATAATTGGTATACGATATGCCTTATTTATTTAATATAAGTTTAGAAATTAAAATTTTGTTTGTACAACTGTGGCCATACATCCAATAATAATTGAATTTTCTAATAATTAAATATTTAAAAATACAAGTTTTTAAATAGGTTGTAATTATTTTTAAAAAGATGTTAAACCTAACCAAATTTGTATACGTTAATATTTCTCTATTATAGAATTAATGTTGTGTAGGAAAAACTTGTAAATTAGCCAAAAAAAATATAATATTTTAGTAAATGAAAATAAGTTAAATAAGTTAATATGTTAAAAATGCAACTGGCTATGCAATAAATATTACTGCTACATATTAAATTAGAAGTTACACCATGCAGTTTTTCTTCAAAACAAATAAAATTTAAAAAAAATGTGTAGAAAAACTAAGCATTGTAATTAAAATCCTTTTAGTTTGTACGTACTGTTGTGTGCATTTAATAGAGCATTAAGGATAGTATAAAATGTATTCTACAGCTTTTCCGTGTTAATTTTATTGCTACTTCAATAAGGTATAAAAATTAAGTGATATACGTACTTATTTTATTTGATTTATCGCATTGATAAAATTGTCAAATATTGTGCTGAAAGGCATTATAACAATAAATATTGCAACTCTGTGTACATATTTCCAAGATTTACGTATTTGTGATAAAATTTATTGATTATTTTTTGACGTTTCTCAAAACCAATTAAATGCTCTATTGTATGTCACGTGTCTGCGTTTGAACCAATCCTGTCATTATTATACTGAGAATAAAGCTCTTGTGATTATTCCCGGGAATAATCTCTGTAGATGCTTTTTTGTTTGTAACAAATGATAGGTAGTTGTCGAATAATTATTTAAAACTGTCAACGCGTCAAGTAAAATGTGTGAAAAAATCGATTTAGTTCCATTTTAGATACAGAAATACATCAACATATTTTGGAAACAATTTGCAATAATTCATTAATAAGTAATCAATCGATATGATCCCAGGTCAAAATCTTTTAAGATGGATGAATCGACCTCAACAGTACGTTAAAAAATAATCTAATTAAATATAACTCGAGAGTTCGATAAATTAGAAAATAATTCTCCAGTATCTTTCTCAAACTTATTGCTATTTGGCAATACTCACGAAAGTCCGTAGGACTGGCAACAAGTTTTCGAAATATCTGTCAAATTACTTTCAATTTATTCTCACTCTCTTGTTATATTATTATTGAAAATAATACCACAAGAAGTTGAGTATTTATAAAACAAATTTTTATTTATAAGAAAATGTTTGCTTGGTAACACCTAAGCAATTGATATGAAAAAAATCATAACCCGGAAAATGGAGAGATTTTATCTAATGGCAAATTGCTCGAAGACAAATCAGTCAAATTTAAGTGAAGAAAATAATAATTTGGTTTGCAAAAAACTAATCATCAAATAATTTATGTCCATTTGCACTAACGAAACTTTAATTTAAAATAGGAATAATATTGAATTTATCTTTCTTCACATATCTAATTGACGGTGGAAAATATATATTTCCGCGACGAGATTGCTTAAAATCGTCAATCGGCTTCGTTCGTTTATTATCGGCAAAAACCGACAGTTGTAGGTGTACATTATATTTTGTAGGTAAGGATAAATAAAAATATTTTAACGTTACCGAACATGTTTCAGCATATCTTACCAATTAATTTATAATGTTGTAAAACGTTCGTTAGTAGAGTGCTTGCTTCTGTTGTGATCGGAATGGTTTCGGTGTTGTATCGATGTTTCAGTGAATATTTAGTAATATTTTAATGCCTAAATTGTCTTAAATTATGTGTTATTATGCGTATTAGTGCGTGACATGTAAATGAAACGTTAATATATGAGTGGTGGTGCTGCGGAATAGACTGGACGGACCTCCTAGAAATCCAGAATGTGCTGATTTGCTAGTGGACAACGTGAGACGTGGTCGCTGACTGATTCCTGCTCAAAGTATGCAAAAATATTATTGTTAACATTGTGAAAAATATTTCAGAATTCATAGTTATAGAAAATATACTTTAAGGAAAAATTAAATAAATTTGAAAAGTTACTAAAAATAATTACCAGTAGCTAGTAAATTTCGCGATTGAAAAAAAGTAAGAATATTGATTTTTTAGTGAAATCGAGACAATTGGTATTCAGAATGTTTATCAAAATTTATATTTTAATGAATTTTATTTTTAAGTGGGTTCGCTTCGCTCTCACTTTTAATAAACAAATTGTAAGCCCACTGAACTCACGTTTTACAAACTCAAGCCGGCAAAACTCCAGTATACCCTCTTGCCTTATTTTGATATTTTGCCAAAAGATGGCACTGTTCATGTTTCCAGTGACCCTAAAACAAGCTGACCAATCCTAACCGAACCTGACCTATCCACCACACGAAACAATCACCACAAGGACTTTTTTACATAATTTAATTTGTTCACTACACTTTTCACATTCATACTTATATCGAAACATACTAACTTTCAGCAACCATTGAACAAGTTTTTTTATCGAACTAGGACTATCTACTGTTTTAGAACCGATCGTATCATGTAAAATTTCTAATCTAGCGCATCCATTAAACTACTGTCAGTCGACAAGAGGGTATATAGGAGTTTAGCCCTCAAACCGTTATATTTGATTTTAATGCAACTTATTTTTAAATATGTAAATTTATAAAACGATCTAGAATTTCTAACAATATATCATATTAGTATGGGGTAGGTGGTTCAGTGGTATTGAGTCGGTCTGTGGATCCTGAGAACTCTGGTTCGATTCCCACAGCCGACAAACAATTTTCACAACATTAAAATTACCCCTGTGGCTTTCCCACCACTAACATCTTTAAGGGCCGTGGTTTGATGGCTGCTAACCGCACTTTACGTGCATAAATATATCACTTACTGAGTTCTGCTTCGGCTGAGTGTCACACCCAATAATGGGTAAAATGCGTGATGATATATTTATATTTATTTTATTTTATGTCATATTAGTAGAGTAATTTTGACTGCTGCTAAAATTTGGTGGGTTATTCTGTAATTATTGGTATTGAGTCGGCCTGTGGATTCGAGAACTCAGGTTCGATTCTCACAGCCGACAAACATTTTCATCACATTAAAATTACCCCTGTGACTCCTCCACCACTAACATCTTTGAGGGCCGTGGTTTGATGGCTGGTAACCAAACTTCACTTGCATAAATATAATATATCACTTACTGAGTTCTGCTTCGACTGAATATCACACCCAGTAATGGGTAAAACGCGTGATGATATATTTATATTTATTTTATTTTATGTCATATTAGTAGAGATACTTTTTGACTGCTGCTAAGATTTGGTGGATTATTCTATAATTAAATATTGACTTGGCCTGTGGATTCGGGAACCCGCGTTCGATTCTCACAGTCGACAAACAATTTTCACCACATTAAAATTACCTCTGTAGCTCCCCCACCACTAACATTATTCGGGACCGAGATTTGACGGCTGGTAAGCGTACTTCAAGCACAAAATATTTTACTTATCGAGATCTGTTACGGTAAAGTGCCATACTCAGAAATAGGAATGGGTAGAAGGCATGATGATTTTATTTATATGTTATATTGCATTGCAAAATAAATAATTATACGTCAAATTTTTATTAGCCTAATCTAAACTCATCTAAATATATATTTTTTAAATTTAAGCCTAATTGGTTATTCACTTATCTTGCGTTATTTGTCAATTTGAATCGCGAAAAAGTTTTAATTTAACTGGAATGAAATATAAATTTTAATTCTCAAATCTGTGCAGTATCCATTCCATTCAGTTGAATATAATTCATTATTGCTGAAAATCGTTCTGAATTTTCAGCTTAAAAATACGAATAAAATTATTTGCGATGAAAAAAGGCAGTGTTGAATAATTTATAAGTTTTGATAGACGCCCTCCAATGAAAGAAGTCAAAATTCAAACGATGGTGGGAAATTAAACAATTCATTTATTTTTCTTTTCGGATAACTATTGAAATGGAAAATACGTCATTGTATAGAAGAAATTAAGTTATTTTAATTTGGAATAGAAAAATCACATTTTGGTTTCAGTTTAGTACAAAAAGTAAATAAGAATAATAACATTTTTTTACTCTAATACTTTTGTACCAAAAGGTAAAGAAAACCCAATTTCCGCACATTTTAAAAATCCTATGTTAATCTCGTATGTTCTTCGTTTCTGTGTACATTCTATATAAAAATTAATTATCCTTTTATAATGAAAATAGGTTTTTTTTATTTTCTGCTTAATGCGGAACAATACATTTTGCTAAAACCTTTGAATAATGCAACTTGATTTCGGGATTCATTTTTAAAATAATATATTGAAAAATAAATGTTACAATGACTTTACCTGACTGTTTTCTATTTTACCTGATTGTTTTTTGTTGTAACCTTGGATACGTAGTCTGCTGCTAATACAATTCATATCACAAAATTTAAACATTTTGAATTATTTACAATTAATTATTGACTAAATTAAACTGTTTCAGAAAAAATAATATACATAATACATCAGGAAAGTGATATTTTATTTGACAAAGCGGTTGTTTGAAACACGAGGCCGCTGCCGAGTATTTTATTCCGCAATATACTATTACAGCATTAATAATTAGTTTGCAACAAATAATATGTATATACGATATATGTATATATATATATATATATATATATATATATATATATATATATATATATATATATATATATATATAAATTGAATTAACGATAATATATAGTTTATCAAATAATCCAAATAATATTCAAACTCATATTTAATTAATGGCCTGCATTTTCACCAATTGAAATGTTTGCCAATACCTTTATCCATTCGACCACAGCTTCTTTTTCAATGGCGCTAGAGCCCGAATCAGGCCTGGGTCTACCGGTCACACCGAGCCGCAGTTTTTACGCTGCCGTACTGCCGGTTTCCGTAGTCGATGTTACTTTTTAACGCATATGTATAAGTGACTAGCTTATATACGTAGTAATAATTTTAGAACTATGAAAATAGGGCAACTACATATATTTTAAGATGAAAATATAAATTGGAATAATTCACAGGTATATATTTTCGGCTAATTACAAAGGGAATAAACATCAGAGCAAGCTAGTAATCCCACACTATTCACAGCAATTTGTATTCATGGATTCATATATTAATGTTAATTAGAAACTGTGAGCTGTCACACATGATAGGACATTGCATTTCAATAATACCTGTGCTTGTATGTGGACATGTAATAATGTCTATCAATGTGATATCGGTATCATTAGCATTGCATTCATGCTGTAATTTTGAGTTAATACAACCGGCTCGTGGAAAGAACAAACCTACGTTGCAATTCTAGTTAACTGGGGCGTTGATAAACATATATTTGTTTTTATCATGCTTTTGCAAGGTCAATTACAAGTTTCTAACCCTTACTAAGTTTCTGAGTTTTGTCGTTCATAAAAGTTGACTTTGAAATTTCAAATTTACATTTTGGTATCTAACGAAAATGTACCATAAGAAATTTGCAATTAACATGGGAAATAAATTTCCCTACTACCAGGGAAGGCCGTGGTTACTAAAGGCGAAATAGATTTAAATAAAATTGAAGATGATTACATTTTGCATCTAAATTAGTTAACATTTTTATTTTACTTATTTAGGTATAAGTTTTAAAAATTAGGTTAAACATATTTTTCGGGCAGTTAAAAGTTACTTATCCGTTTCAGATCATCTTAAGATCCTTCTAAGTCCTACACAAAACATTAATTGATGGGCTCTTTCTAAAAGTTTTAATGCGAAAACGAAACTTTTATAGTATATTACATAACAAGCATAGAAAGTGTAAGATAACGTGCGAGTGTACAAATTGAAAAATGAGGCGCGTAGCGCCTATTGATTTAAGTACACGGGTACATTTATCTCACTTTCAAGCGAGTTGTGTACACTATTTTTCAGACGATCACAAAATATTTCTAGAGAATAGTTTACAAGAGCAATGTTATTACACTTTGATAGCTGATGCATTTTTGAAGGTTAGCGTTGACGTTTGACGTTTGAGGTTAGGTATAGTGATACCTACTGTACTAACACTAACCATAATTTCAAAATAATAAAAAATGCTAAAATATTAGTAAATAAGTAATTATTAATGTTAGAAAATAAGATTTATCTGTGCAAATGTGTTGAAAATTCTGCCAAAACTTCGATTTAAATAATAATACAATTTATTTTCATTTATTTTATTATTTTCTTTCATCGTAACGCCATCTATTGTCAATCAGTGGAACTTCACCTCATATGTTAGAAGTGTGCGTTATACTAACATATCAGTGTATGTTATTTTCAACTTTCCGTAGTAGTTTATGATGTTGTTATTGTTATTTTCATAAGTGGTTGTCTGAAAAAAAATTTAAATACTTGATATAATTTTATGCACTTGCATTATTAAATTTTATATATTTTAAATGAAAAAAACTATACCACAGTAACATCATAAAAGGTTATGAACGAATAAAAAAGTTTTTGGAAATCAGTCAGTATATTGTTGAAAGAAATTCACTTAATCGGTTTCGAACCCCACATGGGTCATCATCAGGAGGTGAACTCAGAAATTAAAAATTATAACATGCATATGTCTAATGGTAAAATATAACATCTTGGTATGTATATATATATCAGGCAATCGTAGCTCAGTAGATAAAAGCGAGGTAAAACTTGCGTTTCTTAATTAGCAAGCAAGAGGTCGTGCGTTCAAATCTCACTGACTTCTACTTATATAAAAAAAATACGATTGTGTCTGAGTGGTTCGGATTCCACTATAAGCTGTAGGTCCCCTGTACTGTAATTGGGATTTACTTCCTGTTGTGCAGAGTAACAAATAAATAAATAAATATCATTACGCCTTCTATCTATTACTGGGTGTGGCACTCTGCCGAAGCAGATCTCGGTAAGTGACATATATTTACGCATGAAGTACGGTTACCAGCCGTCAAATCACGGCCCCCAAATATGTTAGTGGAGGGGGAGCCACAGGAGTAATATTAATGTGGTGAAAATGTTTTTCTGTGGTGGGTATCGAACCAGGGTTCTCAGGATCCACGATACCACTGTGCTACCTAGTAAAAAATCATGTTAAACAAAATAGTTGATCCTTGCTAATGACATTGACATTTTCTTCGTCTAGTTTAATTTTTTTGGATCGACTTTCGACGATTTCTCTGTACAGATCACATTTTGTTTTCGTTTTATTTGGGTGACTATTGCAACATATCGATTAATTTACATTTTAGAGTTTTAACTGAAAATTTACTTATCAGTTCAAAAAGTAAATTAATTCCAGAAAGTTTTGCATAAATGAATTTTTTTGTGGCATGATTTTCCAGTGTATTGTATAGAAGTTATTGTTTAGGCTTCGAAGCTTCGTGTATTTCATATAATAAGTTCTGAAACATTCTTGATCATTATTATTATTAAATTAATAATTTATATTTTGAGCGAATAATAGGATTAAATTACTAATATGATTAATACATGTTTGTGCTGAGAATTTATACGGATATATTAGCAATTCACTAAAATAGCAGAAGTAAATGCTAATTAGTTATTTCTGTATAATCCCGTTGATGTAAGGACTGAATTTGTTGTTGCATTTCTCAAAATCCCGGGATCGTGCCTTGCCTGAAGCTTCACTACTAATGCATCCTGGGTCAGACAAATTGGGTTACAATTAAAGCTATTTCTCCGGAATCCGAAGACTTAATGGTTCTGACATTTTGCTTAGTTTGCATGATGAGGGTAATATATTTAGATTTTAGATCCACGCAAAATATCGTTTAAGTGTATGAATATTATGGGACGGAATAGCATTTATTTTGTTAATTTCTTCTTCTGTACTGTAAAAAAATATCAAAATATATTAACCATTCATTTTTTTAATTTAATCGAATTGAATTCAAGCAAATGACGTTTTATATATAAAAAATTAATATATCATCACTTCTTTTACCCATTTACGGATATGGCATTCTGCGTAGTGGGTCTGGATAAGTGATATATTTTGGGGGTGAAATGCGGTTACCAGTCATCAAATGACGCCCACCAAAGATGTTACTGGAGGGGAAGCAACAGGGGACAATTTTAATATGGAGTAAAGTTTTTCGGCTGTGGGAATCGATCTCGGATTCTCTAATTCACTGGCCGACCCGATTCCACTGATCTATCTACTTTATTTTAAAATAGTGAAATTAATTAATTAATTTATTTGTTACTCTGCACAACAGGAAGTGAATTGCAATTACAGTAAGCCCCTGACACATATAGCGTCAAAACTCCGAGTCTGCTACAAACTGCTGAAAAACTGAGAGTCACGTCCAAAACGGGTGACACATATAGAGTCGGTGTTTTTGACAGTCAGAATTAAATATTTGTTAATTTTAACGTGTTATTTGTTAATTTGTATTATGTAAAATATTTATCAACTATTAAGAAATATAAAAACTATAAACTACGAAATATAAAACAAAAAATGAAATTAAAAAAAAATTATATGAACTATAAATGAAATATAAAAATTTAAATGTATTATTTAAAATATTTATAGACTATTAAGAAATATAAAAACTATAAAACTAGGATTATAAAACAAAATATTAAATTAAAAAAAAATTTACATGAACTATAAATGAAATATAAAAACATAAAAGTATCTAACTATGTATAAAGTAAATGAATTTAACTATAAAAATGTACAAAATATCAAACAATAATAATTCATACGTCAAACAACAAAGGAAGATAGCGAAAAAACCTGCATCATAATGAAGTTGGTTTTCGGCAGTCGTGACTGCTGAAAATAGAGGCGTTTCTATTTTTGGCAGTCAAATGGCAAACTCGGAGTCTTGACGCTATATGTGCCAGGGGCTGTACAGGAGGCCTACAGCTTATAGTGGAATCCGAACCACTCAGACACAATCGAACTTTTTGGATATAAGTAGAAGTCAGTGAGATTTGAACGCACGACCTTTTGCTTGCTAATTAAGAAAGGCAAGTTTTACCTCGCTTTTATCCACTGAGCTACGATTGCCTGTAAATGTTAATGAAATCTTGCTATTTATATAGTTCAGAAAAGAGAAAACATCTTTTATTTTATTTAAATTTTAATGATCACTACTTTTGTAATAAAATAATAATGTATTCACATTCGTATGACGTTGGACTATCAATTTGTTTTTCAATTTTGCCGCTAGTCTTTTAAAAGTGCTTGAAGTTCGCCAAGTACGTAATTTTAAATATTGCGGAAATTAAATGTTTCACTTAAAGTTGGCAATATTAATAAAATTAAATTAATAAACTTGATCTGTATAAAAATTAATTCAAATCGCTTGCTAAAATTAAACATTTGTTTTTGGTTGGCAATTTAAAAAATAGCTGAAGCGCTTCGGTCATCTACAGACTAAACTTGACCTGAAAAAAATGGTTCAAATCGGTTGAAAATTCAAGAGGAGTTTGAGAGACAAAAAAAAGTGAAGTACTAACGACCGCGTAATCGACATACATATTTAAATAAAATTAAATAATTATATCATCACGCCTTCTATCCATTACTGGGTGTGGCACTCTGCCGAAGCAGATCTCGGTAAGTGATATATTTTGCGCGTGAAGTGCGGTTACCAGTCGTCAAATCACGGCCCCCAAAGATGTTAGTGGTGGCGGAGCCACAGAGGTAGCTTTTGAAATTATGAAAATTGTTTGTCGCCTGTGGGAATTGAACCAGGGTTCTCAGGATCCACAGGCCGACTTCATACCACTGAGCTAGCCACCCGATATTTACCTAAATCAAAGTCGGATGCGTCATCTAGGGACTATTTTTTTTTTAAACTTTTGTCGATGGACTGCTTACCGATCTATTAAGCTCGTCTATTTGTGAGTCTACGAGCTAAAAGTACTTCTTTGCCAAATACATCATTGTTGCTCCTTTCTACCTGTACTTTCATATTTTGTTTTTTTTAATAGAAAAATGTTGATTACAACAATATATTATGATTGTAACAATAGACTGTAAGCTCAGCTGACGAATATTCTCAAGTCAAAGATTCAAGCCATTATTAGATTCGAATGATTAGAGTAAGCGTATATTGGTTTTAAGAAAAACACAATACAGCTTTTTTCTTAACATCTCCGGGAATATTGTCCATTTCAGAAAAGAGATTGAAAAAATTGTGTACATTGATAAATCATATCACCTCAGAGCAAATAGTTAAATATCTCGAACTAAAAATAATACATACATACATACATATCTTCACGCTATATCCCATCAAATGGGGTAGCACGAACCCAAAAATCACTCATAAAACATTCACTCATAACATAATCAAATAATCAGCCCCCGTCAAACATTATCATTCAAATACACCACCCTCACTTCAACCACTTTCATAGATCTCTCCATATAATCCCATTTATTTATCACACACGAAATCATTCCTTACATAGAAAACCCTCAATCACATTCATCCAATCATTTGTCAATCTTTCACTCATTAATTATTCACTTATCATAAAAATAATAAATAAATAAATAAATATATCATCACGCCTTCTACCCATTACTGGGTGTGGCACTCTGCTGAAGCAGATCTCGGTAAGTGATATATTTTGCGCGTGAAGTGCGGCTACCAGTCGTCAAATCACGGCCCCCAAACATGTTAGTGGTGGAGGAGCCACAGGGATAGCTTTTTCAAATTATGAAAATTTGTCGCCTGTGGGAATCGAACCAGGGACCTCAGGATCCACAGGCCGACTTCATACCACTGAGCTAGCCATCCCATCAACACTGTAAATGAGAATAATTTCCAAATGAACACCTACTCCAACATATGTTCACTCCAACCTGAAGGGTTTACAGTTAAGTATCTTTATCCTAGTAATAATTAAATCCACAGAGTGACTTCTACCATAATCTCAACCCAAAATTCCTCCACTATCCCACCACTTGTAAATAACTTGAGAATACGTTCGAGCATATAAAACCGTACTAACAAATCGTTACTATGACAACGGGGTTTCATGGTGCCCGGAATTATGTTTAGAACGCGGAAGGATAAACTCATATCCCGTTAGTGACTGTAAAATGGCGGCACTGTCTTTGGGGTTGCAGAAACAGCGCAGCTAACTGAATGTGCCACGGGCTTTTGACCGTAGGGTGTTTAGGTTTTGTTAAGTGGTTTTTATTATGTTGGCTTTTTATACGATATTTTACTGGTATGATACTGGAGTGTGTCATATGGATGGATGGGTGGATCTTATGTCAATAATATTTATTTTTCTGTCTCTCGAGAATAGAATATTTGTTCTATTTATTGTTTTGCGTTGGGTATTTTCTTGATATTTACTCGTATACGTATATTTAAAATATTTTTTTTATTTTTTCTCTTCTATTTATTTGTCAATTTATGTTTTTTGCAGATATTTATATATGGATATTATTTATCAATATTGTATGATTTTATCAACTGCACATATTTTCAGTTTTCTGTTACTGCTCTCGACTGTAAAATTTATATATTTGTTACTTAATATTAGGGCGGATTGAATCGCATCATATACAATTATATTTACGATTTTCGTTTTTGACGCTTCTCAAAACCAATGAAATGCTTCATTGTATGTCACGTGTCTACGTTTTAACTAATCCTGTCATTATTATACTGATAATAAAGCTCTTGTGATTATTCCCGGGAATAATCTCTGTAGATGATTTTGTTTGTGACAAATGATAGGTAGTTGTCAAATAATTATTTAAAACTGTCAACATGTCAAGTAAAATGTGTGAAAAAAATCGATTTAGTTCCATTTCTGATGCAGAAATACACCAACAAATTTTGAAAACAACTTGCAAGAATACATTAATAAGTAATACCGATATGGACCTAGTTCAAAATCTATTAAGTTGGATGAATCGACCTCAACAGCTAAGTCAAAAAAAATCTATTTAAATATAACTCGAAAGTTGGATAAATTAGAAAATAATTCTCCAGTATCTTTCTCAAATTTGTTGTCATTTGGCAATAATCACTCAAGCCCTACGGGCTTTCGTGACTATTGCCTGGCAACAAATTTTCGAAAGATCTGTCAAATTATTTTCAATTTATTCTCACTCTCTTGTTATATTATTACTGACAATAGAATAGCTATAACTAAGAAGAATAGCTATCATCTGTCAAGTAAAAATTATAATTTTACTTAATATAGCATAAAACAATTGGTATTTTTTGATTGATAAAAAGCACTACCATTTAAATACAATTACTTGGACGTCTGTATATATTTTGTCTATGGCAATAGTATCTCAAACTTTTATGCAAGTTTAATAGTATTTTGTAATAGTAGTAAGGAACGGGTTTCATTGCAAAACGAGTACGAAACTTGGAGCACGATTGTACAAGTCTTGTAACGGCCCTTTTCCACATTGTTACATATGATTTTTTTCAACATTAAATGTGAAAATTACATTTTTACGTTTGCTTTGGTCTATATAAGAAATTTAATAATTATTTTATATAAATCAAAGGAGTTGTATTTGCAAATGCACATCACGTTTCCTTAGTCATCACAAACAAAAATAATAAGGTTCGTTTCAATTTTTTTCAACATTATTTTGTGAAAATGACATTTCCTCACTCAATTTAGTTGTGATAGTAACAATTTTCCACACAACTAAATTGAGTGAGGAAAATGTCATTTTCACAAGTTATGTTGAAAAAAAAACTTATTTTTATTTGTAGTTAATCACCAATTGCATTAGTTTGAATGAAGCTTTGTGAATTAATTCCAACCTATCCAAAATACGAGTTTATCAAAATTTTATTGTTGGATTGAAATCCTCGTTGTATCGTCTCGTTTAAGTTTCCATCTGTATCTCTGAGTAACATGCTTTAGCGATTTGTTAAATGGTAATTAAAAATCTATCATAAGCTATACTTAGAAATGATTTTTCATCAAATGAATACATAGAGACCGAATTTAACCTAATTTTCTTTCAAATTATGAGATAGGTGGCTCAGAGGTATCGAGTCGGATTGTGGATTCGAGAACACAAGTTCGATTTCCATTTTCACAATATTAAAATTACCCCTGTGACTTCCTCTCCACTAACAGCTTAGGGGGACGAGATTTAATGGCTGGTAATAATAATAAATATATCACTTACCGAGATTTGCTACGGCGGAGTGCCACACCCAGTAATGGATAAAAGTTCTGAAGATGTATTTATTTTATTTGTTATAAATTTTCTAATTTTTATGGGGTAGCTAGCTCAGTGGTATGGAGTCGACCTGTGGAATCTGAAAACCTTGGTTCGATTTCCACAGCCGATAAACATTTTCACCACATTAAAATTACCCCTGTGACTCCCCACCACTAACATTTTTGAGGGCCGTGATTTGACAGCTGGTAACCGCACTTCACGCGCATAAATATATAACTTACCGAGATCTGCTTCGGTAAAGTGCCACACCCAGTAATAAGTAAAAGACGTGATGATATATTTATATTTATTTATATAAATTTTAACCTATTGTTTGAACGAAATCTTGTAAATAATTAATTTTATCTTTTTGACCAACATATTTAGTTATCTAGTGATATTGTTGTTTTATAAACATATTAAAGGCTCTAATTATATGAAGAAGATATTCTTCAAGCAAATCTTCTCCAGAACTATATCAAACTTCCAAACCTCCAGAGTTTGAAAGCAAGCAGTGTAAACCAGGTCGTCAGTCTTGCTCATCAGAGAAGGAAACTCTGCTAGGGTGGGTGTATGTACATACACACAGCCCATTATTCCATTACCACGGGCTGCTTGAGGCTGAGCTGCCGACCGCGCAGTTGCCTTTGTATCCAATCAATGGAGCGGGACCAACACGGGTTCGCGCCCCCTCTCACCCAACCCGCAGGCACGCCACTGACCGGAGATAATAATAGGATAGTTGACGATCTTGAGTACCAGTGTTTTCTTCCTGTTGATAGAGATATTGGAGAGAACTTACGCAAGGAATATACTGAAGAAATACATACATAACAAGATGCTACGAGTATATTCCATCAAATGGGGTAGCATGAACCCTAAAATCGTTCATAAAACATGTACTCATTAGATTCATTAAATAATCAGTCCTTGTTAAACATTCTCATCCTAACACACCACCTTCGCTTCAATAACATTCATAGTTCCCTCTGTATAAGCTCATGTATTCCTCACACTTGGAATCATTCATCACACAACAAACCTTCAATCACAACCACCCAATCACTCATTCACTTTTCATTCACCTTTCTTCGACGTACGTTATGTACGCGCAAAACATCTCACGCTTACTCCATAAACAACGAATCTACAAAGATTAGAAAAGGAGAGCGAACTTTAGTATGTTGGTATAATAGTTTTTCTACGATATTGAGAAAAGTATTCACTTTTCGTACTTATTTGCTTGCGGAATGTGAGTGATTATTTTCTAAAACAAAAGACAAAATGTCTATTGCGAAGTGGAATTGAGTCTTAATAAATAAGAAAAAATAGGAAAAAATTTTCCATCACTTGTCTCATAATTCCACAGAGGTTTTACAGCACGTTTGCATCAACTTCTCAGGTCATCAACAAACGGCAGGTCAGTTCAGCTTTAACCATAGACGCGTTTCGTCCTTCCGGACTCATCAGTATGGTGCGATCATTTATCCAACTAGATCAACTAGGAAATAGTGGATTGTGATACCGACTTAGCTGAACTGACTGATGTTAACCTATCTACAACGGTAACATGACATGAGAGCTATGAAGCCACTCGTGGTGCCATCTACCGACAAAATCGCAAACTGCTTGACAGCTATTGAAATAAAACAAAAGACAAAATGTCTATTGCGAAGTGGAATTGAGTCTTAATAAATAAGAAAATATAGGAAAATATTTTCCATCACTAGTCTCATAATTCCACAGAGGTTATACTGCACGTTTGCATCAACTTCTCAGGTCATCAACATACGGCTGGTCAGTTCAGCTTTAACCATAGACGCGTTTCGTCCTTCCGGACTCATCAGTATGGTGCGATCATTTATCCAACTAGATCAACTAGGAAATAGTGGATTGTGATACCGACTTAGCTGAACTGACTGATGTTAACCTATCTACAACGGTAACATGACATGAGATTTTCTGCACTAAAGTGTCAACAGAATGACATTAATGTTTTCGGTTGTAATATGTACAAACAATGACAGTGAAATAATGAATTCGCAACAACCTCTGATATTATTCGAGAAAATAAAAAGAGTGTAAAATGGTAAATTGTCGTAGGAAAAATAGTTTGTAATACACGTGTTGAAGGGCCATTGGAAAGTGTGTGTTTAAGATGGAACACGAGTGCAAGCGAGTGTTCCATTCACACAAGTTGTATTACAATATGCTACACTGCAGACAAACTATTTTCACCACATTAAAACTACCCCTAATGGGGTATCTAGCTCAGTGGTATCAAGGCGGCCTGTGGATCCTAAGAACCCTGGTTCGATTCCCACAGGCAACAAACAATTTTCACCATTTTAAAACTACCCCTGTGGTGCCCCCACCACTAACATCTTTGGGGGCCGTGATTTGACGGCTGGTAACCGCACTTCACATATCGAGATCTGCTTCGACGGAGTGCCTAGCCCAGTACTGGGTAGAAGGCGTGATTATATTTATATTTATTTAATTATAAAACTACCCCTGTGGGGGTACTAACATCTTTTGGAGCCGTGATTTGACGGCTTGTAACCATACTTCACGCGCAAAATGTATCACTTAGCGAGACCTATTATGGCAGAGTACCACACCCAATAATGTGTAGAAGGCGTGATGATATATTTATTTATTTTGATTGTAGGACTAATTATATTTTGCTTCCAAGCTTATAATATATGTATTTAAAAATTTCTAAGTAGCATCTGGCGACCCCCCTTGCAATGTCTTCTTGACCCACACTTTGAAAATCCCAGCATTAGTCTCTTAGAGATTGTTATAGTTATTTTTATTATTCTATTTCACCTCTAAAATAACCAACAAGTACTCTGCATTTAAGAAAATTTCTTAAATTATATTAATATTTTTTTGTATTCGCACCATTCAAAATAAAGTTTACATCACCTTGGGAACCGATGGAAAGTTATTGAAAAAACACCCATTTTTATGGTTCTAAATTTTGATTATTATAACGCTAATTGTACTTATATACACACATTTTAAGGAATTCATAACATAAATAGAGACATTAGCTTATAAAGCCATCAATCAGACATATTTTAACAAATTTTACGCGAAAAAATGAAAATTTTGTTTTCAAATAAGAAATATCAATTCATGGCATACTTAACTGTTAATATAAATTCACGCTTCAAAGTTAATAAATTTCCTCATTGTCGTTTATATAATTTTTGCTCTTTACAAAAAGCATTGTATAAAACTCGTGCACGAAGACGTCATTTGCACCATTCGCGCAAATTGAAGCACGAGTGAAGCGAGTGCTTTCAAATTGCACTCATGTGCGAAGTATGTTTTCGCGCAATTGTTTTGTAAATAGCTATTTTTATATTACTTCCTTATTAATCAAAAAGTAATATCTCAATTCATTACAAAGTGTCGTGTAGCAAATATTTGAGTTATTTATTTGTAAGAGTCAGTAGTCTTTTATTTATTCAAAATTGAAAATAAGATCCAAAGCAATAAACAGTTCGTAGCGGAACCGATTTCTCAAAGACCTTTTCCAAACTTGGTAAATTGGTTTAATGCCCTGCGGGACCATTTTACAAAGGAACGCACAAACAATGCCTCTTCACCTCGCGCGGCTACCTTTTCCCTCCACTTGTCCTCATCCTGTCCTCACTGTCCTGCGAATCCTGCAACGAGGAATTTCAACAATCACGAAAATTCCACGATTTCAAAATATTTTTTATTGATTGAATATTCTAACTGGAGTTCAAGGTATTTGAACGACTCGCGAGGGTATGATTGTGTTTTGAATATTAAGGGATGATTATCTAGAAATTTATTCAATTTATATTGAAAGGTCTTATTATTTTAGATAAAATTTAAGTTATATTAAATATAATTCTAGATTCTGAATATTGTTCAGGATAGTGTAACTTTTCGGTGTATATATTACAAATTGATGAAACAGTAATAGAAGTTAAAGATTAAACTTATTTTAAAGACATAAAAGCAAATCAAATTTTTGGCTGTAATATTCATTTTTTTGTTTAAATAATTCGTTTTACTTTTATTTATTTAAATTAAGCTTCGACTTTTCTGGGTGCAATTGGAAATAAATCTTCTTTTTTTTTAAACTGTGATAAATAAGAATTATAGTTATTTGTCAACCAGTGATTTTTTTCCATTCGTGTTTGAATTTCACACTAGCTATACTCAAGAGGCATTCGAACGGGAGTGAAAAAAGCGCTTTCCTCTCGTGTTAGACACAAGATTTTTTCACGACTTACTTCAAAAAAGATTTATTTGAACTTTAAATAATCTCAGTGAAAAATATAGCAGATCTTTATCTCTATTTCCTAATCTTAATTTCTATATCACATTAATTTTATTTAAAAAAACATAATAAAATTTCAAAGTAGTAACACTGACAGATTCAATAAACATTTGAAATATAATTTATTTTGACATTCTTTAATTAGGTTAGAGTTCAAATTAATAATTATCTAGATTATGTTATAAAACTATACCTTCAATTTTAATAAAGAAGTGTTTTGCATTTTAATGTCATTATTTTATGATAAAACATTAATTGCAATAATTTTTTATGAGCTGAGGAATGGCAAATAAACTGATAAATTTATGTTTGACATTTTTGCAACTAGTCAACTTTACTTCACAAAAAATCTCCAGTTGCACAGATTTGAACTTTATAATGCCTGTTTTACACTGAGCGATATTGCAAGTGCAACTGCAACTTTCAACTAGTTGAAGCAATCTTGAACGAGTGTAATACAGAAATTGCAAGTGCAAGTGCAAGAAGCACTCTTGCATCAACCTCTTGCACGAATTAGAACATGTTCTAATTTTTGCAAGACTTGCAAGGCCACTGTTAGTTATTTCTAGTAATTTTAAGTTTGTTAGAATCCTACCAACTTATTTGATGTACATGTACAATACATATGTAAAAAGGTTGCGAAAAAACTCAATTTCATGTCACGTTTAAGTAAGAACTTATCAACTTGGACATTACATTTGATTTATAATTCAATTATTTTACCACATTTCACTTATTGTAATACCATTCTGTATCTATGTAACCAAAAAGATATCAATAAGCTCCAAGTATTAGAGAACAGAGCTATGAGAATTATTTTAAAATGTTCTAAATACAGTAGAGTAAGTGATATGATGAATGTGTTAGGATGGTTGAGTATAAATCAACTGTGTGAGTACTATGCTATGATATTCATATTTAAAATTGTTAATGGGCAGTTACCAGATTACCTTAAAAGTAACTTAAAATATCAGAAGGATATGCATATGTACAATACAAGAAATGGTGAATGTTTTTATATAGATCAGAAAAGTAAAAAAAAGACTTTTAACATGATATTTCATAAAGGTTTACAGTGTTGCAATGGATTGCCTGTTGATATTAAAACATCCCAAACTCTAAAACTTTTTAAAAATCGATTAAAATGTTATTATTTAAACAAATAGATTAAGTAATAATACGAGTATATAATTATGTTTTTTTCTTTTGTATATTTTATAAGACTTTTTGTTATATATTTGAGTTTAAATTTTGTTCAATGTTATGTATGAGCCAAGCTATTAAATAAATACATTATTATTAAATTATATTATAAATATCAAAAACGATAAAGTTGGGTTAAAGATATTAAAATGATTTACTGCATTGCAAATAATTGTGCAAAAATTTTTATATCAATGCAATATAACATATGAAACAAATATTAATAATACAAGTGATTAAGAGGTTAAGCTGATATAATATGAAGTTAGTACCGACAAAAATTTGTAAATAAATTAATATTATATTGCAGTTGCAAGTTGCTCAATGTAAAGTGAAAAAAATAACTCTGCAACATTTTGGTGCAGCTAGTTGAACGTAAATCTTGCAAGTTGCAATTGCAGGTTGCGCTTGCTCAGTGTCAAACAGGCATAATACTGTTTTTAACAAATACAGTTACACAAAATTCTCATTGTAAATGCGATATAGGAAAATTAATTTTCCTACCACAGTTCTGAAAGTACTCACTTTTCACAGTCATTTGCAGGCGGATAGTGATTCTCCACTCAAGTGTCAAGTGTCAACAGAATACAAAAAATGTCTTTAAAACAATGAATCCGCAACAACCTTTGATATTATTTGAGAAAATAGAGAGATCTAAAAATTAAATTATTTCTTGTAATGTAAAGTGCTTAATTGTCGTAGAAAAGGTAGTATGTAATACACGTATTGAAAAGTCATTTGAAAAATTGTGTGAACACACACGCTTTTCAATAGCTGTATTCCATTTGCCACTTGGTTCACTTAAATCAGTTGAGATAAATTAGACAACATGACCAAATGACCGGAATTAAGCAAACTGATATACTTATTGGAGTGAATTACTTCAAAGGAAATTAGAATCAGTAATTCTAGTACTGGAAATAAAGTCAACGATGTAATCCAGCGAAATAAATAAGTGATCTGGTTCAGTAAATGTAAGTTAGATCTGATCCAAATGGCAAATGGAATACACCTAATGATATCCTTTCAACACTTGTACTAAAATATATTATTTCGCACTTCCGAGATTAAATGACCTACTTTATTCTTTTTTTTTAGAGGACTGAAGTGCCACTTTTAATTCCGGAGGCATTCAATTTCAAATTTAATTTATTATTGTTTGATATTATTTACTAATTGTTGATATTGCCAAAAATGGTTATAATCGAAAATTTATCATCGTATAATTTCCATTTTTAAACATTTCTAAATTATTTTATAAAGTAATAGGTTAAATAAAGAATTCTTTAATTTAACTATAATGTATATTTGTCGTTTTGATTCAACAACAATAGTATGTTTTATATAACTAGTTTACAACATGTAAATCAGACGAATTACTGGAATCTTTTACATATAAAATTAACTTAATATAAAATTTAAATTTTTAATATTGATTTAATGAATCACAGGCTTACCGTAGTAACAAAAAATTTACAAAATATTGAACATAATTTTTAGTTACATTTTTTTCTTGATCAGCGACGTTTCGGTCCAAAATTTTGGCCATTTTCAAGCAATTACTAAACATATTAATAAAGTTACATTTTAAATAATGAACAATAAAATTGAAGTAAAACCATGGTTCAAGGAACCACTTAGTAAAAACAAATCAAGTTGAGATGAACATCTCAACAGTCAGAGAGTGAATATTCTTTTCGGCTTATTTAAAACAAATTTAAGGACAAAATTTAAATGGAAATGCATATGTTCCATATTATTGTTTATTATTATTGTATTAAAGATAGTAAATTGTGATATTCTTGATGACATTGATGACATGTTACATTACATCGTTTTATACTTTTATTTCTTTTTATCAGATTAGATATTGTAATTACTTTGATACAAGTATACATTTCATTTTTATATGTACATACTTACAATATCTTGGTAAATTAAAATTTTATCTTAAGTCAATATGATTTTATAATGTTTTTTGTGAATAGTTGGTAAAGAAAGATACCGACAGATAGAGTTTATTATGATAAGATACATGAATTCCATGTTCTTAATCCTATTATCGAAGTATGATTTATATGATTGAGAAACTTATTAGAAAATATTGACATTTGAATAAAAATTTATTGTATTTATTTCAAACATAACAATTTTTTTTATGTAGTAATATTTTGAAATAAAACAAAAGACAAAATGTCTATTGCGATGTGGAATTGAGTCTTAATAAATAAGAAAAAATAGGAAAAAATTTTCCATCACTTGTCTCGTAATTCCACAGAGGTTTTACAGCACGTTTGCATCAACTTCTCAGGTCATCAACAAACGGCTGGACAGTTCAGCTTTAATCATAGACGCGCGTTTCGTCCTTCCGGACTCATCAGTATGGTGCGATCATATATCCAACTAGATCAACTAGGAACTAGAGGATTGTGATACCGACTTAGCTGAACTGACTGATGTTAACCTATCTACAACGGTAACATGACATGAGAGCTATGGAGCCACTCGTGGTGCCATCTACCGACAAAATCGCAAACTGCTTGACAGCTATTGAAATAAAACAAAAGACAAAATGTCTATTGCGATGTGGAATTAAGTCTTAATAAATAAGAAAAAATAGGAAAAAATTTTCCATCACTTGTCTCGTAATTCCACAGAGGTTTTTGTAAAAACCTCTGTGGAATTACGAGACAAGTGATGGAAAATTTTTTCCTATTTTTTCTTATTTATTAGTAATATTTTCTTTCATTCCTACATCATTTAGAAATTTTTGTGTCTGATCTTTTTTGTTCAACTAATTTTAAATTTGCGAAAATATAAAATGTTATAATCTCCACAATAAGAAATAAAATTGTTACTCATACTTCGGAAATATTTTTTATTAGCTAGATTCGATTATAATTTGTTAAAAAGTTTATAATTTCCAATACTTAGAAATATCTTTTATTCAGTTATTTTCAAAGGAACTGTGATCTGAGAAAACTTTTATTTGCGTTGAAAACCAAAAGTTCTCGAGGGCAATCAAAAAATGAAAATTGGCGTTTATAACTTTTCTTCTTTGCGAACTGTATTCTAAATATTTTATCTCAATTATTCAACCTTTTTTTTTGGAAATATTGCCATGTTTTTAATGATAAACAAAAAGTTGATATCTATTTGTGCATGTCTAATTTAATTTAAGAAATAATTTGTTCTGCGAAGTTATATATTTATGCTATTTGACAATAGTTAATTAAAAATTTGTAATATTAATATTTATTTCATCAACTAAAGTTAATTACCTATTGTCATATATTTTATTGCATGTAGTTGTATAATTTTCTCTTATTATAGTAACTACATCAAAACGAATTTTCATTTTATTGTCTATTTGTAATTAATAATCGAAACATTAATTACATTTTGATAAAAATCTTAATTACCAGTTTAGTTAAAATATTCGTCATAATCAAATAATAATTTAAGATAAAAAAATATGATAATTATGATTTGTGACACGAATTTACCTTCACGTTTTTGTGTTCCATATTTTTACTTTTCTTGTTAGCACCTTAATAATAACCTGTAAATCTACACTAGAATGTGGAATTTCTATTTATAAATTAATTACTTTGTATTTTTCACATTTAAATATGCTATACTATCTTGTTTAAATGGATATTGTTGTTATTTATTTATAAGTTTATTGCTGGGTTGCAAGAAAAACATAAAGAGCTCTTTAGTTAAAGAATTGTTTATGTAGCAACAGTATCAATAGCGATTTTCTGAAATTTATTGAACCGTTAGTTGCTAATGAACTGATAAAACTTTCATGCAACCCAGCATATGTCTGTTGTGGGTGAAATGGATAAATAATTTTTGCTGTTAAATTGTAGGAGGATAAATAATGACTAAATTACTTATAAATAAGATACAAAAGAGAAAACCACGCGAAATTTAATGTCAGTCATGTTAGTGGTGCTGCAGCTTGCTCATTGTAGACCGTAGGTCATAGGTTCGAATCCCGCCCAGGACCTGAATGTTTTGTAAGGAGACTTTGTGATAGGTGAAACCATTCCGTCAAATAAAGTAAATAATAATTATAATAAATTTATAACCAAAAAATCAATTATGTCCAAATAGTTCAGATTCCACTATATGTTGCAAGTTATCTGTATTCTAATTAGAATTAATTTTATGTTGTACAACGTAGTAATTAAAATAAAAAGTAATTAAAGTTATTGAATTTAAATATATTATAATCCAATAACAAGATTAAAAATTAAACTAAAGAATTTGTTTGTGTAATCAATCTCATTGGAATGACAAAAAGCACAATTATTAATGATAATGATAAACAAGTATTAAATATCGGTGATTATGTGTATGGAAACATGAAACCTAGCAGTGTGTAATATAAAATATGTAGCAATTATTAAACCTAACAGACGTGGTTTTTGGTTAAAGGCAGCTGTTTGTAATTAAATTTTTATTTAATTTTCGACTTTTGGGCCACGTTTGAAACACTATCAATACAAGTCTAAAATACAACAAAAGTATTACACAATAATAACTCGAAATAAACAAATTAAAAATAACAACGTGAGATTAAAGTTCTTGTTGGGGTATTTTACCCATGCCGTTCAATTTGTACAGACAGATTCATAAAATAGATTAGCTATTAGTTCCATGTTTAGTTCCAATTTTAATTCCTTTTCTAATTCATAAAAATTATTAGAAATGTTCAACTAACAACTAACTCCGTTTCGAATTCATAAAGTAGTATAAATTATTTTGTTCCAAAACTAACTCTGGTAGTCGAGTGAAGTTAGTATTATAAAACGAAAAAAACTATAAATTTAACGTTTATTTTAAGTTGTGAAATTAATTAAATGAATAGCATTAACAATAATAATTTTTATCCACAACTCATATATTATAAAGACATAATTATACTGATTTCAGATGTATTATATGGCTCATAAAACACTATCCCTAACATGTTTGGGGGCCGTGATTTGACGACTGGTAACCGCACTTCACGCGCAAAATATATCACTTACCGAGATCTGCTTTAGCAGAGTGCCACACCCAGTAATGGGTAGAAGGCGTGATGATATATTTATTATTTATTTATTTATAAAACACTAGTATTTTATATTCCATAAAACACTGTAAATAAGTTGTTACTTAGCAACCACTTCATGATCGACCGTATTTTGAGAAACTACCTATAGGCGTATTCCATTTGCCATTTGGATCAGATCTAGCTTACATTTACTGAGCCAGATCACTTATTTATTTCGCTAGATTACTTCGCTGACGTTATTTTCTGTACTAGAATTACTGATACTAATTTACTTTAAAGTAATTCACTCCAATAAGTGCATCAGTTTACTTAATTCAGTTCATTTATTCATGTTATCTAATTTATCTGAACTGATTGAAGTGAACCAAGTGGCAAATGGAATACAGCTTATATATAACTGAATCAACGTTAAACGTTACGACCAATCTTCTTTGATACCTAAAATTATGAGTTGTGGATAAAATTTTGTTTTACACTTGTGTTTTATTGGTATAATAAACACGGGTTTGATTCCCAAAGCCGAGAAACAATTTTCAACACATTAAAACTACCCCTGTGGCTCCCCCTCCACTAACATCTTTGGGGACCGTTATTTTAAGGCTGATAACTGCACTTCACGCGCATAAATATATCACATACCGAGATTTGCAACGGCACAGTGACTCATTCAATAATGGGTATAAGACGTGATGATATAATTATTTATTTTATTATAAGTTGTTGGTTATGTTTTGTCTAGCTGAATCTAAAGTTATTTTTATTTTTTATAATTCGTAGAGTTTCCTTTGCCAATAATTACGTCAATAGGATATAGAATAATCAGAGTAGATTGCACAAAACTTTAATCTTTATGCAATTGTATTTTGCATAATTTTCAATTCCAATTGTCGAATTTCATTTTCATAAATTATACGTAGGAACGTGCAGGTGCATATTGTAAACATAAACATATACCCCATGCATATACATAGACATTAATATGTAAACAATTACTTTCAGTGTAACAAAAGTAAAATAGTGTCACCGGAAACGAAAATAATACGAAATAGAAATTAAAATTATATTTTGTTTATTGTTATTTATATTATACGTTTCGTAAATTATTATTATTACAATTATTGCGTTGTTTTAATTTTTATACTTGTTAATATTTTGTTTAATGGAGAGAGCAGCAGTTCTATTCGCAATTGACACATTACAACGTGATACCTAGTGACAAAATTTGGTATAAATATTGGTATCTTTTGCTGACAATTTATTGAGTTTTAAATAGATAGATTTTGAATTTTATTAATTTTATTGTTGTTATTCACAATAGTTACAGCATTGTAAATTCATGAAGTGGGTTAGAGACTTGCAGCCTGATTTTCAAAAAAGTTTTAGTTAATCCTGAATTTTGGATTAACTATCTTATTCCAGTCCGATTTTAAAATTTTAATCGAAATCACTTTTCAAAAATTAAATGGTATTAAGATTATAAACTCCATTCCCTGTATGAAAACGATTACGTCATTTGTGGACGAGGTTATCATAAATAGGATGAAATATAGGTAGCTATATTGTTTTAATAATATTCGTACCTATGCGAATGGCATTAACGTATGTCTTAATAAGTAAAGACACACGTTTCATGTTTTTTCACGTTCTATCACATTTATTATTTTAATGAAAACTTAATACAGTTCTTACTAATACTAAAATTTGTATTTACTTTGTTCGCATTTGTTTATAAAAGAAAAATAGAGACCTATGGCCATGATTTTGTTGTTTTCTCGCCTGTCATTTCTAAGTTTGTGACATTTTTGACATATAAATAAAGTCTGAGAAATAAAAAATGGCTAAAAAATATTAGGTAATCAAATGCAGAAATACGTTTGTCATCTTACAAGAAGATTCATAAAACGGATTAGCACTAACACCGTTTTTAATATTATCTATAACTCTGTATTAAATTAAAACATATTCATGAAATAAATTAAATTTGATGCTAATTAACTCTCTTTTTGAGAGTTAAAAACGAAAAAAAAAATTATATTAGCGCTAACCCGCTTTGTGAATCTGCCTGTTAATGATTATTTTGCACTGGCGTTAGATAATCGAGGATCTTTAATTAATTTAACCGTAGTACAAGAGGTAATGTGCATTGTATTTTGTATTTTCATATATTATTTATTTATATATTATAATCTCTTCTTCTTCTTCTTCCTGATACTCCTCTGGGGAGCGTAGGGCGCGATTGCGTTTCACAGCTTGTCCTTTCATTGATAGGGTTGCTAACCCTATGCACTTTTAATATAAGTCTGGTTTATAGTTACTTCCACTTTTAAGTGAATAACACTGTTTATTTGTTCCTTTAATTATTTACTATTATTATTGTTATTTGTTTTTCCACAAGTTATTTCTAGTGAGTGTCACAGATTAATTAGCGTTGTCTATTATTTGTTGTATGAGGGTTTTCCAACTTTCTCTATCCGTTGCCTTTTTCTTAGCTTCGTTCCAGCTCATGTTTACATTTTGTAGTTCATGTAGTATGTTTCTTCTCCATGTGTTTGCTGGTCTTCCTTTATGTCTTTTTCCCATTGCATTATATTCATACGTCTGCCTTGTAATGCTCGTTGGTGGTTTCCTTAGTGTATGTCCTATCCACTTCCATTTTTGTCGTTTTATTGTTTTTTCTACTTCTTCTTCTTTCGCTCGTATAAGTAATTCTGCGTTTGTTATCTTTTCGGGCCAGTGTATATTACAGATCATCCTGATGCATTTATTGATGAAAGTTTGCAATTTTTTTATATGGAACTTTGTTAGAGACCATGTTTCTGCCCCGTACAAGAGTGTCGTTTTGACGTTTGTCTTGAATAGTCTCAGTTTGGTATTTTCTGACATGCTCTGTGTTGTCCAAATTTTCCGTAACATATTAAAAGATTTCCTAGCTTGCGAAATTCTTCTCTCAATATCTGCTTGGGTTCCCCCATTTATCGTTAGTATACTTCCCAGATAGCAGAATTCTTCAGTCTCTTCTAGATTTTCCTTGTCTATATTTATTTTTTGTATCCTATTTTTTGCACTAGTCAGTATTTTCGTCTTTTTTTTGTTTATCTCTAATCCGACTTCTTTTGCGGTGGTTGTTAGTTTGTCTATTTTCTCCTGTAGATGTTGTTTCTTTTCTGTTAGCAAGCATATGTCATCGGCAAATTCCAGGTCCTCTAGTTTCTGGAACGGGTTCCATGTTATGCCTGTCTTGTTTTCTGTTACCTTTTCCATTACCCAGTCAATTACTATTAAGAACAGTATAGGTGCTAGGATGCAGCCTTGTCTGACTCCGGTGTTTATTTTTATTTCCTTCGTCAATGAACCTTCGTGCTCTATTTTCGCTACGTAGTTCTCGTATAGTAGACGGATTATTTTTATATATTTGGATGGTATTCCGTATTGCGTTAGTATATTCCACATCTTTGCTCTATTTACTTTATCAAAAGCCTTTAAAAAATCTATAAAAGCTATGTGTATTCCATCTTCTCTTTCCTTTTTTTCTTCTAGTATTATCCTAAGCGTATTAATTTGATCGACACAAGATCGTCCTGCCCTAAAGCCAGCTTGATTCTCTCTTAGTCTTCCATCTATTCCGACCTTCATTCTTTCTAGTATCACTCTACATAATACCTTACTTGCTGTACATAGTAGTGTAATTGGTCTCCAATTGCCGCATTCGGTTAGGTCACCCTTTTTCGGAATTTTTATTATTATACCCGTGGTCCAGTCCTGTGGTATATTTTCTTCGGTCCAAATTTTGTTTATAAGTATATGCAGTATTTCTATTGATGTTTCCATATCGGCCTTAATCAATTCTGCTGGGATGTCATCTACTCCTGCTGCTTTATTATCCTTCAATTTTCTTATTGCGATTTCAATTTCTTTCCTACTGAATTCTTCTTCATTTAGTGTTATAGGTTGAATTATTTCTTTTTCCAATATGGTTATGTTTCCGGTATTAATTTCGCTTTTGTATATCTCAGTGAAATATCCTATCCATCTGTTTTTTATTTCCTCTTCCGTTTCACATAGGCATCCTGTTTTATCTTTTAGCTTCTTAATTTGAGTGGGTTTTTGTCCGCTTATGGTCTTTGTTATTTTATATAATTTATTTAGATCATATCTATTAGCAGCTTCTTCGGCTTCTTGTAATAGTTCTTCTATATATTGTCTTTTATCATTTCTAGCGCCTTTTTTAACTTCCTTGTTTTTACTTTTATACAATCTTTCTAGTATTTCCTTCTCGTTTACACTTGTACTTTGTAGTAATTTCAATTTTATTTCCTTCCTTGCTGTTATTTTATTGACAGTATCTAAGGATATCCATGGTTTATTTGTTTTATTTTTCCCTCCTAGAACTGATTCCGCTGTTTTCAGCATTGTTTCTTTGTAGATTTGCCACAATTCTTCGGTGCTTTGTTTTTTTAGTTCTTCTAATTTAGAAGATATATTATAATAATACATATAAAAATGTATATTTCTTTAAGTTTTATTTTACAAAATTACATATTTCAATAAGGTAGGTAATATATTTCGTGGGATAAGATAAATTTATATTTGTTATTATTTAATATATGCAGAATTTGGTTTTATTTATAAACTAATTAAATTTTATACAGTAATAAATATTTTAATCTGACATTTAAATTTTAGGTTATGTTTTAAAAATGTCAATCCAATACCAATGTAAACGTTTTAAGTACAAAATCTTGAATCACATGGATACCGAATGTGACGTAATAGTTTTCATACAGAGATGAAGTAGCTTAAAGATTATTTATACTTTTTTAAGAATATGGATTAACTTAATATAACTAATCGAAAATTTAGGATTAGCTAAAACTCTGTTGAGAATGGGTTCTAACACTACTTTAATTTAATATTGACTATAGTGGATTTAAGAATCCGATTCGATTCTATTTCCACATCCGATAAACAATTTGTACCACATTAACAATTATCCCTGTGGCTCCCCCTTCACTAAAATCTTTGAAGGCTGCGCTGTGACTACTTCACGGATACAAATATGTCATTTACAGAATGCTACATCCAGATATGGAAAATGACGTGGTGATTTATTTACAAATGAGTCCATTTTGTCGCTCGCTGAGCTGTAAAGTAAGAGTATATCCATGAATATATGAAAACTATTAAAACTTTCTAGTGAATTTCAAAACAGAAAAACTGCCAAAAGTGATCTTAAATTCTTCTTCAAGAATTCTCAAATGGTCATAAAAAAATTTGTTATTGCACTTCTTCTTCCTATATCACTAAAACCCTTGATGGGTTTTAGCTTGCTCCGTTATGTTGTGCCAGGTCTTTCTGTCTACGGTCAGATCTCTCCAGTTCTTGAGTTTCATTGTTCTGATATCTTCTAATACGCTCTCTTTCCATTTCTTCCTTGGTCTTCCCCTAGCTCTAGTCTCCCATGGCGTCCAGTTCGTGAACTTCTTCGTTGTTCTCTTTTCTTCCATTCGCATTATGTGACCGAACCATT
The DNA here is from genome assembly GCA_911728475.2 of Pterostichus madidus. Lineage (NCBI taxonomy): Eukaryota > Metazoa > Arthropoda > Insecta > Coleoptera > Carabidae > Pterostichus > Pterostichus madidus. Next base: position 14,004,131 of record OU452313.1, on the reverse strand, counting down.
TTAATCTCAGTGACTTGATGAATCTAACTATGTCAGCTCCTCCGATTAGATCGTCTATTTCATGATTCATTTTTATCCTCCACAATCCGTTTTCTTGAGTGGGGCCATATATTTGTCGTAATATGTTTCGTTCCGCCACTCTTAGCATATACTCATCTGTCCGAGTGAGAGTCTAACACTAGTATTCATAGTCGTTCGCCAGCGGTTCGCCAGCGTTTCGCCAAGTGTATCGCTTATGGGCGCTTCCTCAGCGCGTCGCTGGGCGAACGACTATGCATACCAGTGTAAGTCTCGCATCCATATGTGATTATTGGTCTTATTAGGGGCTTATAGATTTTTATTTTAGTAGCGTGACTTAGGATTTTTTTATGGGGTGGTTAGCTCAGTGGTATGAAGTCGGCCTGTGGATCCTGAGAACCCTGGTTCGATTCCCACAGGCGACAAACAATTTTCATAATTTCAAAAACTACCCCTTTGGCTAACACCACTAACATCTTTGGGGGCCGTGATTTGACGACTGGTAACCGCACTTCACGCGCATAAATATATCACTTACCGAGATATGCTTCGGCAGAGTGCCACACCCAGTAATTGATAAAAGGCGTGATGATATATTTATTTATTTTATTTACTTAGGATTTTTGAATTCAGTAGTCTTTTGTGAGCGAATCTTGCTCTGTTGCCTTTGACTATTCTAGGTTTAATTTCTGTGCTGACTTGATTGAACGTATTCAGTTCAGTTCAGTTCATTTCGTGCACTATGAGCAGAAAATGTCCTTGCCGTTCTTGCATGGTTGTTGCTCTTGACTATGCCTCGATCAACACTCTCCTTGCGCAAGCAGCAATAGACTACTTTCTGCTCTAGGTAGATAAATAATTATTACATGTACTATTTGTTACTTTCGAAATTAATTTTAAAATGTCGAACGAAGCGAGCTTTATAAAAAAAAAACATTAATTAACCTAACTTGAAATATCTTGTCCAGTAATATCTTTGGTTGATTGTTACCTAGCCATCCGGTCAGTCTACAGATATCATCAACATATTATATTCACATATGGAGTTTTATTTATCTAATTATGCTTGTAGAAATATTTAAAAACGGTGCATTTTTAAGTCTGTTTACGCAGTAAAATGTTCATTTTGGAGTACGTGCGTTGATAATCACACTGTTGTATATCATCAAACAAGCAACAAACCATCAAGCGTGCTGTGCCTTTGTGGTGGTGGTCGTGTTCTCACATACTCGGTCAAACTCAAGCTGATAAGCTAGTGTTTATCAACAACCAGACGAGCAAGGTTAATGTTTTCACTATAACTTCACTCACTCACACCACAAACGCAATCATTATTAATTCCTGATAAAATATTGTGTAGACATTTCCTTTTGCTTCTACGAAATATGTTTTATTTATGTAATGCATTTTCAAAATGTTTGTATTTATTTAAATTTCAAGATACTAGACGAAATAGTAGATAATTTAAATATGAACTAATAATTTATACGATAGTATGTTCTTCGAAAAATGCTCATATCCGTATAGGAAACAGGCATAACGTTGACAAAGTTATATATTTTTCGCGTCTCCGTTCAGAAACACTAGTTCTGCATAACTCAAAATCGTCCAGAAACAGCTTATTTGCGGCCTAGATCGGCAAAATCTAGGGACTTTGGTAAGATTGGCACTGGCATCACTGGTAAAAAAATCCCTAGTATTTCATGTGTGACAAATAAATAAATAATTTTATTTAAATATAACATATATAATATATCTAATAGGTTTCTATTTTTAAAATTATAAAAAAGTATAAATAAATATATAAATATATCATCACGCCTTCTACCCAATGCTGGGTGTGGCACTCTGCTAAAGCAGATCTCGGTAAGTGATATATTTTTGCGCGTGAAGTGCGGTTACCAGTCGTCAAATCACGGCCCCCAAACATGTTAGTGGTGGAGAAGCTACAGGGATAGCTTTTTCAAATTATGAAAATTTGTCGCCTGTGGGAATCGAACCAGGGACCTCAGGATCCACAGGCCGACTTCATACCACTGTGCTAGCCATCCCATATATAAAAAAGTATAAAAATAAAAATTAATATGTCATCATATCTTCTACCCATTACTGGGTGTGATACTCTGCCATAGCAGATCTCGGTAAATGATTTATTTTACTCGTGCGGCCGACAAATAACGACCCACAAAGTAGTTAGTTACCCCACAGGGGTAGTTTTAATGTGGTGGAAATTGTTTGTCGGTTTTGGAAATCGAACCCGGATTCTTAAATCCACAGGCCTACTGATATCACTTATCACTATCATTTATCCCATAAAAAGTATAATTATTACAAAATGAAATAAATAATTATTATAGTGAACAATATGTAGGTACATATTAGTAAATAAAAAAATAAGAAAAAATTTCAAATGTCTTGCATGGTTTGAAAATTTATTTGTAACTTCTTCAATGAAATTACATTTATTTTTGTTGTATCCAGGGAATATTCTAAATATATTTTTACAAAAAGCCGGATCATTTGTAATTTATTATACGATAGAAGGCCAATTGTTACAAAACATAAACAATTAAGTACTTTACAAAAAATATTGAATGCTTGTGAAATGCCAGAGGGTAACAGGTACCCACTATTGACCCCCCAATGGGCACCCATGGTTTGTTAATAAGTGGCATTTTAATAACGGAAGTAGAAAAAATATATATTCTATTCAGGATAACAAAATTGCTTCAGAAATTCATAAACTAAATGTTAAAAAGCATTTATCCTTCTTTGTGCAAGAAGCGCATCTCATATCCTTGCATTTATTACTTGGCCAGTTTCTACCAATAAAAAAATATTTGCACTTTGCCTTTGACAAACCGAGCGTGACGGAGATCAAGTTAATCTGTTGGAAAAATACTGCATTTGTACGGTACAGGACGACGAGGAGATTCATTACAGCAGTTTGCCTTCCCTGCATCGCATAGCCTTTGAAGAAGTCCGTTCATATGTTTATATTGTGCGATATAGGTATGTTTCATAAGGGCAGGAGTACGGGATCGAGTTTAATAATCTTTTTCGGTACTTATTAATATTTGCATGAATTAAAATATGAACGAGAATGTATTTTATGAAAATTTGTTTTAGAAAAGATAAAATGTGTTGCTGTGTATGTGATAAAATTGCATGTTGACACGGAATTTTTAATATATTTGTAATATTATCCGACAATATTTTACAATAAAAAGCGTTGAAAAATTCTTTAAATGTTCATGAAATTCTTAATAAATTACACTTGTAATATTGGATGTAAAATATAATAAATAATAATATAATATATTTCAGTATTTTGTCTAGTACTGTTAGCATTATGACATTCGAATCTGAAGATCCCGAGTTCAAATCCCACTCAAGCTAAAAATATATATGAAATGCCACATTGTGGTCCAGTCCAGTCTCTGTACAGTATTGAGATTAAGTTTTTGTTGTACAGAGTAGAATAAATAAATAAATACAACAATTAAAAATGATTTTAAATAAAGATAATAAATAAATAAAAACGCTTTAAAACGTTTTAAGACAGGTGTTGGATAAAACGTTATATTGGATTTGTGTGGTACGTATGCATACTAGTCACTCAAGAAAAGTAGCCACTCGCCCTTTGGACATCGTGGATAAACTTTTTCTTTCGTGATTAATATATCACATTCCACACGAGTACAATAAAATACTATTTTCTATTTCGGTGTTCTTATAAGTCTATAAGTGCAATGTAAAGACGTCGTTAAGGAGATCTAGAAGCGCACTGTTTTTGGCGCTTTTTATTTTGTAGGAGTAGTATGAATGCTCTTAAATCTGACAGATGAATGAAATAATCTAAAAATTGTAAATTGTCGGTGTTGAAATATTGCTAACAGAATATGCTAGAATCAGATAAAATTTCAAACATTCATAATACCGTAAAAATATTGATTAATTGTAAAAAAATATGATATTTCAATTATCTGTGTTATGAGCCAACACGAATAATAAAAAACACCAATTTATATTTTTGACAATTCGCAGTTTTTAAAAATGTAACAGAATTATAAAATTACCTCAATAGAAAAAAATAGTATAAAGAACATGTTTCATAAGGCCTGTTAACGCACACGTCCAAATTTGGAAAACGAGCCGCTCGTGCGTTAACAGATTACCTTATGAAACTAGTTCTTTAATATACTATTTTCTATTTCGGTGTTCTTTTAAGTCTATAAACGCACTGTAAAGACGTCGTTAAGGAGATCTAGAAGCACACTGTTTTTGTCTCTTTTTATTTTGTTGAAATATTACTAATAGTATATGCTAGAATCAGACAAACTTCAAAACATTCACAATACAGAAAAAATATTGATTAATTGTCAAAAAATATGATATTTCAATTGTATGTGTTATGGGAAGTGCTACCAACAGGAATGATAAAAAGCACCAACTTATATTTTTGAAAAAGTCAGTTTTAAAAAATCTAATAGAATTAAAATTATCTCAATAGAAAAAATAGTGTAAAAGTACAATAAATTACAATTTCTCAGAGTAATAATAGATTAATTGTTTACTGCGGCGTTTAGAAGACATGCAATAAAATTTTGACATGCTTGATCTATTCTTCAATCGGCTGTAAATGAAGTTTGTCAATATTTTTTTATTCTTACATATTGATTATAAATTATAAATAAAATAAATAAATATATCATCACGCCTTCAACCCATTACTGGGTGTGGAACTCTGCCGAAGCAGATCTCGGTAAGTGATATATTTATGCGCGTGAAGTGCGGTTACCAGTCGTCAAATCATGGCCCCTAAAGATACTAGTGGAGGGGAAGCCACAAGGGTAATTTTAATGTGATGAAAACTGTTTTTCGGTAGTGGGAATCGAACCAGGATTCTCAGGATCCACAGGCCGACACGATACCACTGTGCCAACTTACTGAATTAATAAATTATTATGCATATTATATCGGTTTTGAAGAAAAAAAAAAGACTGCTAGAGATAAATTGGAGAGGTCAAATGTTGATACAAAATGTTCTAATATAACATTATTTTTCAAAAGGTTTTTTTGTAATGGAAATTGGATGCACTATAAAAGAAAAACAATTTCACGCGCTTTTTAGATCGCTATGCAGAATTTTTCATTTGTGAAGAGAATGAAAAATTCACAGTTGTTAGTTAGTTACCGACGAAAAATTGCTGATGGCTTAATTAGTTATTTGCAAACTTGTAGCTGAAAGGTTATATAGCTTATAGTTGATCGCACGAAACATGAAATGCAATTATTACTTTTCAAAATTTACTTTTAACTTGATTTCGGATAAATTGAACAATGCAATTACGTCAGAGGTAGTTATATTTTCATTAAATATTTAGTTGTTAAATTAAATTTTCATTTGCGAATAACATGATTAATTAATAACCAGTAAAATTAATTTGTCGACACTTTTAACCTAAAACGATTCTCAATTTATACCGAATAAAATTCAATTTAACTTTGTTTTATTTATACAAATTTAATGATCGGAAAAATTGATTTACTAAATTGAAAATTTCCGACGTACTTTTCCTCGTGTGAAAATGAATACCATTCAGTCTAGTCTGTGTAAAATACTTCTCGTTCATAAATATTTCAAATCAGATTGAATTATAATCTGTGAAGTAGGAAAACTCAAACGTCAAACGTCAAACGTGCAAAATAAACAAATAACACTTAAAATGATTTTTCTCTCAAAGATGAATAACATTGACCGATAGAAATAAAACAAACATTAATTCGAATACTTCAGAGACCATTATCTCTTCGCAGGAAGAGAAGAAACGATAGTCAGTTTTTCTTAGACTGAAAGCAATGTGCGTCGGATTGGCTGGCGAAGGCACTTGGTTCTAGCCTCTGAAATAAACAAGTGAGCAGTAAAAGCAATTGCGCGTTACTGATGTTACTCAAACCAAAATATAAATCTAAGAGTGCTGTGACGCACACGGCGCCGGAGCAGTGCCGTTCGTGAAAGTGAAACTTGAAGTTTAACTTGAAATAACTGTGAGATTCTTTACTATAATTTTTTTTTCACTTTCACTAGCATACATACATACGTCCATACATATCTTCACGCTATATCCCAACAAATGGGGCAGCACGAACCCTAAAATCACTCATAAAATATTCACTTATTACATTCATCAAATAATCAGCCCTCGTCAAACATTATCATCTGAACATACCACCCTCATTTTAACCACATTCATAGATCACTCCATATAAACTCATTCATTTATTACAATCGAAATCATTTATCACACAACAAACCTTCTATCACATCCTTCCTATTCACTTATCATTCATCTTCTTTCTTCGACGTACATAACATATGTATAAAACATCTCAAATTACCCGCGCTTACTCCTAACAACGAATCTAATAACGAATCTAACAACTAATCTACAAAGATTAGAAAAGATGAAAGCGATAGCCTGCAATTGTATATGAAAGAAAAGTCTACACAGTAACTGCAAATGAAACAAAAAGATAAGAAAGGAAGGGAATCTCGTCCTGCGCTTGTTTTTGAAAGCGAATTCCACACAATTGCAGTTAAATACTTTACGCAAGAACTGAAAACGAATTAAAAGATAAGAAACGAAGGGAGCAATATAAATAATATAAATTCCATTTGGAAAAAGTTTCACATTAATTTAATATTTGCCTGCCTAGGAATTAAAATTTGCTAATTGGATTTATTTATTTATTCTACTCTGTACAACAGGAACTCACCGAGCCGCAGTGTGGTAGTACGTATATATTTAGCTTGAGTGGGCTTCGAACTAGGGATATCTGGGTTCAAATGCCGTACTGCATAAATATTTCGTATTTGTCAGTTCAATTTTGTAACTGCTACTTGAAATTAATATTTGTTATTTGGATTTAATACTTGCCAATTGAATTTATTATTTGCCACACAGATATTTATAATATTCCACTAAAACTAAATATAGTGGCTCGCTAGTTGGTCGTGAATTCCACGGGCTTAGGGTTTGTTTGTTAACAATGCGAGCGAAACGAGCTAACCTAAAAAAAAAATCTAAATTTCACTAAAACTAATTATAATGGCTTGCTTGTATTGGGCGTGAATGCTATAGGCTTTAAGATTTATTTGTTAGAAATGCAAGCGAAGCGATGTAACCTGAAAAATGTATTTAACTAAAATCGAATATTTCTTTATTGATTTATGCTTCTCTGTACAAAATGAACTTAATCCCAATTACGGAACAGGGTCTGGGTGTGGTAGTTCATATATTTTTATCTTTAACTTGGGATCTTCGGAATCAAATTCGTAACGCTATCCTGCCGGACAAATATATTGTGTTGCTGGTATTTAATATTAAATCCGAATGATAAATATTAAATCCAATCGGAAAATATTAATTGCTAGTAGCAATACTGAATCCAAATGGAAAGTTTCTTTATTTTTATTAGTGACAGAACGATTTATTATTATTTTATTTTATTTTCTTTTTATTGCAAAAAATATATATTTATTTCATTACACTTATAGCAAATCGATTAATAATTATACTAGCATATTTAATTTTTGGAGTGACATTCTTTAATTAAAATTTTTGCATTTGAATTTTTGTGACATTTAAATAGTATCTAATATCTATTATGTCGAAGCAACCTATAATAACCAAATTAAATTAAAGAAATAGAAACAATTATTATAAATCTAATAAATTAGAAAATTAAATTAAAGAAATTATACTAACACCTTAACAATTTTCAACATTTTACTTGAATTTCTTAATTTTTAAATAAACATCAAACTTTTTTTGCATGAGGGTGTGTAAATAAAAATACAATTTAATAGTTTTCGAAAATATTTTTGACTACTTGCATATATTTTCTATAAATAATATAAAATTAAACATTATTAATCCGTAAAATGTTTATAATAGTTATGTATGAAGAAGTTTATGCCCTCTGAGGATGATACTTTCAAGGACGAAGGCCTCTAACTCGAGCATTATAAACATCAAGTAATGCCCGTGGTACATACAATATTTTTTCTACGACTGCTATGAAAAGTTGATATTTATGCTTTTAGTTGTCATCGTAACGTTGATGGTTACTGAGTAACAAACAATAAAATGCTTTACCGCGCGTCTCCTATAGCAACAAGCGGTAAAATACTTTACCGCTCGCTTAGAAAAATGTAAATTGTTGCTGAAATCTTAATTTATTGAAACAATACTTACAAAATCTAAAATATAGGTTAGATTTATTTTATACTTTTATACATATTATACAGGAAGTTTGCTACGCTATGATTTGAAGTTGAACCTGAACGCAGCTGGGCAGCAGTGCCAACTTAATGGGATGTTAAAATTGAAAGTGCAGTTTTACAGTTTTGTATATTTATTCCGAAACTTGAAATGGTGTTTGATAAATTTGACGATAAATTAGATTGTGTAATATTCTCATTTTCTGAGATTTTTGAGCATATTTTTTAATTATGTGTGAAAATTTATCACAAACAATGATTATTGATAATTGTTGTTAATTATTTACTTAGATAGTATGAAGTCGGCCTGTGGATTCTGAGGTTCCTGGTTCGATTCCCACAGGCGACAAATTTTCATAATTTGAAAAAGCTATCCCTGTGGCTCCTCCACCACTAACATGTTTGGGGGCCGTGATTTGACGACTGGTAACCGCACTTCACGCGCAAAATATATCACTTACCGAGATCTGCTTCAGCAGAGTGCCACACCCAGTAATGGGTAGAAGCCGTGATGATATATTTATTTATTTATACTGATATTGTAATGGTTACATACAATACAGAAATTGGTGGAACGTGAATTGAACTAGCCCCATATTATTTTTTACAATTTTTAGTAAGTAAAGTCGTAGAAAAAATTATGTGTGTGCCTCAAGCGTATAGTATCTTTATTGCTTCCGCTCTATTGCAACGCTCGCTTCGCTCGCGCTTCAATTACCGAACACGAGCAATAAAGATTCACTTTACGCTCTTGATACACAAATAACTATTATAAATAACCTAACTAATAAATAATGGATTATCTGCCCTCCAATCGCGTCATATAGAATTATATTGGCGACAATAGATCTCTGTCATCTGTCTAATAAAAATTATATAGCATATAAAATAACCGGTGCTTTTTGTACATGGCAGTACAAAAATTATGTAAATTACATTTCTACTGCAATTTTGTTTAGAATATAGTAGTAATTTAACGATGTGAAAATTATCGCCTGCATTCTATTATAGAAAACTATGGCGCGATTCTTTTGAACTAGAAGTCATACATATATTTTTTAATAAAGATGATTTGAAAAATTAAACGTCAAATTATGAATGTGGAGCATAAACAGTACGTTCTAAATTTAATTTTATGATTTATTTGCTTAGTTTAATTTAGGCGTAGCTTGCCATCTTCTGAGATAATTCTATATCTCACTGTGAGATTTCCAAACGCATGATTGTACATTTCAATTCGATGCTGCTTGTAATCTGTGATTCTGTAAGTCAATAAATAAGTAAATAAAAATAGTACAGCAAAAAAGTGAATATATTATTCACAAAAACAAACAGATCCACGATGTAAAAAGAAGCAAAATGTAATGTATTTGAAAGAGCTATAAAACGTTGTTAAATCCTTGAAGAAAACATCCAGCAAGAGCGTATGTTTGCAGTTTGTATAGACTAGATGCGATTTCAGTATTCAAAAAATCTTCTTGTGGAGATATTCGTTCATTTCTACATATATCGTAAAACCAGCTCACCGGAAACTAGTGTTTGATTATTGCGCTTGTTTATCACATCAGCCGTTTTGACCTAAATCATATTGTACAGTCTGCAATTCATTTGTTGTTTATGCTCAGAGACCAGGGTAGGCTTTGACACAATTTCAATTCCTTTGAATTCATCATTTATTAATAATTGTTAATTAATATGCATGCTTGATCGAAATTTGCGGATTTGATAAAACTATTTATTTAGTGTAGAAACCTAAAAGTATTCATTTTGAACTTTCAAGAGCCGAAAGTTCACGTATTTTCATTGAAAAATAACAGAATGGTGCTAGTTTGAAAATTTAGACAATTTCACTAAAATGACGAAATTTCGATTTTTTTCGCAAATGTGACAAGAACAAGTGAATTATAACCAATGAATGGCATATAACGCTTCCTAGTGAATTACTCTAGGGATTCAAATAGCTGAACATCAATATTTGTCCGTAAAATTTTAGTTACGATTTTCTATTTGCCGATTTTTAGGTGAAAATTCATGAAATTTGAGTGTTTGTTTTCAAGTTTTTGGTGGAAATCCGCTTGTATGGTACTTTTGGCACTTTGGCTGACTTCTCCATATATTTCTCTATAAGTTTAGTCAGAAACAACAAGTACTAAGTTATGGTTATATAGAGTTAATTCAACATACGCGTGAAAACATTTAAGTTTTCAAACAAAATTCGCCCTGGGCGCAAAAGCAAACTTTTCGGCTTGCGACTATGATTTTCCTGAATGATTTTGTATCAGAAACCGAGCTGAAGTATTAAGAAAGTTAGGCAGAAAACCTTGTTACACAGTGTTATTCCATTTGACATGTAATATTGATTTGCTTTCATTTATTTAAACCAAGTTTATAATTTAACTTTTGTTGATTAAACCGGCCAATAATGTTGTAAAAACTGTATTAGTTTTTGTTTTTGTTTTTTAAGTAAAAGAAACGATAACAATTAACAGAAAAAAAGAGAATTAAAATGAATTGTCCTTATTTTTTTATCCCGAAACATTGTTATTGATTCGGTCAGTGAACCAACTAAATTATTTTCAGGTAATCGTTTTTTTGTCAATATCACACCCAAGCGGTTTTCAAATATTTGCCTACTTTTTTTCATTCGCTCATATTTAATCAACGAACTGAAATGAAATAGTGAATAATTCAGTTTTTGGAGTTGTATTTTATTGTGATTTAATAATATAAATCTGGAGTTTTATTTGTTTATAAACCCGTAAATTCTATTGAAAATGAAATGAGTACTAGTGGACTGTTTCATGTAATTTGTTCAATATTTTAAAAATAAATATAAATATATCATCACGCCTTCTACTCATTACTGGGTGTGGCACACAGACGAAGCAGATCTCGGTAAGTGATATATTTTGCGCGTGAAGTGCGGTTACCAGCCATAAAATCACAGCCCCCCCAAATATGTTAGTGGAGGGGGAGCCAAAGGAGTAGTATTAATGTGGTGAAAATGTTTGTCGGCAGTGGGAATCGAACCAGGTTTCTCAGCATCCACAGGCCGACACGATACCACTGTGCCACATACTCCATAATATTTTAGTCGCATTAAAAACATAGGAAAACAGCGATGATTTTCATGCAGCGAATATAGTAAAAAAATATGTGTCAAAAATGTCTTTATTGCAATAAAGTGCATAAGTAACTAGTTTATTCGGACAAAAAAGAATCAGTTTTTATTATCTCTTTAAATTTAAAATGTGTATATATTAATTTACATAAATAAAATAAAATAAATATATCATCACGCCTTCTACCCATTACTGGGTGTGGCACTCTGCCGAAGCAGATCTCGGTAAGTGATATATTTTGCACGTGAAGGGCGGTTACCAGTCGTCAAATCACAGCCTCCAAAGATGTTAGTGGTGGAGGAGCCACAGGGGTAGCTTTTGAAATTATGAAAATTGTTGGTCGCCTGTGGGAATCGAACCAGGGTTCTCAGGATCCACAGGCCGACTTCATACCACTGAGCTAGCCTCCCCATAAAATGTGCATAATTATTATATTAATTTCTAAGGACCTTTTGGGGCATCATACCTTGCATACTCCTATTTACCCAATAGTTTGGTAAATATTATAAATGTAATACTAATATATTTTTCTTCTTTTCAGGTAAGTCAACAACACTGTATGTTTATTCATTTGTTTTATATTTGGTAAGTTGCACTGTTTTCAAAAATTATAAAACCGATAGAAACAAAAAAAGTTTAACCCAAATTAGAAAAACATTTATTGTTATAAAATAAAAATTCAAATTCTGTCAATAAAAGAGGTAATTTGAATCTAATTGAATTTATGAAATGTGTTGAAATTTGAGGAATTTATGATACCGCAAATTCGAATATTTCTTGTTTATAAAACAAACAAATTTCAATTTGAAACAAATCCAAAAAAATATATTCTCGATGTAGGTCATGTAAGTAGAAATATGTTTACAGTTAATTTTACGAAAAGCCTACATAAAATGAACTATGAAACAAAAGTTATTATCTTTAAAATAAATTTTCCATTACACAAAACACTAAACCAATAGAAAGGAGTATTTTGATGCATAGTATAGTCAGCGTATGCATGTTTCTTAATACTTCTAGTAGTTCGGTTCAACGGCAGTCATAAATAATTTACGATTTCTTATCACTGTTTACGTTATCAGACTACGTCGTTTACATTTTATAGGTGCGATTTTTGTAGTTTCTTGTGTGGGCATTGTTCAGTGTCATTCATATGCCGGTTCATTCATTCAAACGCTGCAGAATTTCAATGTCAGATTTGTGTGAAGGTGTTGAAAATTAAAAAAAAAAAACTTCCTACACACTGCATAAATAAATAAAGTTAGTTAATAAAAATGAACTTGCGACTGAAAATAATTTATCTTCGCGTAAATTTAGTTTGAGAATTGATGGTTTGAACTCGAAGAAGATTTGTGTATTTTTAGAATCAGCTAATTTTGATTAAATAAATATTAGTAAAAGAAGAAAATGTGATGTGATAGATGATGTACTTATTGAATTTCGATTGTGTACTAGTAATAATATATGCATGGTATTGACGGAGTATGCGTCAAGAATTTATGAGAAATGATTATGCATGAGCATGAGAACATTATGGAATTGTAATTTGATCTAATACGATTGGAATTATTCATTCTCATGATTTAATGATCTTCATTCAAGTAGACCTGATCTAAATTTGAATATAATTTGAAGCCTTATTATTTCAAATATTTATTTATTTATGCTCATTAGGATTATTGAGGATGGTTATTTTTTATTTTAAGAGCTGGTTTTTTCAAGTCCAGATAAAGTTTCTAATAACTATCGCCAGGATAATTGAAAAAAGATTGCATTAGAAAAAGGCATTCAGTATAATTATAATCATTTCGATACGATATTTTTTTATTTATCTCATTGATAGTTATCGAAAATTTAATCTGGAGATAGAAAAATTGGTCGTAAATGAAAAGAACGTTGAGACAAATCTTTTGATTGTAAATTGAAGTATGTACTCGAAATAATTTTAAGACGAAATATGTATCGTATTTAATCTAAGATGTTATAATTTGAAGAATCTTTTTGAATTTATAAGTACTTTGCTTCTAATCAACATTTAAACTTTAAAATTAATTTTATTGTTCAAAACAAATATCCAGAATTAGTAGATACATCCTTACATACATATCTTCACGCTAAATCCCAACAAATGGAGTAGCACGAACACTAAAATCATTCATAAAACATTCACTCATCACACTCATCAAACAATCAGCCCTCGTCAAACATTTTCATCCAAACAAACCACCTTTACTTCAACCACATTCATAGATCACTCCATATAAATTCATTTATTTATTACACTCGAAATTATTATCACACAACAAACCTTCAATCACATCATTTCTATTCACTTATCATTCATTTTCTTTCTTCAACGTACATAACATATGCATAAAACTCAAATTACTTACGTTTACTCCTAACAACGAATCTAATAACGAAACTAACAACAAATCTACAAGATTAGATTAGTAGATATGAAATATAAATTTATTTAGACATGAGGTTGTAAAAATTAGAGTAATTTATAAATTGATAAAATAAAAATCATAATATAAAATAAATATATCATCATGCCTTCTATCTATTACTGGGTGTGGCATTCTTCCGTAGTAGATCTCGGAAAGTGCTATATTTTGCGCGTGAAGTGCGGTTACCAATCGTCGAATCACGGCCCCTAAAGATGTTAGTGGAGGAAGGGCCACAGGGGTAGTTTTATCGTGGTGAAAATTGATTGTTGGCTCTGGGAAACGAACTCGGGTTCTTATATCCACAGGCCGACTCGATACAACTAAACTACCTAAGATGAATGCTATTTTTAAAATAAATAAAACAAATATATCATCACGTCTTTTACCCATTACTGGGTATGGCACTCTATCGGAGCAGATCTTGGTAAGTGATATATTATACACGTGAAGTGCGGTTACCAATCGTCGAATCACGGTTCCTAAAGATGTTAGTGGTGGAGGAGGCACAGGGATAGTGGTAACCGCACTTCACGTACATAAATATATCACTTACCGAGATCTGCTTCGGCAGAGTGCCACGCCCAGTAATTGGTAAAAGTCGTGATGATATATTTATTTTATATTTATTTATAAAAACTACCATTTGATTGACTTAGAAAGAGCGACAAATTGGAGACCGCTCTGGGCTGCAAAAGTTTTAGGTACACCACTGGGTTACCAGTCGTCAAATCACGGCCCCCAAAGATGTTAGCGGAAGAGGAGCCACAGGAGGAGTAGGTATTAATGTGGTGAAAATGCTTGTTGGCAGTGGGAATCGAACCAGGGTTCTCAGGATACCACTGTGCCATCTACTATATTATTTGATTCTTCCAAATGATTGTTTTAGTTTGCGTTCAGGAGATACATATTTCACGTTGTCATGTTGTCATGGAAACTAGTTTTATTCAGAAATAGATATACTCTTTATATCAATGGCACACTGGTCGAGGAGCATGAATGAGCGTCGAGAAGCTCATCGATGAAACAACAGAACGCAACCGTCATCGATGAAAATAGAGGCTCCTCTATTTCCATCGAGGAGTTCCTCGATGAAACGATTGTGTCTCATTTCACACGTATTATTGTGTCTCATTTCATGTTAGCGTGGGCTGTTATTTTGGTTTTGCTTTCTGATATTTTTTCGTGTTTGTTTATTTTATCAGATCTATTGTTTTATCGATGAGTTCCTCGACGCTCATTCAAGCTCCTCGACCAGTGTGCCATTGGCATTAGGTCAGAAAAGTTATACAATATTTTCCATTAACCTCTTGTTATTTTAATTACAAAATATCACAACAAAAGTGCGTAGGTATCACAAGTTAATAAACACACTATTTCAAAATTTCCATCCTTTGTCTTAACATCCCCGCACGAGCAAAGCCTTCTACGTAGGTTGCACATTAATCACATATCGTCAGCACGAACGTGCCTGAGCAGGAACTAAATTTTCTTCAAGAACACTTCTAGATCTGAAGCGTTTACATTATTTACTCAGTACTTTTCTCCGTTGACTTAATGCACGCTAACGAGTACATAGATGTATTGCGAAGCGAAGGAGATAGAGTCATTGGCAGATAGGGTAGGAAGAGAGAGATAGAGAAGATGTGAGGTGTTTTTTGTTTGCTTGCACTTTGTGTTGTTTTTATTCGGTGAGTTCTGCCGACGGTGGATGGAGTGTATGTATGTATGTACGTGTGTGAGTAATAGCACTCGCTCTCGATGGAATGCAGCCCATGAAGAACTAAAGTTGAAGGTAAAACTTGGGATTTCGACTGTGGGATTATCTACTACGAGATTTTGCACTCAAATCATTCAAATATATATATATATATATATATATATATATATATATATATATATATATATATATATATATATATATATATATATCTGCTCATATTACTACTTTTTTCCAAATTTCCAACTGCTCTTTTGGAGCACGAAACAAAGATATTTTGTCATGATTTGAGTCATACCCGTTGGTACAATTGGGCGCAAAGCACTTACGACCCATTGCAAACTAATTGTTTATAACTATTTATCACCAAACAACACTAATGATTGAAAAAAGTAACCTGCGTTCATATGGCGTTGAGTAAATGCCGGCCTCTTTAAGCTATCTCTCTCTTTCAAAGTCATGCGTGCGAATGACATAAAGTTGGACGTTTACTAACTGCGCTTATATACGAAGTTGCATAGGGCTGCTCTAAGCTAATATGGTATACCTAACCTAAGTTTTATAAACACTGCCTTCATAAAACATTGGAGTCAAATTGAAAAGATTTATAATGTTTCGTAAACCGTGATATTCAAGGTATCAATAATAAAAAATTCATTTGAATCAATACACTAAAATTAAAAATTTGCTGTGATTGTGTTTTGATTATGATTTTTGAAATATTATTCGTAGTTAATCTTTCCTTGAAGTTGAAGGAAACTTAACGTGATAAACATTTTATATACATACATACATATCTTCACGCTATATCCCAACAAATGGGATAGCACGGACCCTAAAATCACTCATAAAATTCACTCATTACATTCATCAAATAATCAGCCCTCGTCAAACATTATCATCCGAACACACCGCCCTCACTTTAACCACATTCATAGATCACTCCATATAAGCTCATTCATTTATTACACTCGAAATCATTTATCACACAACAAATCTTAAATCACATCATTCCTATTCACTTATCATTCATCTTCTTTCTTCGACGTACATAACATATGCATAAAACATCTCAAATTACTCATGCTTACTCCTAACAACGAATCTACAAAGATTAGAAAAGATGAAAGCGATAACCGGCACTTGTATATGAGAGAAAAGTCCACACAATGCAGTAACTGAAAATGAAACAAAAAGATAACAAAGGAAGGGAGTGTTGCCCTGCGCTTGTTTGAAAGTGAATTCCACACAATTGCAGTTAAACACTCTACGTAAGAACTGAAAACGAATTAAAAGATAAGAAAGGAAGGGAGTGTCGCTCTACGCTTATTGAAAGTGAATTCCACACAATTAATTAATAACCATTTTAATGTTAATATAATAATAACCTACATTGCCCAAATCAAAAAGTTACTTTCGCTCGCCAAAATAAAATTATGATTCTTATTAATATACAGGATGTTAAAAAAGGGAAGAAAATTTTGACGGTATGTATATTTTAATGTGTTTATTTTATATATATTTTTTAATTCGCAAAATTTAGGTCATGGTAGGACACAAAACTGATGATAAATAATAAATAAATGTATTTATCTACCACTAATTAAATAATATCTTCATTATGTACCTAACTCTAAATACATAACGCTACTCATATTACACTAGTTCATATTCCACGGCCTATTTTCAACCAATAGCAATCAAGTACTTTCTCATGTTTCAAGCATGTGGTTTGCCGTTTGTTGATCCATGATATGAGGTTATGTTTTACTATTATTGTTTTGTACACTTCAATAGTTCTAGATAAAGTATAGTATTTAATTCGCATATAATGATTACACGAGGATGAAGTTTACAACAAACGGTTGTTTAAAATTAATATTAATTTTGTGATTATTTTGAATATTTTAAATAGGCAATTTTTATGAAAATTTACTATCGGCCAGTGGCATTAAAATGCACACTTTAGGAATCATACCGAAAAATTTGCTAATTCTGAAATAATATAAATACATACATACATACATATCTTCACGCTATATCCCAACAAATGGGGTAGCACGAACCCTAAAATCACTCATAAAATCATTACATTCATCAAATAATCAGCCCTCGTCAAACATTACCATCCGAACACACACTTTAACCATATTCATAGATCACTCCATATAAACTCATTCATTTATTACACTCGAAATCATTTATCACAATCAAACCTTAAATCACATCATTCCTATTCACTTATCATTCATCTTCTTCCTTCGACGTACATAACATATGCATAAAACATCTCAAATTACTCACGCTTACTCCTAACAACGAATCTAATAACGAAACTAAGAACGAATCTACAAAGATTAGAAAAGATGAAAGTGATAGCCTGCAATTGTATATGAACGAAAAATACACACAAAGCAGGAACTGAAAATGAAACAAACAGATAAGAAAGGAAGGGAGTGTCGCCCTGTGCTTGTTGTTGGAAGTGAATTCCATCTTTTTTGATTCACTTACTTGCCTGTTGTTGTTGAATCCATGCTTCTCAAATTACTAAACCTTTAGTTCGTGTTGTTTCGCAAAAATTCGCAACCCACTGCCATCATTTGTAAAATGAACTCACTTTAGACTGCAAATATATTTCATATCTAATGCCTGTCCCGTCCATTAAATCTACACTTGTATATAAAAGAAAAATAATATAAATAAAAAATAAAATAAATATATCATCACACCTTCTACCCATTACTGGGTGTGGCTCTCTGCCGAAGCAGATCTCGGTAAGTGATATATTTTTGCACGTGAAGTGCGGTTACTAGCCGTCAAATCACGGCCTCCAAAGATGTTAGTGGTGGAGGATCCACAGGGGTAATTTTTAAAATGGTGAAAATTGTTTGTCGCATGTGGGAATCGAACCAGGGTTCTCAGGAACCACAGGCCGACTTGATACCACTCAGCTAGCTACCCCATAAATTTTATGGTTATATAAAAAATATTATTTGCATCATGTGTACAAAATGCATATCATTTCTTTACTCATGTGATCATATGTCTACGAGAAGGAATATGCGTGCGAGAAACTATCACTTTGCGCACTACGTAGCTCAAAAAACTATTCGATTTTATTTTTGATACACTTATAATATTATTTAGTTGTTTATTTATGAGTCGGTTAAATTTAACCTTCGCAAACCAAAATATAATCTATGTGTATTTACGAATTTACTACGCATTTTATTTATAATTGTAAATTTGACCCGAACAAAGACCTATTGTTTATCTAAAGTTTATATTAGAGTACTAGTTTAATGTTGTGGTAGGTTATAGTACTTTATATTCATTTCACAGTAACATAACTGAAATTTTCGAAATGAATTGGTACTACTAAGACCAGTTTCTCGTCACGAAATTAAAAGAGGCGAACAACCATAATTCTCGCATTTTTTTATATTTGTTACAATATTTTTAATCGTTTAGTTTAGTTAAAACGATACTAGAAATGGTTAATCTTGATCTATTGAGATTGAGACGAGAAATCGTCTCATCTTGTCCCGCGGCATCACTAAATTGTGATGATTTAGTGGATCGAGGAGCAATCGATAATTTTTATTGTTGCTTAAATGTAGCGACGAAAATAAGCACATTTCACTTAACATTTGGTTGAGATCTAATTTACTATCATACAAATGAATTGAAAAACAGGTCACAGAAGTTTAAAATAGGAAATCGTTTTTCCTTGCCCAAAAGTTTCCAAATTATTTTAGATAAAAATACTTTAAATAAATGTTTTAGAGAATTAAATTTTAGTAAGCAATGATATTTAATTTTCAAAATTTCATAACTGAATAACTAATTAAAAGTTATTTGAAAACAGATACTTTATACTTTAGCCATGGAATTGAAACAAAATTATGAACAATTGTATAGCATAATGTCAAGAAAATTTGTTTTGGGTATTTGGTCCAAAGATAATAATTTTATGACCTTAAGATTTTCCTCATGGAAAACTGTTTCATACTTTCAAAAATATTTATTATTGATCGAAAACAATAAAACACAATAGGATGCGGGCACTCACGTGATATTGTGACGTAAAAACAGCTGTCCCGTGAAAGATCACTGCGCCACCTACAAAAATGAACTATTTTTTGGGACGAGATTTGAAAAGAACCCGGTTCTTTTCAAATCTCGTCCCAAAAAATAGTTCATTTTTGTAGGTGGCGCAGTGATCTTTCACGGGACAGCTGTTTTTACGTCACAATATCACGTGAGTGCCCGCATCCTATTTTTTTTTCAGACGACCACTTATGAAAGTAACCATAACATCATAAACTATTACGAAAAGTTGAACATAGCATACACTAATATGTTAGTATAACGTATACTTCTAACATATCAGATGAAGTTCCACTGATTGACAACAGATGGCGTTACGATGAAATAAAAAAAATAAATGAAAAGAATTTGTATTATTATTTAAATCGAAGTTTTGGTAGATTTTTGAACACATTTGCACAGATAAATCTTATTTTTTTAAATTAATAATTACTTATTTACTAATATTTTAGCATTATTTAATGTTTTGACAATATGGTTAGTACAGTTGCACAATACCTAACATCAAACGTCAAACGTCAACGCTCATCTACAAAAACGCATCAGCTATCAAAGTGTAGCAACATTGCTCTTGTAAACATTTTTTAGAAATATTTTTTGTCGTCTGAAAAATAGTGTACATAACTCGCTCGAAAGTGTGATAACTGTGCTCCTGTACTAAAATCATTCGGCGCTGCGCGCCTCGTTTTTCAATTTGTACACTTGCACTTTATCTTACACTTTCAATGCTTGTTACGTAATATACTATTGGCAGTTATAATGTCATACAATTGTTTCGTAATTTTGTTTCAACTCCATGGCTAAAGTATAATGTTTTCAAATAACTGTAATTTTTAATCAACTAGTTAACAATTGATGAAATAAAATTTAATTTTAAAGTGAAAAATTGGGATAACGTTAGATTTTGCACCTGGAACCTATAAACTCCGGTCATATGCTTTAAACCAACTAAGGTACGGTCACCATGTGACTCAAATCTGATTTTATTCCAATTTTTCTCTCTTGTCATGTGTTATAGGCAGCCTCAATCCCATATACTGAAAGACTTGATACGAGAGTCGTCTGCAGTGACACTGTTATTTAAGTAGAATATTTACCAATTAAAATTAATTAGTATTTTTAAGTAAATATTAACAATTGATGAAATAAGAATAAATTATAAAGAGAAAATTTGGAATATCGCCAGGATCTCAACCTGGGACCTATGAACTTCGGTCATATGCTTGAAACCAACTAAACTGCGGACGCCATGTTATTTAAATCTGATTTTATTCCAATATTTCTCTTTATTTTGTTATGTGTCATAGGCAATTTCGATATGATGACTCTTTTATATACTGAAAGACTTGACACGAGAGTCGTCTGCAGGGACAATTTTTCTCTTTATAATTCAATTTTATTCAGTTAATCATTGGTCTAGTCTAGTTAGTCACGTCGTTAGATTTATGTGAACTGATTTAAGTAATCCAAGTGGCAAATAGAATTCAACTAACGTTCTCGACGATAATTATGAAAAAGTTCATAACTTAATGATGAAGGATCCGCGGTAGATATCCTCTCGTGTAATACATCCCGCGATGTGCAGATTACTCTACCACCAGACTACCTTGAGATCATAGCATCCATGTCCCCTCGCTCCGCGGAGGTCGCCAGCCGCGACCAACTTGATGTATCTGTAAAATACAAGCTCAGGACATCAACCTACTCAACTAAACAAAAACCTATCGCAATGTCGTCGTATTCTGTTGTTTGACTTTGTTCGAATGTTTTATTCAATTTTACGATATTTTTTTATATTTGCATGAATATTGGAATATAATGCAGGAAGGTATTGTTTTCGGATATCGTATAGAAAATAGAATTTAAAGATGAACTAGTTACATTTTTATATATACTTATTTTATACAGAAAAATATACCGATATTTTTTGTTATATTTATCTCTTGTTTACATAGTTTTATCTTGATTGTTTTTATATACTCGTATAAAATATTTATTAAAGTACTTCAAGATAAAAACTTCTCGTCATTGTTTAGGGAAATTTTAATTTTTGTCTATATTTTCAATAATTATTTGTTTAATTGGGCAATAAAGTAGCAGATTTAATGCAGCGACTAGTTTCGCAACCGAGACGTAATAGAGGCTATGAATTTAGTCAGTGCAGTAAAATCTCCTTTTTTTGTCGTATGGAACTGATTTTTTTTGCCGATTATTTAAAATTAATATTAAGTTTGTAATTATTTTCAGTATTTTAATGTTATCGGTATTATTTGTCAAGCGGTGGATATGAAAAATAAATTTAACGTTTATTATTTCATAAACAAATGTAAATCTATATATAATATAAAGTGTTGAAGGAATGTTAGCTCCACTCGAAATTAAAGATACGGTATGTTGTAATTATATTTTTTGTACTCCCATCATTCAAAATAAGGTTTACATTACCTTGGAAACCGATGGAAAGTTTGATTTTGTGCACTAGTGCGCAAAGTAATTGAAAAAACATCCATGTTTTTATTATTCTAAATTTTGACTATTAAAAGGATAATTGTAGTTACACATACATTTTAAGGAATTTATAAAAGTAATAGAGACATTAGCTTATAACGCCATCAATCAGATATATTTTAACAAATTTTACGAGAAAAAATAAACAATTTGTTTTCAAATAACAAATGTCAATTCATGGCATACTTAATTGTCAATATAAATTCACGCTTCAAATTTAATAATTTCCTCAATGTCGATTATATAATTTTTGCTCGTTACAAAAAGCATTGTACAAAACTCGTGCACGAAGACGTCATTTACACCATTCGCGCACTTGTTATGTAAATAGCTGTTATTAAATTAAATCATAAATGTCAAATTTATTGTTTTTCCATAGCAACATAATTTTACAGTCTACCAATTGTCAAAAAAGCCCACTTTTAATGTCAATCGGCAAAAAATATTTTAAAAGGTATTTTATTGGTTTTTAATTATTATATTTATTTATTTTTTTATGGAGTAGGTAGCTCAGTGGTATCAAGTCGGCCTGTGAATCCTGAGAACCCTAGTTCGATTCCCACAGACGACAAACAATTTTTACAATTTTAAAAAACTACCCCTGTGGTTTCACCATTAACATCTATGAGGGCCGTGATTTGACGGCTGGTAACCGCATTTTATGCGCAAAATATATTACTTACCGAGATCTGCTTCAGCAGAGTGCCATACCCAGTAATGGGTAGGTATGATGATATATTTATTTTATTTTTTATTTATATTTATTTTTATTTGCTTTGAAACCATTAATATAATTAATTATACTTGAAAATTTTATTATAAAGTTATTTCACATTAATTTTAATGTTGAATGTTGAAATCAAGGTGGTTTGTTTGGATGAAAATGTTTGACGAGGGCTGATTATTGATGAATGTATTTAGTGAATATTCTATGAGTGATTTTGGGGTTCGTGCTACCCCATTTGTTAGGATATAGCGTGAAGATATGTATGTATGTATGTATGTAAAATTATTTAAATTTTTTGCTATTGACAACATTGAACATAAATCTTATTGAAATATTGTACTGCTATTATTGTCATTTTAATGTTATTGTTCAATGACAAAAAGTTATATATTTTGCGCGTGAAGTGCGTTTACCAGTCAACAAATCACGGCCTCCAAGGATATTAGTGAAGGAGGAGCCACAGGGGTAGTTTTTTAATGTGGTGAAAATTGTTTGTCGGCTGTGGGAATCGAATCTTGGTTCTCAAATTCACAGACCGACTCGATACCACTGAGATTATTATTTATTTGAGTTATGCTAACAGAACCCCAAGCAAACAAATTAGATATAGCCGACCATAATGCGGTCCAGCTAATTTTTCATTTCATGATATCCGCTTTAACAATCAGACAAAAGTTAATATTGACACTTTCTGATTAGGACAGTATCTTCATTTATTGTTAGTCTTATAACAACATTTTTTTCTTGTTAAATTTCTTTGTGTGTGAACTTGAAGAATGTGTCTGCTAGGGATATATAGTGCTAAGGGTAGTGTTGTAACGCAATGGGGGAGAAATTCATTTTCATTTTAATATCAACGCTTCTAATATCGTCGCGAAGCATAGGCGGAAGTAATTTGAATTCTGAGCTTAGTTAATCAATTCGCAAATTATTTACGTGCTTTTCTCATCCGGTTACCCTTTAATATTAAATAGTCTGACGGGGGAAAATATATATTTGATTTCTGATGATTACTGGTTTATTTAGGCTCTAATTAATTTATAAAGGACGTGTTATTTAGGGGGTGGCTAGCTCAGTGGTATGAAGTCGGCCTGTGGATCCTGAGGACCCTGGATCAATTCCCACAGGCGACAAACAATTTTCATAATTTCTAAAAATACCCCTGTGGCTCCTCCACCACTAACATCTTTGGGGGGGTCGTGATTTGACGACTGGTAACCGCACTTCACGCGCAAAATATATCTCTTACCGAGATCTGCTTCGGCAGAGTGCTACACCCAGTAATGGAAAAAAAAACGTGATGATATATTTATTTTATTTTTGTGTTATTTAAGGAAATTCATTAGGTAGATAAACAAATTATTGTTTTTTTTCTTCTAAATAATCTGTTGATCTCTGGAAATATACCTATATGATACTTACATGTTCATATGTTTTATTCGATATGTTTTTTATTTACTTTATACTTTACTACGTACTTATGATTATACAAATTTATCAATTCTATGTAGTAGATAAGTAAATGTATCCAATTAACATTGTCTACTGTGCACCATATTGAGCTATTAGATTTTATCTACCACTCTGTTTTGTAGTTTTGAAACTGTATATGTTGATAGATATACTGATCCAAAAATATTGTTTACATATTTTATCTAGTGGGTACATATCATGAATTTAGATAATAAAAAAATCTGGTGTGGTCACCAAACGACTTTCTTATACACAGCATATTTAATATTTAGAATATATGAAGGTTATATAATATTATTAAACATGTAATTTAGTTTCAGCATTTATGTGCTTGAAACATATAAAATATCAAATTTGTTTACGTATAATTTTTTATTAATGTTGACTACTTTATGTCTAAATTTACTAATGAGGCATATACAGGATGTCCGTTTTTTGAGCCTAACCATTGGTATCTCAAGAACCGTGAGATACGAAGTCGATTGAATTGAGGCAAAGTTGCCAAATTAGTTGACCATTTTAATCATGTATTTGTTTTTCCGAAAAAAGACATAGATAACTAGATAAAGTGAAAATTAAAATTTATGTTTTGCTACTATGATTATTGAAATATATTATTAAATATAAAAATTAGTTTTTCTCAAAATTAGACGCATTTACAGGAAAATTGCAAATAACATTTTATGTTCCAAATATTTTTGCTAACATCTTTTATTTGAAACTTTTTTTCGTAACTGATTTCATTTTTGAAATAAATCTAATTTATTGTTTTGTGTGTCCAGTAAACTTCCTCTTCCGGTTTTTCAATTTCATTCAAAATAAACTCAGCTCCTCGTATTTTTATGAAACTTGTAATTACCAAGTTTCGTTAACAAATCTTATCTCGTTCATGAGATATTGCACACTTGGACACAACCCCCCCCCCTCCCACACACACAACATATCTACCGATTTTGAAAATGATTAAAATGTTAATACGTAGAACAATTAGAGTCCATTTGAGTTATTTTGTGACAAACACTACCCTTACTAAAATAAACATAAACATTTTAAAAGACTTATTAATAAAATTGTATATAGCACTATAATTTTTTTAATTTAGTAGTCTAAAAGGGGAAGGTTAATCAAAATCTTAAGATCGAAAAAAATCACCATTACAATACTTTCTCTGTTATACTAAAGTCAAAAAGTAATAATATTAGTAGATGACAACTTTTAAAGTTCATTTTAGCAGTAATGAAATAACTAAAGTAAAATGAGTTAATTGATTTAGATGCAGAATTAAATTCTCTACAGTTTTAATTTGAAAACTTTTCCTGTAAACTAATCAGACAAGCAATACTAGTGGAAAACTTATTCCAGTAGTTTCCATGGGACATTCTATATAAATCCACCTGCAAAATATTACAAATTCATATCATTAATCCTAAACCTTTTCCTGTTCTTATAAATGGTCTGCATCTATAGAACAAATCAAGCATGATGCTCAAGACTTCGATTCTCTGAGGCGAAATCAGTGAAAGCCCTGGATAGCGGCATCAACACCACTAACACCAGCCCTATCTCATGTCCACGTGAATGCGTTCACGCTCACGATCACAATCACGTCCACGCGTTTTTGTCCTCTCAACAACGCGCGACGTTGTGATGCGTGAGGGTATATGATGTGATATGACGTGACATGGAGATGCTCTTGTTTATCAACGCATATAAATAAAATCATTTTATGGACAGGAAATAGAATGATATGGAAAGAGAGGGACTACATGCTGTTTAATTGGAAGTTTAGTTAGAGAAACGTGTATTTTTATTTTTGGTTTTTGTTAGTATATCGCAATCTATAACCAATCTATAACCAATACTACATAAACACGTTTGAATTACCAAGGTAATGCTATTTTGGGTGGCGAATGTAATAATATTTTTGTTTTATTTGACAAAAATTAAAAATAATGTACAATTTTTTTATAAAATTCTAATTTTAAAATGGTAAGAATTAAAAATAATTTCAAATAATAAATCTTTCTCGGAAATATACCTCTATTATTAATAGAATATGAGGCGTTTATAAATTTTGTTTATACTATTAACTTACAGCCAGATTGTCAAAAAAAGTTTTACCTAATCTTAATTTTGAATTAGCTAATCTTATGCTATTTCTATTTAAAAATAGTTAAATCAATGCACTTTTCGAGATTGCATTAAAGTTTATTTAAAAAATTTGTAGGAACAGGGTTTAACTTATTTTCACAAATTCAAAATTCAGGATTAGTTAGATTCTAGCTAAAACTATTTTGATAATTAGGCTGTAAATGTTACTGGACAACCCGTGACTAATGAAATCTTCTTATTAATAGTCGTTCTACGAATTTAAAACAAGCTCTAAAAGTCAATTTTACACACGGTTGTAAATAAACTCAATTTACTACATACATGCATACATATATATCTTCACGCTATATACCAACAAATGGGGCAGCACGAACCCTAAAATCACTCATAAAACATTCACTCATCACACTCATCAAACAATCCGCCCTCGTCAAACATTTTCATACAAACACATCACCCTCACTTCAACCACATTCATAGATCACTCCATATAAACTCATTCATTTATTACACTTGAAGTCATTATCACACAACAAACCTTCAATCACATCATTCCTATTCACTTATCATTAATTTTCTTTCTTCAACGTACATAACATATGCATAAAACATCTCAAATTACTCACGTTTACTCCTAACAACGAATCTAATAACGAAACTAACAACGAATCTACAAGAAGTCAATTTACTAATAGAAGAAATTCAAAAAAAAGCTGTATGTAGTTGCTATGGATACCTATTTATCAAATTTCATTAAGTTCAAAATATTCACCCAAAAGCCTTACACTCAGCAGCCCGATTCTTAAAAAAGTTTTAGCTAATCCTGAACTTTGGATTAGCCAATCTTATTCTAGTCCGGTTTTAAAAAATTAATCCAAATCGCTTTCCAAAAACGAAATGTTAACAAGATTATATTAGAGTTTATTTAATATTTTTTAAGAATATGTTCAGCTCAATTTTACTAATACAAAATTCTTGGTTAGCTAAAACGCTTTCGAGAATTGGACTCTTCGATAATTGGGCTCCTAATATCAAAATATAACTCCAAACACTGCCTTAGTGACAATATAATGTATGATTAATAATCGACCATAATATTACTGCTTGCGGATCATTAAGTGTGCCTACCAAGCTATTTTAAATATTTGGCAACTATGTTTATTATTTTAAGAAGCGAAATAAGCGGGTGTAATTAATTGGCTATTAACAGAATTGTTCTATTAATTATAGGTAATAAAATGTTTTAATGTTTCACAATCATTCATAATAACAGGATTATATTGCTTTTAAAACATTGTCTGTTTATAAATTCATGTTTGATGTGATCATACGAGTTGTCAAATTTCATTGTATGTTTTTCATGTCATTCCATTCGGTGTTTCAATTATTTCTGTGTTTGATTTTATATTTTGACCTATATGATCTCAATTCGTGGTATTTATTCGCCTGTGCTCGTTTAAATTGAAGATAAAATTGTTCGGCTTGACTGAGATTAAATGTGAAATGATAGAGCCAGGTGGAACGTCACGTGTGCAGTTTGACAGTTGCTACTTCTGCTAGACGTAAGTATATGTGTATGTAGTCTGTGTGTAGTTTTATTGTTTTGACTATTCAGTATGCTCACATGAGACTGTGCCAAGAATGTTTTGCTTTACTGTTTGTTATATTATCGCATTTCTTGTCTACAGTTTTATTTTCTTTGCAGTCATTTCAAAGTGACTAACAAGCTCGTTTTTTGTTTTTGAACTTATCACTTTTTTGTCGTGTAATATGAGGCCCGTGAAAATATTATCATTACAAGAGAGTGAGAATAAATTGAAAATAATTCGACAGATTTTTGAAAACTTGTTTTCTCTATGGGCTCTTGTAACTTTTGCCAGTGGTAATAAGTTTGAGAAAGAAACTGCAGAATTATTTTCTAATTTATTAAACTCTTGAGTAATAGTATAGTCCATTCTTTTTTTACTCAGAAATTTAATTGAAACAGAGGAATTTTATCTTACGTACCTGACAATTTTCTTTTTTTTTTTTGGCTTCTTTGGTGGACCAACTACCAAGGTCATATGCCGCCATTACGCCCTGATCTGCGTTTTAGGTGTTATGGTCAACAGCAACGCGAGTTTTCTCTGGACGGTCACCCATCCAAATACTACCCGCGCGCAACGTTGCTTAACTCGCGTTATCGCTTAGATCAGTACCAACGAGCGCAGCCATGGCCGTTGATCCTGACAATTTTAAATAATTATTTGACAACTATAGTTCATTTAACTACCTTGGCTCGTCAATCAACTCCAACAATAATACAAGCGAAGAAATAAAGAAAAGAATATTAATGGGGAACAAATGCTACTATAGCCTAATAAATACTCTCAAATCGAAAAATATCAGTAGATCAATAAAAATAGCTGTCTACAAAACTATTATTCGTCCAGTAGTAACATACGGCTCTGAAACTTGGACGCTAACGAAGACGGACGAGAGAGTACTAATAACATTTGAATACAAAGTACTAAGGAAAATATTCGGTGCTATAAATGACAACGGTACATGGAGAATCCGAATGAATTATGAGCTAGAACAACTTTATAAGAACGAGAACATTATCGGATATATAAAAAAGCAGCGCCTCAGATGGCTAGGACATGTAGTACGGATGGACGAAGCAAGAAATGTTAGCAAAATATATCACGCAAAGCCAACCTACAAAAGGCCGAAAGGAAGACCCAGAAACAGGTGGAAAGATGATGTCGAGAAAGACCTAAAGAAGATGAAAGTAGCAAATTGGAGAAGAGTAGCCCAAAGCAGAGCAGACTGGAGGGAAGTAATAAGAGAAGCGCATATCCTACTAGGATAGTAGAGCTGAGAAGAAGAAGAAGATAGTTCATGTAATCTTAGAAAATAGCAGAAGGCACTGCGGATGCAGCCCGTTTCATATATGTCAATTCTATGAGTAGTTAAAATCTTAGATTAAAAATATATCAAGTATAAATTAAATACATTATTTCAATTGCTGTCAAGCAGTTTGCGATTTTTGTCGGTAGATGGCACCACGGGTTGCTCTGTAGCTCTCATGTCATGTTACCGGCTTACATAGTTTTTAACATCCGTCAGTTCAGCTTAAACAGTATCACAGTTCACTAGACCCTAGTTGGTCTAGTAGGATAGTTGATCGCATCATACTGATGAGTCCCTAAAGGACGAAACGCGTTTATGGTTAAAACTGAACTGAGCAGCCGTTTGATGATTACCTCATAAGTTGATTCAAACGTGCTATAAATTTTTGTGAAATGTGATGGAAAATTTAGTTTTTCCTATTTTTTCTTATTTTTAAATTAAAACATAAACGAATGCAGTTTATTGTACTTTTTTAAATAAATTATACTTGTTGCCCGCTTCGAAGAGCTGATACAAATGCCGGCAATCATTTTTGCTATTGTAAATGCACCTCTCTTCTCGGCCAATCAGATGCAAGGTTATCATCGTCCTATATTAGTTGATGCTATTTTCTAAGGTGAAATAGAGTATATATACTTATATAATATTTGTCAAAAAAACTAAAGCAACAGTGGTTATTCTTTGGAATAATCACAACAGATTTATTTTCACTATAATAATGACAAAATTTGTTAAAAATCACAAATGTGACAATGAATAAAAATTTGTATTAGTTTTCAGAAACGTTAAAAATATTTGAGGGTAGTACTCACAGAACAAATAATTAATAATGGTAGTACTACAAGACGATTAGTTTTTATCGTGATTTTTATTTACGAGAGCGTAGTTGCTTAGTAATAAATGACGGAAGTAGTTAACTTGAAAAAAATCTTGACATCGAAGGTAGGAAGATTTTGTCTGTCTCACTGCTCCAGTCGTTTCATCTCGAATCAATCAAGTTTGAGAATATATAAATTTGGCTTGAGAAAAACTAAACCTAGAATAATATTTATTGAGATAATTTACCAATTGGATTATATTAGTCAGCTCTGCGAGCCTTGCAGGCTCATGGCTTGTTTCACAACACTTCTTCACTGTGCTCTATCTACGGCTTTCTCTTTCCATCCTCTTATACCCAATTGTTCAATGTCTTTTACCACCGCGTCGTACCACTTTCCCTTTTGTCGCCCTCTTCTTTTCCTGGCCACTACGCCTCCTTCAAACACACCTTTAACTACTTTGTTCTCTGGCATACGAACTACGTGACCCAGCCACCTAAGTCTCTGAGCTGTTACCACGCCTGTTATGCTCATCTCTCCAAACAGTTCCATAATTTCCGCGTTTGTTCTTGCAACATTAATTCACCAATCTTTTCCCCCCGTATATTGTCCTAAGTAACTTCCTTTCCCAGACCTCTGTTTGATTCCCCTTATTTAACTCAAACCCGTATATAACTGTCGGCCTTATAATAAATTTATAAGTTCTAACTTTGACTGTTCTAGACACCAGTTTGGACTTCAGAAACTTGTATAGAGATCCAACACACTTACCGCCTTTCAGTAATCTTGATATGATTTCCGTGTCTTCTTCATTTTTGCCCGCCAGAGACGCTCCCAGATATGTGAAGTTGCTCACCTCTTCAAAATTATATTCTTTCCCATCTTATACTTTTATCTTCAAATACTTTGGCTCTGCCTTATGTTCCCCTGCCACTCGCATAGTTTTACCAATTGGGTTACTTTATTACAATTATTTACCGTTTCCAAGATAATGAAGATAAATACAAATTTATCCACTTATAAACAGTTCTTTTCTCTGTTTATCTGATGTCAAATAGTAAAAGATAAAAGTTACAGATGATTACATTCTGCATCCAAATCACTTTACAAATTTCATTTTCATATCTATTTACTCTGCTAAAATCAGGTTTACGTATAATATTTATCTGAAAGTTAAACTTAACATGTTTATTTGCATTTTGCAGCTAGTTCCAGAACTAACTGCATATCAAATAACATTGATTAATAAAACTTTAACAATTTGATTCTGAAAAAAATTTAAAATGTTAATCCAAATCATTTTCCGAAAACTAAGTGACAACAAGATTATATTATAAAGTTTATGAAACTTTTTTGAGAATGTAATTTAGTTTAATTTGACTAATACAAAACTCAGGATAAGTTAAAACTCTTTTTAAAATCGAGCTGTTTAAGTTGACAGAAAAATTCGGGTGAACCAAGGATCTTCTGCTTGCCGAGCGCAGATGCTCTAAAACGTGCTTTCGAAATTTTCTGTCATAAATTTAACTTTAAATAATCATTGTCACTGTACATTCACAATCATGTCAAATGAAAAAAAAAAAATTACAGATGTAATAAGAAAAATGAAATGAGTAGGCTGATTAAAAGGAAAATTTACTTTTAACTTTTATTTGAAATTTTTCTCAGTAATCAGAAAAGTAATGATAGTGGAAAACTGGTTTCCCACTTTGTAGTTTTCGTGGAACACTTTTAAAATATAATCAAAATATTTCATAATGTTGGTTGTGCTTGAATATATTAATTTTGAATTCTGCAATAAGACTCGAATTTGAATTTGAGTGTCGTGGCATCTGAATGATATAGAAGCGTATAAATGGAAATTTGGAGGGTGATAAATCCTTCAAAAATGACAAATGATATGCGGAAATATGGTTATCAAATAAATATATCGTTCCATTTTTTAGGCAGAGATAAATGGATTTTTATATTTTCCAATTTTGATCAACAAAAAATACGATATGTATTAAATATATGTATAATATTTATAATTTACTGGCTATTACCCGCGACTTCGTTCGCGTGGTCTACAATTTAATGCGAGTACCCGGCATGTTTATGTTTAATTCTGTTTATTGAAGTGCTTTTGGATACACAATGTGTTTTGTTTTTCTCTTTGGGACGTACACGAATAAATCAGGTTTTCCGACGCGTGAGCATGCCATATACAGTTGTCGATGTGAGAAGCATGGATTTTCCAAATTTAGTCCACACACTTGTAGCGATTGTCCCTGTGCTTTGTTGATGGTTATTACAAATGCGAGTCGTACCGGAAACTGCAAACGTTTGAATTCGAATGGCATAGGACTAAAGCTTTATTATACCTATATGTTTAGATTGGTTCTCGTCTATGCCTATACCAAATTTGTATCGAATCAGTGCTGTACTTTTCAAGATAGTTAGTGGCCATTTTGTTTCAAGATGCCGGACTGAAGCTTTATTATACTTATATGTTACGATTGGTTCTCGTCTATGCCTATACCAAATTTTAATCGAATCAGTGCAGTACTTTTCAGGATAGCTAGCGGCCATTTTGTTTCAAGATGGCGGATTGGAAGTTTATTATACCTATACGTTAAGATTGGTTCTCGTCTATGCCTATACCAAATTTGAATCGAATGAGTGCAGTACTTTTCAGGATAGCTAGCGACCATTTTGTTTCAAGATGGCGGATTGGAAGTTTATCATACCTATATGTTAAGATTGGTTCTCGTCTATGCCTATACCAAATTTGAATTGAATCAGGATAGCTAGCGGCCATTTTGTTTCAAGATGGCGGATTGGAAGTTTATTATACCTATATATTAAGATTGGTTCTCGTCTATGCCTGTACCAAATTTGAATCGAATCAGTGCAGTACTTTTCAGGATAGCTAGCGGCCATTTTGTTTCAAGATGGCGGACTGGACTTGTGCCAAGTCAGAAACCTTCATGGGCGTGCGCACAATAACTTACGAAAGTTGTATCGCAATCGGATAAATGATATAAGAACGCATACGGGACAAACAAACCAACATTAATTTTATATGTATAGAATATTTACTACCATATTATTTTACTACTTACAATTATAACAAATATGCACCAGTAGCAATGTAATTTTATTATTATATTTTATTATTTATATTAATATTTAATGTTATACTGACAAGGTAAAAATAAATTGCATACCTTTAGAATTTTAGACATTGTAAATTTAAATAAATATATAATTTGTCACTGTCCATTTTTATAAAACTAAATAATTCCGGATAAGATACAATATCTAAAACTTGGAAAATCGCTTACATTGCTGAAATTTTTCGATAATCCTGAATATGCAAAAAATGTAAGCTCATCTTGAGTTTCGTGTCTTAGGCCACCAATATTGAACTTCATGTAAAATTTTATGAATAGATATATCTTTTTATAAAACATCGCTGTTAACCCTGCCTAAAATGTGATTTAAAAATGTTAAATGAGCTAAAAAATATATGCATGCGGTAACAATTCTTCATTTAGTACTTCCACACCCAAGAATGTATAAAATGGATGATGTAATTATTATATATTTAATAAACTGAAAGAAAGATAATTATATTTTGTTTGATTAAATATTTAATGATATGTAAAATATCGTTCAATAGGATTTTAATTTATAATTAATTTTTAATTTATAATTATGAGAATTTTAATTAAATCACTCATATGTTTATTATTTCATATTTATAATAATAAATATTTGTACATATTTCAGATATGATTTATTTTATGTTTTCTATAAACATATGAAGACTGGTTATTAAATGTAATTAAATCAAAGCTGTAAATCGCAGAAAATATCGGTTCGGTTTCGGTTTGCGGTTCATCATACTTTGAAGGCTTTGACGTGAAATAAATAAGTTTTGGAATGAACCGACTGATAATATCTTCAATGATTTTTATTCGATATTATTTCATAATTTTAATTTTCCAGTTTAAACTGCAGGTACTACATAGAATTTAGAAAATTTCGCACATTTATTCAAAATAAAATGAAACAAATTGACACTATTATTTTTATCACCATGGCAACTGTAGTATAATGCTATTTTTGGCCCTAAGACCAAAAACCGATTACGTACGTATGGTTTCATAATCAATCCTGCAATAGCGTTCTTTTACTATTGAAAAAGTTGAAATAATAGTGTTATATTCAAGTGGGTAAACACAATGATTTTTTTGTTTATTAACTTCGATTGTATTATATTGTCATGGTTACAAATAAAACATGAATTGAACGCAGATTAACTTAACCGAAAACAGATATTTTTAATTAAAAAAACAAACTTATTTTGATAGGTCATTTGGGGTAGGTGGCTCAATGGTATCGAGTTGGCTTATGTATTTGAGAACCTTGGTTCGATTCCCACAGTCGCCAAACAATTTTCACCACATTAACATCTTTGGGGATTGTCTTAAATATATATCATTTACCGCGATCTGCTTTGGCAGAGTTCCACACACTGGAATTGTGCGTAATGATATATTTATTTAACCACAACTCATATATAATAAAGACATTATTACACTGACTTCAGTTGAATTATATGGCTCATAAAACACTAGTGTTTTATATTCTATAAAACACTATAAACAACTTATTACTTAGCAACTACTTCATGATCTACTGAGCAACTATATATAACTGAATCAACGTTAAACGTTACGACCAATCTTCTTATACCTATAATTATGAGTTGTGGATAAAATTTTGTATTACACTTGTGTTTTATTTGTATATAAAACACTTAAGAATATTAAACTTTTTTTGCGTGTTTTATATACCTAATAAAACACTTGTATAATAAATAACTATTATTTTAATTTGGGTGTTTTTGTTCCTCTTGCACTATTGCAGCACCCCCTTCGACCCGCTCGCGACTAATAATCATTTTAACTCTTAATACACAAATAACTATATCACACTCAAAACGGTCTTATTCTAAGTACATGCGAAATTCTACCGGTTCTAATCGATTCAAACCGGTCCAGGAATCTATTTGGCTGAGTTTAAGAAAAATAGTTGGTTCGGTTTCAATTCAAATGCCGGTTCGGTTTACAGCCCTGTATCAAATTGATATATAAAATGAAAAAAAAATTGATTAAAATTTAATATCTTATTGAATGTATTTGTAAAAATGCAAATAAAGCAATTATTTCACTTCACTGAGTGATAATATGAGAATTCAATACATTATTTTCCGACGAAATTCGTTAAATACCGAGTTAAACACTAACTATAATTTGTACGCGCTGCGAACGTCATAGATAATATAAATAATCATATTACCGGCGAGTTTCAAACTAACACTGCCTGAAATATGATTAAACAACAATGAAGCCTGTATCACGCCGTGAAAATAAAAGCCTCGGTGACAATGTTGTCGAAAAACACAGGCTTCAGCGGTATTGAGTTTTATCAGCTGTTTCAGAACGAACACATTTGATTTATAAATAAAAATTGTTAGTTTTTGCTTTGTGATCACAGATATAGTTTCCATGCGTGGAAAATTGGTTTTTGTTTTGTATTGTCGTTTGTGAATTTTGCAGAATTTGTATGATTTATTTTGACCAAAATAGAAAATGGATTTCTGCAATTAATTTCTCTTTGAAGAATTATTAAAATTTATGTATTTAGCGAAACAACATTTTCCTAGAATTTTATTATTTTAAAATTTTTGTTTACGAACGCAATTTTCATATTCAAATAGCAACTGACGGTTAATAAAAAGTTATCATAAAAGATGGTGTTACGATGAAAGAAAATAATAAAATAAATGAAAAGAATTTGTATTATTATTTAAATCGAAGTATTGGTAGATTTTTCAACACCTATGCACCCAAAAATCTTATTTTTAAAAATTAATAATTACGTATTGACTAATATTTTTGCATTCTTAAATATTTTGACATTACGGTTAGTACAGTTAGTATCACAATACCTAACCTCAAACATCAAACGTCAACGCTTACCTACAAAAACGCATCAGCTGTCAAAGTGTAACAACATTGCTCTTGTAAACTTTTTTTAGAAATATTTTGTGGTCGTCTAAAAAATAGTGTACATAACTCGCTCGAAAGTGTGATAACTGTGCTCGTGTACTCAAATAACTTGGCGCTGCGCGCCTCGTTTTTAAATTTGTACACTCGCACGTTATCTTACACTTTCGATGCTTGTTATGTAATATACTATTCTTGATTTTTTGGAATATATAAAGTAATTAATAAAGTTATGTGTTGTAGAAGTTCATAATTACGTTGTCAAAATATAACATTCATTCTATCGCAAAATCCATGAAATTAATATGTAATATGTCAGCATATGGATACATACATTATTCTAGGTAGGAAACAAATTCACAAACTTTTAGGAACCATGTAGAATTAATGAAATATACGTTTCAGTGACACAGTTTCAACGTTTCATTGAACGAAAATGTATTTAAATTTTGTTTTAGATCTGATAATGGTTTCCTTGTTTGTTATGGAAATTTTGTGAATATTTATCTACGTCAAGGTTGACTAAAGCTGGTAGTGTCACCTAGTCGAGATAAGGAATTCAAATTTACGTAGACAACGGCGTGATGATTATTCATTTTTATTTCCTCTTGGATAGTGTTCGTTCGTGTTAAGCTAAAGAGACAAACATTACAATTTTCTTGTAAGTTTTTCTAATTACTAGATAGGTACGATTAGGAAATCGTTCACTGTATTATTATACGTCATTTTTAAATCCGTGACATCGTAATCACACGAAATACATTGATATTTTTTTTAACAATGCATCGAATTTATATAAGTTTCTGAAAAAAAAATTATATATGCCTGCATTATTACATAGAGTTGCAAATTTTAAACTTTCAAAAACGATAATTAATACTTATTTGTATTTCATAGTATATGAGTATGTATAGAAAATGCAGTGCTGCTCAATCAAAAATAATGTTTTAATTAAATAATTAATAATTATAGAAATTATTAAAATAAATAAATAAATAAATATATCAGCATGCCTTCTACCCATTACTGGGTGTGGCACTCTGCCGAAGCAGATCTCGGTAAGTGATATATTTTGCGCGTGAAGTGCGGTTACCAGGGGTAGTGTTTGAAATTAAGAAAATTGTTTGTCGCCTATGGGATTCGAACCAGGGTTCTCAGGATCCACAGGCCGACTTCATACCACTGAGCTAGAGAAATTATTAGGCGGGCTTAAACAATAAAAAAATAATCCGTATGGATACATAAATAAAATGACAATTTTTGTTTATTGTGAATACTTGATTTTACAAAATGTACATATTTTAATCTTTTGAACATATAATTAAATGTTATTTTGTTGTGCATCAAATGTTGTATGTATCTCGGGTTAAAATTGCGTTTTTGACCCCGAGCATGTTATTAGTCCTCGGCGCTTTTGCGCCTCGTGCTAATAATCATGCCACGGGCCAGAAACGCCTGTTTTCATCTTTGGTACATAAATACTATTTTATAAGGACTAATTTATTATATGTATATTAAATGTGTGATTTTTGCTACATAATGTCATATATAAATCCCGCCGACAATAATAACGACCGTATAATAGTTATTTTATTCTCTCTTCTGAACCAATCAGAAAATTATTTTGCCTGAATCAATTTCTTACCTGATTTGACGGCTGATAACTGAGATTTGCTACGGCAGAGTGCCATACTCAGTAATGGTTAAAAGGCGTGATGATATATTTATTTATTTTATTTTATTATGCTTCACTCTGGAAATAATAAGAAAATAAAAATAACAATCTTTGACTTACTAACCTACAGTTTACCTTGAGAAATAAAACAAATAACTTGAACAATTGTGATACCAGATCATATTATTTCTTTTGTTTCTCATGGCAATCTGTAAACACATTTAATATTTAAAAACATTAGGAAAAATAAAATAATTTTGTAAAACTTTCTTGAAAAACAAGCGCAGTTGTTACGAAGGAAAGAGGAATTGAGGATAATTGTCTCTGGAGACCACATAATAAATTTTAAAAAATGTTATGCAAATTATATTAAATTTTTGTTATTTTCACTGTTGTTTCCCTTTTTTACATAGAAATAAAAAACAAACTAACAAAAAAAGAACTGAAAACAATTATCATAAGCACAAACATAATATATACAGATGTCTGACTATGTATATGTGTTCAAATGACAACGTTTTTAACAATGAATTTTGTAGTTCTGGACGAGTTTGTATTGCAGCGTTGATGTCGGTTATTAGTTCATGCAGTTATGTATTTACAATTAATTTTGAAATGTGAATTATTCTTTTTTAAATAAATTGTGTATTGTGAAATTATAATTCTTTAACTTTTAGTGTCCTACTTCAATGTACATGAACTAAATCGACATTAGCGCTGCAATACGGACTAGACCAGAACTACAAATTTCATTGATAAAACATTGCCATTTAAATCCATTTAGTTAGACGCCTGTATTATATATTTTGTCTATATCATAAGTGAATTAATAGAGAAGTTTTGTACTCGCATCATTCAAAATAAGGTTTACATTATCCTGGAAACTGCAGTAAAGTTAGATTTTGCGCACTAGTCAGGGTTGTTCATATTTTACCCACCCAAAAAAACCCACCTGGCTTTTTTTAAAACAACCCAAATAAACCCACTAAAAAACCCATTTTGTTGAATGGTTGAAAATTACCCAGGGTGAATTTTAAAATAGAGTCAAATCTCGTAACATAAACATGTTTTATATATTTTGCAGTGTAATAATACATAATCTCTTTACAAAATAAAACGTTTAACATAAATTATCATTTATTACATCACATCGTAGTATCACATTGAATTACTTTGACAAATGTCAATATCTAACTAGTTTAAGACCAAATATTATTTGTCTTTGTGTTGGTATTACGAAAACTGATTGATTTCCAATCTTTTTACCGGCAAATTTGAAATATAGTTTTAAATTAAATAAGTATGACAATAACATGATAGAGCATATTATGTTTTTAATTCACAATAAAATAAATATATATTTTTGCAATTATTACATAATAGTACATAAATTTTGTTTAATGTTTAGTAGTGTACAATATACATTTTAAACATTACATACAAAATTAATCTAGAATTAAATAACTTGAACTAAAAAATGTATTTGTCAATATTATAAAAAATCCAATAATGCCCAAATAAACCCAAAAAAACCCAGTGGGTCGGGTGTTTTTCAACCCTGGCACTAGTGCTTCAAAGTAATAGAAAAAACACGCATTTTTATGGTTTTATATTTTGACTATTAAAACGCTAATTGTACTTATAATTTACACATTTTCAGGAATTTATAAAGGAAGTAGAGACATTAGCTTATAACGCCATCAATTAGACGTATTTTAACAAGCTTTACGAGAAAAAATAAACAATTTTGTTTTCAAATAACAAATGTCAATTTATGTCATACTAAATTGTCAATATAAATTTATATTTCAAATTTCATAACTTTCCTCATTGTCGGTTATATAATTTTTGTTCGTTACAAAAAGCATTGTACAAAACTCGTGCACAAAGACGTCATTTGCACCATTCGCGCAAATTAAAGCACTCGCTTCGCTCGTGCTTCAAAATTGCTCTCGTATGCAAAGTATGTCTTGGCGCACTTGTGATGTAAATAACTAATTTCTAGTACATATCAATGACAATTGTCCGGCAGTTCTGTTGTATATATAGCGTTATGGCATTCAAATCCGGGGATCCCGAGTTCGAAACCCACTCGAGCAAAATATATACGAACTTCCAAACTACGACTCGATGAGTCTGGACCCTGTACTGTAATTGGGATTAAGTTCCTGTTATATAAAATATAAATAAATAAATAAATATATCATCACGCCTTCTACCCATTACTGGGTGTGGCACTCTGCTGCAGCAGATCTCGGTAAGTTATATATTTTTTGCGCGTGAAGTGCGGTTACCAGTCGTCAAATCACGGCCCCCAAACATGTTAGTGGTGGAGGAGCCACAGGGATAGCTTTTTTTTTAATTATGAAAATTTGTCGCCTGTGGGAATCGAACCAGGTTCCTCAGGATCCACAGGCCGACTTCATACCACTGTGCTAGCCATCCCATATTATATAAAATAGCATAAATAAATAAATCGGTTGTTATTTTTTATCGTAAAATTGTATTAATATTATTTGTATCATTTGTATAAACATGTTTTTATAAATTAAGTAATCACTTGACTTTTATTATCTTTGATACATTTTTATACCAAGCATCTAATTAAAGTACTTTTCAAAATTATCTAGTGGGTGATTTTTTTGTACAAAAACTTTAATATATTTTATAAATTAAAGTATAAGTATGGTAGAGAAGAACATTATTTAACGCAATGATCACAAGTAGAAAAATGCGCACAAGGAAGAAATTACAAAGCCGGAACAATAATAAAATTTCAATGTAATTCTTAATGACACAAATGCATACAAGTAGTTAATTATGAAAAATAACAGGACTCGTATCGTAAGATGAGAACATGAATATGTAAAAAAGAAAAAAATCTTCATAATTACTTCATCCTTGACCTGGCTTCCTCTTCCAGAAGAAGAAATTGTGCTAAATGGGAATGTTTTAAATTTTTAATATTTATGACATATATTCAAGAAATAAAAATGTTTCTACTTTGATAATCAAAATACACGCTCTGTAGAAATGTAATCGTAAATAATAAATTATCTAACTTGGCGATTTTATAATTATGTTGTGTATCTGGAAAGTATTACGTGTTTGAAATAAAAATTTATCAGAGGAAACCATTGATGTTTGGTCCTCGTTCGCACTGCGTAGTAAATGTTATATGTATTGTGCGTTTTCAAATAGAGTGAATACATTGTTCTCCAATTCTACACCATTTATGTGCGTTTCAATACCTTGTTTTTAGTTAAACTGGATAGAAACCTATAAATAGTACAGTGCTTTAGATTACTTCATTTCATATATAGCTACATTATTTTTACTTCTTCTCTCACCTCACTTATAACTGATCTGAGCTGAGCTAAGCCGAACTGAGATAAGTGTTCGTTAAATAGAACAGTTGTTTTATTATTTTACTAAAGTTTCATTTGTTTGGACAATATAACCTAAAATTTTACTATGTCTGTGATCATATTAAGTATTCGTGTTTAATGTTATTAAATTGTATATACGCTTAAAATAAATATATCAAATTATTTTAGGATGCATTGTTCGAAGCAGGTGATGATAATCAATATTTGGAAGATCTGTTTTCCAATGATTTACTCATTTTATTAAATTTTGTTATCAAATTACTACAAATAACAAATAAAATTAACTAATGTTAATCGTATTTTAGCTGTCAACATCAACTGAGTGACTCAGTTGGAACTGAGCTTGCTTTTTAGTAAGCTCAGATCGGTAAGAGGGGAGGTATGAATGCTCACTTCAAACTCATATCAGTTAGATAAATAGAACAGCCATATTTAGCTGAGACACTCAGTTGAACAAAAGTGAGCTGAGATTAAGTGAGATTTGATGTAAAAAGAATGTACCTTATGCTGTAATTTTATTTTGAATGGTATGGTATAATTTGTTTATTGTTTACCTTCTCGATAGCTTGATATAACAAATCTCCATAATTCATTCTAATCAATTATATTTCGCGACTTTTGCGAAAAACGGTTCCAAGTAAAGATAAAGAAAACATAATTATCTATCATTTTTGTTTTAAGCATTTTGCTTTAAATTGATTTGAAAACGTTTGATAATGGAAAATGTATGATGCAAAATGTTTATAACAAAAATATGAATATATCATCACGCTTTACTCACCACTGGGTGTGGCACTCAGATCTCGGTAAGAGATATATTTCTGTGGTTATTATCCGTCAAATTATAGCACCCAAAGATGTTAGTGGAGGAGAAGCCACCGGGGTAATTTTGTCAGTTATAGAAGTCAAACACGGGTTCTTAAATCTACAGTCCTTCTCGATACCACTGAGCTGTTTGTAGATCAAAAGAAGAATAAGAAACATTTTTTTTAATGACATGAAATGGCCATAATAAGCGTAGCGTAATTCAATGAAGCTGGCCATGATCATACTGTTGTATTCCAGTTGCTATAGATATGGCTCTACTTTTCTTTCCTAGGGATGAAAAGTATCACAGTCTTCTCTCAATTAAGGAAAAATTATTTATCAAACTGTTAGACAGAACTTTTTTTTTCACGACATGCTTCAAAAAAGTTATATTCAAACTTTAAATACACTCAAGAAAAAACCAAGAACGTACAATAAAAGTAATATTTTATTTATTTGAAACAAAATTGTAAGATAATTTTATATATATATCATCACGCCTTCTACCCATTACTGAGTGTGGCACTCTGCTGAAGCAGATCTCGGTAAGTGATATATTTTGCGCGTGAAGTGCGGTTACCAGTCGTCAAATCACGGCCCCCAAAGATGTTAGTGGTGGAGGAGCCACAGGGGTAGTTTTTGAAATTATGAAAATTGTTTGTCGCCTGTGGGAATCGAACCAGGGTTCTCAGGATCCACAGGCCGACTTCATACCATTGAGCTAGCCACCCCATAATAATAATTATTTTAAAGATTTAAATATGAATTTTTACTGCTATTTTTTCTTTATAGAGAGGGAAAACTAATTTTCCTCATTATTGGGTAGGAGGCTCAGTGCTATCGAGTCGGCCTGTGAATTTGTGAATCCGGATTCGATTCCTACAGCCAACAAAGAATTGTCACCACATTTAAATTATATCTGTGGCTCTTCCTCCACTAACATCTTTGAGAGGCGTGATTTGACGGCTGGTAACCGCACTTCTCGCTTATAAATATATCACTTACCGAGATCTGCTATGGCAGAACACCACACTCAATAATAAGTAAAATGCGTGATGATATATTTATTTAGTTCTATTTATTTTATTTCGCGAAAAGAAATTTCTGGCATTTTAATTAATTGTAGGGCATATCAACTGTTTGACTATTATGTCGTTGAATTCATTTTATATAAAATAAAATGCATGGAGATATATTTATATATTTTCTTCACAAGACCTACGTAACTCACTATGTTTCTATCATTTACATATACGTTTTAAATATTTCTCAAGAAAACAACAATATTGTATTGTGTTGTTGGATTATCATAGATACTAAAGTATATAAATATGAAGTAGCTGTCAAGCTATTTGACATGGTGTTTAGTAAATGAAAGAATTGAGCCACCGTTTGTATCGAACTATTAAATCAAAAGTTTTTAACTTTGTCAGTTCAACTCTGTCGTTACCACTGTTCACTAGTCCCTAGTTGGTCTAGTTGAATAGTGGTTGGCGCAATACTGATGAGCGCCAGTCGAGCGAAACGCGTCTATGGTGTTATGGAAAATTACCCCGTGTGTTTCCGCTACTGTGGTAATCGTCGCGAAGTAATTATACTTTTAATTTGTTTCACTATATATATATATTTATTAACACTTATACTACAATTTAAAATATACAAATATACAAAATAGAATTTAAAACGATAAAATGGTACTGATTTTTGAAGAAGTTGAATTTGAGTTTTGGATTTAGTGATGTTGAGAGTTTAAAATGATCTGATGTTGAGATTTAGAGAGTTTGAGATGATCTGATTGTCTTTTTGATTTTTGTCTTACAAGAAGACTTATTGACCAACCCTTAAAAAGGAGGGATTGTCAAAGAGAACCAATTGGGTGTACTAGCACCCACTTGAGAGACTGACATTGGTGGTTGGAAATTTTGGAAAGGGAACGAACTAGTTGGAGTCACAAGTGTAATAATTTTAAGTTAAATGTCAAGGATTTCTGAGAACAAGGGACGTCGGTGAAGAAGTTCAAAGAGTAGGAAGGACTGCATCACAGGAAGTTGTTTTAGAAATTTTGAACAAAGACATCTTTACAAAAATCAAAGAAATGCAACATAAAAGTTAAAATTTAAGGTTTGAATGGTCTGTGACGAATTGCAAAGGAAATGTAACAAGAAGCTTTACAAAAGTCAGAAAAATGTCACAAGCAATTTATGAGTATACTTAAAACTACCGGATATATGAAATGAATCTAACTATGTCTAAAAAAACATAATGAATATGAGATAATATACTTATAAACTAAAAGAAATAATTAATAATTGATTGATACAGTATACATAAAATAACTATGATTAAGAATACTAAAAATAATCATGTAAAATAATATGCTTATAGACTAAAAGTTGATTAACTAATATTTGATTAATTGATATTTAAATAAAAGTAATGGTTATGGGGCTGGCTCCATGACAATGGTTTAGGGTTGAATTGACCAGCAACTAACGATGACTTAGTAGGTTGACTCAGTTACTGTATTATTGTGGAACTTAGACAAATGTTAGGATAGTTTTGTCGTATTATTTTTCCTAT
This sequence comes from Pterostichus madidus, assembly GCA_911728475.2. NCBI lineage: Eukaryota > Metazoa > Arthropoda > Insecta > Coleoptera > Carabidae > Pterostichus > Pterostichus madidus. The sequence continues at coordinate 13,959,381 of OU452313.1, read as the reverse complement.
TTAAAGATTGGTTCCATTTAGCAATTGACATTTTTTGTCGTTGTTTATTAAATCAATTGCTTTCAAATAATTGATTCATTATTCAATATCCATTCATTTAGATGTGATTTAATTGTTATTAAACGTGACGTAAAGTAACGAAAGTGTACCTAGCCAGTTGCATCAATAAATCTTAAATTTTGATATTGATTTTGTTAAATATAATTAAATAGAAGTTATATCTTTACATTGATATCAAAAGTTTGGTTCGATATTGTCTATTGATATAAAAGTTTAACTTTAAGTTTTGTTGGCACAACTGACCTATTGAAATAAAATCCTAATAAAAACTTACTAATAATAATATGCAGGTATTTAGACAATGGAAATAATAAGGAAAGATGACAGATTATAAAGCAGTCGACAAATATAAAATATGAATATGCATATTATATTTAACCATCCTCTAGAATGTATTTACATTCCATGACGACACATATCACCCTAGAAAAAAACAATAAAAGATAAAGTATTCCTACATGTACCGTTTTCTATTTTTAAGTGAAACGCACTATATCATTTAGCAGGCGTCAGTATAATACGGATACACTTACCTACGTATTTGTTAATGTGTTAACATAGCTTTATGTATGGCTGTGTGAGAGAGACGATGTTCGTATGTTCGTGTTATGTCGTTTACTATCTATTTGCATTGCAAATGCGGTACTCACATAGATAATTGTGTCTATGCACATTTTAAGCAGTTTCTTGCTAACGTTTCTTACGTTTGATGTTGGATTTGCTAAGAGTGAAACTTGTTGCTTTACTCAACTAATTTGTTGGTGATAATACTGAGAATTTATCATATTAATATATACGTAAAATTGTTGGAGGATGATTCATTAATGTGTACTTAAATTACTAATGTAGTCAAATAAATATTTCTTGAGAAATTAAATGATGTTTAGAATTCATTGGAGTTTGAAGATACTTTAATCGCAGTAAAATTAATTTACTATTCTGCGTAACAGGAACTTAATCCTCAGGGCAGGAGATTTCAAAGTTTATAGAGGAATCCAAATCACTCAAGTATTGTCGTATTTTTTGATAATATCTGGAAGACGGAGTTTTGCTTGGGAAATAAGTGGAGATGGCAAGTTTCATATGGAAAATAAGTAACCAAGAAAAAGGTAAATAAAATTCTGTCCAATTTTCAGAAATAATGTAACAAGAGACTGGGAATAAATTGAAAATAATTTAATAGATCTTTCGAAAACTTGTTGCCAGGCAGTAGCAGAGCTGGGCAGTAGCTAGCTACTTTTGTAGCTTAGCTACTAGCTTAGCTATATTTACTTTAGCTGCAGCTGTAGCTTAGCTAACTGTGAAAAAATATAGCTGTAGCTTGTAGCTAGCTACTTTTTTTTGTATTAGCTTAAAAATAACAACTGAAGCTACTTTTAAAGCTACTTTTTATAGCTTAAAGCTACTTTTTATAGCTTAAAGCTACTTTTTGTATCTTCAAGCTACTGTTTGTAGCTTCAAGCTACTTTTTAAGCAGAAGGTTAAGAAAGTACGCATGCGTACAAGCGAAACCCGCACAAAATAATTATTTGTTGCCGGTTCTAACTGGCTCTAATACCCAAAATACACAGTAGGTGGCAGATGGTATTTGCTATTTTTGATATTTATGTAAGTAATAGTAAATTAACAGTCATTATAACAAAAGACTGATCATATGACAATGGAAAATTTAATTATTTCACAATAATTTAAAAAAGTAGCTTTAAAATTTACAGCTACTTTAACGAAAGCTTTTAGCTGTAGCTTAGCTATATTTTACAAAATATAGCTTATAGCTGTAGCTTAGCTACTTTTTAAAAGAATAGCTGTAGCTGTAGCTTAGCTACTTTTTTAAAGTAGCTTGCCCAGCTCTGGGCAGTAGTCACGAAAGCCCGTAGGGCTTGAGTGGCTATAGCCAAATGGCAATAAGTTTGAGAAACATACTGGAGAATTATTTTCTAATTTAGCGAACTCTTGAGTTATATTTAATTAGATTATTTTTTGACTTAGCTGTTGAGGTCGATTCATCCAACTTAAACGATTTTGAACTGGGTTCATATCGATTGATTACTAATTATTGTTTTCTTGGAAGTTGTTTCCAAAATTTGTTGGTGTATTTCTGTATCTGAAATGAAACTAAATCGATTTTTTCCACACATTTTACTTGACGCGTTGACATTTTTCAATAATGATTTGACTACCTATCATTTGTCACAAACAAAAAAGCACCTACAGAGATTATTCCCGGGAATAATCACAAGAGCTTTATTCTTAGTATAATAATGACAGGATTGGTTAAAACTCAGATACGTCACATATAATGAAGCATTTCATTGGTTTTGAGAAACGTCAAAAAATAATCTTTAGAATTTTTGCTCATACCTCGATAACATTAGGCGATATTGAGTCTATTTGGGTTTCAATTGATATCTTGTGTCAAACTACATTGCCATGTTGTTAGTCACCCATCAACCACCCTCATATTTATATCACCCATCATCAATTTGTTCTGAAGATGGCTCTAAACAGACACCGAAATTTTATTGTCGAACTATAGAAATATATTTCTAATCTCTTTCTCTCCCTATCTCCTTTTATATGACTTTCAAACAAACATTAATATTCATTTATTATATAATTCAAGTCAATAATCACCAAATAAAATATTTCCTTGAAGTATTCACATGTCTATAATTTAACAAACTAAATTTTCAAGTTTTTTTCCTTAATTTTCTTTAAAAATGACATACTAAATGAATTTTCCGGAAGATGAGACCTAGCTAGATCGTTTTCTGAGGCAAAAAAAGAAACATTAGACTATCATTGATTAAAAAAAAAACTGGTTTACTAGGTTTTGTGTATTAAAGTGTTAAACTTTGTTAATGATGATTGAGATAGTAACAAAGATGCATCAGTTTGCTTAGTTCAGTTCATTTATTTGTGTTTTTTAATTTGCATAAAGTGAATTAAATGAACCAAGTGGCAAATAGAATATAGCTAATATTTTAGAGAGAAAAGTTCGTCCAGTGCCGTGATTTGAATCCAGGACTCTTCGATTCTAAAAAAACGTCTTCCTAATTAGATTATGTTGGTCTCCGATTGTCATTTTGACATCATTTGAATTTTGTTACACAAAAAAAATAGAGATCCAATGCTAGCGTAGTCTAATGTTTCAAATGAAAGTAAATGGAAATTTATATTAATAGCATATTTAAAATATTCAGCTATATTTGGTGGCCTTAAACTAAAAGTTCTTAACATTAATTTAAATTTCAATTGTTCTCTGTAGAATTGGAGGACTATACAAATTATGTATAATTAACACTGGTAAGAATTATAATTTCACGGCGTTGTCAATTACATTTAGTACGGTTCTGGTAATAATTCTCCACCAAAAATAACTTCTTCTGACGTTGTAACGTTACAGGACGTGAAATATGGTAATAACACAATTATGATGGAAAGCAGATGTAGGTATAACATTCATTGCAATGTTATTGCTTTGTACGTATATGAGATGCAAAAGATTTGGACACTTTCGCCATAAAATATAATCGCATATTTTTTGACAATTATTTATAATGGGGTTGGTGCCTCAGTGGTATCATGTTGGCCTGTGGATCCTGAGAACCTTGGTTCGATTCCCACAGCCGACAAACAATTTTCACCACATTAAAAAAAATTACCCCTGTGGCTCCCCCTCCACTAATATCTTTGGGGGCCGTGATTTGACGGCTGTTAATCGCACTTCACGCGCATAAATATATCATTTACCGAGATCTGCTTCGGCAGAGTGCTACATCCTGTAATGGGTAAAAGGCGTAATGATATATTTATATATTTATTTGTTTATAAATTGTTTTAAATTAAAAGAAAATTGGTAGAAAACTTAGTTTTCTGTATTTATTTATGTATAGCATTTTTTATGACTATTTTTAAAAATAAATGATGAAACATTTTTTTTTAAAAAAAGAGAAAAATATTGGAGAACCATCGATATTTGAACTTGGGACATTTTGAACCCCAGTCAAACACTCTACCACTGAGATATTTCAAATTCGATCTCTTTATAATTTTACTCTCTATTTGGATTAAAACAGTTTGTCATTCTCGAAAAAATAAACAAAAACCATAGGGATGGCTGTCATACTAGAGAATAACAACCATCTCTGTGGTTCTTGTTTATTTTATCATTAATATATCTATGGCAACTAATATTCATTTCCGATAAAAATCACTCATATTGCATCTATTCTACACGATTTTTCTCAATGGGGACTTATACAATTTAAATTTTTCGGTTGTCATCTAGTGAGTAAAACAGAATTTAATGCTTTGTTATGTAGCGAACATGGTAGTTTTACAGTTTGACGTTTATCACATGATCCAAACGTGAAACGTCAAACAAATATTGGTATATGCGGGGAGAAGTGCTGAAAGGAAAAGGTGTCACCTCGCTCTTTCTACAAATTTGTTGTTTCACACAAAATTGTGTGGAGAGGGATCTGCTGCATGTGACGTCAAAATTGTAAGTCCCCATTGTTTCCAAATAAAGTAGTATTATTTTTTGATATGTTAGTATAGAGAAAATATTACTCTTTCGAATGGGACAAAAAATGATAGCATGCCATTAAAAAAAAATGCTACCCCTTTCACTGTGAAATCATGACTATCGATAAAAAATATCTGATCTTATCAAAATATCCGCAATCATCAACACTTAAAACTTTTTTTTATTCATTTAGATTAAATGATTAATTTTGCAGATAATATCAATATTCCTTACTTATGTTGCATCCTGTATAAAACAAAACAATTTTTAAATGTAATTTAATTTTTATGGGGTGGCTAGCTCAGTGGTATGAAGTCGGCCTGTGGATCCTGAGAACCCTGGTTTGATTCCCACAGGCGACAAACAATTTTCATAATTTCAAAAGCTACCCCTGTAGCTCCTCCACCACTAACATCTTTGGGGACCGTGATTTGACGACTGGTAACCGCACTTCACGCGCAAAATATATCACCTACCGAGATCTGCTTCAGCAGAGTGCCACACCCAGTAATGGGTAGAAGGCGTGATGATATATTTATTTTTTATTTTTATGAGTCGTTTCAGTTATAGTACAGCAAAAAAACAAACAAATACATCAGTTTTTAATTAAAAATCGCACAATATATACTCGCAAAAAGTACCAATCTTCAACTCCAATAATTAAATTTTGGTTTTCAACTTTAACTCCGGTGTCACAGTATCAGACTTGACTTTGGCAGCTTCCGGCTGAAAAGAAAATATTACGTGTTGCTTTGTTTGGCGTGTGCGTCAGAGCAGAAATCTTACAAAGTACTCGGTGTTCAGCAGGAATTCTTCGAGCTGCATGGCTGCTCTGCAAAGCTCCAGTTCAGAGAAATGAGTGGTCCGCGCGCACAATCAGTTTGATCCGATCTGTCGCCTAATCGAATGAAATCGCAGCGAAGACGCTGAAGTCTGTCGTCTGCTCTGTGCACCTGGAGACTAGACTGGAAGAATTACTTTTAAAATGGTTCTGAAATTGAGTTATACTGGCTCATAAACTTGGGCTTATTTGTTCAGGAATTAAATGTTTTTATATGGTTTGGAAACTGCCTGACGGTCAGTTTAATGAAATGTTACATCATCTCGTGGCTTCTATAATCTATATAAATACTCGTAAAATTGCATTTATGTTTGTTTGTTACCGTATCATGGTAGAATTGCTAGATCAATATACAAGGCTGTTTTATACTTCGGAATAAAATTTGGAGATGAATTCGGACACACAAGAAAATTTCTTTTTCCTACAACTGAGCGATTTCTTTGTTATTATGTAACTATTATTACCTTGGTTACGTAGGGAAAGTAGATGAATGCAGACCAAGTCCGTTTCTGTAAGCAAAGAAACACTAGTTCGGAAAATGCTTCGTTACGTAACTGTAAACAAAAAGTTGTTTTGAGAGCGATTTAAATTTCGCGCCGAGCGCGGAATTCATATTTTGACCACAGACGCTTATGGAAGAAGAAGATGCAGTGAGCCAGCGCTAGTAAATATGCAGTAGTATATTGTAAATTTTTGTACTGACTAAACAATCAGTGATTTCTTCCGTACCTGTTCATATTGTTAACAGTAATATTATTGACAACAATTTTGGAGGTTTTAGAAGTACCAGCAGCAGGTTGATTGCCATAGTCGTAAATAGATCCAACATAGCATGATCTGGGGCTTCAATTATCTTTGGAGGTGTTTATGATAAAAAAGAATAACTCAATGTAGTATTCCAATCATTAAGATTTTATAAATTTTGACAATATTTTTGTGATTTTTTAAATCGCACAGTTGTAGGAATAATGTTGTTTATAACACGTGCCGAAAAATGTTACGTGCTCGTGCTGATTTCCGCACTCGATAAGCCTCTTGCCTTAAATTCTGCACTTGCACATAACAAGCCTTTTTCGGCACTTGTTATAAAAATAACTATTGATGTGAAATATAATTTCTTTAATATCTATGTACTATTGTATTTACGAATAATTATAAATTAAAACCTATAGATTCAATAGTAATATCTTTTATATACTTTTTTTATTTTACCTATTATACTATCAAATATAACGCATAATGTATTTATTCTACTACCAGTGTCAAATACATGTCATTTTTAAATACTTTCTAGTGTCAAAAGGGCACATTCGTGCAAGTTACCATTACTTATTTTTTTTAAATATAATTAAATAGTTACTACGAAACAAACTTAACTACACAACCTACAAAATAAATATTTTTGACATTTGAAATGCAATTAGGTAAATTACTTTATTGCAATAAAATGACATTTTTATCACTAGTTGCATAAATAACTATTTTATTCGGACAAAGACAATCAGTTTCTATTGTCTTTTTAAATTTAAAATATATATTTAACACCAAGAACTGCTAAGGATCATTTAGAGCACTGGACCCCTATACTACAGCATACATTGCTTAGCCCTAATTACTCAACGATTTTGTTAAATATTAAAAATGTAATACTAATATATTTTTCTTATTTTCAGGTAAGTCAACAACAGCACAAGTTTATTCATTTATTTTATATTTGGTAAGTTGAATTATTGTTGAAATGAATTAATTTAGAAAAACATTTATTGTTATAAAATAAAAGTTCAAATAAAGTGACACTTATAACACTAGTTGCATAAATAACTATTATATGCTTCCGTATCGTAACAACATTATAATCCTCAATTTGAGTTAGGCGTATTCCATTTGCCATTTGGATCAGATCTAACTTACATTTACAGATCCAGATCACTTATTTATTTAGCTGAATTATTTCGCTTAATTTATTTTCAGTAATAGAATTACTGTTTCTAATTTACTTTGAAGTAATTCACCCCAATAAATGCATAAGTTTGCTTAATTCAGTTCATTTATTCATGTTGTCTAATTTATCTGAACTGATTTAAGTGAACCAAGTGGCAAATGGAATACAGCTATTATAGATCAAGGACTATAATGTGACTATCAACACGTTGCCATAGCTTGTTTCTAGAATACCTGATTTTTTTTTATAATAATTGTGTTTTGTTAAACGTCATATCATTTATTTACTATTTTTCACTAATTTACGTGAATTTATGGGGAGCTTGGCTCAGTTGTTTCGAGTCAACCTATAGATGTGAAAACCTGGGTTCGATTTCACAAACAATTTTCACTACATTAAAACTACCCCTATGGCCCTCCCTTCACTAATATATTTGGGGGCCGTGATTTGTCGACTGATAACCGCAATTCACGCGCTGAATTTATCACTTATCGAGATCTGCTACGGCAGTAGTACGTAGAAAGCGTGATGATATGTTTTATTTGAGAAGAAAAATATTTATATAATATTTCCGCAAATTTTTATTCACTAATTAATAGTTTATAAATATTATTTCGCTTGTTATTTTATTATTGTTGATAATTTCATTACCTATATGTTTTAAAAACATAATAAACATTTTATTTTTTAGTTTATTATTTAATTAAACGTGATTGCTAAACAATTAATATAATGTACCTATAATTTTTTTTTATTAGTCAGTTTACATTTATTACATTATAATATCGTTTTGTATATTTGTATTAATTAATTTAATTGTATACCTGTATTAGCGAGATTTTAAAATCAATACTATTAAAGTCCTACCTTTTAAAATTAAATTTTAATAAGCAATTAAATTTGATTTTAATTAATATGGAAACAATTTATATGATTAGTAAGAAACATGATTTACCATTTAGAAAAATCCCATTCTTCATATTTAATAAATTTGAGCAGGAAATAAAATTTTTCACCAATAAAAATAGCTAGAGCAAAATGTACAAAAAAAAATATTTTGTGCATTAATATTTGTTGAGTGTAAAATGTTTTTAATATCCGGGTTTTGCTTATAGGTAATGTGCGTTCTACGAGTTTAGAATTTGATTGTTCAAAACGCCAGTCTCGCCAAAAACTTAGTCAATATTCAAATAAATGTATTAAACTTGGAAAAAATTTAACTCCGAAATTATACTAATTATACAGTTTTTCGTAAATTTACTACATAAAATTGGTAAATCTGAGGATTTACCCATTTTCGGGTATTTACATTAACATATATAATTAAGCGTTTATTTAATGTGAGTTGAAATCATATTTACCTGTATATAAATAAAATAAAATAAATATATCATTACGCCTTTTACCTATTACTGGGTGTGGCACTCTGCCGAAGCAGATCTCGGTAAGTGGTATATTTATGCGCATGAAGTGCGATTACTAGTCGTCAAATCACGGCCCCCAAAGATGTTAGTGGTGGAGGAGCCACAGGGATAATTTTTTAAATTGGTGAAAATGTATGTCAGCTGTGTGGATCGAACCAGGATTCTTAGGATTCACAGGCCGACTCGATACCACTGTGCCATTACCCCATATTATTATTATTATATTACCTGTATATAAATAAATAAATAAATATATCATCACGCCTTGTACCCATTACTGGGTGTGGCACTCTGCCGAAGCAGATCTCGGTAAGTGATAAATTTTGCGCGTGAAATGCGGTTACCAGTCGTCAAATCACGGCCCCCAAAGATGTTAGATGTGGAGGAGCCACAGGGGTAGCTTTTGAAATTATTAAAATTGTTTGTTGCCTGTGGGAATCGAACCAGGGTTCTCAGGATCCACAGGCCGACTTCATACCACTGAGCTAGCCACCTGTATATAACTGCACTTATTATGTTTATTGGCCGAGTTATTATATTTAATAAGCGATTTCTGATTTTTACTGGGTAATTTAATATTTCCCGTGGTATTTTGTAGTATTTACTGAGAAAATCATGATTTTACTGGGCTTGTTATTATATTTTTCGATCAAGTCATTGTTTTTACTGGTCGACACCTCATGCTTCTACTGGTTAAAAATAGTTTGCCACTGGTATTAGTAATTATTTTACTGAGCATAAATATATTTTTCCTACAACTGTGCGATTTCTTTGTTATTACGTATCTATAATTGCCTTGGTTACGTATGGAAAGTAGATGAATGCAGACCAAGTGCGTTTCCGAAAGCAAAGAAACACTAGTGCGGAAAGTGCTTCATTACGTAACTGTCAAAAGAATATTGTTTTGACAGCGATTTAAATTTCGCGCCGAGCGCGGAATTCATATTTTGACCACAGACGCTTATGGAAGAAGAAGATACGGTGAACCAGCGCTAGTAAATATGCAGTAGTATATTTTGACGTTTATAAACGTAACCTTAATTTGCAGTATATCTAATCTGTAGACAATTAATAAAAAGAACCGAACAAAGTAAAATATATCGATAAATGGTTTTATTTAAAGAGTAAGTGAAATACTTCATATTTATTGTTTGTGTATATTATTAATACAGTTGTTACAGTTGCTTATATTGACATAATGTAAAGTGGAAACTTTTGTGTCTAAAGAAACATTGATTTCTTCCGTACCTGTTCATATTATTACCAGTAATATTATTGGTAACAATTTCGGAAGCTTCAGAAGTACCAGCAGCAGGTTGATTGTCATTGTCGAAAATAGATCCAACATAGCATGATCCGGAGCTTCAATTATCTTTGGAGGTGTTAATGATAAAGAAGAATCACTTACTGTACTATTCCAATCAAGATGATTTTGAAGAAATTATTTTGACGTTTGTGAAATATTTTTAAATAACGTAGAACAATGTGCAAGCAATCAACAAACAAACCATAGCAACGCCGTAAAACATCGTTGTCATGTAATATCATTAAAATTTTATAAATTTTATAAATTTTAATAATATTTTAGTGATTTACTAAATCGCACAGTTGTAGGAAAAATGTTGTTTATAACACGTGCCGAAAAAATAACTACTATAGTTCGAAAATAATATTATTTTAGTTTAGCAATAGTTATTATTAATTTAATATTTAATATTTTTTCTTGATTAAAAATTTATTTAGAACTGTACATATATATTACTGGTTAAAGTAAAAAAAATACTGATCAAATATTAAAGTTACTACTGATCGATTAAATACAAGCCAATTAATATTAGTTCGAAATAGGAGTGCCCCTTCGCTTTATACAACTTGTTTCACATTTAAGACTAATAAATAGTATATCGAAATATTACTAAACTTTAATTTGAAATATGTATAAAAAATATTAATCAACAATTTAATGTAATATTCAGAAAAATAATTAATCGGAATGTGTTCATAGAAAAAATTATTATTTATTTTTACCTAGAAAATATTTACATATTTTAAAAAGAAGCATATTTAATCAAGTAATTTTCCCAATTTCTGATTGTGGCATTCTGTTAAGTCTTATATTTTTATGTAGCTAAACTAGCTGTCAAATTTCGGTCTCCAAAGATATTTGTGGAAGGGAAACCACGTGATAAATTTTAATCTGTTAAAAATTTGACAAAATTTATGACTTTTCTGCAAATTAAGATAAATTTTAAAAAATATCTTTTTCTAGACACTCTATGCGAGCGCCTACGAATCTTTTTTTTTTGCCAGACATAATTAAGTAAATTTAACAGAGTTATTCCTTCCACATTGCTGCTTTCATGTTTCCGTTTGAGATGATATTGGAAAATGGCTAATTAAGTTTAGTATTTCTTCAAGCGAACTGCCGCTGATTCTCTGATGTCTATTCGCAGCTCGTTCTCTGGAACTAGCGTACTTACCGTCGACCTTTATTTAGATAGAGTCCTTTTACGTCTTGTTACCTTCTGTAATACATTATTTGGATTCATTATTAGTCTGTTCGGAATATTCTTAGAATTTAACGATGCTGATATTATGTTTATGTGAGAACTATTTTTAAAATACTTACAGAAATAAAATAATTCAATAATAACGTAGATGGAATCTAATAGACTTGCTTTTTATTTACAATTTGATAAATAATGTTAACTTTTATTATTAGAAAATAGTAATTTGTGAATGAACTTATCGGCCGGGGCGATAGTTGAAGTAGACGACATTCTGAGAAAGCCAAACACGTTTCACGTGCAAAGTGTACCTACACATTATTTTTTATGTTCAACTTCACCATAACTACTTGATTTATGACACTGTTTACTATCTTAATATTGTACTTTATTGGACTAACACGATAAAATAGCACTCCAATCAATATATTATAATAAAAATTATATCTAATTAATTAATTAATTCGCTTGTATTAAATGCAAATGGATATATATATATATATATATATATATATATATATATATATATATATATATATATATATATATATATATATATATATATATAATTTTAAAATATTTAGTATTTTAGTAGCTTTAGCGGAAATGGCCAATAGTAACGATTAATAAAACTGGTTTAATAGTCGTCGTTGATAGCAACGTAAAATAAAGTAACATTGCTTACGTCTTGTAAATGTTAACTTTTTTTACAGTTGCAAAAAGAAATAAAAATAAATAAATATATCATCACGCCTTCTACTTATTATTGGGTATGGCACTCTGCCGAAGCAGATCTCGGTAAGTGATATATTTTTGCGCATGAAGTGCGGTTACCAGTCTTCAAATCACGCCCCCCAAAGATGTTAGTGGAGGGGGAGCCACAGGAGTAGGATTAATGTGGTGAAAATGTTTGTCGCAGTTGGAATCGAACCAGGGTTCTCAGGATCTATAGGCTGACACGATAACTACTGTGCCACTTACTCCATAAAAAGAAATAATTGTTTATTACTGTCTTTGCTTTTTTTTTGTTAAAAGATGTAATAGGGTAAGGGTTTTTCTTAATAAATAATAATAATATTCCTTTTAATATATACGAGTATATCATAAAGGTCATTATTATTGTTTTTGTACGTTAATGTGTATCGAATGTTATTATTGTTTTAAAATTAATTACCTATTAATATTTTGCAAAAAACATACTTCTTTATTCACATTTTTTTTAATGTTCTACATTCGTACATTTATCATACAACGTATAACAGTATACTAATACATTTGAACAACTAATCTGTAACAATACCTTAATAATTTAATTTAATTGAAATATTAAAATAATTAATTCTTGGACTAATAAGTTTCAACAATGCAGTAACCAAATGTTCAACATGTATGTTATGCGCAAGTCACAATCTTCATTGTTTAATTTTTGATCAAGTTAAATAAAAGATAGAAGACAAACGCTAGCGAACAAGTCCTATCGTAGCCCACTAATTGATTTGCCTCGCAATGTTGGTTCGATCAGACCTAGGCCAGTTTAGTACAGTGCGGACTTTGCAGTGAACGTAGTGTTTTTAGTGCACTGTTGATATTTCAGTTAATATTTTGTTATATTTTAATAAGTAAATTGGTACATGCATCATAAGAAATAAGAATGTATAAGTGGTAGTGTTGTGAAAGACTGGTTGGACCTCCTAGATTCATCAGGATTAGTGGATTTGCTGATTTCAACAGTGGAAAATGTGAGATGTGTCCGGTAGCTGAGTCCTCCTGCTCAAAAATAAATATCAATATTATCATTTTATTATTTGCTCATTTTGGGCAAACCGCGGAATTGTTACACTTCGTTTACAATTACAGTATCTAAACTTGATCTATTTAATAGGCCCCTTTACAAAAGATATATTTCTGCTTAATGTAATTTCACATAAGAGTAATAATTTGAAATGCATTGTTCATTAATTTATTAAGTAAACTACTAAATGTTACAGCAAGCCCCAATTACTGAGGGTGTGTATACAAAATAATACATACAATAAGTATTATTGACTACATTACAGACATAACTATTACGATAGTACTAGCGTGAAAATTTTTTTCGCAGATCTAAATGAAATTTGGCGCACGTAAACATTGGATAGTCATACGCATACTGTTAAAATATGAAACATATTCATCGTCTATGAACAAATATATTCGCTCTTAAAGTTGAGTTCTTATACACGGAGCTTATGGCGATCATCACTCAGAATCGCACATATTTGGTTTGTGTACTTCTAAAATTTTGCAGTTTCATTTGAAAAACTAGTATGATGTTCTAGAACTATCTATGTATATTGTATCAGAAGGAGAAAGTTTTTTTATCGTTTAGTAATAGATATATAGCCATGCCAAGCCTTGTTTTTAACGAAAAATTAAGAATCTCAATTTATAATGGCAACACCACACGGTGGTATGGTATTTGAAAATTCACTAGACCAACAACCTGTTAATAATTCATGATATTCAAATCATAATAGGTATAAAACACTTATTTAATTCAATTTTTATATTTTTTTGAGCGTCAGTTTCGCCACTCGTCAACCGATGGCGCCACCATCACACTAGTACTACCTTAAATGTTTCGAATAAATTTTTCATATTTTTAAATTGACAATTCAAATCTGCAATAAAAAATAGGGGTTGCCATTTGAAAATTTAAGGTTGCCCCCCGCCCCTCCTACAAGGGGGGCAAGGAGGTTCGATTGATACGTCATTAGATAGAGCACATCAACATTAGTAAGATTTCGCATTGTATTTTTGAAAAATATGTATCCACAGTATTTTAAAAGGGGTACACGGGTGCTCTGGGACATCCTATATATATATATATATATATATATATATATATATATATATATATATATATATATATATATATATATATATATATATATATATATATACGACCTTTTGCTTGTTAATTAATTAATTAACTTAAGTTTTCACCTCGATTTTATCCACTGGGCTACGATTGCCTGAAATCTAAAGTCTTATACAGGCTATTTAAGTCCATTATTAGAGTCAATATACGAGTACATGCCATACGAACGGTGCATATTCTACTTGCGGACCAAGCTTTTAAATCAGTTCATTTAACAATTATTTTCGGCTCGCGGGAAATAAATATAAAATATGAAATTAAATTTGAAGTTAAGTCTGAAGTCTGAAACGACGGTAAACATTATTTACTTCAATTGTGAACTGGTTTGTATTCAACGAAGTAGATATTATATACAAAGCTTTGCGATTTCTAATTTTGTTGATCTGCTACGTGATGATATATTTATTTATTTTATTGTACATTCTCCAAAATTAGCAACAGTAGCTAATGAAGTGACATCTACTGCATTATTTTGTTAAACAAAGCAGCTATCAAGTAATTTATCTTTAAAATGCTCCCCCACTTTCTATTTTCGAATAAAAACGTGAAACCGTTAACAGGCCATGTCATCAATTCAAAGCTTCCCTGCTGCGTCACTGGGAGTACCACGGCGCTGCTTTTGCTTCGCAGCTCCCGATAATTTATTAAATTACTGTCGCCGTATGCCGCCGCCTTGATTGTTGTTGTCATATCCGTAAAACTCTGCCCCTGGCAGCCGCGTTTAACCAAATTTGGCTGAAATTATGCGCCGTGTTCTTGGCTGCGGTGTAAGATGTCAAACTGTTGTAGAGAGTTGGCGAGAGACCGTAATGTGACCGCGGGGATGTCTTTGTGTTCGTGTTAACATAATGTCTATTGCACTTACGAGTATATACTTACATAGTACTTTTGCGGCTGGGTTATGTTAGATATTTGTATATATTAGAGTTGTCTTTTTGGTTAGAAATGAAGTTCAAAATTATAGCTTTGTTTGTTTCGCTACATGGCGGGTACTGTAAAACGCGGTGGTTAGTTACAGCAGCGTTTTACTGTATACCACAACAAGTGACAGTAATAATTTAAGGCACTAAAATAAGAGTGCCACAATCAGTAATGGATAAAAGGAGTGATGATATATTTATTTATATTTTATTTATGGAAGAATTTGTTACAAATGTGATTTTGTCATCGGAAAGTGAGGACGATTCAACGGTAGATGATCGAAAATAAGGAATTTGAACTTAATAATCGTTTGATGGGTCCCAAATGTTCCGTTTGTATAAATTTATATGAAAATAATTTAACTGATAAAAGTTCTCCTATATAATAAGATGATGGATGCTTTTTTAAATCAGCGTGGGGCTCCACATTATACGGTGACACATTGGACACGTTACGCTTAGCACCGCTTGAAGATTTAAATAATATTTTTTGGGGCTCAATGCGCTACGTTGGACCCTTTAGTATAGAGCCTCAAAATTATTCATGTAGACATGGACGCATCAAATAAAATTAATATTTTTATGTATAAATTACCAAGATATATATTTTATTTTTTCTTCTCACCGCTGCTACATTCGTTATTCATTTTTCCTGATGTCAAAAATGTGTCAAATTTAACTTCTACTGCTATTCAGCGAAGCCTAGAGTTGCTGTAAAAAAATGTTACCGCCATCTACCGCATCGTTTTACCGCGAGATGTCAAAAAGTGAAACGAACAACATCTAATAACTTATTATTTACTGCCAACTCAATCGAACACAAAATCCTTACCTCAGCGGTAAATAGTAACCGCAGCGGTAAACAGTAACCGCCACGTAGCGAAACGAACAAAGCTAATGTCTTTATTTCGGAGATCATGACTCATGAACTACTATTGGGGAAAGGTTCGCCGCCATTTTTAATTAAGATTTGATTTCTATTTTTAGATGAAGAACAGTGTAAAAAACTTTGAGAATACCTATGCTCTGTTTACTAAAACTCCGATTTACAGTGACCAACATACCGAGTGTATTGTGAGTGGCTTATTAAAGGATGTAGTTAATATTTCAAGACTTTCGTTAATTTATATGAATTAAAAATGCCACATTTTCAACAAGTTTAGAGGCTAAGCCTGTGGCCGTCTCAGCTTTATTTATAAAAATTGGTATTTACAATAACACCAAGGGTGGGATTCTGTAACTATTATAACATTAGGCGTATTCCATTTGCCATTTGAATCAGATCTAATTTACATTTACTCAACCAGATCACTTTTTTGTTTCACTAGATTACTTTGCTAACTTTATTTCCATCTCTAGATTTACTGATTCGAATTTAGCTTAAAGTAATGGCTACTAACATATTTGGGGGCCGTGATTTGACGACTGGTAACTGCACTTCACGCGCAAAATAAATCACTTACCGAGATCTGCTTCGGCAGAGTGCCACACCCAGTAATGGGTAGAAGGCGTGATGATATATTATTATTATATTATTTAAGAAATTAAAATCCCTATGACTATAGGCGTGTTTCTTTGGATTGTGATTGTGATTATCTAAATCATGATTCCTTTGATCGTGATTGCGTTGAATCATGATTAAATATGATACTGAAGAAAACATCGAACAGGACTAATGATTCAAATCCAATCCGATCGACGCGATCCTATAGTATGAACGTTAAAATAACTGCAAATGTCAAATACACATACATACAAACATACATAACTTCACGCCATATCCCAACAAATGGGGTAGCACGAACCCTAACAAATACACAAACTAACCTATTTTAAAATTTCATAAATGATTGTCCATGTAAGCCATTTAAACATTCTTCCAGAAGCAGCCAATTTCCCTTAATTCCACAAATAGAGCACATAAATTTATCATCAGATGCCATTTTTAAACCTTCGATGTGAATCAGTCAACATGAATCATAGAAAAAGTATGATTCAGAAGGGTAGGGGGATTGTCGTTTCGTGATCACAAAATGAAAGAGTAGGGATAACGAATAACGAACGAAGAAACATGATTCTTCATAATCATGTTAAGTTTGATCACTTTGATTACGAATCACAGTTCAAAGAAACACGCCTATTGATTGCATCGTGACGTCATTGACTTAGCGACTGAAACTAGTCGCCAAGCAGGCGCTAAGAATTATAATAGGCCTCCGATACTATGTTAGCTAATTAAAAAATGCTTTAATATACTTTAGCAAAGGAATATAAACCCGGAAAAATATGTAGCTGTATTGTTTAGATAATATGAATGTCATATACTATTATATAAATTTTAATTTATTATTCTACTTCAATACATTATCAAATATGCTGCAAATATATTTAGAATGTCAGTAATGGGTACTTTGGTGGGTAGAGTATATTTATACTAACTTATAAATAAGTATTCGTATATTTGCTACTCGTATATTAAATTTTGCAAATGATAAATATAGAATATTGGAAAGTATTTCAAAATTATCCGCTTAAATGATTTTGTTTATTATTTTCACAAATCTGTACTTATTTCTAAATTTATATCGAATTGTATCATCATTAAATTTATTTTAAAAGAAAAGAACGTCAGTGATTGAAATCTGTATTTTATATATACACAAGGAAAATGATTTACATTTTAAAATTAGATTTTCGAGTATATCTGTCAACCCAATCCGAATTGATTTTGTTTCATCCTGGCATAAATATTGAGAATTATTTGATAGATTAATCCTTTACCAAAATTCCCATAAATAAACCACACGTATGCGAGTGTCAAGAACCTCACCTCGATCTCTTCTCTCGATAACGAGTTTCGCATGTTCCGCATGATCAAAGCGATCGTGGAAATTCCAACGCACGCACTTAGTGGTTTAGGAATAATGTAAACTCTCACCCTGTGATCAGGTCGTAAGAGTTACGTATTTCTCCACGAGGAGAGAGCAGGGGCAAGGGGAGAAACAACCCCTGTCGTACTCGTGTTCGTGTTGATGAGAAGTCAAAGCAAATCTTACGCGGAACCTCAGAAGTGTAATTCCCGTGATTAGGTTGAAATCTAACGCTTTGGAAGTGTCGCATCGTGAATTAGACTCTCTGTTTACAGAGAGACTGGATTTTTACTAAATTAAAATGAATTTTATCAGACGTGTTACCAATGAGATTTGGAATTTAGATTTACGTAGACTTGCACTCTCGGAATGAACGTAGAAGAGGATTAAGTATTTAAATGGTTTTTTAATCAACTTTCACTATCGATTCGAAATTATTTATCAAATATATAGCCGCCAAATCTAGAGGGCTGAGTACCTTTGCTCTCCCCTTCCTATAATTTACTGTGAAGGGTTTGGGCCCTTTCAAATTTTAATGACCTTACATTTTAAAATACATAGATTAAATATTACTAACAATTTATTTTTTCATTCCTATTATTATTATAATTATTTCTATCTGATTTTCAAATACATATTTATGTTTAAATCAAGCAACAACAAATAAGTGCAAGATACGAATTAAAATTGTGAAAAATGTCGTCCATTCTATGTAAAAAAATACAAGGGTTATTAAAAAGGGTTATTTAAAAAATTTTACAAACGTAATATCTATTGCTAATGAAAAGCTAAAGATTGACTGAGTAGTTTAATTCGTTGGCTTCGTAAGCGTGTGAACGGGTTCAAATATAATTTATTTCTAGGACGGTATCTACTTATTCATAACTGGCTCACTCTATTCATATCATAACTTTAGGAATATACTAAACTCCACGATGTAAAGATGTTCTTTTTGAAGACGGTCTTAGGATCTGATTATGAATATTGCCTCTAGTGATGTCACAAAACGAAATGGAACGATATAAATCGCCAACTTTTAATTCCTTTCGTTTCTAATATTCATTACAACTAACAATCCGTTATTTTCATTATAAACGCCATTTTTCGTTTGCTTCCTTCTAAATAAAAAACAATTGAACAACAACTAGGTCCTCAATAAATGCAGTTTTTTATTCCAAACATTTTTTTGTATTTGCACTTTTAGTCTAATTTCATTAGATAAGCAACAATCACCATTGTATTTTCTGTGTTACATATTTCAATTCTACACCCTGTATATAAAATAACCAAGAGATTTGTCTCCTCAAGTGCTACTGTTAATTTTTTTTTTACTTTTTCTGTCGTATCCTCAGATCCCGAGTTAGAATTCCACTGAAGCTAAATACTCGTATGTATGAACTACCACACTGCGGCTCGGTGAATTCGAACCCTATACTGTAAATGGCATTAAGTTTCTGTTGTACGGAAGTAATATAACTAAATTGACCATAAAGACAAAAATTACAACAAAAATATGTAATATATTTAATTAATTCAGTACAAACTTACTTATTTTACTTCCAAATAAATACATATATACCTATTTTACGAGAAATGTCAGTAAATTTAGTCGTTGGGTTGTAAATAACTTCATAAAACAATCTTAGTGGTATCGAGTCGGACTGTGGATTTGAGAACCTGGATTCGATTCTCATGGCCAATAATTTTCATTATGGGATGGCTAGCACAGTGGTATGAAGTTGGCCTGTGGATCCTGAGGTCCCTGGTTCGATTCCCACAGGCGGAAAATTTTCATAATTTGAAAAAGCTATCCCTGTGGCTCCTCCACCACTAACATGTTTGGGGGCCGTGATTTGACGACTGGTAACCACACTTCGCGCGCAAAGTATATCACTTACCGAGATCTGCTTCAGCAGAGTGCCACACCCAGTAATGGGTAGAGGGCGTGATGATATATTTATTTATTTATTTATTTAAATTAAAATTATCTCTTTGGCTCCTCCTCTTTGGGAACCGTGATTTGTTGATTGATAACCGCACTACACATGCATAAAGAGATCTGCTACGGCAGAGTGTCACGTATAAAATAAAACGCGTGATGATATATTTATTTATTTATTTTAATGAGTGAATGTCTTACGAATGATTTTAGGGTTCGTGCTACCCCATTTGATGGGATATAGCGTGATGATATGTTTGTATTTATGTATGTATTTTAACAATCCCAAAACGCGAGAGCTAAATAAACTAAACATTGCTGACGGAACTGAAAATGCAGTCTTTTATTTTATTAATAAAATAAGAAAATAATAGGAACAAATTTCCAACACTTGTCAAAGTTCCACAAAATTACAGCACATTTGAATCAACTTATTAGGTCATCATCAAAGGCTGGTCAGTTCAGCTTCAACCATAGACGCGTTTTGCTCTTTAGGAGCTTATTTTATTAAGACTCAGTTCCACATCGCAATTGACAATTTGTTTTTGTATTTTTACTTTCTTATACACAGTATAAGGAAGTAGGTATTGGAATCGTGAAAAAAATCGTTGACGAGATTTTCGCGGAAATACGTGTTTTGAGGTCCACTGAATCCATTTTGATCATTTTATCAATTATGTCTGTGCGTGTGGATGGATGGATGGATGTGTGTCCGAGTGTGCAATATCTCATGAACGAGATAAGATTTGTTCACGAAACTTGGTAATTATAAGTTTCATGAAAATACGAAGAGCTGAGTTGATTTTGAATGAAATTGAAAAACCGGAAGAGGAAGTTTACTTGACACACAAAACAATAAATTCCATTTATTACTTTCTTATACGTAGTATAAGGAAGTATTGGAATCGTGAAAAAAATCGTTGACTAGATTTTCGCGGAAATACATGTTTTGAGGTCCACTGAATCTGTTTTGATCATTTTCTCAATGATGTCTGTGTGTGTGGATGGATGGATGGATGGATGTGTGTCCGGTCGTGCAATATCTCATGAACGAGATAAGATTTGTTAACGAAACTTGGTAATTATAAGTTTCATGAAAATACGAAGAGCTGAGTTGATTTTGAATGAAATTGAAAAACCGGAAGAGGAAGTTTTCTGACAACACAAAACAATAAATTCCATTTATTTCAAAAATGGAATCAGTTACGAAAAAAAGTTTCAAATAATAGATGTTAGCAAAAATATTTGGAACATAAAATGTTATTTGCAATTTTCCTGTATATGCGTCTAATTTTGAGAAAAACTAATTTATATATTTAATAATATATTTCAATAATCATAGTAGCAATAGAAACAAAAAACAAAAACATGTTTCACATTTATATGTCAAATAATAATTGTCAAACGCAAGGAGCAAGTCATAAGTGTTCAATTCAGCGTTTTCAATATGAAATATGCTGTGTATAAGAAAGTCGTGTGGTGACCACACCAGATTTTTTCAAAACTGATTCCAGTTTCGAAAAAGAGTTTAAAATAAAAGATGTTAACAAAAATATTTGGAACATAAAATGTTATTTGCAATTTTGTTAATTATCTGTAATGAAAATTAAAAAGAAATCAGTAAAATCCCAAAATTTATTAAAAAAACGATACAATAAAACTAAAAGGATGTAACAAATTTGATATTTTATATGTTTCAAACAGATAAATGCTGAATTACTAAAAAAGTAAATTACATGTTTCATAATATTACATAACATTTATATATTCTAAATATTAAATATGCTGTGTATAAGAAAGTCGTGTGGTGACCACACCAGATTTTTTATTTTATTATTGAAAATTTACAAAATAATGAAATTGTTATTTACTTCGATGTTTCGATAAGAACACTCAAGTAAAACATTTTC
Organism: Pterostichus madidus; assembly: GCA_911728475.2. Classification (NCBI taxonomy): domain Eukaryota; kingdom Metazoa; phylum Arthropoda; class Insecta; order Coleoptera; family Carabidae; genus Pterostichus; species Pterostichus madidus. Next base: position 13,937,517 of record OU452313.1, on the reverse strand, counting down.
CGATAATCTTCCAACCCCAACCCATTCACGTCATAAAGGAAATAATGATGCCATGACAAATATTTCTATTAATTCCTCAAATCCTATAAAATCTTTCGCTGTTATCTGATGGTACAAATTTCCTTTAGTAGAAAGTTCCTAACTGAATGCGTATGCGATAGCTAAAGAGTTCCTATAAATCTGGATTTCATTCGTGTGGGAATAAATCTTATTCTCAGAACTGAGGGTAGTTCTTTCCCTCCGTCCTGTTCGTGATCCGGGCTCCCCAGGGAAGTGTCACGTGACGCATGTGCTCCGGGTTACTCTTCTGGATAAATCCGGACGTCGGAAACATGTAACTTTTTTCTGGTAAATTTGCTGAGGGCTGAATGTGGTTCGTGGTTCATTTTGTATTTAATTATCCGAAATTTGTGGATTTGTTGCTTTATCTTAGGTAAATACAATTCGTGTTTTGAATGTTTGAGTAAATAATACGGGTTTGTTGTGTATTGATCGATTTCACAGGCAATCGTAGCCTAGTGGATACAACCAAGGGTAAACCTGGCGTTTACTAATTAATAAGCAGATGTCGTGCGTTCAAACTTCTACTTATATCCAGAAACTATGATTGTGTCTGAGTAGTTCGGATTCCACTATAAGCTGTAGGCCTCCTGTAATGTAATTGGGATTAAGTTCCTGTTGTGCAGAATAACAAATAGATAAATAAATAAATAGTATTGTCAACGGTCATGGCTGCACTCGTTGGAACTGATCTATGTGATAACGCGAGGTAAGCAACGTTGCGCGCGGGTAGTACTTGGATGGGTGACCGTCCAGAGAAAACTCGCGTTGCTGTCGACCATAACACCTAAAACGCAGATCAGGGTGTAATGGCGGCATATGACCTTGGTAGTTGGTCCGCCAAAGAAGCCAAAAAAAAATAGTAAGCATTAAATATCTGTGTCATAATTTATAAGAGTGTTTGACTCCTATAGCTGTCAAATTAATATTTTAGCAAATTATATTGTCTTTGTTACACTATTATATACAAAAACGAATAAAAAACTTTGAATATATATCCATTTTGATATGCTCATTCTCAGTCAAAAAATTAAGGGTGTCCTTCAACAAACACGCAATGATATCTATTATTCATGCTTATGACTCGTATTACATTTATCCGCGTGAGAAATAGTCATTACCGCTAGTTCCGAACTAGAATTTTTCTACTATTACTCAACTGGCTATTATACTTTTAGGTTTAGATATATTTATTAGAGATTTTATGTTTGTGTGTTTGGTCACAACTTGAGAATAATAAATTATCACTCACTGCTGTCGTTGAATTGTCATAATAACGTTAATGTGATTGACCACAACCCGTGAGTAATCACTTATTACATCCGGTCGTGAGTTATGAACTGAATTATCTATCAAGAAGTGCACATATAAAGAATGTATTACCTAATGGTCGTATAAAAAATAATAATTTAATTTTATACATATAACTATAATCATAATTCATAATTATTATAAATTAAAACTAATTTAATATATACATATCTTCACGTTATATCCCAACATATGGGGTAGCACAAATCCTAAAATCACTCATAAAACATTCACTCATCACATTCATCAAACAATCAGCCCTCGTCAAACATTATCATCCAAACACACCACCCTCACTTCAACCACATTCATAGATCACTCCATATAAACTCATTCATTTATTACACTCGAAATTATTTATCACACAAAAAACCTTCAATCACATCATTCCTATTCACTTATCATGCATCTTCTTTCTTTAACATACATGACATATGCATAAAACATCTCAAATTACTCACGCTTACTCCTAACAACGAATCTTATAACGAAACTAACAACGAATCTACAAAAACTAGAAAAGATGAAAGCGAAAGCCTGCACTTGTATATGAAAGAAAAGTCCACACAATGCAGTAACTGAAAATGAAACAAAAAGATAAGAAAGGGAGGGAGCGTCGCCCTGTGCTTGTTTTTGAAAGAGAAATTCACACAATTGCAGTTAAACACCCTACGTAAGAACTGAAAACGCATTAAAATATAATAAAGGAAGGGAGTGTCGCTTCACGCTTGTTTTTGAAATATAAAATTTTGTATGCACCACAGACGTTACTAGATGATCATAACCTCGCACAGAATACCGTCGTCTTCTGTGCATAAAATACTTTTTCGCTGTTAGAAAACGATAAGTGAATATAAAGGTATTTTTTTAAGATCCATGGCCGCGTGTCTTGTCCCTAAAACCTTCGACCTTAAAACATCACTGGTCGCTGTTGGTACATAAATAACTATTAAAATTGTTCGATCCTCACAGCCGACAAACATTTTCACCAAATTAGAAATGATCCCTGTGGCCCCCTCACCACTAACATCTATGGGGGCCGTGATTTGACTGTTGGTAACCGCACTTCACACGCATAAATATGTCACTTACCGAGATCTGCTTCGGCAGACTGCCACACCCAGTAATGGATAAAAAGGCGTGATGATATATTTCATTTATTTATTTTAAAATTGTAAAATACGTAAACAATAAATATAAAATATATCATCACGCCTTCTACCCATTACTGGGTGTGGCACTCTGCTAAAGCAGATCTCGGTAAGTGATATATTTTGCGCGTGAAGTGCGGTTACCAGTCGTCCATTCACTGCCCCCAAACATGTTAGTGGTGGAGGAGCCACAGGGATAGCTTTTTCAAATTATGAAAATTTGTCGCCTGTGGGAATCGAACCAGGGACCTCAGGATCCACAGGCCGACTTCATACCACTGTGCTAGCCATCCCATAAACAATATGGTTGCACTATTTACCTACGCTAGCAGATAATGCCGAATTTCTACCTTAAATATTTATATGTATTTGTAGGTATATTTATTTCTACCTGTAACAATTTTTTACAATTTATCTCAAGCATTTAATAACAGGACAAATCCGGCCTAATTAACAACCCCTCACACAAGTATAATTATTTTAATACACCCCTACTGTTTTATTAAGATTAATTTTTCATTTTCATTAGTTAATTATTCCCTTGAATTCTACCACGCTATAGTCTACACGACACCACACCAAACTTCCACTCAGGTTTACTGAGTTGACGACGCTTTGCCTCCTTTGCGACGCAGGTGTGTTGTTACCGTAAAGTATTCCGTTTGTTGTTGCGGATAAACCGAAATCCATGTATTTGTAGAACCGCGTCTTGTTTGCTCTGCTACCAGTTTACGGTGTTTACATGCGGATTTGCGCTGAACTAAAGAGGAATAAAGAGGGATTAATTCAGATACAATAGTAACTGGTGTTAGATTCTGGGGAAAGATTATATTTTCCTGGTTTTGCAGGTTAATATTAGAATTTAGTGCAGAAACGTTTTCGTTTGTTGTGGAATTTAGGATATTAGGGTTGTGTGACTTAATTTAAATTGAATTATCTAGTTTCGTATGAGATTTGTCTTTGTTTGTATACAGAAAATTATTCTTTAATTAATTTAATATTAAATTGGTGTTTCAATTTTTTGTAATAGCTTCATCTATGCGAATTTTTGCCTGAAATTTTGCATTCCTATGTACTTTTACGAGAGGAATTCATTGGTGTTCACAGATTTTCATTATCTTTTGAATTTTTGGAAATATTGAGATACGAAAATTTTGAAAAAAAGTGAAAAATTTTCTAAATTTTTCAAATTTACTGTATAAGTTAACGTTTAAATCGCATTTCAATATCTCTTTTAGTTTTCGAGATATGGGCCTTCAAAAGTTGAGATTTAAAAAAAGTATAAAATCGCTCTAACTCAAAAACTAAAAAAGATATGAAGATGCGCTCAACGGCATTAGATTTCTCGAAGTTTGTATTATTTAGAAAAATTTTTAAAATTTTTCGATTTTTAAACTGGTTCAACCAAAAAATTGGCATTTTCATTACCAGACATTTTTGCGATCACGACTCCAGCGATTACAAAAAACACATATTAGGAATCAAAATATGCATAATTATGTTAAAATATATGAGGCATTAAATTGTGAAATCCTCAATTTCATATCTAGTTTCATATTATTTAAAATTAATTGTAAACAGAAACACAAACGTGAATATAAACTTAAGCATGTAAATAAGAAAAAATAGGAAAGAATTTTCCATCACTTGTCTCGTAATTCCACAGAGGTTTTTACAGCACGTTTGCATCAACTTCTCAGGTCATCAACAAACGGCTGGTCAGTTCAGCTTTAACCATAGCGTCTATGGTTAAAGCTGAACTGAAAAGCCGTTTGTTGATGACCTGAGAAGTTGATGCAAACGTGCTGTAAAAACCTCTGTGGAATTACGAGACAAGTGATGGAAAATTTTTTGCTATTTTTTCTTATTTATTAAGACTCAATTCCACATCGCAATAGACATTTTGTCTTTTGTTTTATTTAAGCATGTAAATAAATAGTATACATTTTTCATTTTATTAGTCCTGAAAGTTTAAATAAAAGTTTGGAACGGGATGTATCTTTGGAAACATGTATTTTAAAATTTGTAAATAGCATTCGACGACCCACACTGCTGTAAAGCATTATAGAATTCAGAAACCGAGAGCCAACTGACAATTTTGGAGGATATATATGTAGCATGAACGTAGCTCATAATAATCATCTTTCTCTCACTCTGTCTACATAATCTGTAATGTGACAATCTCTTTTTTTGTGATTTGAAAGAAAATTGAAAATCACGCAAGTCTGTTTGCAATCCACTGAGATAATAACTATTTACATAACAAGTGCAAGAAGACATACTTTGCACATGAGCGTAATTTTAATTTGCGCGAATGGTGCAAATGACGTCTTCGTGTACGAGTTTTGTACAATGCTTTTTGTAACGAACAAAAATTATATAACCGATCGTGGTAAAAGTTATTAAATTTTAAGCATGGGTTTTATATTGACAGTTTACTATGCCATGGATTGACATTTGTTATTTGAAAACAAATTATTTATTCTTTCTCGTACAGTATGTTAAAATATATCTGATTGATGGCGTTATAAACTAATATCTCTATTTCTTTTATAAATTCTTTAAAATGTGAGTACATAAAGACAATTCGCGTTTTAATAGTCAAAATTTAGAACCATAAAAAAGCGTCTTTTTTCAGTTACTTTGATGCACTAGTGCCACTGATCTCTATTTATTACTGGATTGCGTATACCGTGTTAGAAGCGTGTGACGAGTAGTAAGGCGCCATATTGGAAAAAGTGTAGTCTCTCGGCCTACTTTCAGCGGGAAGTTCAAAATAGTCGTAGTTGAAAATGGTACAAAAGCGTTATAAAAAAGCGAAACTAAATGTTTTTGGAAAACATTGTAGTAAATTAATAGTGAAATTAATTTGATGAAAATGAAAAATACATAAATAAATATATAAAATTTGTATTTGTAATTACTGATATCTCCAAACTATTTGACGAGTCAAGTGATGTCTCAACTTTTCACCGGTCAAACGATCAGGGGCTACTTTAGTTGAAGCAAAAAACCGTACTTTTAAGTACGTTGCGCATATCACTTTTGTCAAATAAAATACGTGGTTCGTCTCTTCCGGCGAGTTATACATTAAATTATTAATTAAACATGTGTCTCAATATTTACTTTGAATATTTAACCCTAAAACTAATCTAACTTGTGTCATGTACATTGCTTGTTCGTTTATATACAAATGAAACAATTAATCGGTATAAAACGCACAATTCACTTACTTGTGGAAGCTGAGTCTGTCAGATCCTTTCTTCTTACCGCAGAAAACACAATTCACAACCATTTTTTCGTCGTCACTGTATTTGAATTGCGAGCGACTCCCGCCACTACCGACGCTGTCTCGCGGGCCGAGAGACTACACTTTTCGCAATATGGCGACGTTCAATTAGTCACACTGCGGCCTACCCCACACGCAATCCAGTAATAAATAGAGATCAGTGACTAGTGCGCAAAATCAAGCTTTAATTCAGTTTCCAGGGTCATGTAAACTTTATTTTGAATGATGCGAGTACAAAATATCTATTTACATAACAAGTGTGCGAAGATATACTTTGCACATGAGTGCTTTAATTTGCGCGAATGATGCAAATGACGTCTTCGTGCACGAGTTTTGTACAATGCTTTTTGTAACCAGCAAAAATTATATAACTGATAGTGAGAAAAGTCATTAAATTTGAAGCATGAATTTATATTGACAGTTTAGTATGCCATGAATTGACATTTGTTATTTGAAAACAAATTGTTTATTCTTTCTCGTAAAGCTTATTGATGGCGTCATAAGCTAATGTCTCTACTTCTTTCATAAATTCCTGAAAATATGTATATATATATATATATACATATTCAGTGGTATGAAGTCGGCTTGTGGAACCTGAGAACCCTGGTTCTATTCCCACAGGCGACAAACAATTTTCATAATTTCAAAAAAAAACTACCTCTGTGGTTCCTCCACCACTAATATATTTGGGGGCCGTGATTTGACGACTGGTAACCGCACTTCACGCGCAAAATATATCACTTACCGAGATCTGCTTCGGCAGAGTGCCACACCCAGTAATGGGAAGAAGGCGTGATGATATATATATATATATATATATATATATATATATATATATATATATATATATATATATATATATATTTTACATACAATTAGCGTTTTAATAGTCAAAATTTAGAACCAAAAAAATGGGTATTTTTTCAATTACTTTGAAGTACTAGTGTGCAAAATCCAAGTTTACTCCAGTTTCCAGGGTCATGAAACCTTATTTTGAATGATGCTAGTACAAAAACTTATTTGCTTGTTGCCGCTTGAGTTGCCACGATAAACTTAGTCAATCAGCTCCAGAAAGTTTCCACATTTGAACTGGATAAAATCGTAATTTTTGTATTATTTAATAAGAGTTACAGAAGTAATACACATCAGAATTCTTTAACCATATTAGAAGTAGCAGTCCAGTCGTATTAATTATCTTATTAAATATTATCGCACTTATAAGCAACATTAATTACTATACTATTCAACTCATTTAATTAGCATTCATATCTTCCATCAATAATAAATAACACTTTATATTAATCAATATGCAATAACTGCACCATCATCCATTCTTGTGATTCACCACCCATACAAGTTCTAAACCCATTAATAAGATCATATTCCACGATATTCTCCCATCGAACAATTACGTCTAACGACGTGCAATTAAATCGACCACAGTCCTAGCAGGACAGCAACAATATCGCGATATTGTCAATGTTGTCAATGTTGTCGATGTTGTCGATAGCAGCGATGGCACGAACCACGGATCATCACCTTACTGGGACAGTGCACTAGCTGGACGTGATCGTGATGTGCCATCTCTCTGACGTAGAGAGGTGTAGTAGAGGAACTGCTGAGGCATGCTAATCGTAGCATTACCGCCGTAATCGTATTAACGATCATTACGAACCGGAATTAAACTAAAATTAAGGACGAATATGTTCCGGGAATTGCCTATGGTATGTGTGGATAGAAGGCAGAAGGAGGAGAAGTAGATCGAAATTAGTTAGTTGATAAATATTTTTTGAAAGTTACTAAGCTCGTTTCTTGATTGTTTTTTGTTACCAGAACTGCAAACCGAATCGGAACTTGAAATGAAACCTTATTGAATCGTTCACGTAGAACCGGTAAATTGAACCAAACAGAATACGAGAACCGATTTGACTAGTCCGAATCGGTAGAATTTTACAAAGGCACTGAATAATGCTGGGTTGCATGAAAGTTTTATCGTATAGGTACTAACGGTTCAATAAGTTTCAGCTATTGTTACCGTTCCTTGATAAACAATCCTTTAACTAAAGAATTCTTTATTTTTAACTTGCAGCCCAGCATAAGTCTATTTGAGTTTGATATAAAAGATAGTTATGTTTTTAATTTATTTAATTTGTTTGAAGAACTTATAGAATAATTAATAAGTGGTACAAATTAAATATGATAAACTGTGATCTTCATTTTGTAGTTTTGATCAAAAATATTAATCTAATATAAATGAAATTGATTTTTTTTAAAAAATATTTATATAGGTTTGAGATTTTTAAATAAGAATGTGCTCATTGTGGCGAAAATTTGAACTACGACAAAGGTACAGTTTGTTAGTAATCTAATAACTAAGTATTAAAAAAATGAATGATAATAGAACTAATATTTACAAAAAAGGAGATAATAAAAATTTAATTTACTGATATTATAATAAAAGAATTAAAAACTTACACTATTCAAAGAACTTTGAACTATGTACATAAATTTGTAACTAAAAGTTAAATGAAACTAATACTAAAACTACAACTAACGACAACACATAATAATAATGCGGCTGAAGAAAAATGCTTCTTTCAAAAGCATGCTGATTTTAATTTATAGCAACAATAGCAAAATAAATAAATTTATCATCACTCCATTTAGCCTTTACTGGGTGTGGCACTCTGCCATAGTATATCTCTGTAATTGATAAAATAATGGAGAGAGAGCGCACAGGTAATTTTAATGTGAGAAAATTGTTTATCAGCTTTAGGAATCGAGCCCGGGTTCTTAAATCCACAGGCCGACTCGATACTAATGAGCTACCTACCCCTTTTTTGTATAATGAACTTAATATCAAATGTATTTGTTCAATAGAAAAAAATAAATTAATATTATTATTATTAACAAATTAATATTATTCTAGTGCCTACTTGTTCTATTAATAATTATGTATTAATATGCAAGTTAACTATGTATGTACTAAAATAATTAATTAATATCACATAAAACATAATATGTGTACGACAGTCATGTTTGATTTTGAAACAGCAAGGTAACTTTCTAATATTGTGTTAGCTGTTAATGTCGCAGTATCTTAACTTCAAAGTTAACTTACGTTCATGCAGTTTATCCTGTAATTCTTTCTAAAACTAATTTTAAATTTCGTATTTTATGCAGAACTAAATTTTAGAGTAGGGATTTGAACATAATCCTTGACTTGACGGATATATGCATTACATCCATAGGATGTGTATATACTAGATAATAATAATAAAGGCGATGGTTTTGTGGTTCTAGAATATCTGGATGTGACTCTGTCACAAACCCTTATCATTGGCTGCTGCGATTTGACAACTGACAGTCGCACTTCCGATAAAAATGATAAAATATAAATATAAAACAAAAGACAAAATGTCTATTGCGATGTGGAATTGAGTCTTAATAAATAAGAAAAAATAGGAAAAAATTTTCCATCACTTGTCTAGTAATTCCACAGAGGTTTTACAGCACGTTTGCATCAACTTCTCAGGTCATCAACAAACGGCTGGTCAGTTCAGCTTTAACCATAGACGCGTTTCGTCCTTCCGGACTCATCATGATCGCACCATACTGATGAGTCCGGAAGGACGAAACGCGTCTATGGTTAAAGCTGAACTGACCAGCCGTTTGTTGATGACCTGAGAAGTTGATGCAAACGTGCTGTAAAATCTCTGTGGAATTACGAGACAAGTGATGGAAAATTTTTTCCTATTTTTTCTTATTTATTAAAATGTAAATAAGCATATCATCACGTTTTTTACCCATTACAGGGTGTGGCACTATGATGAAGTAGATCTCGGTAAGTAATATATTTGCGCGCGTGAAGTGCGATTACCGGCCGTCAAATCACGGCCCCCAAAGATGTTAGTGATGGGGAAGCCACAGGGATAATTTAATGCGGTGAAAATATTTGTCGACTGAGAAACGAACCAGGGTTCTCAGGATCCACAGACCGACTCGATACCACTGAACCACCTACCCTACATAAAAATTGGTATCTACAAATTGAAATTAGCAAATCTTTTAGCAATTTGTAGGTACCTAAAATTGAAACCAATTATATTATTGTAATATAACGAATATGTATAACTCCTAATTACAATTTTAAGTGGCTCTTGTTGACATTCATCACTCTAGTAAAAGTAAATATAAATATGCAAGTATAAGGTAGTACAAAGTTTCGTGGATGAATATTTTATTCATTGTACGCGTATATCATAAATTATTTTCACAGGATCGTTCAGCCGTTTAAGGACTATAAGAATGGGGAAAATATATTTTCTTACTTTCACTGTGAGTTAAATTTAAGTGGCATGTTTTGTTAAGATCATAAATAATAAAGCATTTGTACAGAGAATCCAGAAAAATATCCCCAAGTAAAATGTTTTTGCTAGATGATATAAATAATTGAAGCCAATTAATTTAATAAGTCGACGAGAATTCTGGAATAATGGAGAGCATAAAAGTTAACGGAAAATTATCTTATTTTTTTTTATTTATAGACATTTATAAAATAAATAAACATATAACCGCTTTTACTTCATGACCGTTATAACAATTCGTATGTTTAAATAGCAAAGTTCTTTATTTATTTTCGGGTAATGTAAGCCTAACTTGCAACTTCATAAATTTCAAGCGGAGTATTGAAAAACTCGTTGTCTCTCTAGCTATTGCTCATTGTGTTGTTCAACAAATAAATTTATAATAATAAATAAATACATATATCATCACGCCTACTACCCATTACTGGGTGTGGCACTCTGACAAAGCAGATATCGATAAGTGATATATTTATGCGCATAAAGTGTGGTTATCAGCCGTCAAATCACGGCGCCCCAAAGATGTTAGTGGTGGGGGAGTCACAGGGATAATTTTAAATTGGTGAAAATGTTTTGTTGGCTGTAGGGATCGAACCAGGGTTCTTTGAATCCACAGGCCGACTTGATACCACTGAGCCATTAACCCAAATAAATTTATAATTCATTTATAATAAATATAACTGATTTTAGTTTAAATTCTTGTAGTTTTTGATATCTAATGTAGACGGTTAGTACAAGTATACAGATGGAGTTAAGGAAATGTGGAGAGAGTCAAAACTGCCAACATTAGCAAGTTGCGTGAGAACGGGCTCATGTAACCAATACTTGTCTATCGTGATAAGGCATAGTGGTGAAAAAAGCGAGAAATTATGATTTTTACCTATTTCGGAGGTCTTAGCTATATTTCATTTACCATTTGGTTCACCTAAATCAGTTCAGATAAATTAGACGACATGACTAAATGAACTGAATAAAGAAAACTGATGCACTTATTGGAGTGAATAATAATAAAGTAAATTAGAATCAGTAATTTTAGTACTTCCTGAAAATAAAGTCGACCAAGTAATCTTGCAAAATAAATAAGTAATCTGGTTCAGTAAATGTAAGTTAGATCTGATCTAAATGGCAAATGGAATGCACCTATTATAAGTCTATAAACGCACTGAAAATACGTCGTTAAGGAGATCTATAAGCGCACTTTTTTGGCGCTTTTAATTTTTTAGGAATGTTATAAATCTTTTTAAATCTGACAGATGAATGACACATAATCTTAAAATTGTAAATTGTTGGTGTTCATATATTATTCTAATTTAATTAATTGAGTAAGCTGTTGGCACTTGTTGACACATGTTTGAAAAAAATTAAAAAATACAAAATAAAAACACTTGGTTGTTTCAAAGAAAATATTTATTTTTACTTTATATTTTATACGTATTCTAATTATAAATCTTTTATCCTTTCGTGATGGGACTAAAAAGAATATGCTATGATCAAACAAAATTCACAACATTCACAATACCAAGAAAATGCTAATTAATAGTAAACAAATTTTTGTGTTATGAGAAGCACTACTAACACAGGTGACAAAAAACACCAAAGTTATATTTTTAACAAGTCACATTTTTCTTTTAAATCTAGCAGAATGATAAAATTTCTTCGAAAGAAAAAATTGTATTAGGAACTCGTTTCTTAAGACCTGTTATCTCATTCGTCTTTTGTAAAAGTCGTTACAGAGCGGTTCGTTTTCTAAATTTGGACTCGTGCGTTAACAGATTGCCGTATGAAATATACTTCTTGTAACTTGTACTTTTAATAATAGTATATAAGCATTATGTACAAGAATTTAGAGATTTTTGGATAAAGTTTATTTGTTTTTTTTTTTTACAATATAAAGGTACCTAATTTTTAGATAATATTCACAAATAAGTAATAAATAAATATATCATTACGCCTTTTATTCGTGCTTGGATGTGGCACTTCCCCGTAGAAGATTTCCGTAACTGACATATTTATTCGCCTAAAGTGTATTTACCAATCGTCAAATTACGGCCTCCAAAGATGTTAAAAGTGGGGAAGGAGGCACAAGAGTAATTTTAAAACATATCTGCTTCTAATAAACTCCTATTTAACCTAAAAATATTGCTGCGTAAACTCTACAGCTCGATTTAAATCTTCTTTTTCGTATTGTGCGTCCAAAATGTATAACGAATACTTGTCATCGCTTGATCTGAGTTCCATGTCATACATCACGTTTAAAAATTATTTCAAAATGCTGTTTTTCAATAAACAAATCCAGAGTAATAGCTAATGTTCTAAATATCAAACTAGTATATTAATATATCAAATTTTGTTTGCTATACTTCTAAATTGGATATTGATTTGTTTTTCGTAATTGTTAATAACCTCCTTATGTATAAATTTTGACGTTTGTCTTGTCATATTTGTGTATTTATTTCTGTGTAATATTATGTAGTGGTTATGTGTAAAAGCAGCTTAGGCTGAACGTTGCCACGTTATTAAATAAAACATTATTATTATTATATTATTATTATTTCGCCAAGCTCCACCCACCACCGTAAGGCAGCGGTCTCACTGATCGAGTACTGTCGGGCAAATTTCAAACACGTATATTGTAATGACGGGTGTCGCACTGAACCATCGTTAGAGTTATAGATATCAAATTTCACAATTTTTGACAATAAATATGTTTGAACTTTGACATATCCTGACTAATCAAACAATCAACTATCATGAAAATATTACGAGCATGGGAGCATATGAAACAAGCTACGGTTAGTGCATTTACAGCTGCATCATTTGTCGTAATCGTAAATCAGCGACTGGTAGATATTTGTTATTTACTGGTGGTCCTGTTATTTATTGGTCGTTAACTAAATTTGAGCTAGTTCACCACCGTTAAATTAATATTTGATTTGACTGCTGATTACACGACATTAATGGGGAAATATATGACAATTTTTCCTTCTTTGTCTCATTATTTAACTGAATGAACCCTGATGAAACTAATGTAATTTTTATTGTTATCGATCTTAGATTATTATCTATGATAAATGCATTATATTATTTTCGAAGTATTTTAATGAAACTAAAGTACTACATTATTTTCTTGTCAAAAATAATATAAATTATAGTTAAAGGAGCTTATTTTTTATGGTTTTCTAACATTTGTTTAATAGTTCTTAGTCATTTTCGTACAAAAAACGGGGTTATATATGGTCTCAAAAAGTTGAATTCACTTTATGAAACAAATTAACATATTGTATGGGTACCCTGACTTCATACGTTTTCAAAGTAATAAACTAGTATTTAATAATAATAGGGTTATCCACATATTAATAATTCTATCGAACAACTGAAAACAGTAACTGAAGTAGTTATTTGTACAACTAGCTAGCTCAGTGGTATGAAGTCTGCCTGTGGATCCTGAGAACCCTGGTTCGATTCCCACAGGCGACAAACAATTTTCATAACTTCAAAAGTACCCTTGTGGCTCCGCCATCACTAACATCTTTGGGGGCCGTGATTTGACGATTGGTAACCGCACTTCACGTGCAACATATATCACTTACAGAGATCTACTTCGGCAGAGTGCCACATCCAGTAATGGGTAGAAGGCGTGATGATATATTTATTTATTTTTTTTTATGAAAGCATTAATGATTTTCATGAATTTGACGTTTGATGCATGATGGTGAAACCGAAGTGTTTCAATAAAGTGACTGAAAAAAAATTTCATTCATTGCGCGCTGAACACGTATTTTTTGCATATTCATATTAAATTGATTTTACTGTGATAAAAATTCAAAATTATTATGATATGTCAATATTTCTATAGCATGTTGTAATATTTTAAATGATCTTCAAGGTGATAAATAAGTAACAATAGTAAGAAAAGTAAAATTAAATCAATGAAAATATAGTATTTCCTTTTATCGCTATTTTTAATTTTTCTAACGTTGGAAATACAGATAGACAACAACAATACAACAAATTTAAAGAATTTAAGTCATATGAATGACTTTGAGGTTTGATAAATTTAAAGTTTATGACAGAAAAATTCGGAAGACGCCCGCATTCGAACCGAGGACCTTCAGCTTGCCCGGCAAATACCAGTCATTAATTAAGGCATATGGGATGGCTAGCTCAGTGGTATGAAGTCGACCTGTGGATCCTGAGGTCCCTGGTTCGATTCCCACAGGCGACAAATTTTCATAATTTGAAAAAGCTATCCCTGTGGCTCCTCCACCACTAACATGTTTGGGGGCCGTGATTTGACGACTGGTAACCGCACTTCACGCGCAAAATATATCACTTACCGAGATCTGCTTCAGCAGAGTGCCACACCCAGTAATGGGTAGAAGGCGTGATGATATATTTATTTATTTTATTTATTTATTAATTAAGGCGAAGGATGGATTTCAGTTTTGTTTTATGTATGGAATATTTGAAAATGTTTTGTGGTTGTAAATGGAATATGAAACATTGCACGGGCGTTGTTATTAAAACCACAGGTGCATGTAAGCGTGGATATATTTCCCTCAGGCGCATATAAACTGTGGATCAATTTTGTGACGCACGATACATTGCCATTATAAAAATGTGCTACCTCTAAATTTATAAATCTCAGTTATTTAAAACCATGGACAAGAAGGTCGGTTAAAACGTGGCATCCGTACTTGGGATGGTGTAACTCGGTGAAGACTTAGTCATAGCCATATTTTTTTGGTCAAAATAAAGGACAAATCTAAAGAAGATTTATAAAAATGGTAAAACAGTTTTATTTATTGTTTTTCCTACAACTGTGCGATTTCTTTGTTATTACGTAACTATTATTGCCTTGGTTACGTATGGAAAATAGACAAATGCAGACCAAGTGCGTTTCTGTAAGCAAAGAAACACTAGTGCGAAAAGTAATTCATTACGCAACTGTAAAAAAAAGTTGTATTGAGAGCGATTTAAATTTCGCGCCGAGCGCGGATTTCATATTTTGGCTACAGACGCTTATGGAAGAAGTAGATGCAGTGAGCTAGCGCTAGTAAATATGCAATAGTATATTTTGATGTTTATAAACATAACCTTAAATTGCAGTATATCTAATCTGTACACAATTAATAAAAAGAACCGAACAAAGTAAAATATATCGATAAATGGTTTTATTTTAAGAGTAAGTGAAATACATAATATTTATTGTTTGTGTATATTATTAACACAGTTATTACAGTTGCTTATATTGGCATAATGTGAAGTGGAAACTTTTGTACTATCTAAAGAAACATTGATTTCTTCCGTACCTGTTCATATGATTAACAGTAATATTATTGACAACAATTTCAGAGGCTTTAGAAGTACCAGCAGCAGGTTGATTGTCATTGCCGAAAATAGATCCAACATAACATGATCTGGGGCTTCAATTATCTTTGGAGGTGTTTATAATAAAGAAGAATCACTCATTGTAGTATTCCATCTAGACGATATTGACGAAATTGTCTTGAAATTAGTGAAATATTTTTAAATAACGTAGAACAATGTGCAAGCAATCAACAAACAAACCATAGCAACACCGTAAAACGTTCTCGTGAATATCATTAAGATTTTATAAATTTTGACAATATTTTAGTGATTTTCTAAATCGCACAGTTGTAGGAAACATATTGTTTATTACACGTGCCGAAAAAGGTTACGTGCTCGTGCAGAGCCTTTTTCGACACTTGTCATAAAAATTACTATTAATCTTTAAAAATTCTACATTCTATTCGTTTGTTTCCAAATTAATTAAAAACTGCAATTTTATTTAACTCTTTATTTTTTTCTTTTGCTCTGTGCAATAGGAACTTAATCCTAATGATAGTATAGGGTCTAGACTTACCGAGCTGTAGTGTGGTAGTTCATATACATATATTTAGCTTGAGTAGGATTAAAAATGGCGTTTTCCGGACTTGAATGCATTAATGCTATCCAAACCACCGTAATACCGATTTTATAGTTAAATTTTGGGGCAACAAACTGTTGAAAATTAAATTTGTTTATTAATTCAAATATACATTTAAAATCTCTTTAATTTTGAATTCGAATCTCATTTGTTTTAAATAAATTATTGATCTATAGAGCCGGATAATTTAAGTTTTTTACGATACACTCAGTATATTAAGTTTAAGGTGGTATTATCATGGAAGCATTTAACCCAGATTATAATGAAATGTAAATATGTTATTTTTCATGTGTTTCTACACTAGTATGCAATTTTTTTTTTAAAGTTTACCGTTGTTGAGCTGAGTAATGTAAAGTTAAAGTCGATCAAAGTCGATCAAAAATGCATTGGCGTTATAGGAACTGTACCTCGCGAGGCAGCTTACTGCAAAATAAATTCATATATTGTAGTTATTTTTTAACAAAAAACTAACACACAGTACATCATGTAAAGAGAAAGGTATGAGAATTAAAAAATCCATGCCTTACCGCATTAGTTTCAAAGAAATTGGCGATGAAAGCTGGATATTCTATGATTTTCAATGAAACTGTCAGAAATGCTTGGCTACGTTGCACAGGTAGACAGAGATGGTCGCACGCGTAAACAGAGATAGTCGCAGGCGTAGATAGAGATGGTCGCACGAATAACAAAGCAAGAACTATGAAAGTTATTATTTCGATCAGTAAAATATATTAATTTGAATACAAAAAAAAATATTACAGCATTTTATATTTATTTATTTGTAGTCACAGTTGATAATAATTGCTTTGGTGCATTTTTCTCATTTTTCTTATGAACTGTCAACAGGATGTATCGATAATACAGTTACGTTTCGTACCGACTGGTAATATAATGCCGCTTGTGGTTCTAACCCTGCTGTGTAAAATCTTACACTGCTATTGGTTGGCATGAAACATTCACTTCCAAAAATTTTGTTATGTTACTGAATTTCATAAATTAGTTAAATAGTTTTATTTAATATATTCAATGTTATTATTAATTATACGATATTTGCAGCGAAATATTAATTCTGTTAATAACCTATACCATACAAAAATGTAATAATTATTTTTATAAATTTTTTAGGTAACCTATACTTTTGTATGAGACTGTCATGATAGAACCACCTTAAAAAGGTTTACTTATACTTAATCACAGACTTTTCTTTATCTGCTCTCAATCCGAAACCGTAGTAACATTTACATTTTGACGAAAGAATCTCATCGTGGTCTCCATTTCCATCAGCAAATATAATCACAATTCTTTTCCTTATTTTCCCGTCATTTTCCGCTAAAAATCAGCCTTTCCAAAGACGAAAAATATTCCGTGATTCTAAAATATTTTCTAAGGCAAAAGAAAAATTATCTGCTTGGCAAAGTGAGTACAAAGTAGAAAATCGACGTTTCATTGACAGCGGTTTCTTTCAGCTGCCATTTCAGGATTTTATCTCAACATTTTTCGGGTTTTCATTTCGTTTTGCTGAAGAGCATGCGACGGAGTGACTCATGGCGGGTACTTGATGATGTTCTTGTGTTAGTCGGGCCGGACTGTCGTTATTTGCTTGCTGACATGGTCTTCTCCTGCACTCGGCTATTGTACTCCGTACATTTATTAAATAAGGTCCCGTATTTTTGATAAGGAAATGACAATTTGCTTCGAGAGACGGCGTGCCTCCAGTGGCGTTACTACAGAATTTATTCTTGTGTTTCAACATCGTACCACTTTATTTTCATATAAAAATAAACAATAATAAATTATAAGAGGGATAGATGACTTATGGATAGTTGCACCAACAAAACTTAAATTTTAAGCTTAAAAAAAATCTTTGCGCCTTTTACCTATTACTGGGTGTGGCACACTGCCGAAGCAGATATCAGTAAGTGATATATTTTACGCGTAAATTGCGGTTACCAGCCGTCAAATCACGGCCCCAAAGCTGTTAGTGTAGGGGGGGCCACAAGAGTAGCATTAATGTGGGGAAAATGTTTGTCGGCAGAGGGAATCGAACCAGGATTCTCAAGATCCATAGGCCGACGCGATACCACTCTGCCACCTGCTTCGGTAAGTGATATATTTTGCGCATGAAGTGCGGTTACCAGTTGTCAAAGATGTTAGTGGAGGGGAGAGGCACAGGGGTAGTTTTAATTTGGTGAAAATTGTTTGTCGGCTGTGGGAATCGATCCCGGGTTCTCAAACTCCACAGACCAACTCGATACCAGTGAACCACGTACTCCATATTTTAAACTTAATTTAAATAAGGAAAAGCATATAGAATTTTTGACAGCAATATCAATTATTCGATTATTTTTGATATGGGGTAGATCGCTCAGTGGTATTAAGTCGAAGTGTGGATTTGAGAATCTCGGTCCGATTTCCACAACCGACAAACAATTTTCACCATGTGCCTCCTCCATTACCATATTTGGGACGCGTGAATTGACGGCTGGAAACCGCACTTCACACGCATAAATATATCACTTACCGAGAACTGCTATGGCAGAGTGCTATACTCAGTAATGGGTAAAAGGCGTGATGATACATTTTTTTTAATATAATCAGTTATTTTACAAATTATTTCAAATAAAACTGCTGCAAAATGGTTCATTTTAATTTTAAATGATAATATATTTTTATTTATTGCGGATTTGATTTAAAAACTGAATTCTATTATCTGCAGCTTTCATTTTAATTTCAAACTTTTTATCTAAACAATTTGGGAAACAATAGGAAGTAAAACAAAGTTTTGTAACATTTACAGTTCGTTTGAAACAAACATTTAAATTAGTAAGAAAAAATATCGTCAAAATAACACATATGCAATTTTATGTAAGTAAGATAATTATAAATATATCATCACGCCTTCTACCCATTACTGGGTGCTAGCCATCCCATAAATATGATAATTGTGTTCCAAAAAAGACGACATCATTATTACGCAGGATATTCCCTTGCAAAAAAGAACTTATGGTCATCATAGTCCTTAGATGTTATTAAACTGACAATATCGAATGCAACGTTTGACTACAAAGTTATCTATTTTTCATATGACAAGGAGAACCGATTTACTTTTATTTATTTAAACAAAGTTTAAAATTTTATACTCTAATTCACCGTAAATTCTTAGCTTAGGGAATAATAAATTTTCGTGTCGGTGATTGGCTGATCGCTGTAGCGGATCTACAATGTAACAAAAAGTACAGTAGTGACAAAAGTGACACTCATTTGCATTTTCTGTTTCTGTCAGTTCATTCTCAGTAAATTTATCGTTTTCACGATTTTACTCAGTTTTATGATTGTGGTGATATTTCGAAGATTTTAAAATTTCTTTACAATATTTTTTCGCTGTGAAAAGTTACGGTGAGACAGTCTATAGTTTCGACCAAGTTTTTATTTTGATACTATTATTTATTGTGTTTGGCCCTACTCATATAATTTATAGTTTATAAAATTCTCATAGTAATACTTTCAATTCAATGTGTATCGGTTTTGCTATAAATATCGATTCAATAAGAAGTGTATACGCATACGTACCTAAGTGATGTTATATTTATCAGTGAATGAAATTTTACTGCTTGTAAATATTTATATTGAAGTTATTTTAAGTTTCACATAACTAGAAACGAAATTTCAAACTAAGTTCTAAGTTTATTTATATTTCAGTACTTGCGAGAAATATAAACTCCTTGTCTATTTGATGACAACTACAACAATTAATTTTATATGACATAAAATCTTATTTTATTGGTTATTACGTTTTCAATAAGAACGATATTAAATTGATTAAGCTTAACAATTTGTTGTCATTTTATACATTCTGATAATATTTCGTTGATTTCTCATACATATGAAATTTTAATAGAATTGTAGAAACATTTGTTTTTGGTTCCAGGTCGAAGAAAATACCATTATTCATAAATTTATATATCCATTAAATGTGTATTAATAAAAATTACACGATATGATTTATTAATATTTTCAAACTTGGAGAAGTAGCTAATGTGTTTGTACACAACACAAAACTATAGTCCGATTGTTATTTATATTTTATAATATTGTTTCATTTTTGAGTTTTAACATATTCATTAAAACCGATAGTTTTAATAACAATTTTAAGAATAATAATAATTTTTTTTAGGCGACTGACACATAAATAGTAGTTTTATGTATCCTTTAATAACCGTAGATACAGTATTTTTCTTTTTTTTAATTTGTTAAAGCTTCTTATTTTACGACCGCTTTGACTTCATGGCCGTTATAACTATCCGTTTGTTTAAATAGCAAAATTCTTTATTTATTTTCGGGTAATGTTGCCTAACTTGCAACTTCCTAAATTTCAAGCGGAGTATTGAAAAACTCGTTAACTATTGCTCATTTTGTTGTTCAACAAATTAATTTATAATATAAATAAATATAAATATATCATCACGCCTTCTACCCATTACTGGGTGTGGCACTCTGCCGAAGCAGATCTCGATAAGTGATATATTTATGCGCGTGAAGTGCGGTTGCCAGTCGTCAAATCACGGCCCCCAAAGATGTTAGTGGTGGGGAAGTCACAAGGGTAATTTTAAATTGGTGAAAATGTTTTATCGGCTGTGGGGATCGAACCAGGGTTCTTAGGATCCACTGGTCGACTTGATACCACTGAGCCATTACCCCATTAAAATAAATAAATGTATGTACCTAGTTATTTTATTTTTACTTTTGGGGTTTAAAATATTTTCACAGTAAACAGATTGTTTTGTTAATTATTGTTTACGTGACTTGAATTAATTAGATTTTGAAATAAAAATTTAAAGCTTTTTGTAATAGCCGTCTAAAAAAAGATGTACCTCGGTTGAAAGGTTCTTTTGTAGCCTTATCTGATTTATTAACCTTAGCTTTCGCGTCTGTTGTAAACATCAGAATCGGCCAAAAAATTACACTTTGCCAACCTTGATAAACAAATAGCAATTTTAAAAATTATTTTGCAATAAGATCTTGTGTTCTGATGTAGCGTCTGGCAGAGCTGGGCAGTAGCTAGTTACTTTTGTAGCTTAGCTACTAGCTTAGCTACATTTACCTTAGCTGTAGCTGTAGCTTAGCTAACTGTGAAAAAATATAGCTGTAGCTTGTAGCTAGCTACTTTTTTTTCTATTAACTTAAAAATAACAACTGAAGCTACTTTTAAAGCTACTTTTTGAAGCTTAAAGCTACTTTTTAAGCAGAAGATCAACAAAGTACGCATGCGTACAAGCTAAACCCAAACAAAATAATTATTTGTTGCCGGTTCTAACTGGCTCTAATACGCGAAAATACACAGTAGGTGCCAGATGGTATTTGCTATTTTTGATATTTATGTACGTAATAGTAAATTAACAGTCATTATAACAAAAGACTGATCATATGACAATGGCAAATTTAATTATTTCACAATAATTTAAAAAAGTAGCTTTAAAATTTATTAGCTACTTTAACGAAAGCTTTTAGCTGTAGCTTAGCTATATTTTACTAAATATAGCTTATAGCTGTAGCTTAGCTACTTTTTTAAAGAATAGCTGTAGCTGTAGCTTAGCTACTTTTTTAAAGAATAGCTGTAGCTGTAGTTTAGCTACTTTTTTAAAGAATAGCTGTAGCTGTAGCTTAGCTACTTTCTTTAAGTAGCTTGCCCAGCTCTGGCGTCTGGCACAGTAGTATGTTTACTTAGTGCCATCAAATCACGATCCTCAAAGATATGATTAGAGATAGAGCCACAGTAATTTTAATGTGGTGAAAATTCTATATCAGCTGTGGGAATCAAACCCGGGTACTAAAATTCACATTCCGATTTGATACCATTGAACCACTTACCCTTTGGATGAATTAAAATTATTTTTCGTACAACTGTGCATTTCTTTGTTATTACGTAATTATTATTGCCTTGGTTACGGGTGGAAAGGACACAAATGCAGATCAAGCAAAGAAACACTAGTGCGGAAAGTAATTAATTACGCAACTGTAAAAAAAGTTGGATTGAGAGCGATTTAAAATTCGCGCCGAGCGCGGAATTCATATTTTGGCCACATACGCTTATGGAAGAAGAAGATGCGGTGAGTCTGCGTTAGTAAATATGCAGTAGTATATTTTGACGTTTATAAACATAACCTTAAATTGCAGTATATCTAATCTGTACACAATTAATAAAATGAACCGAACAAAGTAATATATATATATATATCGATAAATGATTTTATTTTAAGAGTAAGTGAAATACATAATATTTATTGTTTGTGTATATTATTAACACAGTTGTTACAGTTGCTTATATTGATGTGAAGTGGAAACTTTTGTACTGTCTAAAGAAACATTGATTTCTTCCGTACCTGTTCATATGATTAACAGTAATATTATTGACAACAATTTCGGAGGTTTTAGAAGTATCAGCAGTAGGTTGATTGTCATTGTCGAAAAAAGATCCAGCATTATCTGAGGCTTCAATTATCTTTGGAGGTGTTTATGATAAAGTAGAATCACTCAGTGTAGTATTCTAATCTAGACGATTTTGAAGAAATTATCCTGAAATTAGTGAATTATTTTTAAATAAAGTAGAACAATATGCAAACTATCAACAAACAAACCATAGCAACGCCGTAAAACATCGTTCTCGTGAATATCATTAATATTTTATAAATTTTGATAATATTTTAGTGATTTTCTAAATCGCACAGTTGTAGGAAAAATGTTGTTTATAACACGTGCCGAAAAAGCTTTCGTGCTCGTGCAGATTTCCGCACTCGGCAAGCCTCGTGCGTTAAATTCTGCACTTGCACATAACAAGCCTTTTTCGGAACTTGTTATAAAAACAACTATTTTATTCAATTATGTTAAAAACTGACGTTTTTTGCTTTTCTTTTAAACATTTTCATATTATCTTCAACTTTCGATATCATATATTTTTCACAATCCAGCGTTTCTTAATTACTTTCGAAGGAAATGTTTCAAATCAAATTAGAAGATAATTTAATTCATCGCAGCTTTTTCCTCTAAAATAATCAAACGATATCTGGCAAAGAAAAATATGCGACGCCAAATATGTAAGTTAATTTGAAAATATTATAGTTACATTTAACTGAACTAAAGTTCATCATTCATATTAGAATATGTAAAATTTTGACTAACACGAAATATTCAGTTGTACACGTTAGAAAAGCATGTCAAATACACATGTTCGCTACTGGTCGCCGC
The DNA here is from genome assembly GCA_911728475.2 of Pterostichus madidus. Taxonomy (NCBI): domain Eukaryota; kingdom Metazoa; phylum Arthropoda; class Insecta; order Coleoptera; family Carabidae; genus Pterostichus; species Pterostichus madidus. Next base: position 13,914,150 of record OU452313.1, on the reverse strand, counting down.
GCTTCGCTGCTAAAGACCATTCGTCCAGCATTTATGAACCACTTATGTTATTAAATGCGTTCATTCATCTTTTGATCCAAGCACGCCGAGTCCCCGTCGCTGCTGTCGTTCAAACGAAAGACGTTCGCGCGTTCGAGAGTTCCATTCATGAAGTCGATTAAAAGGAAAAAATGAAAATCACTTTAAAGTGAACGTCGCCTTTCCCGGTCGGCAATATAAGTTTCTGTGAAATTCGCACGGTGAGAACTTTGTTTGGTTTAGGCCGACGAGCTCTTTCTCTCAAATTTCTTTTTGAAATAAGGTCGCGGAGCTCTTTCGTTGTGATGGCAGCGCAGTGCTTTCAAACCTATTTTAAACTGTGGCAATATAAGTTGTTCGGAGAGTTGAAGAGCGTTCTCAGTTGAAGTGAATGGAAATAGATCGTATTTCTACTTTCCACCTCCTTTTCCTACTCTTATCTCACGGATCGTCAGATATAGTTCTTGTTGGTATCAACTAACTAAAATGAAGTGCGGTTAATTCAACTAAAAATATTTAACCTTTCCAATTACGGAGTATTCATTTTTTAATATTTTGCATTTCTACTGGGATTTCGAAAACTTTTGTAGTCTAAATATTGGTTAAATTACCAATTACATAATGTCATTTTAAAAGTAGATTTTTTTGTTAATTTGACTAAGTAAAAGTGAAAATGTAGAATCGACATTAACTGCTGCAGTCCTTCTTTACTATTGATTAGGTTATATGAGAACCTCGTCCTTGACTACTCAATAAGATGAGACAAAGAAGTAAGTAAATAAAATTGTAGGTTTTGTGTATTTGCAAAATAATTTAATTCCGTTTTTATTTAAAAATTTTATGAAGAATATAGTCTCAGTTCTGGTTATTTAAATTTGAATATTTAGAAAACATATTTGTATGGAAACAGTTATGCAATATTAATTATATATATCAACATGGACTATCCTTTAAAACAACTTAGAAATCATATATATTTATAAGCTTTCATTACATCGAACTAAAAAACGTATTTTATTTTATCACATTCATCAGCTTTTATGTTTGAAGTACGCTTTAAAAGAGATTAATAATTAATCCAATAATCCTATTGATTTTAGCGCTGGAATTAGAATCAAAGTGAGCATTACAAAGCTTGATGATATATAGTATCGAACAAAGTTGCAAATTTTAACTAATTACAATCATTTATAAATTAGATAATCGTTTTTTTTATTTATTTATTTTGTTACTCTGCACAACAGGAAGTAAATCCCAATTACAGTACAGGGGGCCTACAGCTTATAGTGGAACCCGAACCACTCAGATACAATCGTATTTTTTGGAAATAAGTAGAAGTCAGTGAGATTTGAACGCACGACCTCTTGCTTGCTATTTAAGAAACGCAAGTTTTACCTTTTAAACAATAGAAATGAAAATTGTCCGTTACAAATAACTTTTCTCTGTACTAAATGACAAAAAATAATCAAAATAATTTCTTTATATTATTATCTTCATTTATTTTGATAGTTTTGACAAATAAATCATTAAACGTTTGTTTAATTTTGTTTCAATTCCATGGTTATTAATATTTCTGAGGCGATTTTCGACATTTTCAGATCTATTTTCTGCCGTTACATTGATTATTTTTTTACGTTTCTCAGAACCAATGAAATGCTTCATTTTACGAGTACACAATGTCATGGTTCTGAGTTTTAACCAATCCTTTCATTATTATACTGAGAATAAAGCTCTTGTGATTATTCCCGGAAATAATCTCTGTACGTTTTATTTTTGTTGACAAATGATAGGTAGTTGTCAAATAATTATTTAAAACTGTCAACGCGTCAAGAAAAATGTGTGAAAAAATCGATTTAGTTCCATTTCAGATACAAAAATAAATCAATAAATTTTGAAAACAACTTCCAAGAATGCAATAATAAGTAATCAATCGATATGAACCCAGTTCAAAATCTTTTAAGTTGGATGAATCGGCCACAACAGCTAAGTCAAAAACTAATCGAATTAAATATAACTCGAGAGTTGGATAAATTGGAAAATAATTCTCTAGTATATATCTCAGACTTGTTGCCATTTGGCAATAGCCACTCAAGCCCTACGGGCTTTCGTGACTATTGCCTGACAACAAGTTTTCGAAAGATCTGTCAAATTATTTTCAATTTATTCTCACTCTCTTGTTATATTATTACTGAATATAATTTTAAAAATATTCAAAAAAATATACTATGATATTATTATTAACATGTATATTTATTAAAATAGGAATTGATTTTCCCGTAAATTTATTCGTGAGCTGCCACTACTTAATGATATAGCTTAAACTATGAAAACATCTAGTATAGAATTCTTGTTAATTAGATATTGCATATGTTTGTCTTTATATTGTTACTGTTAGAAAAGCATGTTTAGTTAGAGAAAAATACAAAACTGAAAATCTCTGATGCCTCGGAAGTTTTCTAAGATTTTGTTGCGTTGTTGAGATTTTGATTCATGCTTAGCTTTCTGTATATTTTTCGTTCAAAACTTTCTACATTACCATGTCATTTTGAAATATACTTTTCCAGCTACATTGTATTTGTTCTAGATTTTTATCCCTCGAAGTTGTATTTCTAGCTCATGCGAAAAATATGAGTTGTTTTATGTGAAAAATAATAATACCACGAAGCTACTTTTTGCAATATAATATTTTTTTGAAAATTCATCTTTTTAAAAATTATTTATAATGCTGCAATCTAAATGAATCATCAATATTTGTTTTAATTATAAATATTTTATAAATTAACTTTCATTTGTAAAATAAAAATAAATAAATGTATCATCACGCCTTTTACTTATTATTGGGTGAGTCACTCTGTCTAGCAGATCTCGGCAATTGATATATTTATGCGCGTGAAGTGCGGTTACCAGCTGTCAAAACACGGTCCCCAAAGATAATAGTAGTGGGGGAGCCATAGGGGTAATTCTAATGTGGTGAAAATGTTTGCCGGCTGTGGGACGCGTACCAGGTTTCTCAGGATCCACAGATCGACTCGATACCATTGAGCCATCAACCCCATTCTTTCATTTGTAACTATAATAAAATATTTGTCAAACATTCATATTGTATGAGAAATTTATCCAGGAAATTCAGTCACAATTTAATAGTTAATTTTTATAACAAGTGCCGAAAAAGTCTTGTTACGTGCAAGTGCAGAATTTAACGCACAAGTCTTGCCGAGTGTGAAAATCTGCACGAGCACGTAACCTTTTTCGGCACGTGTTATAAACAACAATATCACTAAAATATTGTCAAAATTTATAAAATCTTAATGATATTGCACGAGAACGATGTTTTATGGCGTTGCTATGATTTGTTTGTTGATTGCTTGCACATTGTTCTATGTTATTTAAATATATTTCACTAATTTCAAGACAATTTCTTCAAAATCGTCTAAATTGAAAGATAATTGAAGCCCCAGACCATGTTATGTTGGATCTATTTTCGACAATGACAATCAACCTGCTGCTTGTACTTCTAAAGCCTTAGAAATTGTTGTCAATAATATTACTGTTAATAATATGAATAGGTACGGAAGAAATCAATGTTTCTTTAGATAGTACAAAAGTTTCCACTTCACATTATGTCAATATAAGCAACTGTAACAACTGTGTTAATAATAAACACAAACAATAAATATTATGTATTTCACTTACTCTTAAAATAAAACCATTTATCGATATATTTTACTTTGTTCGGTTCTTTTTATTAATTGTGTACAGATTAGATATACTGCAATTTAAGGTTATGTTTATAAACGTCAAAATATACTACTGCATATTTACTAGCGCTGGCTCACTGCATCTTCTTCTTGCATAAGCGTCTGTGGACAAAATATGAATTCCGCGCTCGGCGCGAAATTTAAATCGCTCTCAATACAACTTTATTTTTAGAGTTGCGAAATGAATTACTTTCCGTACTAGTGTTTATTTGCTTACAGAAACGCACTTTATCTGAATTTATCTCCTTTCTACCCGTAACCAAGGCAATAATAATTACGTAATAACAAAGAAATCGCACAGTTGTAGGAAAAAGATTTTTTATTGAATTTTCTTATTATTGTTCTAAATATCTCTTCAACTACATAGTCGTTCACCGCTCCTTCAATTCTGTCTTCATATTTTAAATATTACATTCTATTACATATTTTGTTCATATTAAAGTAATATAGTAACAATTTCAGTGGTATGAAGTCGGCCTGTGGATCCTGAGAATCCTGGTTCGATTCTCACAGACGACAAACAATTTTTATAATTTCAAAAGCTACCCTTGTGGCCATGGGCGTCCACAGACATTTTTGCATGCTTTGTATCGGCACAAATTAGATCTGAAAATGACTAAAATTATCTCAAAACTATCGATAGCTATTAAATTGAAACAAAATTAAACAAATGTTTGACGTTCAATTTGTCAAAACTATAAATAAAATAAATACTTCATTTATTATTTCATTTATTTTGACAAATAAAACGTCAAACATTTGTTTAATTTTTGTTTCAGTTTCATGCCTATTAATAGTTTTGAGGCAATTTTCGCCATTTTTAAATCTAATTTGTGTCGTTCCATAGAATGAAAAATTAATTTTGTTTAGTGGTTCAGATGCAGAATTTTATGCCCTAATACTTTTATTTCAAGCTTTTTTGCTTAAAATATTTAGGGAAGCAGGAAATTACAAAATTATAATTTTACATGTAAAAGTCCTATGTTCGAGAGTCGTAGTCACCATTCTAGTTAATATTCGGGGGTGGGAGGGGGCGCGCCCCTCTTGCCTCCCCATGACGCCCATGCTTGTGGCCCCTCCACCACTAGCATCTTTGGGGGCCGTGATTTGACGACTGGTAACCGCACTTCACGCGCAAAAATATATCACTTACCGAGATCTGCTTCGGCAGATTGCCACACCCAGTAATGGGTAGAAGGCGTGATGATATATTTATTTAATTTTTTTTATTTAAAAGATACTGATATATTTTTATATACTGTACGGTGGCCGAGTGTGTTAGCGCTCTAGTACTGGCCGTATTTATTTGGCCTTTTTAAAGTAACCCGATAGATTACTTTTGTTTAATTGGTACGTTTTAAGTAACCCAGAACAGTTCCTACACTGATTCTACTGCCTCAGCTATTTTGCTGGGTTGGCAGGTTGAACCTCTTTCTTTTATCTCTTTCTAATCAACTTGTGTTCCTTGTTATACGTTATGAATTGGTGGCATCGCAATTTGTATTTAAGCAGATGTCACTTAAAACATGCATTCAGAATGTAAATTTATCGCAAATACTAGATGCATAATTTATTTGAAAGTAACACGAGTTAGTTCTATATCAGTTCAGAGTTGAACTCAAAGTTTCCGAACAAATTCGCCCACTGTGTACTCTAATGTAAGACACCGATTTGGCCAGGGTTCGAGTCTACCGATCGGCAAGTGTGCATGTCGTTAAAATGCCACAATATCTGAGGTTAAATCACGCTCGGGTACTTAAAGCTGACCACTTGTACACCTTAAATGTAGTTCTGGCTGCATAGGAAACTCTTTGATGCCGCTTTGGTAGTAAGAAGAGGCCGTCACACAAACTGAGGTTCGAATTGCATTAATAATGAACTGGTCACTTACTCAGGCAACGAGATGGGCTTGGTAACTCAATAAGACGGTAGGCAGCAGGCCGGAAAATAAATGCTGAAACTAAGAAAACTCCGACCCCATATAAACATGAGAAAAAGGTGAAGAAGAAGAATATATTTATACATTTGTTTCATCACATTAAAATTATCCCTCTTGCTCCCCCACCAGTAATATCTTTGAGGGACGTGACTTGACGGCTAGTTACCGCACTTTTCGCGCGTAAATATATCACTTACCGAACTCTGTCACGGCAGAATGTCATACCCAAAAATAGGTAAAAGGTGAGATGATATATTTAATTTTGTTCCAGTAATAATGGTGTATTACAATTTAATTATTATAAATATGAAATATAAGTTATATTATTTTATCTAGTAATTATATATCTGTATTAATTGCTCGAACGTACGAGCAGGTATGATATAATTACAACAAAATAATTGAAACGATTATGTATCTATTTGATAAATGTTTAATTAGATATTTGATAAAAAGAAAACAACAGCATTTCAACAAAGTAGAAATTACTAAGTCTTGAATCTGTGAAAATGTTGGTGTAGTTTATTTCAGAAACAGAGATTTCTTGTTATTTTAAAACGTTTATAACATTTTACGCGATTGGTGTAGCAACTTGAAATGTTTTATTGTGAAGTTTCTTATTCGTTGTTTTTGTTTTTGCAACAAACAATAATAAGGTGAATTCTCGACTTCAATTCGTAATTTTGAATCATGAATTGAACAAATTTTTGTATTTCACAAGGTCATTTATTTTTAAAAACAAAAAAGAAGAACCCAGAATTCATTGACATCTTAGACAATGTTAAACGTATTAATTATAATTGTAGAGATTATTTATTTAATAATTACTAATATGGGGTGTCTAGCTCAGTGGTATGAAGTCGGCCTGTGGATCCTGACAACCCTGGTTCGATTCCCACAGGCGACAAACAATTTTCATAATTTCAAAAAGCTATTCCTGTGGCTCCTCCACCACTAACATCTTTGGTGGCCGTAATTTGACCACTGGTAACCGCACTTCACGCACAAAATATATCACTTACCGAGATCTGCCACATCCAGTAATGGGTAGAAGGCGTCATATTATACTATTAAAGCTTATTTTTTTGTGAAATGGGTTATTAGTAATTATTAGTGATGCCATAATGAAATTTTAAAAAAGCCACACTGAAATTTGTTTATTTATATTTAGTTGTTACGTTATTTTTATTATACTTGCATTATAATCTGGAAAATAGAGCTGGAAAACAGCATTTTTATTTTTATTCATTTCATAATTTTGTGTGTGTGATTTGACGTAATATAATTTGTATGGAGATAGGTTAGCATTTGTTGTTTACGTTACTATGTGGATTCGCTAATTTGCAATTTGTTATGTTAAATATGGATGGATTTAAAGCGTAAATTATTTTGTTATTGTTGAGCAAGTTTAATACACGGCGTGTTTTATTGTTGTGTTTTTACACGCTTTTTAGTTTGTTAAACAAGGATTATTGTTCAGGTATAACACAATTTTTTTTGTTTCATTACTGTAATATTTATAGTTTCATCTTTTTGAAAATATATGTGCATCCTTTGTATTTATAAATCAAATTTCTAATACTCGTAAGTGCAGTTATGCGTAAAATTCTCAGATTTTCTTTAATTTTAAATTATTTTACCATATTCTACTCACGTACTGAAAGAGCAGCATAATTTGACATCTTACTATTACAGAATTCATTTAACTTGTATGATTTTGTCAGGCAATTACTAACCTAAAAGATACTCTACATCTCTGTGAATGACATTTCAAGAAAACTAAAACTAGCATCAGATAACTAAACCACTTTTTGTAACATATGCGTTATTCTTTACATTTTTAGTTTTGAATTCGCAGATTATTCTGTTGAATGAGTGAGTTATCAACCGGAAAACATTGTGACATCCTGTTCGTTGACCGTAAAATCGTTCCGTATCTTTTGATCGTGCCTGTGGCCCTTGCTGGACTGTTTGTCGGATGAAATATGGTAAATATGTGCGCGTGTTGTTGTCAATCTGTTGACTTCAAGATGACATTCTTATGCGTAGTTGTGAAGATGTTGTTAGGTGCTTTGCTTCTCGACAGTAAATTTGAGAATTTTGGACAAATTAGGTATTATCTTTGATTATACATTATAATCAATTACATCTATAACTTCATTTCTTATCTTTTATTTAGTTTTTCTTATTTAAATGCTACATGAAGTCTATATCTCGAAAGGTTTCATTAAACTTGTGCGTAATCCATTTTAATTTAAAGTAATACTTTAATGAAGTATGCTTTACTATAATATAATAAAATTGATTGGTAAGGTTCTTATTTAAAGCATAAAGTTCCTGAATTATAAAGAGAAAAATTAGCATACCGCCATGATTTGAACATAAATAATAATTAAAGAAATGATATATTTTTTGTTTGACTGTAGATTAAAATGAATGTGATAATATATTTATTGGAATTCAGTCAATTTTTTAATTTTTTTATATTTTGTCGACGTTTCGACTGCCTCTGCAAGTCTTCATCAGGACACTAATAAAAATTAACAATAATAATACAAAATATAAAATATAAAATATAAATACTTACAAATAAATATAAATCTAAAACAATATTTAGAAATAAATCATTAACAATGATAAGAAAAATTCATTAAAAGTGATAAATGTGCAGATATATGACATAAATATTTGACAATGAACAATTAAAAAGAATTTTTTATTTAAAAAATTGACAAAATTGGCATGCTAACTGTATAAAAAATTCCTGATGAAGACTTGCAGAGGCAGTCGAAACGTCGACAAAATATAAAAAAATAAAAAAATAAAAAATTGATTGAATTCCAATAAATATATTATCACATAAATAATAATATCACTGTACAAGATTCTCGTTTCAAGTCTTTCAGTATATGAAAGAGTCTTGGGATTGAAGCTGCTTATAGTTAGACAGCTAGGGTGCAAAATGATGTCTCATTTATTCCAGTGACAGAAATGGATTTTTTAATAGATTATGTCATGATAAACATGAAAACAAGAAAATTAGATTTGGGAACGGGTGGTAACTATAGCTGGCGCCGATGTGAATGCGCCGATTTTAAGGGTGGTTATTGACAAATTTTTAAAGGCTAATTTTCAGTTTAAATGATATATTTTGGCATAATTAAGTAATAAAAATGATAGACAGAAGTTTTGGCTGATGACGCATGCGCGACAAAACCGGTCAAAGTAAGCAATTTTTATGGTGTCGTGTGACATATTACTACTTGTTCACGACGAATACATGACAAAGAAATTATTGCTGGTTGCTCATATGTTTCGAATAAATTTTTCATATTTTTAAATTGACAATTCAAATCTGCAATAAAAAATAGGGGTTGCCATTTGAAAATTAAAAGTTGCCCCCCGACCCCCTACACGGGCACATCAACATTAGTAAGATTCCGCATTGTATTTTTGAAAAATATTTATCCACAGAATATTAAAAGGAGTGGACGGGTGCTTTGGGCAGGGTTGTCAAATTTTGACCAGACCGGTTTTAACCACTGGTTAAAACCAGGTTAAAACCGCCCTGGTCAATATTTAATTTTGGACAGTGGTCAAAATCGACATTATACTCATTTTTTAAGTTGAGGCTAGAGCAATAGCAGACATGATATTGGTTCATATATCATATTTATTACAAACTTTAGCGTATTACAAAAACATGAAACAATTTATAAATAATTAGGAATATGTTTTAAAATAAGATCAAGTTATTAATTCGCTAGCCTAAACAGAGTTTTCAGTCATAAAAAATAAATAAATGTGTATTCTTATAAAACTAGTATTAAATTCTGAATATTATGTCATTACATTATATATGTTATTTTAAGTTTTAAGAATATTCCGAGAACGATATATTTGGCTGTTTTGCCATATTTCAAATGTTCAATGTGCGATATACTGCTACCAATTTTGATTATGAACGAATTACGAACTTGTTTAAAACGCGCGAATACGAATGATAACTATAGAATGTTTTTAGTATTATAATTTTTCGAAATGTTTAAGTTAAAATATTCATATAATAAATATAATTAATTATTCATTGGTGTTTTCACGGGATTACTTGTACTTCGTGGTTTCGTTTAAGTATAATGTGAGTTTTGTCCATTTTGTCCATAAAACCTGGTTTTGACCACTGCCCTGGTCAAAATAAAAAATAAGTGTCTTTTTGCCAACCCTGGCTCTGGGACAGCATGTATACTAGAAGGTTAGAAGGTTATGTATATGTTAAGAGCTGAAAATGATCGGAAAATTGCCAACAAAAACAGAAACCAAAATCAAAGATAAAACAGAAAACTATGTTAAGAGATGAAATTGACAAATTTAAGTTTAACTCCTTATTAGTTCCTCATTGCAAAATTAATTCCTGCCCAATTCACTAGTTTTAGTTTCCAATTTCGAGCAACCATTCCCCCAGTTAAACTTTCTCAACATATGTTTTACGACGTCACACTCTCTAGTCCTGTCGCTAGTCTCAACCCAGGTCCTCGCACTCCAGGGAATGATGCTGCCTGCCGGTGAAATCAGCTCCGCTTGAATTCCTTGTAAAGTCCTTTCATCGAGCTCGACCGCTCGCCTGAGAGAAGAATATTATCCTTGAGAGGCCATTGTGCCAGCTCGGATTCTCTGTAATCATAATTATGTAGCGTTTGAGGTTCGAGGTTCGTGCAAACCGCTGTGTGGTTAAATTATTGTTACTGTTTGGGATCTCGTGCGAATTTCTGGTATTCTTGGATTTGCTGGAAATGTGATCCAGGATCAGGGAGTTTATTGTATTATAATTTATTTTTTAAATTTACTTGTGCGTGTAATACGGAAATAATATAAAAACGAAATTAATTAGGAAACGTGATAGTAGTTAGGTAATTATTTTTTAAGGAAAGTGGAAACTAAATGTTTTTTACAATATTTAGAGCTTCTTGAAAAATTTGGGAGATAACTTGAATATTATGCTTTTGACCAAAAAATTAATAGCTAACATTTAAAAAAAAATGTATTCCCGTATTTATTTTTCGCGTCCTCGCCGAGAAACACTACTTCGCATAATTAAAAATTGTCCAGAAACAGCCTGTTTCCGGCCTAGGCTGGCAAAAACTAGGGACTGTGATAAGGTTAGCATTAGGGTCGTTGATTTCCACCGAAGTTTGAATTTCTGAACGTTCGAACATTCGAATGTTTTGAACTTCGTCAAAAAAACTTCAAAGCTTCGTATTTACGAATTTTCTAATTTTTCAAAGCTTCGAATTCTCGAATTTTTTGCCACTGAATTAACGCCATCTGTCATCTCCAAACATGCTCACGCATAATTCGCGAAAAATTGGCCACGAATTAAATAATAAACTCGGCGAAGTATCCCGCACTAACTCTGCAAGTTTAGGTGTCTTAATTAAGACATCTATTCTCTTACCGCCCATCTAAATGCTATGGACTTTTAGTAAAACGTTTTAAAAAGACAATGAAAAGGATACAAAAACGTCTTAATTAAAACGTTTTTGACAGTGTAGCGAAATTTTAAGTCTAAATTGAATTAATTTGGCAAATAATAATAATTAATAATAATTACTTAAGAATTAATACAAAACTCTGCAAATGAGTTTATTCTGAAAATAATTCATATCAACATGCCGTATTCACGTTAGAATCTAGATTCACAATTAGAATAATTCGAAAATTCGGATTATTAAAAAATTCGAAGATTAAAAAATTCGTAATATTCAAAAATTCGGATGTTCGAATCTAAATTCGAAGGTTCAATAAATCCGAACATTCGGAGTCGCGAATATTCGAAAAATCTACAACCCTAGTTAGCAGTGTTGAGTGCTTGAAAATTAGAGATTTTTAAATTAAATTATTCATTGTAAACTTAAATGTAAGTAATTATAATTGAATTTGCAATAAGAAACAAATGAATTGTTTATATTTGTTTAACTTTTGTTTTCTTGTTTACGAATGTCCTGATGTTAATATAAAAAATTTCTAGTATTTAACATTTGACAAATAAGTCAATAATTTCAAGATAATCGAAGTTTTAATCCGTAGATACTTGGTGAAACATTTTAAAACATAAAATAATAAAAAATAAAAATATAAAATATATCATCACGCCTTTTACCCATTACTGGGTGTGGCACTCTGCCGAAGCAGATCTCGATAAGTGATATATTTATGCGCGTGAAGTGCGGTTACCAGCCGTCAAATCACGGCCTCCAAAGATGTTAGTGATATCGAGTTGGTCTGTGGATTCTAAGAACCCTGGTTCAATCCCCAAAACCGACAAACATTTTCACCAATTTAAAATTACCCCTGTGGCGCCTCCACCACTAACATCTCTGGGGGCCGTGATTTGACGGCTGGTAAACCCACTTCACACGCATAAATATGAAAAAAATACTCGTACTAATTAAATTTCAAATCGTTATACTTTTTTATGAATTTTAATTATACCTATCCTATATCATTTTGTGTAGTTTATTCGACAATTAGTATTATAATTAATTTACATAGTACAATTGGGCCTCAAATACAAAATACACGCAGGGTTCCAAAAGTCCGTTACTGGAAATGGTTAATTTAGTTTGTGTTAATAGTATCACAAAATAGTTCTATGATACGTAATTGTTTGATAATGAATTGTATAGTCATTGTTATAATAAACACTAATATTATTTGATATGAAATGATAATCAATACAAATTGCACATGATTATTGTTATTAATTAACAGTATTGTCGATAGAGTTATTATTAAGTAATTCATAAACAATTTTAAGCATTGTATGCGTGTTTATTATGTTTAATAATATTTAATATCTTTCGTCTTTTTATTATCAAAACATTGACTAGCCTAAAATGGACAAATGGACTTACGTTGCTTTTATCTACTTAGTAAGACTTCCTTGTTAGTTAGGGAAATGATATTTACCCGAACCCACAATGGTTGCGTTACGTGGAAGCGATATGAATATATAATTTTTGGATAAACAGAAGGGAAGACAAATATTTCATGACTACATGTTTACATATAAACTTGTGTGTTTTACCATTACATGTGCCTGTCATAGGTTATATATTAAACAATACAAAAGCTATTTGTTTAAGCTTTAAGTATAAAAAATTAATCAAACACAAACATAAAAAACAATTATTAAGTGCTGAAATAACAAAACAAATATCAGGTGATTAAATCAGGAGTTAAGGTGAATCATGTGGGCTAGTTCGTATAAACAATGATCTGACTTGATCTCCTTTAAGTAATATTATTGTTTTATTACGTTTTGTGTATAATTTTAAAAGTAAAACTTAAATGATCTAACTACCATTAGTGATTATACTTATAAAATATTTAACTACTATTAGGTTTACGTACAAATTAGTAAAACATAGGGGAAGAAATCATTACTAAAATTATTAAAAGACAGAAATGGAGATTGATTGGTTATACACAACGCAAATTGCAACAGAACATTGTAAACCATGCTCTAGACCAGTGGTTCTTAAATTGTTTCTTAGCGATCCACTTCGTAACCCAATAAATTACAGCGACCCAAAAAATTTTGATAATTATATTTCATGGAACAATCCCAATATTTGTTCAAATCCCGCCAAATTAATAAAAATGTTAATATTGCAATTTCTGAAAAAGCTGATTTTATAAAAAAATTACCATAATTACTCCTATATTGTAATTGTTTCATTTATAATGAATCGCAATAATAGTTAAAAGGCGTGATGATATATTTCTCTTTATTTTATTTTTCTGAATTCGGCTCATTGTATTACTTTGTGGTTAAATCTGCACAAGCAAGTAAACTTTTTCGGCATTTTTCCTACAACTGTGCGATTTAGAAAATCACTAAAATATTATAAACATTTATAAAATTTTAACGATGTTTAACTGCGTTGCTATGGTTTGTTTGTTGATTGCTTGCACATTGTTCTACGTTATTTAAAAATATTTCACTAATTTCAAGATAATTTCTTCAAAATCATCTAGATTAGAATACTACACTGAGTGATTCTACTTTATCATAAAAACTGTAACAACGTGTTATTAATATACACAAACAATAAATATTATGTATTTCACTTACTCTTTACATAAAGCCATATATCGATATATTTTACTTTGTTCGGTTCTTTTTATTCATTGTGTACAGATTAGATGTACTGCAATTTAAGGTTATGTTTATAAACGTCAAAATATACTACTGCATATTTACTAGCGCTGGCTCACTGCATCTTCTTTCATAAGCGTCTGTGGCCAAAATTTGAATTCCGGGCTCGGCGCGAAATTTAAATCGCTCTTAATACAATTTTCTTTTGACAGTTGCGTAAAACACAAATTACTTTCCGCACTAGTGTTTCCTTGCTTACAGAAACGCACTTGGTCTGCATTTGTCTCCTTTCCACCCGTAACCAAGGCAATAATTGTTACGTAATAACAAAGAAATCGCACATTTGTAGGAAATAGTTATTTTTATAACAAATGCCGAAAAAGGCTCGTTACGTGCAAGTGCAGAATTTAAATCGCTCTCACTTATGCCTATGGCACACTGGAAATCTGCACGAGCATGTAACCTTTTTCGGCACGTGTTATAAACAACATTTTTCCTACAACTGTGCGATTTAGTAAATCACTAAAATATTATTAAAATTTATAAAATTTTAATGATATTACATGAGAACGATGTTGCACATTGTTCTACGTTATTTAAAAATATTTCGCTAACGTCAAAATAATTACTTCAAAATCATCTTGATTGGAATAGTTCAGTGAGTGATTCTTCTTTATCATTAACACCTCCAAAGATAATTTAAGCTCCAGATCATACTATGTTGGATCTATTTTCGACAATGATAATCAACCTGCTGCTGGTACTTCTAAAGCCTCCGAAATTGTTACCAATAATATTACTGTTAATAATATGAACAGGTACGGAAGAAATCAATGTTTCTTTAGACACAAAAGTTTCCACTTTACATTATGTCAATATAAGCAACTGTAACAACTGTATTAATAATATACACAAACAATAAATATGAAGTATTTCACTTACTCTTTAAATAAAACCATTTATCGATATATTTTACTTTGTTCGGTTCTTTTTATTAATTGTCTACAGATTAGATATACTGCAAATTAAGGTTACGTTTATAAACGTCAAAATATACTACTGCATATTTACTAGCGCTGGTTCACCGTATCTTCTTCTTCCATAAGCGTCTGTGGTCAAAATATGAATTCCGCGCTCGGCGCGAAATTTAAATCGCTGTCAAAACAATATTCTTTTGACAGTTACGTAATGAAGCACTTTCCGCACTAGTGTTTCTTTGCTTTCGGAAACGCACTTGGTCTGCATTCATATACTTTCCATACGTAACCAAGGCAATTATAGTTACGTAATAACAAAGAAATCGCACAGTTGTAGGAAAAATAAATTACGTAATTGTCAAACCATGTGATCTGGCGTATAACTATTATCAATCCAAAAGAAATGAAAATATACTATTATTTATAAAGTTCATAATTGAGATTTTGATATTAAGCCAATTTAAAAGTCCATTTTCTTAAAAATATTTCACACAGCAGAATGAAACATTGAGGCTGTAAAAGAGTCTCCCTCTTGATTTAAAATTTAATTACTACGGTTAATTTCTTAACCCTAATATCCACCATAAAAATATTCATTTCCTTTCTAAAACGCACCGTAATTAGGGATTACGTTCGGTCGAGCAGAATACTGTGCGAACAAGAAGTAAAGGATCCAAGGGCGCTGTATATATGATAATAAAACTGTGGAGTGTATAAATCGCGCTTGAAAGAAAATGAATAAAGTGCCTCTTATCTCATTTCATCAAGAAAGTAAATATTACGAAAATGATAAATGAGAAATGAGTTGTAGGGTGATAGATCGACTGCGACATCTAACTAAAATCCAATAGCTAACTTCGAACTTTTCAAGTTAGTAATTTCATTTAGGAAAACATTAATTTGGAATGACGCTTGCATGTAGCTAACTAATTCTGCTGTATACTTTTCTTACTCTGAGGAAATTAAGGATTCATGATATTGAAGTTGACATTAATTAAATGAGAATTTACGATTACGTGCGTAAAGTTTTCTTAGTTTTCTACCATTATTTAAATTTCTTAGTTAAGAGTTATTATCACAATCATTCTACTTTTAAATGAAATAGAGAATTAGAATTTTAAAATAATTAAATATAAATATATCATCACGCCTTCTACCCATTACTGAGTGTGGCACTCTGCCGAAGCAGATCTCGGTAAGTGATATATTTTTGCGCGAGAAATGCGGTTACCAGCCGTTAAATCACGGCCTCCAAAGATGCTAGTGGAGGGGGAGCCACAGGAGTAGTATTTAATATCGTGAAAATGTTTGTCGGCAGTGGGAAACGAACCAGGGTTCTCAGGATCCACAGGCCGACTTCATACCACTGAGCTAGCCACCCCATATAAATATAAATACACTATAAACACAAATGACATCAACTTTATTCAATTATAAGAACAGAAATATTTTTTATAAAGTTGTTGACTGGTGAAACTATTATGAAAATATTTATTTATTTACTTCCCTAAGTCAACTTAAACAAAAACTACATGTAAACTATATTGGGAAATAAATATAGCATAACAACTTTGATAAATAAAAGTTTTAAATATAATTGTTATTTATAAGAATACTAATAATAAATGCCACATTTGTATTATACCTGAATTAAAATAGTTGATTAATTGGAAGCTAATATCAGACATCTGTCACTACTGTATATGAGGTAATTCTTTTTTTTTGCATTGTGAACTTCATTTATATCTCGACCAATTAGAAGACAAAAATTATTGGCGCTATCTAACTTTGAGATCCATTTTTAACTGGAATAGAGTATAGTTGTACAAATAACTATTTTCGGATTAAGCAGATCTCGGTAAGTGATATATTTTTGCGCGTAAAATGCGGTTACCAGCCGTTAAATCACGGCTTCCAAAGATGTTAGTGGAGGGGGAGCCACAGGAGTAGTATTTAATGTCGTGAAAATGTTGTCGGCAGTGGGAATCGAACCAGGTGATCCTATCAAAATTCGATTCGAATTATGTGTGAGTTGGAAACAAAGCTTTGTTCTAATTAATGCCTTGAAAGCGATTTATTTTCATAAAATACGTTTTATATCAAAATATGCGTTGTTGTTGTTTTTGTTGAACAATATTATTTATTATTAAACTGTCAAATTTATAGTAAAAAAGTGAGATAATGTGTTCATAATGTCTCAAGATTTAAACAAATTCTAAAAGGAAATAAAATAAATTACTATAAACTCAAAAGAATTAATGAAATATTTAATTATAATAATTATTTTAATCTATTTTAAAAATTATATCTTTTCGGCTTATTTAAAATAATTTAAAATAATTATTTTAACTTTAATTTTTTGACATTGACTGCAGTTAGATTTTGTTATTTTATCGTACTAGTCCAATAAAGCATTGTTTTATGGACACTATACAGTGTCATAAATCAAGTAGTTGTGGTACAGTCGAACATATTAATGGTCAACTAAGAACTATCAGCAATTTATAGTATAGTTATGGATAAAAAAATGATCACAAGATGACGTCTTAAAAATCAATTTCTTCTACGACCTAATTATAAATTTTACATTAAACTTAAACTTTTACTTATCTCAAGTCTTTGTACCTATATATTTGTTAAGAAAATAAAATATGAAATCTTATGACTACTTTATATATTTTTAATATTTTGTAAGTATCTGCAAAATGACTTTAAATTCAAGATCTTTGACAACGCTGTAACTAATGAAATAATCCGTTCATCATTATTTGAAAAAGCTGAACATATTCCAAATTTAATTTAACTTAGTTCAAAGCAACTAATATATTAAATTAAATTAAATCAATCCAATATCTATTCACGTCCAACACACACTATGCGACCCATCCTACTCAACCATCTAATATGCGTAGTCAGCGTACTCTGAAAGTGATATCAGCGGCACTAGCATAACAGAGACATAATAATTAAATTAGTGCGGTATATTAGTGGAATACAATACACTCATGTCATCGCTCTCTACTCCCTTAGATAAAGTTTCTATTCACTGCTGGAACATATGTATGTGTTTAATAGAAACAAGAGATTGGAATAATTCATTTAATATGTATGTTAACAGCAGTCAGATATTTTGGTATTTATATCTATTAGATTAGTTAGCGATAATTATTATATTCTGTTTGATATCTACTCGTATAAATTACACATTACTGCATAACGAGTAAATTGAACACATTTTCGAGGGATGAAAATTGAATTTCGGATGATACAATGTCAATCTTCAAATAAACGTTTCTCAAAACCAATGAAATGCTTCATTGTATGTCACGTGTCTGCATTTTAACCAATCTTGTCATTATTATACTGAGAATAAAGTTCTTGTGATTATTCCCGGGAATTATCTCTGTAGATGCTTTTTTGTTTGTGACAAATGATAGGTAGTTGTCAAATAATTATTTAAAACTGTCAACTCGTCAAGTAAAATGTTGAAAAACATCGATTTAGTTGTATTTTAGATACAGAAATACACCAACAAATTTTGGAAACAACTTCCAAGAATACATGAATAAGTAATCAATCAATATGAACCCAGTTCAAAATATTTTAAGTTGGATGAATCGACCTCAACTGCTAAGTCAAAAAATAATCTAATTAAATATAGCTCGAGAGTTCGATAAATTAAAAAATAAATCTCCAGTATCTTTCTCAAACTTGTTGCCATTTGGCAATAGCCACTCAAGCCCTACGGGCTTTTGTTACTATTGCCTGGCAACAAGTTTTCGAACGATCTGTCAAATTATTTAAAATTTATTCTCATTCTCTTGTTATATTATTACTGATAATTTTCAAATCATCAAATTACTTTTCAATTCTAAATAATTTTGCAGTAGAAATGTAGTTTGTATCATTTGTGCACTATCTGATAAAAAAGCACCGATTATTTTATGATGTACTAGGGCAAATAATTACTTTTACTTGACATATGACAGCGATTCTGTTGTTCGAAATAGAATTCTGTATGGCGCGATCCAAGGATAGGTCGTTATTTTACTCGTATGTCTACATTCTTTTAACTAGTTTAAAGTTAAAGCAGCAATATGAGGTTTCCGAAAATGTTGATCAGCAGACTAGAAAACTTGTCAAACCTTTGAAGAAACAAAGGAAACGCGAATAAATCTATCATAAAGCTTTTAAAAACATTTGAACATATTTGTAAAAATGTAAAAATGTTGAAAGAAAATTTACAAAAAAGTACATATCCGATTAAACAAAGTTTGTAATCGAAATAACATTAAATAATCTGATAATTTGATTTTCGTCACAAAAAAGTTTTTGTTTTTATTCCATCGATTTTCTATAATTTGATTTTTCTTTCTATTCTCTAAAAGCGTAGTACAGCAAGCAACATGAAAAATATAGGGTTCAGAAAGAAATCAAACAATGTTGAATGGTCGGAAAGTAGATAGCAAACATATAATACACATTTTGTCAACATTTCACGCTGAAAAAATACTGAAAAACAGCGGACACGAACAAAACGCGTTCGCTTGGTTGAATTGCTTTCCGTACGCTCCGATTTTTACCTGATAAATACACAGGTGCCTTCTTGTATAAATATTATTTTGTTCTGCTTTTACGTTTTTTTTTTCTCGTAGGTATATTTTGTTTTTTCTTCACCACTTTGATCATAAATCCTCTTATGATTAATTAATATGTAAAATTGAAACATTGTTTCTTCTAGTGTAATATAAAAAAAGAGACCCTGTATAACAAAGAAGGAATTACCATAGAGTTAAAGTGACCGAGATTATATTTCCACTTCCTGTTTATTAATCTATAATTACACATTGTATTTGTATTGAGATCTAGGTACATTATGAACAAATGGAATATAGTTGTCAATGTAGTATATATTATTAGACATATAACAGTATGCATTCGTTTCTCTCATATTCACATTACACAATTATATTGCATTCAATTTTCAAAAGTATAAGTGTTGATAAAATCTGTCTTCAGTGCTTCAAACTTTTAGAATTTCTGCTAACGGTTTATTTGAAGAAGAAGAACAATAAATAACTCATTCGGTAGACCACGCTGCGTTGGTTATTTCAAGTAGGCTTTGATAATAACTCTCACCGCACGACGTCCCGTTGCAAATACTTATTTCCTGTTTTCCTATAATTTATCGGAGT
Source organism: Pterostichus madidus (assembly GCA_911728475.2). Classification (NCBI taxonomy): domain Eukaryota; kingdom Metazoa; phylum Arthropoda; class Insecta; order Coleoptera; family Carabidae; genus Pterostichus; species Pterostichus madidus. Next base: position 13,894,105 of record OU452313.1, on the reverse strand, counting down.
TATCCTAACAGTGGTAATAAAATGATTTCTGCAAATGGAATTATTGTAATGTCACAAAAAGTAAATTGATAAAATACATGTTGGTTTTTATGTTATTTTAACGCGTTTTGCAATTAATTAAACAAATTAGTTTTAATCAACCACCACGATAGCAAATTACATGGTAAACGAGAGGTTTTATTTAAAGTTAGTTGGCTTGAGTGATTTTGCTACAATCATAAAATGTGAGTGCTTAAAAATTCAAATTCATGTCGAGAAAATTTGAGAGGTTCTGTGCTATTAAATAGTATTGTATCAAATTGACGGCACAAAATAAATTAACTATAAATAAACACATTTACCTCATTAACGGGATTTCTCCTAGTAATTGGATTTTATAGGGTAGCTAGCTCAGTGGTATCAAGTCGGCCTGTGGATCCTGAGAACCCTGGTTCGATTCCCACAGGCGACAAACAATTTTCACCATTTTAAAACTACCCCTGTGGTTCCCCTACCACTTACATCTATGGGGGTCGTGATTTGACGGCTGGTAACCGCACTTCACGCGCAAAATATATCACCTACCGAGATCTGCTTCGGCAGAGTGCCACACCCAGTAATGGGTAAAAGGCATGATGATATATTTATATTTATTTATATTTAAAAAAGGTATAAAATGTGATTAGTGGTATAGACGGAGAATTCAATTATCTACACGATTTATTTTAAGCATTTTACCCTAAAATCATTAGGGAACAACATATCGCCATACGAAAAAAATTAACATTCTATTTTCTATATGTATAAATTAATTTACAACCAGGTATAAACATGTAAAGTCATTTACATCAACCTTCAGTAATTATTTCATCATTATCTCCTAATTATATTTATATTATTTACAGAGGTTGTTATTACCGAAAATATCGTGTATATTTAGGGGATGAGATATTAATAATTAAAGTTACTTACAATTTTTAGTATTTATACCTTTATGGGATGGCTAGCACAGTGGTATGAAGTCGGCCTGTGGATCCTGAGGTCCCTGGTTCGATTCCCACAGGCGACAAATTTTCATAATTTGAAAAAGTTATCCCTGTGGCTCCTCCACCACTAACATGTTTGGGGGCCGTGATTTGACGACTAGTAACCGCACTTCACGCGCAAAATATATCACTTACCGAGATCTGCTTCAGCAGAGTGCCACACCCAGTAATGGGTAGAAGGCGTGATGATATATTTATTTATTTATTTTATTTTATAAGTAATGGTGACAAATAAATGAAAATTACATAGTTCTTTTTTCAAAATGTTTTTATATTATTACACTAAAAAAATTAGGGATAGAAATAATATGAAAAATGTTTAATTACATTTAGTCACCCTCGAAAATAGATTTTTAAGGAGTATGCTACTATTACTTACCTACTAATTATATTCATTAATCAAAAGTATAAATAAGTGCTTTTAGGTTTAACAAGCATGACAAATCTTTTTATTTTACATAAATTTTCCTCTAATTCTCCAGGAAATATAATTATGGAATTATTAAATAAATTGTTAGAAATGTAGTCTAATTAAACAAATAATTTCTACCACGTTAAAACTACCCTTGTGGCTCCCTATTTACTAACATCTTTGGGGGCTGTTATTTGACGCCTGGTAACCGCACTTCATATTCAAAATAAATTAATTACCGAGATCTGCTATGTTAAAGTGCCACACCCAGTAATGGGTAGAATTCCTGATGATATATTTATTTATTTTTTTATTCTTTATTATGGAGTAGCTTGCTTAGTGGTATCAAGTCGAACTCGAATTCGATTTCTAGATCCGACAAAAAATTTCACCACATTAGAATTACTCCTGTGGTTCTCCCTCCACTAACATCTTTGAGGGCCGATATTTATCGGCTGGTAATCACACTTCACTCACATTAATACTTGTATATCACTTAACGAGATTTGCTACGGTAGAGTGCCACACTCAGTAATGGGTAAAAGTCATGATCACAGATCATAATATACTACTATAGATAAGAAACTGCCATGTTATGCACTGGGACTGTATTTTGCGCCATCTGAGTAGTGGAAGTCTAACTAAAGTCATGTATATAGGCATCCCGATATGCATATTTAGTCAGCTTGTAATTTTTATTATTATTTTATATTTATTTAAACTACCTAAAATAAAAATTCATTAATACAATATAAACGTTTATTAAAATATCCTCTTGTATACAATTTATTTATAATTTGAACTGTTTCATCGCAGTTTTATCCAATCCCTGTGAACTTGAAAATATTTTATGACTTCCTCATCTAAATATTATTTTTTATATGATCACTTACTTACCAGTAGCAGTGCAGTTTTTTACACAATAATTCATATTAGTTGATGACATTATTTATATGAAATTATTTCACAAATAAAAATAAATTGCCTATTTGACACATTGAAAAATTTGAAATAGACCACGGGCGTGTGACGTCACGATTTTAGATGTGGTCCGTAACTGTCAAACGAGTGACTCTCACATCAGTATTAAATGTACGATTTAGACTGTATAGATAGAATATATTTTTAACAAATATATGTGCATATAATTCCAAAAGTGACAAGTTTCTATTTTGTGCATCATTTTATGCATGACAAAGTGTGTGATTTATTTTATCGATTTTTTGAAATTTCCACTACGATCAAAAACACAATAACAATTATAAATGAAAAAATTAAATATTACAGTAAAATATTAAAAATTCTAACAAAATTAGTTGATTTGGAAAATGTAACCTAAAATGAACTGTTCAAACTTCAATAAAAGTAACACTATTGTATATTATAGTAATTACATGGCTTTACACTATGAAGTAAACATATAAAATAGTTTTTAAACATTTATTTTCTATATATTAAATATATAAACAGTATAAAATTGTAAAAGTATGCACTCGCGACACAATCTTCAAATTACGTTTCACTTGATAAAATAAATCACACACTTTGTCATGCATAAAATGATGCACAAAATAGAAACTTGTCAGTTTTGGAATTATATGCACATATACTTGTTAAAAATATATTCTATCTATACAGTCTAAATCGTACATTTAATACTGATGTGAGAGTCACTCGTTTGACAGTTACGGACCACATCTAAAATCGTGACGTCACACGCCCGTGGTCTATACATACAAATGACAACTACAGGAACAATCTAGTAACCAATGATTGCCGATATTGTAGTTACCTAAAATAGATGTCTTCACATAAAGACTATTAGCGCCATTCCTTAGGTGGAAGTCTAACTATAAACACAGTCCCATGGTTACCTACATAACTTTCTGCTGCCTGGTCATGATGATATATTTATTTATTTTTATGAGGCACATGGCTCAGTCGTATCAAGTTGGCTTGTGGATTTGAGAATCCGAGTTCAATTCCTGCAGCTAACAAATAATTTTCACTACAAATAAGTATTGGAGTTTCGAAGATATGACGTATACAATTTTATAAATGTGTATGTCAGTTACAATTTGTAATACATGACATTTAATTTAAAATTTGTGTAAAATCTGAAATAGTTTATTTCATATTAATATTTCGTTCATATAGTCCAAATTTCAATCAATGTATGTCGATCAAACATAATACGAGAAAATAGAATACAAAAATGTCAAGAATCCCGGCACGGAAAATATCTTGCCGGAATTTCTTTCTCGATTTTATCATCCAACAAGTGAAGGGACGATTTTCCTTCGCGATTGCAGATCTCCTCTCAAAGGAGATAATATCAAATTTAGCACGTCATTTTTTACAAGTTGTAGCGAAATCTTTTCTGACGGTTTCCTTTAAATTTCTCCGTGGTTGGGGGGTTATGCGAGGGGTTATGTCAGTGTAATGTTGTTTTCGTTCTGGGAAATAAAAATACAAGAGATATAATAAAGTGAAACATAGAGCGGATTTTTATTTGAGAAGCCTTTCTACGCGGATATGAAGTTAAAGTTAATGTTATTTAACTTTTGTTCTTATTCGTATTTTGCTACGAAATTAGATAGAACCTTCTCGAAGGTATTGTTATTGCATTTTTGCTGTATTGTGGATAAGGTTTTGTGTTTTTTTTTTAAGAATAAAAAGCACAATTCGTAAATACAAAGGACAAGCTTGACGTCTTGTTCAAAAAGGATATAATATTATTTTAAAATTTAATTTTTAAATATACAATTTTAAAATGTAAGTTTATGTCGTATCATGTAAATGGATTAATTTTCTAGTACTCTAGTAAGTATACACAGAAATCTGTTATCCTTAATTCGGCCATAATAGACCAATAATTAGGACAATGGCTCCTTAATGGCGAGCTATAAATTTAAAATTCTTACGTCACACCGGAGAGAGATGGAAGGGAATAACACAAAAAAGATATCTCGCATTAGTGAGAGAGCTAATTGACAGACCATGATCAACTAGAGCATATTTTTAACATGCCATTTAAACTGCATCATATGTTAAAAGTATGCTCTGTTTAGTCGTGGTCTGACAACTAACTCTCTCACTAGTGCGAGATGTCTCTTTCTTTTGGTTCCCTTCCATCTCTCCTCGACTTGACGTCAATTTTAGAACTCGCCATTATTACGACAGATTGAACCTCGTTCTTGACTCAAGTGGTCAATAAAAAAAAACATATATAAATAGAAATATATACTTATTTAAAACTTTTCCATCAAATTAAAAATAAAAATGAATTCCTCAATTTTTAGAAAAACATTGTTAAATTGGCTTATTGAAGTGACAATTTTTATCTTACTTGTCTGAAATCGTAGCTTTTATATTTCTCGAGATTATAATAGCGATTTTGTAGAAAACATCCTATTAGTGGGGATATATTTACACGTAAGGCTGTTTATTAAAAAGAAAAAGAAAAACTAAAAATTGCAATCTTTATTTTTCATTTTTTAATATGAAGAGATATTTTTAGTTGAGTACCTATTAATTTTGCAATATTATATATTTGAAATTTTTACGAAATTGTCTGAAAAATTCTTAAATGTTTTCAAGATTATTTAATAATACTATAAATATTATGTTTGTTATTTATAAAAATGAAGGAGGAAATCTGTTAGAAAATGCTAAAACTAAATTAATATAAAATTTTAATAATTTTTATTTTATTCTGGCATCATAATAGTTATTTATGTACAGAGCTGGGCAGTAGCTAGCTACTTTTGTAGCTTAGCTACTAGCTTAGCTACATTTACCTTAGCAGTAGCTGTAGCTTAGCTAACTGTGAAAAAATATAGCTGTAGCTTGTAGCTAGCTATTTTTTTTTCTATTAGCTAAAAATAACAACTGAAGCTACTTTTAAAGCTACTTTTTGTAGCTTAAAGCTACTTTTTGTAACTTAAAGCTACTTTTTAAGCAGAAGGTCAAAAAAGTACGCATGCGTACAAGCTAAACCCACACAAAATAATTATTTGTTGCCGGTTCTAACTGGCTCTAATACGCAAAAATACACAGTAGGTGCCAGATGGTATTTGCTATTTTTTATATTTATGTACATAATAGTAAATTAACAGTCATTATAACAAAAGACTGATCATATGACAATGACAAATGTAATTATTTCACAATAATTTAAAAAAGTAGCTTTAAAATTTAACAGCTACTTTAACGAAAGCTTTTAGCTGTAGCTTAGCTATATTTTACAAAATATAGCTTATAGCTGTAGCTTAGCTACTTTTTTTAAGAATAGCTGTAGCTGTTGCTTAGTTACTTTTTTTAAGTAGCTTGCCCAGCTCTGTTTATGTATTATTATATTTCTGGAGATTATAATAGCGATTTTAAAGAAAACATTCTATTAGTACGATATATTTACACGTCATGTTGTTTATTAAAAATAAAAACTAAAACTAAAAATTTCAATCTTTATTTTTCGTTTTTTAATACTTATAACGAGATATTTTACCTATTAATTTTGCAATATTAAATATTTGAAATTTTTATGAAATTGTCTGAAAAATTATTAAATGTTTTAAAGGTTATTTAATAAAGCTATAAATATTATGTTTGTTATTTATAAAAATGAAGAAGGAAATCTGTTAGAAAAAGATAAAATTAAATTAATTAAAATTTTTCATAATTTTTATTTTACTCTGGCGTCATAATAGTTATTTATGTATTAAGGGCACATTCAAAAGATTATAGCACTGAAGAAATATTTAAAGCTCGACGTGTATCTATTTGGCTATTATAGGCCTAGAGCGTAAAAAGTTGCAAAGCAACAGCTATTCAAACAAATCAAAAATCCTGATTTATGGACAAATGTCAGACAACATAATAAATTCATATTATTTTTCGTAAAGCACTTTTGACTACTTGGGGTACTAATTTTTCCTACGCAGACTTAAATTCAACCATTATTTTTTTGTAATAGTTTAAGTTTAACATTAACTGACAATATGGTATCAAATTATTTGACAGCAATGTAAACTTCTTCTTATGACATTTTATTTCAATTTATATATTTACCTAAGTCAAAGAAAGAATTTAAATTTTTGTATTTGTAAACGAGCATAAATGTGGTAATTCTTCAATTATAGTTTTCGATAACACATTTTAAACTTGAATCATGAAATGCCTATGGTAGAATAGGATTATGGAAGTATCCAATAAAATAAATTTGAAATATTTTTTTACAAAATTCTTATTTTAAATACGAATCCGAACACAACATAAAAATGTAAAGAAACTTAAGTTTAACATCTTTTCGTTTTAAGAAATGAGAAGACGTGAGATAATATTTTTATTCAACATCTTGAAAGTATCATGACAGTAAATAATCTTATTACCAAAGTATCTGAAGTTGTTATATATTCGTGGAAAAAAAGTTTTCGAGTTAAAAAAATTATTAAACTTTTTCGTTCCATTTTATTATAATCTAAAATTGAATACCTGTCTTTCAAAGCGAATAAATTCCGCGAACAACTGTATTGACAAAAATCTTTAAAATTTTATATTTTTATATAAGTAGCTTTCCAAATGGTATAGTTTAGTTATTTAAATTATTTGTTCTAGTTTACGGTTTCAATGTAGGGATTTTTTAGCTGGTTCGTTGAAACATTTCTGGATTAATTGATGATTGATATCAAATGTTTGTACTATGACATTTTTTAAATTATGAATTCAATTTTATAATCAAACAGATTTGTGATGACAGAAATTATATTTTTGGTTACGCTTTTTAGAAATTAGATTGAAATTTTAAGAGTTCAATATTTACATCGTTTTCTACAAAAATCATCAAAAATTTAATTACGAATTACTTTTTATTAATATTACTAAAATAATAACGTAAAAATGAATTACTAATAGCGAGTTATACATTTAAAATTCTTACGTTATGTCGGGCAGAGATATGGAACATAGAAAGAGATATCAGGCCTGTGGATCCTGAGATCCCTGGTTCGATTCCCACAGACGACAAATTTTCATAATTTGAAAAAGCTATCCCTGTGGCTCCTCCACCACTAACATGTTTGGGGGCCGTGATTTGACGACTGGTAACCGCACTTCACGCGCAAAAATATATCACTTACCGAGATCTGCTTTAGCAGAGTGCCACACCCAGCAATGGGTAGAAGGCGTGATGATATATTTATTTATTTATTTTTTTTAAAGAGATATCTCGCATTAGTGAGAGAGCTGGTTGACAGACCATAACCAATTAGAGCATATTTTTATATGCCATTAAATCTGCATCGTATGTTAAAAGTATGCTCTGGTTAGTCGTGGTCTGTCCACTAACTCTGTCACTAGTGCGAGATATCTCTTTTGGTTTCCTTCCATCTCTCCCCGACGTAACGTCAATTGTATAACTCGCCATTAATGAACTTTAAAGGATTATTCACAGCTTTGAAATTAAGCGAAATTTCACTTAGTAATTCCACTTATATTTTGAATTAAAAGTTTGCTTAAATGTAAGGGTTTCATTGTTTCGAAATTATGATTGTACTTTGACTTAACTGAGACTTAAGAAATGTTTGTAAACTTCATACTTTTCATTTACAATTCCACTTATAGTTAAGGCCTGAACAAACACAAACTTCCATGGTAGGTAGATAATATAACAAATATATTATATTTTTGTTGATTTATTCATGACATTGACATTTCTTTGGTTAATATTAAGGTAGTACTAGCGTGAATTTTTTTTTTGCAAATCTGAATTAAATTTTTCGCACGTAAACATTGGATAGTCATACGCATCCTGTTAAAATATGAAACACATTCATCGTCTGTGAACAAATATATTCGCTTGTAAAGTTGAGTTCTTATACACGGGGCTTATTGCGATCATCACTCAGAATCACACATATTTGGTTTGTGTACCTCTAAAATTTTGCAGTTTCATTTGAAAAACTAGTATGATGTTCTAGAACTATCCATGTATATTGTATCAGAAGGAGAAAGTTTTTTATCGCTTAGTAATGGATATACAGCCATGTAAAGCCTTGTTTTTAACGAAAAATTAAGAATCCCAATTTATAATGGCAACACCACACGGTGGTATGGTATTTGAAAATTCACTAGACCAACAACCTGTTAACAATTCATGATATTCAAATCATAATAGGTATAAAACACTTATTTTATTCAATTTTTATATTTTTTGAGCGTCAGTTTCGCCACTCGACAACCGATGGCGCCACCGTCACATTAGTACTAGCTTAAGAGTGAAACAGTAAAATGAATTATATTAAGGAGATCATTAGTATTAATTTCGTTTTTAAACCATAAAGAAAAGAAGATGGTGGTTTCACTCACTAAGTCAAGTTCGATTATAATAAGGGGATAATTTTAAAATGTTCCTCTGCGAAAAATTGAAGATTCCGTGGACGATAATTTGAAAATACTATAAAACGTAAATAGTCGTCGAATTCGCAAGTTTCAGTTCGCAATCTTAGAAATGCAGTCATGAAATCTTGTGAGTTAGAGATCAAATAATCCAATTTTACACTTTCATTTAACGATGCACTTTTACCATTTTCCAATATGCACTTTTCCAAACAGTCAGCCAACTTGTGTAACAAGATTAGGACATCGCTGTCGAGTTGTCACTCGTCATGCGATTGGTGACGTCTTCAATTTTTTCTTTTAGTATCTTTAGATGATGCAAGTTTATTACTAATAAATAATATTTGGCAGAAAGAAGACACTTAAATGCTAATAATAGTGTGAAAAAGCTAATTGATTGCGCAGCAATTTTGGAGGTTATAAAAGAAAAGAGTGTTTTGTTGTTTGTTAGATTTCTGTTTGAGTGTAACACGCACGTTTCTACGTCATCCGTTCACTCAGTTCCTTTTATTTCTTTTCTCCTTTTTTCTCCTTTAACCTCATTTCGCTTTTTCCGCTTGTAAATTACTTTTGGTCGTACCTAGTTACTTTTAAACGATTTTTCCGCAAAAAAACAACAACTCAAAAATAGCTAACAGCAATAATATTCCATATTAGCTTAGAACAGCATTATTATTTTTTTATATGTATTACATGTGACAACAAAAACTGATAATTTTTTATAGATTCGCTGAGCTCCATTCAGAATCGCTGCTCTAGAAGTTGTATTTATATATTCAGGACAGGGTTGTTCCTATCAGTACAATTGTACTGAATTCAGTACATTTGACAAAATATTAGTACGTTAGTATTACACTGTCCGTTATCAGTACAAATTATACATTATATTTTAAATGTCGCTTTTAGTAATAACTAATTGTTCTAGAGCCAAACAATGTCTAAAAATTCAGATTATTATTCAAAATATTCAAATTTCTCGCTTTGGATACACTGATATAACTTTACCTAATGTAGTACAGAAGAATGGGGTGGCTAGCTTAGTGGTATGAAGTCGGCATGTGGATCCTGAGAACCCTGGTTCGATTCCCACAGGCGACAAACAATTTCCATAATTTCAAAAGCTACCCCTGTGGCTCCTCCACCACTAACATCTTTGGAGGCCGTGATTTGATGATTGGTAACCGCACTTCACACGCAAAATATATCACTTACCGAGATCTGCTTCGGCAGAGTGCCACATCCAGTAATGGTTAGAAGGCGTGATGATTTATTTATATTTATTTTAGTACAGAAATCACTATCGTGTTACTTATCAACTGTCAGTATGTCAGGTAAAATAAAAACATGGCTGATATATATTACTACAGAAAATTATCATTTATTTTAGTTAATTATGGACCGCTAAGGGGGTAAAGTAATAATCGTTTCTAAACGTAACCATGATAATATGATTTTAAATAATGATGCCAAATTTATTGAATATTGGTCAGTGTCAGTACATTTCCAGATTAAGTCAGTACATTGGCAACACTGATTTCAGTACAATCAAATTTTTCCTCGGAACAACCCTGATTGGGGATACAAAATTGGTTGACTTACCAAATTAGCGACATTTTCAAGAGAATTTCAAAGAAATTTTCCTTTTTCAAAATAGGGAAAAAAGCATTAGCAACTAGACAAAAGTGCTCTTTAAATAATGGATAAAAGATAGAATAGTTTTGGTAATCTATCAAAATGTTTGTTGTTCTAGAAAGAAAACTTGAGAGAAAAAATATTTTAAAAGTAAAAAGAAAAGAATGGATTAGGTTTTGCAAATATTGCATTTTAGTATGGATTGAAAGTATTTTTATTGGAAAATACGTTTTGTGAAACTGTTTATTTTTGATCAAAATAGATCTTTCATTTTTCATGTACCTACTCTCTGTCGTATCTTCCCTTGAGTCTTCATATCTAATTCAGTTTTATAAAGCAGAACGTACAAGAAGGAAACGATTTTTTCCTGGTTACTACGACAACTGTAAGCATGTACACAATATGAGAGTTATCACTCACAACACTCTTCACGCTTTGAATACATTGGAATTTTGATATTTTATTACGTTTATAATGGTATTAATATTTTCTGGATACATTCTTCAATTAAATTTAACTACTATTATAAAGATGTTTCGTTCATTTCTATTTCTGTAAGTAATAAAAATAGGAGATACTTTGCTTTCAGAAACCAATATTTATGGAAAGATTCTCAGATGTTTCATATATAAAGGCCACCACTGGAATCTCTAGAACTATAAAAGTTGCGACTTCGTTTAAATTAGATTACAGTTGCAATATTGGTGGGTTATTTTAATCGCCATTTACGTAACAAGTAGATAAAGTCAGAATATATACGAGTTGCATATAAAGCTTTATGTTTAACTGCCTCGGAAGCAATTTATTTTCTTAAAATATGTTAATATAAAAATTAAATTGGGGAAAACTGCAAACTAGTCCACTTGTCAATTTTAAGGTTGGCAAAAGGTATTAAAGTTAAAAAGTCACTAAAAATAAACCAGTGAACACAAGAATGTATTTGAAGGATATAGATAACAATGAGGTGGCTAGCTCAGTAGTATGAAGTCGGCCTGTGGATCCTGATAACCCTGGTTCGATTCCCACAGGCGACAAACAATTTTCATAATTTCAAAAACTATCCCTGTGGCTCCTCCACCACTAACATCTTTGGGGGCCGTGATTTGACGACTGGTAACCGCACTTCACGCGCAAAATATATCACTTACCGAGATATGCTTCGGCAGAGTGCCACACCCAGTAATGGGTAAAAGGCGTGATGATATATTTATTTATTTATTTATTTGAAATGACAAGTATCAAAAATGTCATGCAAAGATTAAAGTAAAAAAATCAATATTTAAAAAGTGTCATTAGGATCAGCAGTCTGCTGGACATAAATTTTAGCAATCATCCAGAAATATGTGAAAAGAATTCTTATCATATTATAACCTAGATCGATACATAAATTCAGCGAAATAGGAATTAAATAACTTTTTCCTATCATGATGATTACCTGCTCGTTGATTGATCACGGTATTGCTATTAATAAGAAACAGATTCTTAAAAGTCCAACAAACCATGCTTTGGAATAATATATTGGGTTGTAATAAGTTTCTTATCTTGTAAATATTTTATTAAGGACAACTTATCCTTTTGTAAAATAGCAAATAAAGCATTCAAGTTTTCAATATCAGTGGATATGGGCTGACCTTATCCGAAATTATCCATATTTTGTAAAATTACAAATAAAAAAATCAGAAATAATGTCTTAGATTCACAATCACTGGTGGTGGGTGATTTTTGACACTTGAGATGACAAGTGAACTATTCTGCAGTTTAACCCTTAGTTGTCTCTTAAAGTGTGCTTTGTTTTTGCTTTTGTCTAACAGCGCTATTTATTATTATTACGGTTGGTAACTGCACTTCACGCGCTTAAATATATCACTTACCGATATCAGTTACGACAGTGTGTCACATCCAGTAGTGGGTAAAAGGCGTGATGATATATTTATATTTATTTTTTATTTGTGAAATAGGCCATATTCTGCAAATAATTATAATCCTCAAATGGTGACAGACAAAAATTAAAGACATCAAATCCGTCTTTACAATATAGAAATTAAAAAAAAATACGTGTTTAATTTTAAAACTATAAACTTACTACATATTTTTAATGGCTCGTTGGTATCACGTTGGACTGTGAATTTGAGAACACCTTTCGAATCCCATAGCTGACAAACAATTTTCACCACATTAAAATTATCCTTGTAGCTCCTCCTCCACTAGCATTTTTGGGGATCGTGATTTGACGACTTATAATCGCACTACACGCGCATAAATATACCACTTACCAAGATCAGCTACGGAAGAATGTCACACTTAGAATGGGTAACAGGCTTGACGATATATTTATTTTAATTTTATATTTTTGAAATGAGTTAAATTGTTTAAAATAATTTACATATTTATATTTATATGATGCGTATGTAATATCCTTCTCTTAAAAAAAAAAACTTTTTGAAACTACTTTGCATTCAAAGATTTATGAATTTATGTGTATAAAAATAAAGAATTAGTTTTTTTTTTAATTTAAAAAGAACTTAAAACATGGCAGCAGAAACTTTTGCTAATACTGTTGCAAATAAATGTGTGAAATGACGTAACCTGCAGTAAAGAACTTTTAAGTAAATCGGCTTAAGTATAATAAAAATACAAGAGTGAACCGCGGCCTACGTTTCATTTTCTTTTATCCTTTTCCCTTTTAGCGTTTTTATTTTCCCGAGACATTTATGTCTCATGAGAATATTAGAATGTATATTTTTATTATTTATTTTTCCGTATTTTCAGTGGTTTCCATTTCAGTAAATGCAGAAACAATTTATAATATACCGATGCGGGTTATATTTGTTATTTGAGTTTACTTTGCGCTTTGTTTGTTTTCAAATATGATTGATGTAGCATAAATTTAAATATATGTCATATAGCCAATCATTTTATTTTGTTTCATATTCATACACTCTGATCAAAAAGTTGGGTTATAGAGAATACTTTAGAGTACATTAGGCTATTCTAAAAAAATTTGATTATTTCATATGTTAATCTACGTACAAAAATAATTTTTTCCTGTTATTTTTTTATTAATATTATTATTTTGTTATAAAGTTCCTACTAAGGGAAAATAAAATAATAATGATGTATTAATTAATCGTGACTTAAGCACTTGACTACAAATATAGCATTAATATTGAGAGAGAAAGTATAATAATGAGACAGAAGGTTTTCTTTTTTGAGAGAGATGGGTATACTTTGAAAAGAGTGCTAAAAATCTAACGGAACTGACTTCACGATTGTTTATGTTTTAGTCAACATGAGTTTTTGTTAGTTTTTACTTGATTTTATAGATTATATTTTACGAAATTTGTGAAGAACTGTATTATATTAATCACTTTTGACTTTGTAAATTAACAAATATAAATAATATGGCACTCGTTTAAACATAACAATGTAGAAATAGTATTTCTCGGTGCACATGCGCATTGTCTAACATTGTGAAGTTGCAGTTTTTTAGTGCTACCTATGTCATAAGAACATCAATGGCAATTGTTTTGAATAAGTCACTTTTTAATGAAATATTTCATATATTAATACGTTACTTTTGATTATTTTTTTGGCTTGACTCAAACACATTTATAATCTAAATTGATATGCGTTAAATATTTCTTTAAACGCCATACTGTTGGAACAGTCTTTTGCGCTGGGCAGAAAACAAAATATTACTTTATATATACTTTCATTAGGAGTAAACTAATTAAAAGTTATTTTTCTGAATTTTTGACGCGATAAATAAGGCATCATAAGTAGATCCATTCTCTTCTTCTTTTTTCTTTTGCAGATTTTAACATCAAAAGAAACGTGAATATTTATGAGTAATTAGCACTGAGTGTGGAATTGATTAAGGTAATATTTTTCTTTGAAGGAGTTTGAATAATTTCTTTCTAAGTTAAAACTTTTCTTCTTCTCGGTTGATTTGCACCTGATTACGTTTCAATTATAAAACATGTAAATTAGTTTAAGCTTTTGATCCTTTTCATTGTATTTTCTCGCTAAGGGTTTGCGCTGCTTGTGTTTACATAGTAAACTAGATTAGAAGTTTTCCAAGTGCGCAGTCATGTATAATTACGTATTTTAGTACACATTGCAAAATTTTCAGTACTTAATTTTTGTTAGTTTCAGTCTCTTTGTCTTGTCAGAGATATGATTATTGTTTGCGGTTTAATTTGTAGACGACATAATTAAATGCCTTCGTTACTTGTTATCGATGGTATTGTAACAAGTCAAAGTCAGCACATTCTTAGTGAATACAATTTAGTAAAGTAGAGCATGTGGTAATGAGGTCAAGTATTCAAAATAATATCGTTTATGTATTAGCTAACTCTTTGCTGACTTAGTACTTTTGTAATTAGATATATAGTAGCGTTAGGTCAGTTATAGTGACAGTAGTCACAGAGTCAGATGCAGTCACATAGTCAGATAGTCAATACGAGAGTTCAGTAGGAACTCGACAACACCAACCATGTAGTAAGTGTGAATAAATCTTTGTTATTTGTTGAACCAAATTGTAAGTACAAACTTATTTACAACAAAAACCTAGTACTTGTTATTTCTCCGGTCTGGCTTACAAATTGGTACCACCGGTGAGATATTTTGTCAGATCAGGGTGGCCAATCGTTTTTGGTCCGCTCGCGGAAAAGCAAGATTAGAAATTCAACAATAACAACAGTTGTATTCTCTCCGATACAAATGATGGCAGCGATTTACGAATTTTTTTTTTCCAAACTACACGAACTAAATGTTTGGTAAATTGAGAAGCATGAATTCAATGACAACAAGCAAGTAAGTGACTCAAGAAAGATGTACGGCCAAAGAAGATCAAATTACAACGAGAGAAGACGTTCTGTACAATGTTACATTTGCAATGGCAACCACTATGCCAGGCAGTGTCAGCAACAGCATCAGCGTCAACGAGCGAATCACTATCCGAGGGAAGAAAATTACCATTATCATAGGGAAGAAAATTACTACTATCCGAGGGAAGAAAATTACAACTACCAGAGGGAAGAAAATTACAATTATCTGAGGAAAGAAAAATACAATTACCAGAGAGAAGAAAATTACCATTATCAGAGGGAAGAAAATAACTATTATCCGAGGGAAGAAAATTACAATCATCCGAGGGAAGAAAATTACAATTACCCGAGGGAAGAAAATTACAATTACCAGAGAGAAGAAAATTACCATTATCAGAGGGAAGAAAAATACAATTACCAGGATGAAGAAAACTACAATGATCAGAGAGGCGATTACTACGACTACCAGAGAGAAGATGATGACACTCATTATAGAAGAAATCAAGTTCAGTGTTATAATTGCAATGGCAACCATTACGCCAGGCATTGTCAGCGTGAGCGTCAGCATAAGCGTCAGCATAAGCATCAGCGTCAGCATAAGTATCAGCGTCAGCAGTCAAATTTTTATGATAATCATAAAGAAGAAGACATTGAAAATGATACACAGTATAACAGAAGAGAAGCAGAAACAACAGGCCAAACTAAGAAAAATACAGAAGAAATAGACGCGGAAGAATTAAAAGAGATGGAGGAAATTACGTGGTTCTTTAATATGTTAAGAATGGCGGAAATATCCGGTGACCAAGAGGCAGCTCTTATGATTTATAACCACTTAGATGGCATTCCGATGGACGATGGAGTATTAAGATGTTTTGGATGCAAGATGCCTAAGAAAAAGTACTGCCTTTGTGAAGAAATTAAAGAAAGAGAAAGAGAAAATATTGCTGAAATAGACGAGAATGAGGATGACACCCAACAAGTAAGTTCAGAAGAAGACCGTAGCAGTGAAGAGAGACCTAATGACGCCGTTACTGAGGAAGCTCCGGAAATTTACGAGGTAAATAGGGAGGAAAAAGAAGCATCAGGGGTTAAAAATGATGGCTTAATAGAGGGTACGGGTATTGAGGAAATTTCACAAGCGGTTAATGTAGGAAATGACGAAGTTGGACAGATCAGCATTAAGTTCGAAAGCAGCAAACAGTTCCAGAGAAATAAAGAACAAGAAAACAGTACGATAGGAAAAATCCACATCAAATGAAGAACTCCACAACAGATGGCCGGAAGAAGAAAAGAAGTACGAGCGAACGAGATTCGATATTTAAACGACACCAGCAGTACTACAAGAAGAAATTCAAACCAAATTGGACATTCACAAATAACCACAAGAAAGAACGAGCTACAAGGTATAAACTTCAATTTTATTCTAGTGTTGTGCGTTATAAAATAAACATAAGACGATGGTGGTGTTTATTTGGACTATTTTATGGATGGTACAAGTGATAAAAGTGTTGTCTTTATGTATATTTAATTTTAAATTAGTAAAAATTAAGGTATAAAAAAGGGAATGTAACAAGGAAATAATAGTTAAATTATGTTTTGTGTAATATGTAAATTGTGCTCCTTTGCAGGAAGCAAATTGTTTGAAAAAGGGAGGAATGTAACAAGTCAAAGTCAGCACATTCTTAGTGAATACAATTTAGTAAAGTAGAGCATGTGGTAATGAGGTCAAGTATTCAAAATAATATCGTTTATGTATTAGCTAACTCTTTGCTGACTTAGCACTTTGGAGTAATGTATAAATAGGTTAGGTTAGTAAGTAAGAAGGGCAGTTACAGAACAGTTACAGAGCAGTTACAGAACAGTTACAGAGCAGTTACAAGAGTTACAAGAAACAGTCACGTTTGTGAGTGAAGTGTGTGTAGAAAGAAGACAGTTGAAATTCAGAAGAAACATTGTATTAAAATTACGTGTGAATAAATATTTGTTATTCGTTAAACCAAATTGTAAGTACGAACTCATTTACAACAACCCTAGTACTTGTCCTTTCTCCGGTCTGACAAGAACCCATATAAATTATTTGTTAATTCTCCTTTAAATAAGGGAGGCTTACAGTATGGCAACAATATTTGGTAAAACTCCAGTATATCCTCTTGTTTTATTTTGATATTTGATATAGGTACGCTGTTTCCAGTTACTCTAAAATAACCTAATCACACCTAACAGACCTGACCTATCTTCCACAAAGACCTATCACTCCGACTTTGACTATCCACTGTTTTAGAACCGATCGTATCATGTAAAATTTCTAATCTAGCTCATGCGTCAAACTACTGTCAGTCGACAAGAAGGTATACTGAATATTCGAGACTTAGATTGTTGTTGAACCTTCGAATTTAGATTCCGAATTTTCGAAATTTCGTATTTTCGAATATTCCGAATTTACGAATATTCGAATTATTCGAATTGTGACTTTGGATCCTAATGTGGACACGGCATGTTGATATGAATTATTTTCAGAATAAACTCATGTGCATAGTTTTGTATTAATTCGTATGTAATTATTATTAAGTATTATTATTTGCTAAATTAATTCAATTTAGACTTAAAATTTTGCTACACTGTCAAAAACGTTTTAATTGATACGTTTTTGTATCCTTTTTATTGTCATTTTAAAACGTTTTATTAAAAGTTCATAGCATTTAGATGGGCGGTAAGAGAATAGATGGCTTAATTAAGACGCCTAACCTTGCAGAGTTTTTGTAGGAGACTTCGCCGAGTTTATTATTTAATTCGTGGCTTCAAGCTTAAAAAAATTTGAAAGTTCGAAGCTTCGAAGTTTTTCTGACGAAGTTCAAAACATTCGAATGTTCGAACGTTCAAAAATTCAAACTTCGGTGGAAATCAACGACCCTTGTATATTGGACTTTAGCCCTATATTTTTCCACGATCATGTTGAAAAGTCAACATATCAACATTCACAATGAGCGTAGAAAGTATCTTTTACCAACACCCAGTGCAACATGGTTTCTTGTCGCAGCGAGTACGTTTAACTCTAACAAAAACACCATTCTCGTACACCACTCCATTATATATTATAATAATCCATAATACTAGCGTTTGAGCTTAGCATAACAGATAAGCTCCGACATACGAGCATACGGCATACCTTTGCCAACGAAAAACAAAACATTGTGCTACCTTTCTACTACGGCAACACTCACATTCTCAACTCCAATGCGAGTACACAGGTCGATAGTGCTACACTGCGTTAACGCTACAGGCGAGACTGTTTTGTTTTGTGTCGTAAGTTCGCTACGAAAAGAGGAAGGATTCAGTAACCTGGTAGAAAGGTTGAAATGAGCAAGAAATGAATTCATTGTTGAGGAATCCCGCACTGGAGGGAATGTTGAATGTAGGGAACTAGTAGTAAATGTAGTATGCGTGCTACGTGATCCGTTATCAATATTTCCGGTGCGTTATCACGTTGTAGCGGTGGACGGTGGGTGACGTCAGTGGATTGTTGCGCGCAAAAATCACTTGTTTGTAACGAGGAAATAATAATTAATAACAAAGTGGTAGAAACTTTTGCTGTTGAGAATAATTTGGAGTTTATCTACACATATGTATTTAGCAGTTCGGTAATTGTACATTCGTGTAGTACATCTGGTCTTCGACATTTGGATATGGGACAATAGATCTGTGATAATGAATTTTCAGTATATTGGCAGTTTATGCTTATGCAATGATAAAGGTGGAATTATATCGACATGTAGAATTGATTCCCTCAGCCAATAAACTTTACTCCAAACTAAAATTATCCCTGTAATAAATTCAAAAATAACACTCGGTTACTTTCACAAAATAAAAGAAAATTCTTTATTGTACAATTTCGGCTGTTAGGCCATAATTTTCTGTAGTTCTTCTGATGATGGCCTAACAGCCGAAATTGTACAATAAAGAATTTTCTTTTATTTTGTGAAAGTAACCGAGTGTTATTTTTGAATTTATTCTACAATGTTTCACCTAGTGCCAACAGCTTCTTCAATAGAGTTTATTATCCCTGTAGCTTCCACTTCACTAACATCTTTGCGAGTCGTGGTTTGACGTCTGGTTACCTCATTTCATATGCACTTACGATTATCTTATATGGCAGAGTGCTACACCCTCTAATAATGGGTAAAAGTTTATTTTTATAAGGAGGGCAACAAATATATTTTTTCACATCTTTTAACAATTACTGGCTGTAGCACGCTGCTGTTGCCAATCTCGGTAAGTGATATATTTATGCGCGTGCAGTGCGGTTATCAACCGTCAAATCACGGCCGTCAAAGATATTAATGGAGAGATAATTCTAATGTGTTGACAATTGTTTGCCGGTTATGGGAATCGAACTCGGGTTCTTAAATCCACAGTCCGACTCGATTCCGTTGGCTACCTACAACTACATGTTTTATAATAATTGTTAAATATATATTTGCGCTACTGATTCATTTTTCTAAACTTACCAACGATAGCTGTATTCCATTTGCCACTTAGTTTATATATTACTGATATCAAACTACAGACAGATTCTCAAAAAAGTTTTAGTTAATACTAAATTTGGATCTAATGCTAATTCGACTTAAAAAAAGTTAATTCAATTCACTTGCCGAAAATTAAATGGTAAGAAGATTATATTCAAGTTTATTTAAACATTTTTGGGAATATGGTTTAGCTTAAGGGGTTACACCACTGTAATAGTCGGAAAAAAAAGGCGTTTTTTTGACATTTTTTTTATACAAGAAAACGTTGTAAGAAAATACTATTAAAGTATGTTATTAGGCATATATTGAAGTATAAAAAAAATATTTTTTTCATTACAAATATTTCAAAATGGCGGCGTCCGAGCCATTCTCCCAAGTTATGTTGAACTTGAGGCGCTCCACGGCATGCAGTGTGGGTGGTGCAAATTTTAATTTGGAATAAAATAAAAAATATTCTCTTAATCTACATGACTATAGCTAGTGAACGGAATTTTAAAAATATTGATTTTTGTGAGATTGGCGAGTACTTGAAGTTAAATCTCGATTTTCGACCAAAAAAAGGGTCAATCATTTGTTTATAAAAAATGATAGAATTAGCATATCGAAAATCCCATACGTGTTTCACTTCAAAATATTGTATTAAAGATATGGTTAAAATTTCAAATGAAAATATTGAAACCGTTGAGTTATGCTGCATGCCGTTTTGAAAAATCGTATTTCGAGAAAAACGCGTTTAAAGTTTTGATATGAGTTATAGACATGAAAAATTGGAAATAATTACTGTTTAAATTTTTTTACCACTAATCTGCAATCCCAGAACCATAAAGCTGCCCTTCCAAGTTCAAATACTCCTCCTCAATTTCTTTCGACAACGATTTAATGCTAGAGCGCGCCTTTTTTACATATAAGACATTATGCTGTACCTTCCGCGCAGGTATTTACTTAACACAGGTAGTCATATCAGAGACGTCCGACACGCTTGCGGAAGAGCGCGAAATGGCAATGAAAAAAAAATGTTTCACGCATAAAACTTTTTCCCCATATTCTAGAAGGTTCAAAGTATCTTTTAAGCAAAAAAATTTATTGATTTTTTGAAAAATTTACAGTGGTGTACCCCCTTAATTTAACAATTCCAAAATACAAGAGTAGCTAGATTCTAGCGAAAATTGCTATAATCTCAATTAAGCCAGTAAATAATTGTAGTTCACAAAAGCAAATTCAAGTTAAAATCTCAATCTGCTGAATATTGTTGGTGTATTAGTATCTTTGTTATTGTGTGTTATCTTTCTGTGGCTGGAGGTAATTTCAGTGGGATTTTGGTTTTTAGTTGAGTTGAGAGAAGGTCAGGGAATTTTCATCTTCTCTTTCAGACCCTCAGGGCTTTAGAGACCACGCAACGCAGTCTGGGCCTCGGGTTAAAGGTAGATATAGCTTTTGCTTGTCATATTGTTTCTGATAAAGTTAAAATCTAGGTTATGAAATAATCGTCGACTTGTCATTCATTCTACTACTTCAACTAGGTTGACATAGTTTTGAAATAGGTATTTAAGATATAACTATTGTAATGTATCATATTATATTACGATGGAAAAAATTGTCGAAAGGGATAGGCCGTATTTGCTAATCCATCAAGTATTGTACAATACATTACAATACGTATATCGTACGTTTTATCTAATTTCGTAACATGAGAAAAATTATTTCAAAATTGACATTTTAAATTTGACAATTTTCTTTTTGTTGCTATTAGAGGCGTGGGTAGGTTGATTAAGTTTTCAATAAAATCTATGTTTCATTGTTTGTGTTAGACTGTTATTTTATTGTCAATTATTATATCAGTTTTATAAGACAATATGTCGTATAAAGCAAGTATAATATGCTAATTTTTTTTACTTTGCGTCATTTATTTCATCGAAATTTTTCAACTTTAATTGCAGAAATATCGAACTACAATTTAGGGATTTATGTGACATGTTGTAACGCTGCCGAATGAATTTTGACGTTTCTCAACTCTCAATTCAGCAGAATAAATTTGAAATTTTTAAGGCACGTTAAATTTTCAGTAATTTGTTTGGAAAATTTGGATTCAACCCTGAACTGACCTAGAACTAACTCGTGTTACTTCCAAATAAATAAACACTGGCGGTAAATTTAAAATCTGAATACATGTTCGAAGCGACATCTGCTTAGTTTTGTTTGTGTGTTAAATTGCGCTTTTAATTGGATGTTTTAAGTCATCTTTATATTTTTTATACGTAGTCAAAAAGCAAATAACGTCAGAGTCTGTTCATTTTTTTATAATTTTGTCATCAGCAGTATCAAAATAATGAATTTCGGAGTCGCAATTATGTGTCGTAATATTATCCTTTGTGACTTATATTGCAAGAAACACATAATGCATATTGCTCTTCCATCATCTGCATAAATAATAGTTTAGTATATTTTTTCAAAATATTATTGTAAAATTACTTACGTTTTTCATAAAAATAACTCCTAACCTCTCTATACCATTACAAATCGCGATGCCACCACGAATAACAAGGAACATAAGTTGATTAGAAAGGGATAGTAAACGGGTTGAATCTACCAACCCGCTAAAATAGCTGGGGCCGCAGGGTCAATTCAGGAACAGTTCCAGGTTACTTAAAGTGTGCCAATTAAACAAAAGTAACCTACCAAGTTACTTTAAAAAGCCCAAATAAATACGGCCAATATAACAAGGGAGTGAGAATAAATTAAAAATAATTTGACAAATCTTTCGAAAACTTGTTGCCAGGCAATAATCACGAAAGTCCGCAGGGCTTGAGTGGCTATTGCCAAATGGCAACAAATTTGAGAAAGATACTGGAGCATTATTTTCTAATTTATCGAACTGGCGAGTTATATTTAATTAGATTATTTTTTGACTTAGCTATTGAGGTCGATTCATCCAACTTTAAAGATTTTGAACTGGGTTCATATCGATTGATTGCTTATTAATATATTCTTGGACGTTGTTTCCAAAATTTGTTGGTGTATTTCTGTATCTGAAATGGAACTAAATAGATTTTTTTCACACATTTTACTTGACGCGTTGACAGTTTTAAATAATTATTTGACAACTACCTATCATTTGTCACAAACAGAAAAGCACCTACAGAGATTATTCCCGGGAATAATCACGAGAGCTTTATTCTCAGTATAATAATAACAGGATTGGTTAAAAAGCAGACACGTGACATACAATGAAGCATTTCATTGGTTTTGAGAAACGTCAAAAAATAATCACACTTATTTTTACGTCACATGTGTTTAGATAGTAATTTAGTAATTTTCGTGCAAATTATGTGGTTATAATTTAAAATTTGAAAAGAAAGATGTTGATATTTTGATAATTTAAATTCTTGGGTTATAAGTTACCAAATGGTAATATCGTTTTAAATTGTTGTTATTATTGTGTTTTCTTAATAACAATATTATGAAATATTTATCTTACGTTGAAAATTCTTTCAAATTGCAATGAAAGAACATTTTTAAATATTTGAAATAATATTTCACGCGTAGTCGAGTAGTACTGCTAATCTTACAAAATAAAAAGTTACCAAAAACAGTTTAACAATAGCTTCTATAGAAGTATGAATGGACAATGGCTTAACTGCAAAAAAATTCTTTTATTGAAGAATGGACAACGTTTCGGCTAAGGCTATGACCATCTTCAAGTCGACGGTACAGAGTTGGTATATTTCAAACATAAAATATATAATTGAAGTAATTCGATTGAAATTGAAACAAAAGTAAAGGATTCTAAATTACATGGCTGCCAACGAAGAGCCGAATTGTGACCAGTTTTCATATTCGTCATGAAATGTCAGACCTCCCTGCCTTGATAAGTTAAATAACTATTATTTAAAAACGTACAGTTTTGTTTCAACTAGCGTTTAAAGTTTATACATTACTTTTATTAGGTTTGAAAAACATTAGATTTGCAAAACAAGTTGAACTTCAATTTTTATATTCGTACATTTTTTATTATTATGCGTTTCTAAAATATTTTACAAACAAAAATTATCAAATTAAAGATATACAGAACTAAATTGTCTACTATTTTTATTTAATACATTTTCTCTAAAACAATTTAGAAACATGTGACAACACAAAATGTACGAGGCTCAAGATAATCTGAAAATATTATACGTATGTTACATTTTGTTCTATATTTTACTTTTATGATATTCACGAGCATGCGAGTATATTAAACTTCTAAAAATGTCGCATATGCTGAGAGAAATAACAATATGCTCTTTATGGAATCTAGAGGATTTAAAAATGTATGAGCAGAAATACTAGAATTCCAGAGAAAGAAAACTCATATATGAACTCAATTGAATATAGGAGATATTGTATCCATTCTATTTTGAGCAAATATGCAACAACAAACTGTAGAAGTATCTGCAAATACAGTCTTAGCTCTTACGAGTATTCCCGTACATGTTCTTTACGCTTTTAACAGCTTTTCGTATTGTAGTGAGTGTATCAAGTGTTTATCCGGGGTAATATAATATTATTTTCAGTTTATTAAAAAATATATTAAAAATATTTTCATTTGTAACTGAAAACCAGCTTTGTAATAAAATGTTATAAGCTCACTGAAAACAGTTTTTGTGTTTCGACTTTTTTGGTACAACAAAACTTTTTTTATTTAGCAGGAAAAGTTTACCTGCTGAAGTATAAATGATTTATGCAACCGCAACTACGGGAATGTAAGTGTGGTGGATGGTACGAGGTTCCTGTTGAACATATTACCACTGAATACTCCAATATTTTATAGCTGGTTTTTTTTCCCTATGCATGAGACTTTAATGGATTATATAATTTGATATATTGATTATATGGGGTAATAGCTCAGTGGTATCAAGTCGTCCTGTGGATCCTAAGAACCCTGGTTCAATCCCCACAGCCGACAAAACATTTTCACCATTTTAAAAATTACTCCTGTTGTTCCCCCACCACTAACATCTTTGGGGGCCGTGATTTGACGGCTGGTAACCGCACTTCACGCGCATATATCACTTACCGAGATCTGCTTCGGCAGAGTGCCACACTCAGTATTGGGTAAAAGGCGTGATGATATATTTATTTATTTATTTTATATATTAATTATACAGAGTGTGTCTATACTTGTGGATCAAACTTTAAGGGTTGTATCGGGTGTCTACTTATTTCCGAACATAGGAAATTCAATGTTAAAATTTTCATTAGGCGATATCTCTTTATCAATTAATTTTAAAGCAGAAGTATAATGAAGAAATATAGTGAGAATAAAAAAACTGCATCCATTGACTGCTAAGTTACATTTTAAATCGTACCATTTTTAAAATCATTAAGAATACAATTCTAATTGACAAGTGAATTTACTTGAAATTGCAAATACCATGTTTCACATTAAATAAAATGCACGGTATTCAGTTATACATTTAAGTTTACTGTACATTTATATTTTGTAAATAAATACTCGAAATTACTGAAATAATAAAATATATATATATATATATATATATATATATATATATATATATATATATCATTACGCCTTCTACCCATTACTGGGCGTGGCACTCTGCCGAAGCAGATCTCGGTAAGTGATATATTTTGCGCGTGAAGTGCGGTTACCAGTCGTCAAATCACGGCCCTCATAGATGTTAGTGGTGGAGGAGCCACAGGGGTAGTTTTTGAAATGATGAAAATTGTTTGTCGTCTGAAATAATCTTGCAACAAGTTTTGAAACATAAATTGTAATAACTACTTCCGCCAGCACAGATATTTAGGAAACACTGCGAACTAATATACAGCTTCTGACTGATGTCAGATGGTCAATGGAAAATCTAAAACTTCTAAACCCTAAATTCGATAGAAGCAGCTGATGGCGCTCGGTAAAATATATTTAAAAGAATTAAAATAATAACATTCGGGTTAGTTTCACTACAAAAGTATATTTTTTACTTTATTGTACAATTTCGCCCGTTACGGCATCAACAGAAGTACTGAGGAAGATTACAACAAACGCTTAATTTATATGACAGGAATTAACGTTATAGATTTACTGTTATACAGGTTGCAAGTTTTTAGAAAAGCCAGAGATCACACAATCCAGGAACGGATGGTTAAGTAAATCCTGATATTCTTTCATTAGGGTTATTCCTTTATGCTGGTGTTTTTTAATTTCAAAAGTTTCCAGGAAGGTTTTATCTCTGGCCTTTCCGCTTCGTGTGTAAGATGCTCAGGTTATTGTAGTGACAGATATGATGATTGTTAAGTAGATTTGAATTTAATTTATTATTTTATAAGCTGATATGTGCTTCTTACATCTAATATTAAAGTTTCTACCAGTTTTTATATTTTAATAATCAGTTTTAACTACAATCAATAGAGCTTGCATGTAATTTGATTTTGTAAAAGACATTGACAAAAACGTCAAGTTGACACAATTGTAATAGATTTAAAATGATTTATTGACTCATTGGTATAACATTAAAATTAATTAGTGACTTATACGTATATTCCCTGAACTATTTTCGACATCAATAGTTCTCGCTAAAATACGTAAAACACAACAGATCCAGGTCAAAGCACAAAAAACAGACAATTAGTTGAACGATTAAATCTTCCATGGTGACAGACAGTCAAATAAAGTCTACTTACCATTCTAAATGCTATCGATTTGAACGCGCGCTCTCTTCATTTCAATCAGTCGCAGCAGGACACCACATTCGCATCGCACTTCATGAATATTCATCAACCCCTACAGCCCCGTGAAACCCGCTCGTGCTACCCCTAAGCACTCCTCGTGTCACCGCAGTTAAACGTGTGGAAAAATACGAAATGTGGAGTCATAAATCAAAGGGGTTGGCGGCAAACAGATAAGGGAGGGAAAGTTGGCGTTGCGTGGGATTAAGATTTTATTATGTTATTATGTATTTTGCTTAATTTGGTATCGAGGGTGATCAACTAGAATTTATTTCTAATTAATTTATATTACAGTTATTTATTTATTTATTAGTAACGAACAATAAAATACTTTACCGCGCGTCTCCTATAGCATCAAGCGGTAAAGTACTTTACCGCTCGCTTAGAAAAATATAAATTATTGCTAAAATCTTAATTTATTGAAACAATACTTACAAAATCTAAAATTTAGGTTAGATTTATTTTTACACTTTTACACATATTATACATGAAGTTTGCTGCGCTATGATTTGAAGTTGAACCTGAACGCAGCTGGGCTAGTTCATATTTATTTAGCTTGAATGGGATTCGAACTCGGCATTTCCGAATTCGAATGCAGTAACGTTATCCACACCACTGTATAGTCGGACATATAGCAGAAATATAGTTCAATTTTTTGCTCGATGTGAGATGAGCTTAAATAATCGTTGTGATATTATAGCCATAATTAAAAACTTTTATGTAGAAATTCTGGCCAGAATCCTTAGAAGTAGTATTCGTCTTTGTTTAGGGTAAGGTAATAATGGACAAAAGGCTTAAAATTGTAGTTAATTTATTGAAGATGTACTGACAACGTTTCAGCCAAGGTTATGGCTATCTTCAGGACAAACGTTAAAATAAAGTCGACGATCTGACTCCTTAGGGCAAACATATAAAATTTAGATTCATGTTTTTGCCAAGTTTAGGTTCTTAATTATTTTTTTCATTTTAGATATATGTTTGCCCTAAACATATTAAATTCGTAACTTTAATTTAATTGGTTGTTATACTTTATTTTAACGTTTGACCTGAAGATGGCCATAACCTTGGCTGAAACGTTGTCAGTACATCTTCAATAAATTAACTATAACTTTAAGCCTTTTGTCCATTATTACCTTACCATATTACATTCGGCTTATTAAAATACTCTACGTCTTTGTTTAGGTTAGGGGTGGACAATCTGTTATTTATTGTAACCACAGGTGTGGGAAATGAAAAGTGAAATTCTTCGTGCCAGGAATTTTCTATTTGTCAGGGATGGGAGCATAAGCGAATATTTAAAATAAAACCACACACATTGTTTGAACATGTTTATTCAAATTTCGAAACATGTGCTTAATTTAATTAATGAAAAATATGACATTTTTTTGTCTAGATTATAGAAATATTGTCTAAATATCTGAAGTTAATGCACATATAAAGTTCATCCCCAAATTGACATCAATAGTTCGAGATCTATGTTTTGATTTTTTCGAGATCTTCTTCTTCTTCATCTTTTCCCATGTTTGTATGAGGTCGGTGTTTCGAATGACCTTTCTTCCGTCAACCCTTTCCCATTTTTCCGGACTTGGGACCGGCACCGTATTGACCAGTTTATTCTTGGTGCGAAACTCAATCTGTACGACGGTCTCTGGTTACTACCAAAGCAAGTTTCTTATCCAGCCAGAACTACAATAACATTCTTGATTATAAATATACAGGTTGCGCACCCTTGCTTTAGGTATATGTGTAGAAGTGTAATTCACTTGATTACTCGGTATTCTAGCAGTTTTTGACCTGTAAATCATCGATGCATTTTAAGTTTTGTTTTGGTATTATCGAGATTTCAACTGGTTTACTTCATTTGTGGAACGAGCGCGGTTCTCGTATAATTAATTCAGAGATCGAAATTAATAATTTCACAACCCGGAACGCCAATTTAAAATAATGGGGTGACTTAAAATAAAAACAAACATGATCATAACAATGTGTTTAATTAGATTATTGTTGAAATTTTGAAGTTATTAAGCCGAAAATATTGTTTTAAAAAAAGGAATCAAATAAATGATCCAGGAGTATTGGATAAAATGGCTTTATTGAAGTAGTTAAATTATTAATTAAATAATAATAACGACGTTTCGAACACTAGTCTATGTTCATTATCAAGTCCACTAATAACCACATGTGGTTATTTACAAGAAGAAATAAAAAATAAAAAATAAATTTACGTTGAGTTTCATGTTGATAGAAATTATAAATATTACAAAGAGTATGCAGTGAGCATTACTCAGAGTCAAAATAGTAACTCAAAAACGTCAAAAAAAAAAAAGGAATCAAATAAATGATCCAGGAGTATTGGAGTTACTGTTTTGATTCTGAGTAATACTCTTTGTAATATTTATAATTTCTATCAACATGAAACTCAACGTAAATTTATTTTTTATTTTTTATTTCTTCTTGTTTATAACCACATGTGGTTATTAGTGGACTTGATAATGAACATAGACTAGTGTTCGAAACGTCGTCATTATTATTTAATTAATAATTTAACTACTTCAATAAAGCCATTTTATCCAATACTCCTGGATCATTTATTTGATTCCTTTATTAAAATAATTAGATTATTATTTTTGCTGAAGCCGATAAACAATTTTCACCACACTAAAATTTCTCCTGTGGCATTCTTACTACTAACATCTTTGGGAGTCGTTATATGAAAGCTGGTAATCGCACTTCACGCGAAAAATTATATTAGTTACCGAGATCTGCTATGGCATGTTTTTCAAGAACTCGAATAATAATTTTAATTGAATCATAATTTCATGTGCCGAAACAATATTTAACACAATTTCACGATCCGGAACACTGTTCCGGTTTGTTCCGGCACTTTTCAAGCCCTGGATTAATTACATTAAAACTCATCTTATTTATGTAATATAAGTATTTATTTCTTTTGAGTGAATTAATGCTTTAGTAGTTTTAAAGTATGTTTACCAGTGATTAATAAATAATTATATGGATATTTCAGGCATATTATATTTGACATTTGAACCAGATCATCATTTATTTAACTGGTTCATTAGATTTACTGATTCAAATTGAACTTGAAAGTTTGTTAAGTTCAGGGAATTTAAGTACGTGATATACTCGTAATTTATCTAAACTGTTTTAAGTGACTTAAGTGGCAAATGGAATATAACTTTTATCTAGTACATAATTGTTTCTAAAACTTTAGCGTCATCTGTCTTTTAGATCACATATAGTAATAATCGAACAAATGCGCATAATTTGTGAACTTTCTATTATCTATTTATTTACTATTTTAAATATTTTGATAAGGGCCATACAACATTCCTGTTTGTTTATTAATCAGTGGAACTACTAAACGAAATATATTTAATTCTTTCAATTTTAATGTATATAAAGTCATGACCCTAGGACGGGAAAAATGAAATAAAGACCTGTTGAAATTATTATTTGGTTTTTAATATTTCAGTACTGGTTAGTACCATCTTCAGATGGGTGGCGAGTGATGAAGAAATATATTTATGCGAATAAATATAAATTGCAAAATGATTCAAAATTGAGGGGGTGCCGGAAAGTTCACCGAAAACAATTCACTGAAAAACAATTCACTGAAAAACAATTCACCGAAGTAACAATTCACCGAACAAACAATTCACCGAAATACAATTCATCGAAAAACATATTCATCGAAATGATAATTAAATTGTAGTATTTTTAATGTTCCTTAGAAATGGTAGAAAAATGCAGGCATTTAGAAAAGGATACTTACCGTAAATTCCGAATCTTTTGAATGTTATCCATTACGTTTAATATCATTAATTATTACAGGGTTAATGTAATTATTATTGAATCGGATAAAATTTGTTTAAGCTGGGACAGTTTGTAATGACATTACTCGTGCATGTATAGTACTTATAATAGCATCGCTGCCAATATGTTATTAGGATTTATTCAAATAGAGCAGTACGTGTGCGGCCAAGACGGCGTACCGATGCATAAAAAATACAGAGACTGTGCTATGAGGACAGAGCATCTAGTTCAAAATTACAACAAGAATAACATACATGAGTATTTACGAGGCATAGCAAATAATTTATGTTGTTAATGTAAAACATATAGTTTTATAAAAATGAAATGAGGCATGACAAAGGAATAAATTTTCTATTTTTAAATATGCCTGCATTTTGCTGCCATTCATAAACCTGGATAAAGCAAAAAGGAAAATTAATTAGCATTTCGGTGAATCATATTTCGGTGAATTGCTATGTCGGTGAATTGTTTTTCTGTGAATTGTATTCGGTGAATTGTTTTCGGTGAACTTTCCTTGACCCAAAATTGAGTTTCTGTCTATTGTACATATCTATGGGTTCTGTAACGTCACAGTAATCTATATGACTTTGTAGTTAAATGGAGAGTTGCATAAGTGCCATATCCTGAAATTAGTGTATAATGATAATAAATAAATATATAAAATATAAATGAGAGAAGTGATATTACAACACAACAAATATCATCAAAAAGTAATGTATCATATATACGAAAAGTTCCGGCATTCTTGGAAAAGTGGATTGAGTCGTTTTGAATTTATGAGGTAGCAAAGCAGTTTTTTTTCGCGCCGTTGTTCCAAGGTAGACACAGGAAATGAAAGCTATTTTTCATTCTTGAAAAATTGAGATAAAGTGTGTTGTTCCTTAAGACATTTGACTGATATCTTTATTATAAAGAATGACGTTATAAACGCTGATAATTTAATCTTCTTTTGTTTTGAACCGTTCTATGGATCTTAATATATTCATTTATGCTTTATACGAGTATTTGATGTCATTAAATGGTACGATCACATTAATAAAATATAAAATTTATTAAAATTTAATTGAAATTTATAGATTTCATAGGTTTTAAAACCATTTCATTGTCATATATAGTTGAGTGCACCAAAGCTCGAGGGATCGAAATAAAAGATATATGATGTTCGTTTGATATTTAGTTTTTGCACTAATTTTTAAATCAATATTAATTCATATAATTTTTAAAATAGATTAAAAGGATTACAGGCTTAATTTGTTGAAAAGATGTACAAAAAATTTAAACACAATTTTTAAAAGTGGTACACTTTTGACTATTGAGATGTTCATCTCAATGAATTTTGCTTTACTAAGTGGTTCTTGAACCATGTTTTAATTTTAATAATTGTACAATGTAACTTCAGTTTCATACTCTTGTTTTGCTTGATAATGGCCAGAATTTTGGCCGAAACGTCGCTTATGAATGTTTCAATTTTTTGTACATCTTTTCAACAAATTAAGCTTGTAATCCTTTTAATCTATTTTAAAAATTATATCTTTTCGGCTTATTTAAAATAATTTAATAATTAATTCATATAGATAATTTCAAATATTTTATGATTAATAAAATTATTGCAAAACGAGTTGAAATGATATTTCTATTTAAGAAATGCAGGTTATAGATTGATTGATCTGTACAAAAATAATCTTAAGAAGGAATTTACATAAAAGTTTTAACACCAATGTTTATTTCTGTATATTTTGTCCGTTCAGTAATATCATATACGGGGTTAAATAATTCAGTATAATTTTTATTAAACATTTCTCATCAACAAATGGCACTAAAAATGGTTTCTTGAAGAACTCCTTGATTTTGTGAATTTTTTTCAAAAATATTTTATCAGGATATCGAAATGCATATACCCCACAGTCCGATACTCAAAAAAGTTTTAACTAATCTTGAATTTTGGATTGGTTAATCTTATTCTAGTTCGATTTTTAAAATGTTATTCAAATCACTTTCCAAAAATTAAATTGTAGCAAGATTATATTAGAATGAAACTTTTTAGAAAATATGGTTTAACGTAATTTGACAAATCCAAAATTCAGGATTAGTTAAAACTCTTTTGGGTAGGTGGCTCAGTGGAATCGAGTCAGCCTGTGGATTCTGAGAACTCTAGTTCGAGTCCCACAGCCGACAAACAGTTTTCATCACATTAAAATTACCCTTATGGCTTCCCCTCCACTAATATCTTTAGGGGCCGTGATTTGACGGTTGTTAACCGCAATTTACGTGCATAATTATATCACTTACCGAGATCTGCTTCAGCAGAGTGCCACACCCAGTAATGGGTAAAAGGCGTGATGATATATTTATTTATTTAATTTATGAATCGAGTTGTACAAGTTTTGGACTCTTTTTAGTACCTTGTATAAACTAAAACAATCAAATCCTTTATCTTCATTTTCAAAGCCAACCCCAATTAACTATTATTAATTAATATATCCAAAGCAACAATAATCCATTTACTAATTTGCCAATATTAATAGACGCCAGTGTTCTCAGTCGCCTTTAACAAGACCTGCGCGTACACCAGCTCAGCGCTCAGCCTGTGAATAATGTACCAGCCCTTCAAAGGGCCGGGTTCAAGATCCGCTCATGTAAAATGCATCGCTAGCTCGAAGCGTCTTCTAGTTATATCTCACAGCCCAGCGCGCGCACCAAATATTTATATGCAAAAATCGAGCATAAGTTTTCTGTGTTGTAGCTGAAGTGACACTGTCAATGCTGATGTGATAGGGTGAGGGTGTATGTGTGTATGTATGTGGATATTGATCTCAAGATGAAAGTTTGGCATCGCAGAGTTTCTTGAAATTATACTGTTTGGTTTTTGTTCCAGATTGCTGTGATGTGTCTTTTGGGGAATTGAGGTAAGATAGATTTTCTATTTAAATTTTATTCTGCAGGGATTTTTAAATATAAATGCATATATAACGGAAAAAGATGAAACTCTACTAAAGTTTTTTTTTCTGTTATGAAGACGTTGATGTCAATATTATAAATGATTTGAATTTGTGTTTCTTCCACGATTTTAGTAAATTCATGTCATCATTAAAAAGTTACTAAAGTAATGACTAGAGCTGCAAGGATCAAGGACGTTGAAAGGAGGGGATATGGCATTACGATATTGTAGCATTACTTGAAGTGAGGCTTGGGCAAGGGGAAGAGACAACAATAGTTTTTCTGCACCGTGCTTAGCCAAATCTCTTCTTCTTCCAAATATTTTTAATTTTTGTGTAAGAAAAGTGGCGTTTAGGCGTTGTTAGGGGGCGTTGTTGTATGTGAATATAACCACGAGGTGTTCATTTGTGTTTCAATCGTTGCGCTGTGTGGAATTGGACATATTTTTTTGTAGATAAGATGTAACTAAGTGTTTAGTTTATACACTTATGTTTGTTAACGTAATTATTGTTTCGATTTGTTTAAAAAAATAAATTTGATATTTATTCTCAAACTTCTTCTTTATATTAACGAGTTTTATATTTATTATTAATAGTAACTATTGTTCAACAATGCAATTACAAATATTTATTTTAATCGATAGATCACACTAATAATAAACGTTGATAATTTCAGTTTCCATGTAAAAATTATAATCTTTTAGGGAGAATGATTCTGTTCTGTCCTGTTTAAATTTCAAATCTCTTTATGACACATGCGCAATAGCAGAGGCTACGCACGGTACAGGAAATAATACTTCTGTCTCTGTCAATCTGTCGAGCCTCACAGTCTTGACTAAAATGCCGTCTCCCCTCCTTTTCAACGTCCTTGGTAAGGATGTAAACCAATATAACCGTACATTAAAAATATATATTTTTAATCTTTATTTCATAATGTAATAAGCGTAAATTTCTTCGTAAGATTATTAAAATTGTTCAGATTTTTAAAAAGCATTTGAAATATTTAGTAATTTTTAGCTGGGCGATGTCTTGAATTCATTGATGTCATGAAATAACTATACGTAACTATTAAATGAAAATTGTCGTCCTCTCCGGAACATTTTAAAATAGTCTCTTCAGATATAATATTAACTATTATAAATAGTAATAAAACATAATTCATTCTAAAGAATACATTAACCAGGAAATTCTGAGTAAAAATATATATTTGTTATTCCAAATATTCCATTTTAAAAGGTCAGTTTTTTCTAGAAAATATTTTATAAACAGAATAAAACTATATTCACAGAAATAATTAAATTACAAATAGAAATGAATATAAAGCAAAACGAAATATTTAGGTACATATTGTTAAAATATGGACGTTAATTTTAGAAAACAATTATTTTGCGGCCATCATTTTTGCTGCTCCGCAATTATTTACATTGAACAATAGGGTAATTAAATGTTGAAATGTATTCGCAAAATTGCAATTTTTACAATTTTAGTTGTCAATGTCATTCAATTTTATAGTTTATACAGACATGTAGATATTAATTTTTTGATGAAATTTTTCATTTTTATTAAAAGCATTTTACACGTTGAATTAAAAATGCATTACTTTTTTGATAAAATATTAAACTTGTACATTGTACTTTATAGATGAATAATTAATTAAATTGAATCACGAACATTTTTCATATTGCACGAATTTATTTATTTTTATCTATTAATTTTTATTTATTTATTTAGAAAGTAAGCAAACTAAAAACGAAATAATATTACTTTACATTTTAAAATATTTAAATATTTATCAGCATTTCATATGATTAAATGAAAATACGATTTAATACAATTGTATGCAAAAATAATAACAAATGACAAAACTGCATTTATTTAACGAATACGAGTATACGCCGCAAATAGAAGAATTAATTCGATAATATTATTATCAGGATAATTAATTGCTCGTAAATTAAACACAATATTATTTTAAAATGCAATAATTATTACGTATTAATAAATGCATTTCAGTTAAATTCGTATAATCCTTAATCCAATTTTATTCATTATTTGTTAACTAATTATTCGCAATTTTATATACATATACCTCAAACTTAGTAATATCACATACAACAACATACTAAATATATTCAATTAATAACGCTTTTATCAATGAAATTTGTAGTTCTGGACTAGTCTGTATTACAGCGCTAATGTCAATAATTAGTTCATGAACAAATTTTATGTATTTATAATTTATTTTTGATTTAATTCCTTTTAAAATTAATTGTGTATTGTGAAATTATTATTTCTTAACTCTTAGTGCCCTAATTTAAGGTAGTACTAGTGTGACGGTGGCGCCATCGGTTGTCGAGTGGCAAATCTGACGCTCAAAAAAATATAAAAATAAAATAAAATAAGTGTTTTATACCTATTATGATTTGAATATCATGAATTGTTAACAGGTTGTTGGTCTAGTGAATTTTCAAATACCATACCACCGTGTGGTGTTGCCATTATAAATTGGGATTCTTAATTTTTCGTTAATAACCAGGCTTTGCTTGGCTATAAATCCATTACTAAACGATAAAAAACTTTCTCCTTCTGATACAATATACATGGATAGTTCTAGAACATCATACTAGTTTTTCAAATGAAACTGCAAAATTTTAGATGTACATAAACCAAATATGTGCGATTCTGAGTGATGATCGCCATAAGCCCCGTGTATAAGAACTCAACTTTGCAAGCGAATATATTTGTTCACAGACGATGAATGTGTTTCATATTTTAACAGGATGCGTATGACTATCCAATGTTTACGTGCGCCAAATTTCATTCAAATCTGCAAAAAAAATTTTCACGCTAGTACTACCTTAATGTCCATGAACTAAATCGACATTAGCGCTGCAATATAGACTCGTCCAGAATTACGCTGCGATTTGAATACATTTAGAATATATTGTGTCTGCGGTAATATGATCAATATTAGCGACACTAACGCTGTTACACTCATAAATGTTTCAAATATGATCCGTCAACCGTCAGAACAACGTGACAATAATACCATTATGCATGAAACTATAATAGAGTAGATTAGGCGTTTTCAATATGTCATTGATAATGAACAATTTATGATATAAATACTATACAGCTTTGTTTACTATTCTATAATTTTATATTCATAAATGCCTGAAAAAATAAGTTTATCTTTATTTATTTTTGTTATTGTAGTTTATAATAAATAATGTTTGTTTTAAATGTTAAAATTGCTTTCCGTATTTGTATTTGGGGATTTTGTTGTCTTTTCAAATTTTTGATAAATACATAATTTAATCACGCAAAAAATCATTAACGTAGTGATTTTACTTCCAATTCATTTAAGTATATATATATATATATATATATATATATATATATATATATATATATATTCCGGCAGCCGACAAAAGATTTTCACCTTAATAAAACTACCACTGTGGTTCCCCCTTCACTCACATCTTTGAGGGTTGTGATTTGATGGCTGGTAATCGCATTTCACTCGCAAAATATATCACTTACTGATATCTGCTATGGTAGAGTGCCACACTCAGTAATGGGTAGAAGGCGTTGTTATATATTTATTTATTTACATAATTGTTTTACCAGTTTTGTAGTATGTTGACGACTTTAAAGTACGAAGTCCAATATTTTTCAATTTAAGCTTTGAGGTAAATTGGAATTAGGAATAAAGTTTCATGAACCTATTTCATTACTGTAAAATTTTAAAACAATTGTTCCATATTTCATAGCTCATATTATCAATTTATTTATTTTTATTATTGTTTATTTAGTTTTTATGGGGTAGGTGGCTCAGTGGAATCGAGTCGAACTGTGAATTTGACAACTCGGGTTCGATTCCTACAACTGACAAACAATTTTCACCACATTAAAATCACTCTTATGGCTTTCCGTCCACTGACATGTTTAGGAATCATGATTCGATGGCTGGTAATTGCATTTCACATGTATAAATGCCACTCCCAGTATTGGGTAAAATTCTTGATAATATATTTTTATTTATTTTAAAAAATTAAGTTTTTCATGGAGTAGATGGCACAGTGATTATCGTGTCGGCCTATGGATCCTGAGAACCCTGGTTCGATTCCCACTGTCGACAAAACATTTTCACCACATTAATACTACTTTTGTGGCTCCCCCTTCACTAACATCTTTGGGGGCCGTGATTTGACGGCTGGTAACCGCACTTCACGCGCAAAAGTATATCACTTACCGAGATCTGCTTCGGTAGAGTGCCACACCCAGTAATGGGTAGAAGGCGTGATGATATATTTATTTATTTATTTAAGTTTTTCATTTTATTAAATATTATTGAGAACAGAATGAATATTTTATTATTGCAAACTGATTCCTGGTTGATTACTTTATTTGTACATTTAGCAATTTACTGAATTTTGCTATTATTAATACTCGTAATTATTAGACTCCATGGGGCAATAGCTCAGTGGTATCAAGTCGGCCTGTGGATCCTAAGAACCCTGGTTCGATCTCCACAGTCGACAAAACATTTTCACCAATTTAAAATTACCCCTGTGACTCCCCCAACACTAACATCTTTGAGGGCCGTGATTTGGCGGCTGGCAACCGCACTTCACGCGCATAAATATATCACGTACCAAGATCCACACTCAGTAATGGGTGAAAGGCGTGATTATATATTTATTTTATTTATTTTGTAATTATTAGACATACTCGTACAAATAACAATATTTTGACCAGTGTTGTTGGTTGTTATTATAATAAAATGAAATTATAATTAATGTTTGTATGTTCTATGATATTCTTGTTTCTAATTAATAATTTTGTTAATACGTAAATTATACTTACCTACATATTTACTTAACAAAATACATTTAGGTTATTTTGTCCCTGCAGTAAATAGTAGACGTTGAAAATGTCTTGAAACAAAATGTTAATTAACAGGCATCTCCACGAGGCGTACTGTTTACATGTAATTAGTAATTTAATTACTAACATATTTTGCTTCCTAAACAATTCAAAATATTACTTGATAGCTTCATATTTGAAAATATCAAGAAATTTATAAATAAATGCTTAACACGTAAAATGCGTTTATCACCTTGAAATATTCACAACTTGTATGATCGTTAATAAAACTTTGTAACTTAAAATAAAGTTTAAAAAGCTCTTTAAAGCTGGGACAAGTTTAAATTTCGTGACAAAATGCTCTAAATATATTTTACTTGTTGAAGTTTACATCGGAAGTTGTTGTTTGTAAATAAGAAATGTTTTATTTTCTTGTGCAGAACTTCAACTGGAAATTGTTTGCAAGAATCATTTCAAATGCCATCGTAAACATTTCACATAATTTAATATTAACTATGACCTTTCAACTGGGTGTCAAGCATAGTGATATATTTATATTAAATTGTACATGGATTGTTATTTTCTTTAAACAGAAGATTGTATCTTCTTGGTATTATAATAGTTTGAAATTAAACAATAAATATAAATGTCAAAATTAATGTTTATTCAAGTAAGATGAGCTCTGTGAATGAATGAAATGAATTAGAAATATATTTATATAAAAATTGAATCCTATTACTAAATCTAAAAATATATAACTACCACACTGCGGCTCGGTGACTTTGGAGCCTGTGCTGTAATTTGGGATGAAGTTACTGTTATACAGAGTGGCATAAATAAATATTAATCAATTTATTTTTACGTCGTCCAAGTACTCTGTCGCCCTCAATTTTACTAACATACATTTGTTTCTACAATTTTTTTATTCGACATACGTCCCACATTTAATACGTTCAAATTAGATGTACTCATAAATATGTGTACGAGAGCAGGGTGAAAAATCCCTGAAAAATGAAACAAGAAATTATTTATTTGATCAAAACATATGTTATTTCTCAACATAATCTCCTTGTAGCTCGATATACTTCGTCCAACGTTTTTCTAATTTTTCGATCCCTTCTAAATAATACGATTTTGGCAATCCTTCAAAATAGGCGTTTGTCTCAGCGATGACCAGGACAAGTCCATTGTTTCGACTGTTCTTTGGTCTCTGGTGTGTTGTGATGGATCCTTGTTTCGTCCACGGTTCCGAAACGGCGCAAAAAGTCCTTCTTATTGCGCTTGAACATCGCCAAACACTCCTTTGAACTTGTCACACGGTCGCGCTTGTTGTCAACAGAGAGAAAATGCGGCACCCATCTGGCAGATAGCTTTCTTATATCCAAAAATTTATGCAAAATGTTCCGTACCCGATCGGTTCAGATGCTCATAGCTTCAGCTACTTTAATTCGCCGATCGTCCAATATAATACCATGGATTTTATCGACGATTTCTGGCGTTGTAACCTCAATCGGACAACCAGAACGTTCGGCGTCCTTTGTGGTCATACTACCACAATGAAAATCAGTAAACCACTTGTGAATCGTTCCAATCGATGGTGAGGAGTCCCCATAATGTTGAACAAGCGATGCTTTGGTTTGCGTAATGTTTTTTCCACGCAAGAAATAATGTTTAATCAAGACGCGAAATTCACTTTTGTCCATGTTTTCAAAAATCTTCAAGGTTGATTGCTTTCGATGGATGTCAAAACAGAACTGAATGACATATCAGTCTGAAAATTTTAATGCGTTCTAGTTAAAGATGGTACATCACAAATGTCACATGAGATTTTCGATGGTAGCGCCATCTGTTTTTTATTTTTCAGGGACTTTTCACCCTGGCCTCGTAGGAACTAATTCCAATATAGCTGAATTTTGTCTTTCTAATTAATGTATGAAAAGTCTCCATCGATCCAAATGTGGCGTCGGCCACCATTTTTAATTTCTAGCCTTAAACTCGTTAACGCTTTATCTGGCGCCAAAATAGTTATGTAAAATATTACATAGAGCATAAGATTATTTAAAGAAAATATTGTATTCTTTGAAATGAATATTTTATAGATGTCGAGAAAATTAACTTAAACATATCTATCGGCGTACAATTCATTAATGGTTGCACTTCAAAATAATAAATTTTAAACTTGATTTAAATCTTTAACAGGCAGATTCACAAAACGGATTAGCGCTAACACCGTTTTTAATATTATCTATAACTCTGTTTCAAATTAAAACAGATTAAAGAAATAAACTAAATTTGATGCTAATTAACTCTCTTTTTAAGTCAAGTTAAAATAAACTTGTTTCATACATTGAAAAGAGAGTTAAAAACGAAATGAAAAATTGTGTTAGCGCTAATCCGCTTTATGAATCTGCCTGTAAGTAAATAAAATTATAGCGAAGTTTGATGTCT
Organism: Pterostichus madidus; assembly: GCA_911728475.2. NCBI lineage: Eukaryota > Metazoa > Arthropoda > Insecta > Coleoptera > Carabidae > Pterostichus > Pterostichus madidus. The sequence continues at coordinate 13,853,479 of OU452313.1, read as the reverse complement.
TCTGGAATAAGTAAAATTTTAGTAAAATATTCAATTTGCTTTTGCAAGCAAGTTTAATTTTAAATAGAGAAAAAATATCTATATCTTTTGTCCAAAGCAAGAGTGTCAAACTGGCGGCCCTTTAAATAATTTCTTGCGGCTCGAGATGCTTCGAGGAAAAATACAGGAAAGATAACTTGATAAATATTAATTATATAAAAAAAAATATTTATATTATTATATTAGTCATCAATTAGATAGATTTATAAAAAAGGATTAAATTTAAAGTTATAGTTAGTGCTTCATACGTCACATTTAGTTGTATTTTGATGCCATAATTAACAGTTATTTTTGTGAATTTAAAACTGAGTTGAAATTGGAAGTGGAAATGATTTTAGTGACTAATCTTATGAATCTGCCTGTCTACTAATAATTCATGTCTTGAAATGACAGAATAAAAGAAATTTTTATTATAAATTTTGTATTTTGTCTTTATTAATTCCTTCGACTCTACGAGAAGTTAATGCAGTTTTTTTAGTCTAAACATTTTTTGCGTCCCACTTAAGATAAATTTTTATGGAAAATTACTATCGATTCAATTGAGTTTGACACCCTTGATCTAAAGGGTAGAATAACTAACCAGAAGGACTACCGAGTCCTTGTTTGGTGCAAATACGGTGACCTAAATGTTTAGTTAAATAAATAATATCTTTCACCTTCGTTGTAGTTCAATGTCGAGTTTTAATGATTTACAGAGGATAACGAGCAAAATCCTTTTCACGACATTAATAAATGACTTAGAAAACGAGACAATTTTCCGCTATTTATTTGAATAACTTTTTGTTTACATTTCAGGAACATTAAAATTCATCATTCATCTTACAAAGCTTTATCTTTGAATCGTCTGAAATAAGTCGCTATTCGTCTGTAAACGACCTTTATAAAATTAATTTTCTTGAAGGTGGCAACGGATATCACGCAATGAAATTATTAATTGTGTTTATGCTGGAGACTTGGCCTTTGATTGGGGTCTGGATCGAAGGTAAATGGAGCAACAAGTTGCTGAAATGGAATGGAATTATGCGCAGGTAGATTATTGTATGGTGACATTGAACTGCTTACAGTTCAGGGGGTATTGGGTATTGGTTTCGTGACATTGGTATTTGAATACACAAACACATATGTTTAATGTATAATATTGATGATCGTATTATCATCCGGTTTATTTGTCAATTGGATTATATACATATACAAATATTAACGTACTTATATCATTATATCATAGATTTACCTTTAAAATGATCATTACTTGTGTTGATAACTATTTGTTGGGTTATATTGCAATTAAGCCTTATAACTGATAAAAACAATAGAAGACTTTTCAAAATAGAAGTGACAGTTCATGAAACTATATTTTGTTCACTGAAATTTTGTAGCGTTAGCCGAGGTAGGGAACAAAATTCTTGTTGGTGAATGGTGCAAAAAGCAGTACAAAGTTTTCTTTAAAAGAACAATATCTAATTAAGATGATCTGTCAAATAAGAAATGAAATATTGCTGTAAAAAGGATCATTTGACACTCTTAATTTATGTGATTAATATTAAATCAAACCAACTGTCACTGATATTTTAATAAAGAGACAAATATATTTTGTTAATCATTACTTTCCGTTATCAAATATGTGTTAAACAAGTTATAAACTTCTTCTTCCTGATTTTGTGGTCAGTTACCGTATACAACCATCATTATATTTAATGTTTCATTTAATTAGTTTCATTTAATTTAATATAGCGTAGCGAAATTTCAAATATAACTTGAAGTTAGGTTGCTTATTGAAAATAGAAAGGTTTTCTACACCCGAGATATTTTTTGGGGAATTTACTGATGCGAGAAAGTAACAGAATCCGGAGCTGCCTCGAAAAATCCGGGACTAATGATCAACTTTCTAATCTCTTCTTGGCGGTTGAAGGCAGTGGCGTAGACGAGAGGGGGTTTCAGGTTCGGATTCCCCGTCCCTTGACAATTTTAAAAGACAATATTCGTAATACAAAAATTATTCCATTGTATCCAATTGTTTAAATTTTTCAGAATTAAAAATATATTGTATCGAAAACAATTATATTTCTTACTATAATTTGTAAGTATCTAAAAGGCTAGGGAATGATTTGTCCGCGATCAAAGAAACCTCATATTTAATAAGTGCCACCAATTAGTCGCATTAGTGGAAAGAACTTCCATCTCCACCCATATGGTGATTACATTGTTCCAATAAGGATTAATGTTTTTACAATTATTTCTCATTCTCTCAAGTCTCAATTGAGTTTGCTACTCGCTAGTGTAAGATTCATTCATTAGTATTTGACTGCTAAAATATTTCTCAAAGAATTTGTTCCTCATTTTGTAGATAGAGGTCCAAATTTATTTATTTTTTGTATTTTATTTTACTAAATAAACTATTTTTAAATATACCTAATATCTTTTTTTATTATATATAATATAAATAAACTAAATTAATTTTGGACCTTTTCAAAATGTCTGTCTACACCACTGGTTGGGGGTATATTATAATAGTGCTGGTAGTTATTTTACCGCAGGAAATGGATGTGGCGAATTACAGTGCTCTGGGAAGCTTTACTCGAAACGTAAATGTATTTATTTATAATTTATGCTACTCTGTACAACAGAAACTTAATATTAATTCCAGTACAGGGTCACCGAATCGCAGTGTTGTAGTTCATATATTTTTAGCTTAAGTGAGATTCGAACTCGAGATCTCCGGATTCATCAGATTCATCAGATTCATCGCGTAATTAATCTTCGCCAAACGTTTTTATGCCGACATACTACATTCGCTTCAACTACATTCATAATGCCTTTCATACAAGCGTGTTTATTCCTCTCACCCGATATCTTTGCGTCATGCAATCATTTTTTAATCATATTCATCCATTTATTCCTAGTTTGAGTTTCGTTTGATATACGTCTCATTTATTTAATATTCTTGAGAGCAGAATGAACATGATCTTTCAAGATTTGTAATACTATTTTGGCCATAATGAAAATGTGAATCAGGTTAAATTTGTTACTAACCAATTACCACAGTTAAGTCGACTTTGATTATCTGCCTTAATAACTACTTCTTATCCCGTGGTGTCGGCAGCACCCATGGGCGTTCACAGACATTTTTCCAGGGGGGGACGGGTCGCAAAAAACTTTTAGATATACATAAATTTCTAAAATATATATTTTTTTACATAACATAAATATAAACAATAAACACACATAACAAATAGATAAAAAAATATTTCAATTTGTGAAATAAAATACTAGTCTTCATCTCATCGTCTGGGTTTGAATTGAAGAGGAAGGACAATTTTCTAATAACTCTTCCATAAATTGACACCATTTCTTCAATAAATTCCGATTTAGTAGTTTTACAGTTTTAATTTTCTAATATTTTGTGTCTGTGTATACTTAGGGCCGGTTTTTCAATCACTGATTAAAACCTCCGTTAAGTTAATCATGATTAATTTAATCAGGAGTGTAACCATGGTTAATTTTTCATTTGGGTTTTTCAAATCAGAAATGAAGTCTGATTAATAAAATTAAATTTAATCATGGTTAGTTAAGCTTAGGAATTTTTCACTACAAGGGTGGTATTAAAGTGGTGCTGACGGAACTGATGGGAATATCATACCATTTTAATTTGATAAAAACATTACAATTAAGTAGGCCTGCAATCTTTATTTTATTGTTTAATTGTCAATTTGACAAATAATATTCAAAATAAGTGCAAGAAGAGTGAGTAGTGCTAATTTTTCTCATGAAGAAAGTGAAAAACTAATAAATATAATTAAAAAATATGAAAACATTATTGAATGCAAGAAAAGCGATGCAATTTCTTTAAAAGAAAAAGAACAAACTTGGGAGAAAATTTTAACGCATTTTAATGCAACTGTAGGAGAAAAATTAAGAAGTTTAAAAAAAACAATATTAAAATATGACAATTTAAAGCGACAAATAAAGAAAAAAATTAGTAAACATAAATTAGACCAACTCACTGGAGGAGGAGTACCTAAAATTTCCCCATTGACTCTCACGGAAGAAAATTTACATTCTATAATTTTATATATCAAATACCTTTCTGTAGAATGTTGAATTTCATCTTTGATAATTTCGTAAACGAAGTTCACACTTTGCTTTGTTAGACGGAATCTATGAAAAAACCTTTATCGTCCCATTTAAGAAAATGGTTCGGCCTTTCTCTTATATTATATTCTCTTTTTATATTGCTCACATATAAGTCCTCACGGAACTAACATAACATAAAATATCCATATTTCACATGTAACATAGGACTGACAATGAAAGTTTAATTATCTGTCAAAACTCCGGTTAGTAGTTTAATCAGCCAAAATCGACCGATTAAATTATTGCCGGTTAGTGGAAAATTTTAATCATGATTAGAACTAATCCGCGAATGAAAAACTCAAAATTAAAATAATCAATGAGATTACCATAGTTACCGTTAACCAGCATTTTAATCAGTAATTGAAAAACCGGCCCTTAATAAACTTAGATTACTCAATCGTTACGATAGGAAACATGGCGCTAGCTGGCCATAAGAATATTGCTGGACATTCAGTTTCAGCTTGAATTTATTATCTTTAAACTTATAATTTAATTTTTATTTAATTTTTATATATATATATATATATATATATATATATATATATATATATATATATATATATATATATATATGTATATATTAATGTTGCATGCTTTGTATCGGCACAAATTAGATCTGAAAATGACTAAAATTGTCTCAAAAGTATCGATAGCTTTGAAATTGAAACAAAATTAAACAAATGTTTGACGTTCAATTTGTCAAAACTGTCAAAATAAATTCTTCATTTATTATTTCATTTATTTTGACAAATAAAACGTCAAATATTTGTTTAATTTTGTTTCAATTTCATGCCTATGAATAGTTTTGAGGCAATTTTCGTTATTTTCAAATCTAATTTGTGTCGTTCCATAGTACGCAAAATTAATTTTGTTTATGGTTTAGATGCAGAATTTTATGCCCTAATACTTTTATTTCAAGCTTTTTTGATTAAAATATTTAGGGAAGCAGGAAATTACAAAATTATAGTTTTACATGTTAAAGGCCTATGTTCGAGAGTCGTAGTCATCACCCTAGTTAATATCCGGGGGGGCGCGTGCCCCTCCTTGCCTCCCTTGCGGACGCCCATGGCAGCACTCCCTGAAATCTTCCGCTCCCTTGAAGCGCTTATCAGGCTTACTTACATTTCAAATAAAATCCAAAACTTGCAGAACAATCTAATTACCAATTTCCCAACTTTCAACACTTACTCATTTCGCCAGTGATAAATAATGCAATGAGCACTGTTCAACAATTTTCCATCGACGCTAAAAGTTTGAAGCTGGCGCAGATGGCATTATAACCGAGTGACGCCATGGACCATGTCGTCGCCCGACCAGCTTGATAATCGCAACGGCGGCTACGAACGCCTTAATCGGCCGGAAACAATTAACGCAAGCTGTCGACGAGAGACGACAACGGGGATACAGACGGTAGAGAGCGGGTGATTCGTGATGGTTGGGATTTGTGCACTGGAATGTGATCGGATTTTGATGCTCAGGGGAGTTAGGGCGGATATGTGTAAGGGAGCAGGTAAATCAGGCTGAAACTCAATCATTAGACGTTTGGATAATATTCGATGAAGACTAGATTATCATGGCATCGTGTTAGGTACAGTGCTGTCAAATATTTGATTCGATGTATTGTCAATTTAAAACACAAGATTTATTAGCATAAATGCTCCATTACGATGGTATGAATCTCGAGTTCGTATCCCACTCAAGCTAAAAATATATAAACTACCGGTACTGCAGTTTGGTGAGTACGAACCTTGTATCGTAATTGTGACTGTAATTAAGATTATGTTTCTATTGTACAGAGTAGCATAAATAAAAAATCAATAATATTTAATAATTTAACACAACTAATTTGAATTAAGTAAAAGAATTAATATTTACGTAAACGAACTCTGTATACGAAGTTTATGTTTTTTATACATATATGGGCGTCCACAGACATTTTTCTAGGAGGGGCAGGTCGCAAAAATCTCTCAGATAGGCATAAATTTCTATACTATTTTGTTTTTTTTACATAATATAAATACAAATACACATAACAAATAGATAAAAAAATATTTAAATTTGTAACATAAATTACTAGTCTTTGTCATCTGGGTTGAAATTGAAGAAGAAGGACAATCTTCGAATAACTCTTCCATAAATTGACACCATTTCTTCAATAAATTCCGATTTACAGATTTTATTTTCTAATATTTTTTGTCCGTTTTTACTTAATAAACTTAGATTACTCAATCGGTACGATAGGGAACATGTCTCTAGCTGGCCATAAGAATACTGCTGGAAAGTTTCAGCTTGAATTTATTATCTTTAAACTTATAATTTAATTTTTATTTAATTTATATATACATATACAGGATGATGACCGCGACTCTCGAACATAGGATTTTAACATGTAAAATCATATTGATTTAATTTCTAGCTTCATAATTATTTAAAACAAAATGCTTCAAATAAAATAAATAAAATTTTAGGAAATAAAATACCAAATTAATTTTGCATGCTTTGTAACGACACAAATTAGAATTGAAAATGACTCAAATTGTCTAAAAACTATCGATAGCTATGAAATTGAAACAAATGAAACAAATGTTTGACGTTCAATCTATCAAAACTGACAAAATAAATTCTTTATTTATTATTTCATTTATTTTGACAGATCAAAGGTCAAATATTTGTTTAATTTTGTTTCAATTACATGCCTATCGATAGTTTTGAGGCAATTATCGACATTTTCAATGCTAATTTGTGTCGTTACAAAGTATGTGAAATTAATTTTGTGCAGATGCAGAATTTTAAGCCCTAAAACTTTTATTTCAAGCTTTTTTGCTTAAAATATTTAGAGAAGCAGGAAATTACAAAATTCTAATTTTACATGTTAAAGTCCTATGTTCGAGAGACGTGGTCACCACCCTAGTTAATATCCAGGGGAGGCGCGCCCCGGCTTGCCTCCCACCCCTGCGGACGCCCATCTATACATACTATACTACTTTAACGAACGTTGTCATATCAATGTCAATTAAAAAGATTTTATCTCCGTCTACTTGGATACCGACTTATTACATAATTGATCTGTAGGTATTTGTGTTAGTAATTAATTACTACATTAATTATGTAATAAACTCAATAATTAATGCATTTTTATTTACAAAAATTATGAACAAAAACGAAGTCAAAATTTATTGAAACATAATCTTCAAACATAGGGGTAAATAGCTCAGTGACTGTGGATTTGAGAGCCTACAAATTGATTTTCATCACATCAAAATTATCCCTGTAGCTTCTCTTCTACTAACACCTCTGAGGGCTGTTATTTGTCGACTGATAATCGCACTTCACGCGCATAAATACTGTAACGTTTTTCGTCTTTCTGGAAGTGTGTAGAATGTTTAAGGCACAAAAGTAACTCACAACTATTTATGTTAAACGAAAATAAAAGTATTTTTTTAATAAATGAATATAAAAATAACAGAAACTTATTTAAAACTAATTAACACTATAATAAATCTTAAACACTACTAATAAATATTTAAATACTAATATTATTTATATAACGGTCACTAACACTACTATTTATATTACGTACACTTGAGCTGTTATTTATTTCACCACATTTATATTACGCGTTCGAAGTCTACTGTCAACTGTCCTCAGCCACTCGACCTCGGCTTATATACTCCCGTCCGTAGAACAGTTCTCGAACCTTCCAGGACGTTCTAGAATATCCCGTCAAACCACACGCTCAGACATGCGAGCGAGCTCTATGCATTTGTGAGGTGACGCTGCTACGCACTTGTTCTCGAGAAGGTTTCTGGAATGTTCTCGACTTGTCTGGCTTTAAATTCGTTACAATACGATAATATAACTCGTAATAAAATCAGCTAATAATATTTAAGAATTTTCCTTAGTTAGTATAGATAAACGATTATACCTACAGATCATAATATGCTACTATAGATAAGAAACTGGGACTGTATTTTGCGGCATCTGAGTAGTGGAAGTCTAGCTAAAGTCTTGTATATAGGCAACCCGATATGCATTTTTAGGCCGCTTATAATTTTTATTATTATTTTTTATTTATTTAAACTACATAAAATAAAAATTCATAAACACAATATAAACATTTATTAAAATATCCCCGTGTATACAATTTATTTATAATTTGAACTGTCTCAATTGCAATTTTTGTGAACTTGAAAATATGTTATGACTTCTTCATCTTAATATTGTTTATTATATGATCACTTAGTTACCAATAGCAGTGCAGTTGCTTTACACAACAATTGATATTAGTTGACATTGTTTTTATGAAATTATTTCACAAATAAAAATTAATTGGATATTTGATAGATTAAAAAATTTGAAATACATGCAAATGACAACTACAGGAACAATCTAGTAACCAATGATTGCCGATATTGTAGTTACCTGAAATGGATGTCTTCACAAAAAGACTATTAGCGCCATTCCTTAGGTGGAAGTCTAACTATAAACACAGTCCCATGGTTACCTATATAACTTTCTGCTGCCCGATTATACCCTTGACAAAGTGGTATAATCACTTTTGTATATTCACCAGGTCCAAAATTTCAGATTCTCAATTGTTGTAACATTATCGTCATCCTACAAACTTCAAACTTCACAAATTTCTTTATTCGATGTATAATCACAATGAATACAACTGGTGTATTCAAAATTATCAGAATATATTGTATTGATCTACTTAACATATTATTTTATAAACCCTCTCGTCCCAGGGACTCGTGATTTTCCAACATAATACGTTTCGTGGCAACACAATATATTCGATAATTTCGAACACAAATGTTGTACTATATATGAATATTTAACATTTCTTTAGCAAACAGATTTTTAAATATATTGTAATAATATACCGAAGGGATAAAACCAGTCCCTGTTTCAGAGCTTACCACAATATAAATACCTGTTAATTAATTTCATTAAAATTTTACTGGACTTTCTTGCATAATTAAATAATTAGTTACAACCAGCCTTAATACAAAAGTAAGTTAAGAGAATTATATTTGCAATTATTTTAAATTACTAATAAGCATAACAATAAGCTTAAATGATTTATAAACTGAGTAACAATACTATTGAATCCTTTCATTTAACTTAGTTAGCTTGAAGCAAAACATCTTCTCAGTAACAATGTCATCGCCAACTGTTTCTCAACAGCTATTTATCAAAAATACATTCATATTAAATATTTCATTGTTCAAGAGCAGAAAGTTTCCTCAGTCACATTCAGATTGAAGACTAAATGCACGCAGTTGAAACAAAGATACCTAATGTTCTGTACGGCAATTCAAAGCGACATTACACTGAAAACTGAAACAGTGTTTCAACGGTAACAATTATGCTGAATTTCGTATTTCCGCTTCGGTCCAGCCCCAGCGTCGCAGCTGCTACGACGAAGATGTTTAAGGGATGTGATTATTTTGTACCGTGCTGAAGAAGCACTCTTGCGCAACAATAACGATTAAATTTTGTAACAGGTTGGTACAATCATAGAAGGAACCCGTGAAACATTCGCTGAACATTTATTTATTACCAGTTTCATTGATATTTATCTTATTTTATAGGAATTATGACAAAATTATAATTTAGTTCGCATATTTTCCACTGAAAAAATAAATAAATAAATATATCATCACGCCTTTTACCCATTACTAGGTGTGGGTGGCACTCTGCCGTAGCAGATCTCGATAAGTGATATATGTATGCGCGTGAAGAGCGGTTAGAGCCATCAAATTACGGCCTCTGGAGATGCTAGTAGAGGGGGAGCCACAGGAGTAGTATTAATGTGGTGAAAATGTTTATCGACAGTGGGAATCGAACCAGGAGACCTATTCTAATTCGTTGGCGACTGGATTTAACGACTGTTTGACGTCATATTTGGCGACTTTAATACTGGCGCCATCTGTTGGTATAGTTAAATAGTACAGTCCTGACGTCATTGTTGGCGACTGGTCGCAATGGGGACTTATACAATTCAAATTTGTCGGTTACCATCTAGTGAGTAAAACGGTATAGCTTTACAGTTTGACGTTTATCACGTGAGCCAAACGTTAAACGTCAAACAAATAATGGGATCTGAAGGCAGAAGGGTTGAATGGGGAAAGCAGTTGTTCGACGCGGCCTCAGACAAATGTTTTGTCTGAGGACTCGGCATAGTGTCACCTCGCTCTTTCTACAAATTTGTTGTTTCACACAAAATTGTGTGGTGGGGGGTCTGCTGCATGTGACGTCAAAATTGTAAGTCCCCATAGGCGACTGTACTTCTTGACTATACCAACAGATGGCGCCAGTATCAAAGTTGCCAACTATGACGTCAAACGGTCGCTAAATCTAGTCGCCAACGAATTAGAATAGGTCTCCGGAATTCTAAGGATCCACAGGCCGATACGATACCACTGTGCCATCTACTTCATTATAATATAAAACTAAAATAAATTCTTTACTTTTATACCATTATTTATCTCTTTTTGTTTCAAGAATTTGGTTTCCTTATTTTGGCATTAGAATAACATATTTTCGCACGCATATTAATCCTTACAATGATCTTCATTCTTAAATATTTTTTGATGACATATTGTTATCATAGATTGGTTTAACTGCATTAAATACACCAAATATCTAGGCAAAAGACAAAATAAAAACATATTTTATACAAATATCTGGGCAACGGAAGTAATCAGTCGCAAAATACTGTCACCAACTTAACTATTCTACCAAAAATTTCCCTAAATGGAAAATGTCAACTATTTTTACTCGTGTAAAGAAATTATGTAAAGGAAAGCTGAAACAGAAAAAATAGTATAAAACACTTGTTACAGAAGGCAATTCTAGCAGGAGTTAGAAATTCGGATACGAACCGCGCAAAAGTTGCCTTCTGTATCTGGTATTTTAATATATTACTTCAATACCGCTTACTTAAAAACGGTTAATAATAAATTATAATAAATTATTATTCACCAAGAACTAATTTTTATATAAATTTATTCCATTCAAATCACGATACTATCTTGGAATAATGTTACATAAAATAAATAAATTTAAATATAAATATATCATCACTCCTTGTACCCATTACTGGGTGTAAAGTATCAGTCGTCAAATCAAGGCCCCCAAAGGGGGAGCCACAGGAGTAGTATTAATATGGTGAAAATGTCGGCAGTGGGAATCGAACTAGGGTTTTAAGGATCCATAGGCCGACACGATGCCACTGTTCCATCTATTTCATTATAATAAACATAAAAAATACGTCAAATTTGGCGCAATCGTAAATTTTTAAACGATTTGTTAGCGAATCACAATCAAGGTCAAACACGCCCTATAACTTACAATATTCTGTTCTTTTGCGCAACAGGATATAAGAATATTATTATCTATGATATTCCCTTGAAAATATTTTATTAATGTGGTGAACCTGTACCATTTATCCTGGTTTTTATCAAATCAAATCTGTACAAATTGCCTGAAAAATGATCTCTCGCTTATCTCCATCAAAATATTTATGATACAAGAAACTAAATGATCTCCGCTCACCGAACGAGTGAAGTAAACACACACTCTTTCAACCTTCCATCCTATTTAACGATCACAATGAAAAATGATGGACGCTTATGACAAGTGAGTGTCGAGGGTTAGTCTTCCTGCTCCCCTTCAGTTTTTTCAGCGTCGCGGAAACGGAGTCCGTGCGTCTATTGTATCCCTTACGAACGATTAATTCCAGTTTATCTTCTTTTAATCTTCCGTCTATTTTTATTCGTATAGTTCACCGGATGTGTAAAAATTTCCACTGTGTACCGTTTCGCTTTTCTGATGTTTGCTCCTCGTTCCTACTCATGCGCAGGTGTGGTGTAAATGTCAAATGAAAGCTTTGATTCTTACTATTTCGTTGTATAAATAATATTCAGTGGAATTATGGATTGTCATTTTCATGCAATAACATATTAGTCATATTATTAATTATTTAATGTGAAAAAATCTGAAGATTTAAAAAAATATATATCATCAAGCCTTTACCCTTTTTTGGGTGCGTCACTCTGCCGTAGCAGATCTCGATAAGTCACTTACATGGTTCATAATATATTATAGATAGTTGCCGCTTAATTTTTATTTAGTTATTATCTCTCCACCGGTAAGTAATCACTTACCGATCAGTAATTTATAAACATAACTTATTACCTTGGAGATCATATCGGTAAACAAATAAAAAATCCCTATTACACAGAATAGTATATTATACAACAAGCAAGAAAAGGTACTAATTTCGTACAAGTATGAAAGTTTGTAGCATGAGTCGGAGACGAATGCTGCAATTCATATTAATGAATGGATATTCCATGTAAGTTGCTAATTATGCTTTTTCTAGCTAGCTCAGTGGTATGAAGTCGGTCTGTGGATCATGAGAACCCTGGTTCGATTCCCACAGGCGACAAACAATTTTCACCATTTTAAAACTACCCCTGTGGCTCCCCCACCACTAACATCTTTGGGGGCCGTGATTTGACGGCTGGTAACCGCACTTCACGCACAAAATATATCACATACCGCAGAGTGCCACACCCAGTAATGGGTAGAAGGCGTGATGATATATTTATACATATGAATGAATGGATATTCCATGTAAGCTAATTATGCTTTTTCTAGCTAGCTCAGTGGTTTCAAGTCGGTCTGTGGATCCTGAGAACCCTGGTTTGATTCCCACAGGCGACAAACAATTTTCACCATTTTAAAACTAACCCTGTGGCTCCTCCACCACTAACATATTTGGGGGCCGTGATTTGACGGCTGGTAACCGCACTTCACGCACAAAATATATCACTTACCGTGATCTGTTTCTGCAGAGTGCCACATCCAGTAATAGGTAGAGGGCGTAATGATATATTTATTTATTTATTTTTTACAACATTTTTGACCCTATTAGTTTATATTTTTGTAATAAGTTTATACGTATTCTAAATTATTATCCTAGCAAAGTAACAATATGTTATCTTCCAAAGCCATGGAAAAAACATATATCATTAAAAAAAAAAATTCGAAGTACATTTCTTCAAGACTTTAACTTCAACAAATTTCTTGGCCAACTGCATAAATTTTTCAACTGTTTCTTTGAGAACTTCATCAGAAGCAAATTGCTGTCCCCTGAAACTTTTTTTTTACTTTTTAAATAAAAAGAATCATTGATTAGTTGCTGTACTTCTTTTGCTTTATATATAAATAAGTAAATAACGTAGTAAGATTCCGACTTGGCCGCGGACATATCATCCCAAATTCCTAGACAATCATATATGTTTACAGTTAATCTAATATGCATAAATCTGAAATTCAGTTATCCTAAAATAGCCACTACAACTCCATCCAAAATGAAATTACGCTGCATCTTAACTTGAAACTGTTGCACCAGCAACTCAGTCACAAGCATCTAAGCTAGCCTTGCTGGAGTGCAAAATTAGTATGCGTCACCAATCGTGCGACCCTGCAAGACCAAAGACATTCCAAATAAGCTTCAGAGATTTATTGCAAAGGTAGCTTGATTAGAAAGACCTCTATGTATAGATATCACATCAAACGCTGGTTTTAATGCAGCTATATTTATTTTGTTTCCATATTAATTATGTTATGATGAATTGCGGAGGAATTTAAGAGATAGTTGATGGATTTATTGGAGAAACGGAAGTGGAAAATTGAAGATGAAGGAAAACCAATGAGATGAATAAGTGGTTTGCGAACGATGCGTTTTAAATTGTTTCGTTTTGACTTTGAGTATTGAAGTAGCTGAATACATAGATTTGTTTTTAATACTGAGGTCTTCCATTTTTATTATTTATTGTTCTTCTCGGTATCTTTTTGTTCTTGACTTATTCTACATTTCTTCTATCAATAAAATGTTTGGGTAGCATGATCAGGATTAAAATATCAAAATGACAGTTAACTAGTACACTTCATGGCAAAAAATCTGTAATTTCTCGATATTGACAACTCAAATCAACTAGGATGGGATGGCTAGCTCAGTGGTATGAAGTCGGCCTGTGGATCCTAAGAACACTGGTTCGATTCCCACAGGCGACAAACAATTTTCATAATTTCAAAAAACTACTCCTGTGGCTCCTCCACCACTAACATCATTGGGGGCCGTGATTTGACGGCTGGTAACCGCACTTCACGCGCAAAATATATCACTTACCGAGATCTGCTTCGGCAGAGTGCCACACCCAGTAATCGGTAGAAGGCGTGATGATATATTTATTTATTTATTTAAATCAACTAGGATAAGTGGCTCAATGGTATCGAATCGGTCTGTGGATCCTGAAAACCCTGGTTCGATTCCCACAGCCGACAAAACGTTTTCATCACATTAAAATTACCCCGTGATTTGATGGCTGATAGCCGGACTTCACGCAGAAATATTTCAGTTACCGAGATCTGCTTCGGCAGAGTGCCACATCCAATAATGTGTAAAAGGCGTGATGATATATGTTATTTTTTAATCAACTAGGTGCTGTGTTCGCTTAGCTTTGGTAGGATAAATGGTTTGTGTAGGTATAGTAGAATACATATGTTCATGTAAAGTAAATTTTGCCAATTTTAACAATGAAATTACGTATTGTGCATTAGGTTTAAATTCCTGGATGCATCTGATACTTCGTTGGAAAATTATATATTTTTTGTTCTGGCATGCAACTCTTATAATATTATAAAAGAAAAGTATTTTTTTTTTCTTTTGACTATTTACTCTTTACTTGGGGTAGCTAGCTCAGTAGTATTCTGAGAACCCTAATTCGTTTCCCACAGACGACAAACATTTTCACCACATTAATATATCACTTACCGAGATCTGCTTCGGCAGAGTGCCACACCCAGTAATGGGAAGAAGGCGTGATGATATATTTATATTTTATTTGATTTTTTACAAACAATTTTCACCATTTCAAAAACTACCCTTTTGGCTTCCCCACCACTAACATCATTGGGGGCTGTGATTTGACGGCTGGTAACCGCACTTCACGCGCAAAATATATCACTTACCGAGATCTGCTTCGACAGAGTGCCACACCCAGTAATGGGTAGAAAGCGTGATGATATATTTATTTATTTATTTTATTTACTTTTTACGTTAATAATATTATTTTCACTATGATAAATGATTTGTAGTTACAAAACACATACTAAATATGGACGCATTCAACTACCAAAAATTTAAGAAATTTTTTCGTAAATAAATGTAATTGTCAAATAAAAAACTTATGGCTTAATTATATTCAAAATCTTTTGACATTAAGTTTTTTAAATTATATATGCGATGATACTAACAAAAAGTTTTACCTACCGTTTACATAACTACCTTTTTTAAACATACATATCGGCAATAATTACAAAATTTTGGTTTCCGCAAAATAATAATATACATTTGTAATAAGCACTACAGAAAAAGCCCTTTAACACATTTATTAAAATAATTAAACAAACAAAAAATTCTTTATGATACATAATACTAATTTTTTTCACATTAAATCTTCAAACAAATTATAATTTTCATATGCTTCATAGAGACACAAAACCAAATAAACCGGAGTATCCCTGTTTGAATTCTCTATTTATTTTATAAAAACATTTAACAAAATCGTGATGTGGATAAATTTCCGTCCATAATTTTGCACGATAAACAATGTACTTCCAGTTGAAATAATACATGTGCCATGTAAATATTTCATGCACATTTTTCCAACACAGCTGAAGGATTTTACATATATTTCCGTTTGAATCTCATGGGGTTTGTCAACCCTGGGCTCTCATGCCATATGAGACACCTGAGACACGTATTTCTTGACAGTTTTATTTACTGTACTTGCTTTGCATAAGCATCTGCCACATATAAACTACACATAAAACACCGACATACTTTACTACCAGTACTCTTGCTATAAAGTAATATTAGAGAAATTTACTATTATTAATTGTGTGTTAACTTTAATGGTACGTTAATATGGAAGATTATCTAGTTTTTGTCAAGGAGTGAAGTATACTTGTTCGCAAAGTAATGAGTGTTTATAAAAGAAAAATTAAATTTGAAAGGCAAATTAAATTTTAAAATAATATAAAACTTTTGTCATTTAAGAGAGCTTGTCGCGTAAAAGGCACTTAGATTATTATTGTTAAAGCTGGAACGTATTTTATTTTTGCACAGTCAAGCTACTAAATTTCCTTCTTATAGTAATAATGAGTTAAGTAAAATAAGTTGGAGAAAAACCTTGTAATTAGTTTAAAAAAAATTAAAGTATACATTTTAATAAATAAAAAAATATATCATCACGCCTTCTACCCATTACTGGGTGTGGCACTCTGCAGAAGCAGATCTCGGTAAGTGATATATTTTGCGCGTGAAGTGCGGTTACCAGTCGTCAAATCACGGCCCCCAAACATGTTAGTGGTGGAGGAGCCACAGGGATAGCTTTTTCAAATTATGAAAATTTGTCGCCAGTGGGAATCCTACCAATTAGACCACAGAGGTGTGTCGAATGTAAGTAAATCTCAAATGTGCGAATGGGTTTTTTCGAGAATGCAAATGATATACAAACGGATTGACACTATTGAAATACTTCAAATCATAAAGATAAATGTTTTTTTGTTTAATTGTAATTGTAAATAACAAATTCGTTGAATGTTAATTAAATTTGAAAAAATCAACTTGCCTCCGCCAGGATTTGAACCCTGCATTAATAAATGCTGGGTTGAAATACTGGCGGAGGCAAGTTGATTTTTTCAAATTTAATTAACATTCAACGAATTTGTTATTTACAATTACAATTAAACAAAAAATGTTACATGTCGCGCCACTCAATCGTACTGAGTCCCGTCCATGTACACTCAGTTGCAGAAATAAGGACAAAAATAGTGTGAATTTCTGTATAGGTACTGTGCAATCCTGACTATATTAATTTTGTTATTTTAAATGTCTCTGAAAAATTGGGCGTTCAGTTTGGTCCCATCTTGTCGCTATTTCGTTTTTTTTTTTACATTTACAAAATATTAGACGATTTCAAATTATATAGGTAATTCTACCACCTAAAGGTTTGTTGGGATCGTGTACCTGCTCATCGAATCGAATTTTGTGCTTTCGTTTTCCAATACTCTTAAAATGTGTAAATCGTAACAGGATATTTCAATTTAATTTACTTCTAGAAGTATTTCAATCTATTTATAATCTTCAAATATTGATGAATGAATATAAATATAAATACTCAACCTCTGGAGATGCGCTATTCTAAACATCCAATTACTCAGTAAAATCACATCTTCTCGGCGCTAATTTTCCTGAAAAATCTAAATCCACACTCCAAATTTAAATTAAATACCCACCCTCTTAAACCGCAATTAATTTCTTTCCCTTAAAACGAGATTGATCCCCATGGAGTTTAAACCTGGTCAAGAAAATCATCCAGTCGATTGCGTCTGCGTATCTTCGCAAGTCTCAGGTCGATTACGTCACGAGACATCGCGGGGGTGCGGGGGGTAGGTATACAGTTAGTGTTTCCTACATCCCCAAGAGCTATTGCTACTGTTGCTTCATTTAATTAAGGATTCATTTCCTTGAAGCCACTACGCAAACGCAGTGCGCTGCGACAGATCTTCAATTAACAGTCACATACTAAGGTCTCTAGAGTAAATGCTGGTTTGTAACGTGCGGTTTTGTACAAAACATGAATTAGAATTAGTTTGTCTGTTATTCTAATAAATTCTTAATAATAATAATTCACCAAATATGTAATTATTCAGTTGTTTAGGGTGTTTTTCTGTCACCGCACTGCGATTCGGCGAGTCCTGATCCTGGAATTTACTTGGGATTAAGTTCTTGTTGTACAGAGTAACATAAAGTATAATTATTTACATTTTTATAATTTTAAATGGCTAAATTCCAATATACACTCTTGTAGACTGGCAGTTGCTTGACGCATGCGCTGGATTAGAAATTTAAAATGATTTCAATGATTCTAAAACAGTGGGTACTCCTAGTAAAGATAGTTCACAGGTAGGCTGTTGTTATTACGATGAAGAAAGCGGAGTTTGTTTATTTAAAGCGCGAGCGAAACGAGCTGACCTCAAAGCTGTTTTAGAATCACTGGCAAAATGAACTTCTTCAATGTAAAATTAAGGCAAGATTGTATACTGGAATTTTACCTTTAGGATACTTTGTATTCAAGGGTGCCTGCAGAGGCGTCCCCCTTTGATACCTGGTTTGTATGACAATTTGTTATTTATTGTAATATTAAAATGGGGTGGCTAGCTCAGTGCTAAGAAGTCGGCCTGTGGATCCTGAGAACCCTGGTTCGATTCCTACAGGCGACAAACAATTTTCATAATTTCATAAACTACCCCTGTGGCTCCTCCACCACTAACATCTTTGTGGGCCGTGATTTGACGACTGGTAACCGCACTTCACGCACATAAATATATCACTTACCGAGATCTGCTTCGGCAGAGTGCCACGCCCAGTAATGGGTTGAAGGCGTGATGTGATATATTTATTTATTTATTTTTATTTAAAATATTTAGAAAATATATTTCAGAATAATAAAAATATTATTTTCGGATATTATACAGAATGATTCATCGGTCTGTTCTTTTTTTTAACTTTTTATTTTAAGTCGTAAAGTAAAACTCTTCAATTATACGTATTAAACCCACATGTTTGATATTTTTCTTATTTATTTTATTTTTTCCTAAGGTACATACATCGAATTAATCACTCTTTGAAATTCGACGAGCTAATTATAATTGTTTTTTGTATTTTATATCATTTTTAATAAATATACTCATTTTAAAAAATGTAATAAATTATAAAGTTGTTATTTTCCACTTCTAATCAAATCAGAATCGTTCGTTTATTATCGAAATTTGCCGTAGAGCTGCAGAATATTACATTTAATAAAATAAGTTTATAAATAATACGCTAAAATATACAAGACAAAAACTGACGAACACGTTACAACATAATTCATTAATTATCCCTGCAACATTTGTCCGAACCTCGGTATTAAGCTAAGCTCGACTAGTACAGTGCGGTGTTTTGCAGTGAACGTAGTGTCTTCGACGTTTTATGTACGTTTTACTGAATATTTTTGTTACATTTTAATCTGTAAATTGGGTTACAATGCGTGATATTATCAATGTTATTGTGTAATGTATAAACGAAACATCTTAATAAGTGATAGTGCTGTGTGAACTATGTAAAAGAAATCTGAAGAACTCGGTATTTTGGACTGCAGAAAATGTGAATCATTGTCGCGGCCGACTGCCGATTTCTGCTCAATGTAAGCAATACAAATAATATTACCATTTTTTAAAATAAATTATTCGTGAACCATTTCTTTGTAATAAGTGTAACGCTCATATTACAAATAAATAATAATAATAATTATTATTATTATTATTCGTCAGCCACAAATCAGTTTACTTCGTTCACAATCCATTACCGAAACAATCCAACGACACTTTTCTATTTTATTGTACTTGAAAAATAGGGGAAATCATTATGAACATAGTTCAAATATAGAAAAGAAACTAAAACATACTTCGTTTATTTTACGCATTTTTCTCTAATGTAATACAGTAAATATGTAAAAAGAAAAATAGTAGATAAGTTTCAAACATTAATTTATTTTCTCTGTTTCGGCATTAGAATAACATGTTCTGGGACGCATATTGATGCTAGAATGAACTTCATTCTTAAATGATTTTAGTAACATTTTGTTATCATAGATTGGTATAACTGCATTAAATACACAAAATATTTAAGCAACGGACAAAATAAAAAATACAATTTATACAAATCGCTGTCACCAATTTAACTATTATACCAAAAATTTCCCTTAATGGAAAATATCAACAGTTTTTATTAAAAAAATATTTAAACTAAAGACGAAACAGAGAAAATAGTATAAAACACTTGTTACAGAAGGTAATTCCAGCACTCGATCGTTCGTCCCCTCGCCGCTGCGCGGCTCTTTTCTGAATTTCAAACATGTGCCCGAATAGGTTGCCTTTCATAACTTGTATTTTAATATACTATACTAGGGGTCGGCAAATTTTAGAGGCAGAAGAGCCAAACATGTGCCTCACAATTTTTTTTTAAATTTACAAGTTCTATTAATATATTTTTAACAGTAAGGTTTTAATACGAGACGAAGACGAATATTATTTTTATATGAAATTAAAATAATGATATCAATACTTGGGATACAAAATGTAACTGCATAAACTATATATTCGCATTTCCACTCTAGCGCAGGTTTACCGCGCATCGTGTTCTTTCCTGTTGTAGACACTGCAGACTCGGTGCGCAAAATTTTATTTTATAATATAAAAATCAATTATATCAATTATTCTGTGAATAATTTTTTTATAAATGAAAATATAGTAATTTTATCTTCATTTTCAACATTATTTCCAAAGATTCGCATGCGGCTCACGAACCGCAGTTTGCCGCCCCTGTACTATACGATACATATTTTGATCGACTAGAGACCATCATCAGCAGTCCTATTCTAATTAGTTGGCGACTGGATTTAGCGACTGTTTGGCGTCATATTTGGCGATTTTTTATACTGGCGCCATCTGTTGGTATAGTTAAAAAGTACAGTCCTGACGTCATTGATGGCGACTGGTTGCTTACGGAGTCACGTATGCAGGCGACTTGTATCAGGCTGTTGCGAAGTGTCATGGCGTCAGTCGCTTAGCATTTTTTGGTTGATTAGTTTTGAACTTTTATATTTTATGTGCACTGTATATTATTATAAGATGTTTATTATTTGTATTGTTAAAATAATAATTATAATTATTGCACAAAATCCAGCTGCAGCTGTCCATTACCAACAAATAGAATAACAATGTTGTCGCCTACGCATTAATAATAATTTTTAATGTTACAATATGTTTATTTAAGATTTTGTAAAAAATGTTATTATTTATTTTTTAAATATTACATCTCTTGAAAATTACTAAAAATTCCGTCAATTTGTGATATATCCAGTTTAAGCAACAACATACAAATATTTGAGTTTAACAAAGAAAAATAGATATCAACAAGTGGATGTCAGAAATTATAAGTACCCACACAAAATGCTCCGTTGTTCCTATTAATACCAACGTAAGAAATTAAAATCCCCATGATATTGATTGCACCGTGACGTCATTGGCTTAGCGACTGAATCTAGTCGCCAAGTAGTCGCCATGAATTAGAATAGGTCTACAGGTAAAGTGTAAAGTTACACTTTACCTGATAATGGTCTAGCCAACTGAAATACGTATCGTAAATAAATTATTGAACTAGTTAGGAGCAGAAGGGTTGAACAAACTTAAACTCCACAAAGTTTGGATTACTTGGCTTTTTCAATCAAATTATTACAAAATAATAATAACAGTCGACGACGTTTCGGGACTATGGGTTGGTCCCATTATCAAGTCAGCAATAACTAATGCCCGGTTTTTCAGTGCCGGTTTAAACTCAAACATCGGTTCAAGTTCAAGGTTCAAAGTGTTTTTCAGTGCAGTTTAAACCTTAAACTCAGTTCAAATTTGTCTTGAACCTGAACCGTCATTTTACTTGGTTTAAGTCAAGTTCAACCGTTGCCTACATTATTATTATAATAAAATAAACGACTGTTTTCACTGTATTTATTGACGTTTACCTGTCAGAAATAATTTATAATTTTATCAAAATGGAATCGTCAGATGATAAAGATGTTATAAATTTTTATTTGATCATGGCAAAATATATTGTTGGGCGAAAATGGGTATAAAACAATTAATATTTTACTAACTCCGCTGTTAAATCCCCAAAGTTCTGCTGAAAATTTATACAACGAGCGCCATATTAGGACTAGAAATACTGTGGAGGGGTAGTACGAAATATGGAAACGTAGGTTCCCTGTACTTGCAACTGGTATTAGGCTAAAATTAAATACTGGAAGATATGTTGTAGCTACAGCTGTACTACACAATATCGCTTATAATGAAAAAGAAGATGTGCCTGCTATTAACGATGAAGTTGAAGCAGCTGTCAATTTCGTAAACGCAGTAAATGATAATAATTATCGATAGCGAGTTGGTCCGAATAACAGAACAAGAAATTCTATTATATATTATTTTCATACTATGTTTAATTCATATTTTTATTTATAATACAATTAACAATAATATTATCAAATAAATTAAGTTATGAACTTCAAATGCCTACATATTAATTATTAATTACATTTAATTGCTGCTTTTTTAATTGTATTTCTAATTCTAAATTTTCTTTTTCCAATCTTTTCATATCCATATGTATATAATGTGATCTTTTTTCAAATATCTTTCTTCTAGTAAATTTTGCGCCCTTATATCATGTTTAATATCATTTTTTAAATTGTCTTCATTAATTGTAGATTTTATTTGTAGAATTTGCGAATTTAACTTGTGTTCTTTTCTTGAAATTTTCGTATTTCTTCCTTAAAACTAATGAACTTTGTCGCTAATATTGTTAAATTTCCTCCCAACATTTTCCTTTTCTTTCCAAAATAGTTTTCTTTTACATTCCATGATATACTTTTTGCTTTTTACTAAATCCATTAACAGTTCGATTTCATCAGTAGAAAAATTCGCTGCCCTTTTAGTTTCCTTCAAGAAAGAAAATGATGATGACAGATACCTATTTTGATTGAATTTTTCTTATTTTGACATAAATACAATTTCGGTAACCTGGGAAATCGTTGATATTTTCTCAGAATCCCAAATTACACAACACTACAAAATTATTTTGACATTTAGTAAAGGTTCAGCAGAACCAGTTCAATTTGACAGGTTGTAAACAAAAAAAAAAGTTCAGGCTCAAGTTCAAGGTTCAGCTGAACTTAAGTTTAAACCGTCACTGAAAAACCGGGCATAAGTTACATTAAAAGATTTTTTTATAAAAAATTCCGTGTGGAATTTATAGTCAAAGTTTAAAAGATTTAAATAAACTAACATAATCACAAATTGGTGGTAACGGCACCATAGTCAGAACAATAGTCAAACTAGTTCATGAAAATTAAACGGCTTAATAAAACCGATCTCCATTTTAGTATTCCACAACTTAAATAAATTATTGTTTTAAACTTACCTAGTATTTATCTCTTTACATATTTAATGAGAACAGACAACAAAATCTATCGAATTTATACAGTAAAGTTTATCATCAAAAAAATATACTATGTCAAATTGTCAATTTAGTTTGAAATAATCTTACATTTAAATAGTACGGGTCTATTTATTTATTTATGCTACACTGTACAACAGGAACTTAATTCCAGTTACAGTATAAAGTCCGCGGTGTGGTAGTTGTTGCACATGAAACCGCACGTGGTGAATAAGAACGATACGTTTAATATAGCAAGTCGTGCGGCGCGGGGTTGGTTGAAAAATAAGGCGTCTGAGCAAATTCCCTACGGTGCGAAACTGAATAGCGACTGGAGTATCATATTTACGACTGAATTGTCAAAATGATGTATGAGAAGCTGAAAGCGTTGCAGTGTGTTTTGTTCTAGAGCTCGTAATGGAAACAAATATGGATTTTTTTAGGTGTTTTCTAGGGTTAATAACCGACGTGGAAATCGATATTGAACGATTTCACAGACCACACATTATCCCCTCCTAATTCAATAACCATTCGAAATATTGTAACTTCAAATAGTTTTGTTTGTTTTGTTTTTCGTTATATTCACTCAATTTTTAAGAGTGCAGTGAAATTTTAATTACTTATTATTTATTTTTATATTCAAATTACAGGATCTGTAAATAGACCACATACAGTCCGCTACTCAAAACTTACTAATACAGTAGCAACTAAATAGATTACTAAACAATAAAATACAATTAATTATTATTATTTCAATTTTAATATGGGGTGGCTAGCTCTGTGGTATGAAGTCGGCCTGTGGATCCTCAGAACCCTGGTTCGATTCCCACAGACGACAAACAATTTTCATAATTTCAAAAGCTACCCCTGTGGCTCCTCCACCACTAACATCTTTGGGGGTCGTGATTTGACGACTGGTAACCACACTTCACGCGCAAAATATATCACTTACCGAGATCTGCTTCGGCAGAGTGCCACGCCCAATAATGGGTAGAAGGCGTGATGTTATATTTATTTATTTATTTTAATATTTATACACATTATCATTATGGAGTAATGGCACAGTAGTATCGTGTCGGCTTGTGGATCCTGAGAACCCTGGTTCGATCCCCACAGTCAACAAAACAGTTTCATCAATTTAAAATTACCCCTGTGGCTCCCCCACCACTAACATCTTTGGGGGCCATGATTTGACGGCCGGTAACCGCACTTCACGCGCATATATATTTCACTTACCGAGATCTGCTTCGGCAGAGTACCACACCCAGTAATGGGTAAAAGGCGTGATATATTTATTTAATTTTTTATTAATTTTTAAATATAAAACGATATAGATTTATAATAATAATGAAAGTAATTAATAAATTTAAATAGCTTTTATATTTATTTTATATAATGGGGTAGGCTCAGTGGTATCGAGTCGGCCTGTCGATTCTGAGAACCCTGGTTCCAATTCCCACAGCCGGCAAACATTTTCACCACATTAAAATTATCCCTGTGGCTTCCCGACCACTAACATCTTTGATAGCCGTGATCTGACGGCTGTTAACCGCATTTTACTTACATAAATATCACTCACCGAGATCTGCTTCGGCAGAGTGCCACAGTCAGTAATGAATAAAAGACGTGATGATATATATTTATTATTTAATTTTAATTCATAAGATCTTATTTTTTTTATTTAATGTACTACATTGTATAACAAAAAAGTAATGCCAATAAAAATACAAGGAAACTACATACAAACGATTTAAACGCACTTTTTTTCATTCAAATTTTCATGGTACTAATGCAAACTGCATTATATTATTATCTTTATTTATTTATAATTTAAATAATTCATCACAAAAATGATTGGCGCTAACATAAATCGCTTTTTGCTTCTTTAATTCATCTGCAAAAAAGCTTGATTTGTTGAATTAAATTTTTTACTGTAATTAAGTTAACACTGGAATAACTCACATGACACAATTGAAATGGAAACAAATGAACATGTCAAGAGCATAACACACATCATAAGATAAATAAATGAGATTACAAAGATGTCACGATTTATGTTCCACATACATTTTTCCACTACACTCGACAATACGTCACCAGAAGTATGTTTTCATTTTATGTTTCCACATGATATGACATTTCAGACTTCCTGTCATAGTTGTTGATTTTTTCCTTCATCCGTTCATTTTTAACAGAATTATAAGTCTGATTCGTTAATATTCACATCTATAATTTGGAGTTTGATAATTTGCTGTAACCGTATAAGTAGTTTAAAAGTTAAAACTTCGTTACCGCGTCGGTTGTCGTGAATATAAATTTAGTGGATTACAAAGACGTGACAGTCTAATTTCGCTTCTACAATTGGGTGCATGTCTCCGGAACTCTATCTGTGTCACCTTCGAGAATTTATAACAAAATTACGTTTGTACATCTTTTAGATCAGTATCCTTCAAGCCCAAAATAAATTTTGTTCATTGTTCTACGAGATATAAACGTTATTTTCTTTCCTATTCTTTGTTTACATCAGCTTTAGTGAAACAGAATCTCTGTTTCAATGAGAAGGTTTATTTTAAAGCTGATAATAGGATTTCTTGTTCATTTATTATTTATTTATTTATTTGTTAATGCTACGCTGTGCAACAGGAACTTAATCCCACTTACAATACAGGGTCCGAACTTACCAAGCCGTAATGTGATAGTTAATATATTTTAGCTTAAGTGAGATTCGAACTCGAGATCTCCGGATTTGAATTCCGTAACGCTTTTCACACCACCGTACTGCCGGTGTGTTCTAATTTTTATGTGTATGGCAGTTTGAACAGGGCCGGCGTTATCTATTTTACCGCCTGAGGCGAACTTTTCTATTGCGCCTCAACGGGGGAGGGGAAATTTAAAATATGTATACATAACGATGCATTTTATTTTAAAATTAAATAACTACATACAAAGAACTTAACAGTAATTCTTGATCACAGTACAGTTTATGCCAACTCAAATTGAATAAATTATATTTGCACTTTTCTTGCTTTAATTTTGGCAATTCAAGTAATTCTTTGTATTTAATTGATAGATTGGGGGTGGCTAGCTCAGTGGTATGAAGTCGGCCTGTGGATCCTGAGAACCCTGGTTTGATTCCCACAGACGACAAACAATTTTCATAATTTCAAAAGCTACCCCTGTGGCTCCTCCAACACTAACATCTTTGGGAGCCGTGATTTGACGACTGGTAACCGCACTTCACGCGCAAAATATATCACTTACCGAGATCTGCTTCGGCAGAGTGCCACACCCAGTAATGGGTAGAAGGCGTGATGATATATTTATTTATTTATTTTATTTATAATTGATAAACATAAAAATATACTACAAATTAAAAATTTCTATCTTGTCGCGAAGTGTCGCCCCTTAAAAAGAGCCACCCTAGGCAGACATCTCCCCGCCTGGCCCCCTGCGCCGGCCCAGAATTTGAAACGGTTTAATTTAATCATTCGTATAAATATGATGTTCCTGTAGGAGGGATAAAAGGATCGTTATTGGAATTTCGATTTGTAAGAACTACAGGACTAAAATTAGACAGGAGTGTCCTATTACCAAACCAATAAATTTCGTTTTCATATATTGCGTTGACAATAGTCATTTACAATATAAATATCGTAATGTATCGTATTACAACACGAGATGGGAAAAATTGTCGAACGAGGCCGTAGGCTGAGTTTGATAATCGATCGGGTATTGTACAATACTTATATTGGCCGTATTTGTTTGGGAAATTTGGATCCAACCCTGAACTGACCTAGAACTAACTCGTGTTACTTCCAAATAAATGATGCATCTAGTGACAGTTGTAAACACTGGCGGTAAATTTAAAATCTGAATGCATGTTCGAAGCGACATCTGCTTAGTTTTGTTTGTGTGTTAAATTGCGCTTTTAATTGGATGTTTTAAGTCATCTTTATATTTTTTATATGTAGTCAAAAAGCAAATAACGTCAGAGTCTGTTAATTTTTTTATAATTTTGTCATCAGCAGTATCAAAATAATGAATTTCGGAGTCGCAATTATGTGTCGTAATATTATCCTCTGTGACTTATATTGCAAGAAACACATAATGCATATTGCTCTTCCATCATCTGCATAAATAATAGTTTAGTATATTTTTTCAAAATATTATTATAAAATTACTTACGTTTTTCATAAAAATTACTCCTAACCTCTCTATACTATTACAAATCGCGATGCCGCCACGAATAACAAGGAACACAAGTTGATTAGAAAGGGATAGTAAACGGGTTGAATCAACCAACCCGCTAAAATAGCTGGGGCAGTAGGGTTAGTTTAAGGTCAGTTCCAGGTTACTTAAAGTGTGCCAATTAAACAAAAGTAACCTACCAGGTTACTTTAAAAAGCCCAAATAAATACGGCCTTTGTACAATGTTTTACCTGATTTTGTAGAATGAGAAAAACTATTGCAAAAGACTTTTTTAAATTTGATAAATTTCTTTTATGATCTTATTTGAAGCATAAGTAGGTTGATTAAAACGTTCAATAAAATCTAGGTTTCGTAGTTTGTTTGTGTCAGACTGTCATTTGTCAAAGTTTAATACAGCATTTGTATCGTAATAGAACTCATTTAAACAAGCTTTCTTGTATTGTAATAATAATATTACGTTATGAAATTAGCTAAAGTGAATTTTGTGTAGCTGTTTTTGTCAAAAATCGTGCTGCAAAGTTCAATTTTACGCAACTGCTTTTGGAAATTTTGTTTTGTGAAGTTGTCAAGTTTTCTAGTTCTAAAAATGTCAAACATAGTTTATCAGATTAGCTGTTATTGCTCAGCTAATGGAAAATTATTGATATTAATTTTTTTATAATAAAATAATTACATTAAACTGCAACACAGTTCCTTATTAAAATTTAAAGGTAATTATTTTTAAAGCATACTCTAGATCAGTGTTTTCCAACCTTTGGTACACTAAACTATTGCAATGGAGGCACGCGACTTTAATCAAAATATCATTTTTCAATAGAAACAAAGAAAAAAAGTAAAATCGGTGTTGGAAAGAATGAACTTGATAAATAGTTGAATTGTTAGTGTCACTTTCGCGAATAAAAATATTGTTACACAATAATAAATAAATATTTTTGTAATGTATAACAATATCAATAAAAAATAAAGTATATTTTTTTTGCAGATCATTCAATAAATTATAACATAAAAACAGTATTTACGAAATTAGATTGTTACGGAAATTGAGGGAGGCGCATTTTTTTTTTATGAAAACAGAGTGGCGGAGATATAGATAATTATAAATTTGATTTCTAATCAAACTAATAAATGTCAAAATAAATTATATTTGAAATGTTTATAGAATCTGTGAATATTTACCACATTCAAATTTTATTATGGGGTAGCTAGCTCAGTGGTATTAAGTCGGCCTGTGGATCCTGACAACCCTGGTTCGATTCCTACAGGCGACAAACAATTTTCACAATTTAAAAAAACTACCCCTGTGGCTTCTCCACCACTAACATCTTTTGGGGCCGTGATTTAACGGCTGGTAACCGCACTTCACGCGCAAAATATATCACTTACCGAGATCTGCTTCGGCGGAATACCACACCCAGTAATGGGTACAAGGCGTGATGATATATTTATTTATTTAAATTTTATTATTTTTCTTTGGTACAAATTTTAAAATGAAAGTAAATTAATGCTATGTAGGAAAAATAATTAAAAAATCGTGTTAGTTCATATCTTCTTGAATGTTATAATCTACTTACATTACTTGTAGCTTAAATAACTGTAAGCCTCCCTTATTTGAAGGAGAATTAACAAATAATTTATATGGGTTCTTGTCAGACCGGAGAAAGGACAAGTACTAGGATTGTTGTAAATGAGTTCGTACTGACAATTTGGTTTAACAAATAACAAATATTTATTCACACGTAATTTTAATACAATGTTTCTTCTGACTTTCAACTGTCTTCTTTGAACACACACTTCACTCACAAACGTGACTGTTTCTTGTGACTCTCTTGTAACTCTGTGACTGTGACCGTAACTCTTGTAACTGCTCTGCAACTGCTCTGTAACTGCTCTGTAACTGTTCTGTAACTGCCCTTCTTACTTACTAACCTAACCTATTTATACATTACTCCAAAGTGCTAAGTCAGCAAAGAGTTAGCTAATACATAAACGGTATTATTTTGAATACTTGACCTCATTACAACATGCTCTACTTTACTTAATTGTATTCACTAAGAATGTGCTGACTTTGACTTGTTACATAACTATATCATATAGTAAGTTATTATAATTATAGTAACATAAAAAATTCAAAAATGACCTACTTCTTACACCATTATTAGTGACAGTTATTTAAAAAAAATGTATAGTTAAATTTTTCTGCTAAAATGATGACTTTTGTCTAATTTAACTGAAAATCAAAGCTTTTGTAGTGAGCATCAAATGAGAAACTACCTATTTAAACAAAATCTTATTATTATTTAATTTAGAAGTAAATACACTAGATTCTTTCCAAAACCAGTTGACAAACTCCATCTTCCAACTTCGAGAGAAAAATTACCCCTATGCCTGTCAGACCCTCAAGGCTCTGAATTTCGCGCTAGCACATTCCTCCTTCCCATTACCTCTCCCCTCACCAGGACTTTCCACCCTCTTTCGCTCTCGACAGTGACGTCACACGGCTGTATTTAATCACAACATCGCAGCAACAATGCGATCCACTTAAGCAAACTGCGAGGCGTGCAATGGCACAAGTTTGCTGAATTATTTGTCATTGTTTTCTAAGCTGCTACCCAACTAGCGAGTGCTTTAAACATGTACAAATTAATATAGAATTTAGAATCTGTGTCTCTGGAATATAAATTTATTGTGCAATGACGGGTTGGTTGAATGAGGAATGATTTATGCGTGTGGATGAAGTTGAGAAGGTAAAACTAAGATGGAGGGTGACGTTGTTTTACATACCGTGAATTTATTTTAATGTAAAGAAATTTGCCATATCCATGGTTACAGATTTGATGCCGATAGACATATATAAGCTGTATTCCATTTGCCACTTGGTTCGCTTAAATCAGTTCAGATAAATTTCACACATGACTAAATGAACTGAATTAAGCAAACCGATGTAATATTTTTTGTCATGTTTTCGTTGTGAACAAGTAGTAATATGTCACATGACACCATAAAAATTGCTTACTTTGACCGGTTTTGTCGCGCATGCGTCACCGGCCAAAACTTCTGCCTATCATTTTTATTACTTAATTATACCAAAGTCTATAATTTAAACTGCAAATTAGCCTATAAAAAATATGTTAACAACTACCTTTCAAATCAGCGCATTCACATCGGCGCCATCCATAGGTTCCAACCGTTCCCAAATCTAATTTTCTGTTTTTCATGTTTATCATGACATAATCTATTTAAAAAATCCATTTCTGCCACTGGAATAAATGAGACATCATTTTGCACCCTAGCTCCCTAACTAGTAGTTCTCATATCTTATAGTTCACAGTTTGTAGTTCCCAATGAATACTCTCCATTAGAAAAAGAATCTGCAGAAAAACATATTTTTCCTACAACTGTGCGATTTCTTTGTTATTATGTAACTATAATTGCCTTGGTTACGTATGGAAAGTAGATGAATGCAGACCAAGTGCGTTTCCGAAAGCAAAGAAACACTAGTGCGGAAAGTGCTTTATTACGTAACAGTCAAAAGAATATTGTTTTGACAGCGATTTAAATTTCGCGCCGAGCGCGGAATTCATATTTTGACCACAGACGCTTATGGAAGAAGAAGATACGGTGAACCAGCGCTAGTAAATATGCAGTAGTATATTTTGACGTTTATAAACGTAACCTTAATTTGCAGTATATCTAATCTGTAGACAATTAATAAAAAGAACCGAACAAAGTAAAATATATCGATAAATGGTTTTATTTAAAGAGTAAGTGAAATACTTCATATTTATTGTTTGTGTATATTATTAATACAGTTGTTACAGTTGCTTATATTGACATAATGCAAAGTGGAAACTTTTGTGTCTAAAGAAACATTGATTTCTTCCGTACCTGTATGATCCGGAGCTTCAATTATCTTTGGAGGTGTTAATGATAAAGAAGAATCACTCACTGTACTATTCCAATCAAGATGATTTTGAAGAAATTATTTTGACGTTAGTGAAAATTTTTTAAATAACGTAGAACAATGTGCAAGCAATCAACAAACAAACCATAGCAACGCCGTAAAACATCGTTCTCATGTAATATGATTAAAATTTTATAAATTTTAATAACATTTTAGTGATTTCCTAAATCGCACAGTTGTAGGAAAAATGTTGTTTATAACACGTGCCGAAAAAGGTTACATGCTCGTGCAGATTTCCGCACTTGCACGTAACGAGCCTTTTTCGGCACTTGTTATAAAAATAACTATTTTATTTAGGTATTTTTCCGAATACGTTACAATTTACATCTGATTTTTCCTCAGGACTGCTAACCTTCTACTATTAATTAAGGCTATAGTTCATATTTGAGCTCAAAACAATAACTGTTATTCTTGTTTTAAATGCAACGTTAATAAAAACAATACATATCTCTCATTGATATGAAGAATACCTAAAATATATCTATTTAGTTTGCGTACCAAATCATTCGGTTAAATAATAGAACCAACAATACTAATTAAATCCAAATGCAGTCCTGACTGAAATAGTAATTAACCAATTTCACAGGACGATGTGTGGCACCCGCCTACACCAACTAACTTTCACCGGTGGTAACATTTGATATTTCAAACCGCACTAGCGTGTTCGAGTATAATATGAATTCAGGTGATATTTTATTCAATTTATTATATTCATATCCTACATTTGGTTCCGCATTGCGACTAGGATTCCAAAGATTCCATTTGGTGCGAAAATATATGACGTCTTGGAGATTTCATATCTAAGTTCACGTACTTGCTTGCGTGAATGAATTTGAGGACTTATGTGGATGACGAATTTTTTTTTTGCTTTTGCGATGTTGTATTTATTGTGCGCTATTTTGTAAGGTTGCTTACTTTATTTAATAAAAAATATATTACATCTTTTATCCATCACTAGGTGTGGTATTCCGCCGTAGCAGATCTGGACAAATGATATATTTATGCGCGTCATGTGCGGTTGTTAGTCTTCAAATTACTGTCCTCTAAGATATTAGTGGAGGCAGAGAGCTACAGGGGTAGTTTTAATTTGGTGAAAATTGTTTGTTGGTTGCAGGAATCTAATACTGGTTCTTAAAACTACAGTGCTGAAGCATAGGGCTATAGAATTCGACGAACCAAAGTAAAACCCTGGTTGGGATGCGTTTTAACTCCATCCATTCAGTCTCAGTAAAACACTTGGCCGCCGCACCATATATGATATGCGCATTTATGCAAAGGAGGAGGGTTCCTAAGGGCAGTTTTCGGCCCATTTACTGAGATCTGCTTCGGCAGAGTGTCACACCCAGTAATGGGTAGAAGGCGTGACGATATTTTTTTTTATTTATAATTATTATTCTTTTGACATGCTATTTTTATCATTGAAAAGAATTACACGCCATTTTATTAGTTTATAAATTCATATAAACGTCCATTTTTGTAACTCCAACTTTTTACACTAAATATACCGACGATAGTAGCGACCCCCGAAGACATTCCTCTCACAGTTGTAAATTGCTTTGTTT
This sequence comes from Pterostichus madidus, assembly GCA_911728475.2. Lineage (NCBI taxonomy): Eukaryota > Metazoa > Arthropoda > Insecta > Coleoptera > Carabidae > Pterostichus > Pterostichus madidus. The sequence goes on along the minus strand of OU452313.1, from coordinate 13,820,400 downwards.
AACTCTATGTTGTTGCTTGGTCCGCGCACCTTTCTTTTTCTCTTATTCTTTGTTATTCTTGTGTTGGTTGATTTTCGTTGAATTACTTTTTAATTTTTTCCACTTCTCTCTAGTTTTGCCTGTACTTCTAGCTTAGTTCCATGTCGTGTTTACTGTTTTTAATTCTATGTTTACAGTTCTTCTTCGTGTTACAGTTGTGGCACTCATTTTATTTAATTGCTTTTATTTAATTTGTTAATACAGATAAACTAACAGAAACTAAATCCTGGAACGATTTGATAGATTGAAGATTGCTTTTTTCCTACTTAATTTGCAAATAAGCAAATCTAAGTTAACATACAATGGACGATGGAACCAACAAAATATTAAATTTAGTTTAAATTAATGAAAGCAAATCGAAATTACCTGTCATTTGGAATAATTGATTAGATTCGTTAATAGATTTGTTGTTAGGAGTAAGCGTGGATAATTTGAGATGTTTTATGCATGTGTTATGTATGTTGTAGAAAGAAGATAATGATAAGTGAATAGGAGTGATTGGATGGATGTGATTGAGGGTTTTTTATGTAAGGAATGATTTCGAGTGTGATAAATAAATGAGTTTATATGGAGGGATCTATGAAAGTGGTTGAAGTAAGGGTGGCGGATTTGAATGATAATGTTTGACGAGGGCTGATTATTTGATTTTGTTATGAGTGAATGTTTTATGAGTAATTTTAGGGTTTGTGCTACCCCATTTGATGGTATATAACGTGAAGATATGTATGTTTGTATGTATGTTGTCAAACATTCAATATGTTTTTATTTATTTAAACTAAGTTTAAAATTTAAGTTTTGTTGGCGCAATTGGCGATTAAAGATATTTAATATTAAGAAATAGTATAACATGTAATTTAGTATACTTACTTTTTTGTTTATAATTGTTTTGAAAGCAGTGAAAGACATGTTTTCACAATTGGAACTTCTTGTGAAAAGATTGTGGTACTAGCTTTCCCGGCCCAGGTCAAATAATTTTAGACACTCAATATAAAAAAAAAAACATTAAAATGTAGAAACTATAGTTGTGTTTCCACGAATTATACTTACGATAAAGTTAATTAAAATAAATAAATAAATATATCATCACGCTTTCTACCCATTACTGGGTGTGGCACTCTGCCGAAGCAGATCTCAGTAAGTGATATATTTTTGCGCGTGAAATGCGGTTACTAGTCGTCAAATCACGGCCCCCAAAGATGTTAATGGAGGGGGAGTCACAGGAGTAGTATTAATGTGGCGAAAATGTTTGTCGCCAGTGGAAATCGAACCAGGGTTCTCAGGATCCACTGGCCGATACGATAACCACTATGTGCCACCTGCTCCATAAAGTTAATTACAATTTTTAAAACCTCTGGTTCATAGAAACAAAATATGTTAACATGTTATTGTTTCCAATTATATGAGTATACCCATTGTTATTGGTCTAATTTGACATTTTGTAGAAATTCAGACGAAAATATACTTTAGTTCACATATTTTCCGAGCGTTTCTTACCGTTGCTTGCGTTGTATATTTAATCTTTATATAGAAAACCGCTTTTACAAAGCCCGTTATCACGTTGCTGTTGTTTAAGCTTTTAATGATATTTGTATTTTGACATTTATTTATTTGTTCGTATAGTTCGCAAAATAGAATGGCGCTGAATATTTACTGAAGTAATCCCCTATACACTTTACAGCTTTCTGCAGTCTGGAAAATCAGTATACATTTGTATTTATGCAAAATCCCCTCTTAAAGATTTTTTAGTCTTGTGTACCATCTGTAGAATCAACGTAATTATATCGTGTCCTTTTTACCATTCTGAAAGTCTGAAATGCACATTGTTTTATACAAAATTCTGCAAAGTGATTTACACTTTGGAAAAAGATATATTGCGATGTGAAGGAAGTAAAGTAAAAAATCAGACGTTGTTATACTCAGAAATGTTTGTTGAACAATGCAACAGCTGTAACTTTTATATTCTGTTGCTATAGTGTGTAGTGAATGAAAGAGAAAGAAATTAATTTATATTTTAGTAGAGAAAATAATTTTTTTTGTAACAAATGGTGTTTCTGTAACAAATGGTGTTTCTGTAACAAATAACATAAAAGAGAAACAGATTCTTTCAGCCACGATGTAGCATAAACCAGTTTATTATGCAATATACATCGTGCATTAGGTTTTATTTGATTGTTATTTATTATACCTACTTCGTTGTAGATATTTAGTTTAAGAAAAACTCAGCCTCATTTAAATTTTATAGTAATATTTACATTTGCATAAATTGTATTTTAAGAGAATATAAAATTATTATTTATCGCCATATCTAGGTACACTTAGGGTCAAATTCACAGTCGTGACTCACCCTCACCTCATTCTCACCTCACACTCAAAGTCGAAGTAACCAAGGCAACTAACTCAAGAAATTGCATAATTTGAGTTAGTTACCAGTTACTTAGAATTTAAGTGTGAGGTGAGGATGAGGTGAGGGTGAGTCACGACTATGAATTTGGCCCTTAAGCTAGAAATATTGAAACTACCATACCGTGGCTCGGTGAGTTCGGATCCTGTACTATAAGATGTAATTCAGGTTGTAAAATAAATAAATAAATAAAATAAACATATCATCACGTTTTCTACACATTATTGGGTGTGGCACTCCGCCGAAGCAGATCTCGGCTAGTGATATATTTATAATATATTATTAAACTGCTTTCAATATAATAATGGATCGATTTTTAACGCAAAGTATAAAAAAATATCTTAACAAAATGCATAATTACACTGCTAGTACTCCCAGTCACAGATCATAATATACTACTATAGATAAGAAATTGCAATGTTATGCACAGGGACTGTATTTTGCGCCATCTGAGTAGTGAAAGTCTAACTAAAGTCATGAATATAGGCAACCCGATATGCATATTTAGGCAGCTTGTAATTTTTATTATTATTTTATATTTATTTATACTAAATAAAATAAAAACTCATTATTACAATATAAATATTTATTAAAATATTCTCCTGTATACAATTTATTTATAATTTGAACTGTTTCAATCGCAGTTTTATCCAACTCTTGTGAACTTAAAAATATATTATGACTTCCTCATCTAAATATTATTTATTATATGATCACTTACTTACCAGTAGCAGTGCAGTTTTTTACACAACAATTATATTAGTTGATGACATTATTTATATGAAATTATTTCACAAATAAAAATTAATTGGATATTTGACAGATTAAAAAATTTGAAATATATACAAATGACAACTACAGGAACAATCTAGTAACCAATGATTGCCGATATTGTAGTTATCTAAAATGGATGTCTTCACATAAAGACTATTAGCGCCATTCCTTAGGTGGAAGCAGGGCCTGGACAGCTGTATTAGTTACCCTGTTACGTGATTTTTAATGCCATCTCTTGCTGCCCCAAATGAACTAAATCAATTTAAAATTAATAACAGGAATCATAGTAGGTAATATTTAAATGGTTGACATTGTTAAACAGATTACATATTTAAATGTTTGACAAACGATGTTTTATATTTTGACAAGTAAAATTTGTAAATAATAAACATATCTGTCGTTATTATTGCAATCTTTATATAATGGTAAGTAGGTATCTTTTATAATTTTATATTTAATTTTATACTACTGTACAATTTTAGGAGTGTCTGGTATCACATTGTAATAGAAAAAAATTGTGTTTTTTTTCCGAATAATTTATTACGAAATCATTGCTGAAAACAATAATAATAGAAATGATTTAATTGATGTGCCTTATAGTAGTGTTCTTAAGCACAATGTCGTATGTAGTCTTCATTTTCAAAATTGACTGTATCGATACACATTATCAAAAAAATTAAACATTGGGGCTGTTCCACATATTAACCAATGTAAGTAATTAATATAATATTGTGAAATTTGAAACTTTTATAATTATGAAAATTCTTTTATAGTAAATATAAATTCATTTTCAACAATTCGGGATGAAAATATTACATTTCTATCAATAACGACAGTAACAACAACATATAAGAATACGGATACTGAAAAAAGTAGCGCAATGATAAATAAGAGTGTGCATAAGAGGGCGAAAATATACATAATTCATATTTATTTGTAGTACATACTAGTATTTGTTTAATTAATATTTTAAATATGTTTCAATAAAACTAACTTTTTGCTAATTGTTTCTTTTTGTTGTTTTGATTTTAATAATTTTGAAATATTTTACTCATTACAATCATGAGAATGATAAATATGTATCCTATATTATCGGTATTTTTAATAATAATTACTTGGGGCAACAAGCAATAACTGCGTAACAATCTTTTGTTATAGCTGTCCCTTCTTCTATGGTTACTTGTTCGGTGGGTGAAAGTCTAACTAAAAATACAGTCCCATGGTTACCTATATAACTTTCCGCTGCCTGCTCCCAGTAATGATTAAATAAATCATTATTATAATAAATTAGTGTAAGTAACATAATTACTCCTTCCTCAATCTATTAGTTAACACATTTCAAACAAACATCCTTTGAGCAGACGTCTGACGTCTCAACATACCTACGTCAGACAATCACAAGTTTTCCTCCACGTGTTCTGTCACTTGCAAATGCTGATAAACTTGCATCAGTCTCCGCCAGGCGGTGCTGACGTCGATACTCCGGGAAAATTGTGTCAATTTCGTGATGCATGTGTCATGTAGTTCTGTAGTCGTGTTCAGGGGCGCGCGGAGTGCGGCAGGCGAATGTAGACGCCGACAGACATGTGTGTGTTTGGGAAATGAGGATATGGCATGCTGCCTGCCCACGACAAATTACTGTGGTTTTAGATATTACCAGATACGTGGAAAGTGAGTAGATATATAAATAGAGCTTATTTTTAGATTTGTTATTGTGGAAATTTAGTCAAATTAATGTGGCGAAAATTAGATCATTTATTGTATAAAAATAAATTAATTGTCGCGCATTTAATCTATTTTAGGAGAAAATATTTTATGTTACAAATGTGACACGAAATCTGCGCTTACTAGATTTTGACACGCTTCAAGTTATAAGTTTAATTAAAATTCATTTATTTGTGGCCGGTTTCACCAACAAAAGTTAAAATTTAAACGTTGATTAAATAAATAAAAGCAAATCAAAATTACATATCAAATTGAATCATTGATATTGCTGACATACATTCGATTTTCTTTTATTTATTTAAACCATGTTTAAAATTTAATTTTTGTTGATGAAACCGACCACGAGACTTTTTAAATCTACAATATTGTTTGCCAATTAAAATTTTGTAAATAATTATCCAATATGATACTTATGTCAAACTGAGCGCTTTTAACATAATTTTCTCATATAGTCACTGCAAAATTTTACTATAGCAATTCATGCTGGATTTATGCAGTCAATTTTTTATTTCATATTTTTGCACAAATGTCAAACTTTTATGCATGATGGTATAGCAATAAAAATGCAATTAAATACCGTAAGAATATATTTTCGACTTTTTACTTTCTTATATAAGGAAGTATTGGAATCGTGAAAAAAATCGTTGACGAGATTTTCGCGGAAATACGTGTTTTGAGGTTCACTGAATCCGTTTTGATCATTTTCTCAATGATGTCTGTGAGTGTGTGTGTGTGGATGGATGGATGGATGTGTGTCCCTATGTGCAATATCTCATGAACGAGATAAGATTTGTTAACGAAACTTGGTAATTATAAGTTTAATGAAAATATGAAGAGCTGAGATGATTTTGAATGAAATTGAATAGCCGGAAGCGGAGGTTTACCGGACACACAAAACAATAAATTCCATTTATTTAAAAAATGGAATCAGTTACGAAAAAATGTTTCAAATAAAAGATGTTAGTTAGATATTTGGAACATAAAATGTTATTTGCAATTTTCCTGTATATGCGTCTAATTTTGAGAAAAACTAACTTTTATATTTAATAATATATTTCAATAATCATAGTAGCAATAGAAACAAAAAACATAAATTTTAATTTTTGCTTTATCTAGTTATCTATGTCTTCTTACGGAAAGAAACTAAATTACATGTTTAAAAAATAAATAAATATATCATCACGCCTTCTACCCATTACTGGGTGTGGCACTCTACTGAAGCAGATCTCGGTAAGTGATATATTTTGCGCGTGAAGTGCGGTTACCAGTCGTCAAATCACGGCCCCCAAAGATGTTAGTGGTGCGGGAGCCACAGGGGTAGTTTTTGAAATGGTGAAAATTGTTTGTCGCCTGTGGGATTCGAACCAGGGTTCTCAGAACCAACAGGCCGACTTGATACCACTGAGCTAACTACCCAATTGACAATTGATGTTAGATAATTGAAATGCCAAATGATAAATATTGTGCATTAACAGTATCTACTAAATTAATTTTTTTCAAATGCTAACTTTAATTTTATAATTTATAAAGTCAGTATAAGCGTTGATTGACTAATAATTAAACTGTATAATCAAGGGTATAAGTTAGTAAATTAGACATACATTTATCTCTTCTTTTCATTATTAATATTTGTCAAGAAAATAAAAATAAATAAATATATCATCACGCCTTCTACCCATTACTGGGTGTGGTACTCTGCCGAAGCAGATCTCGGTAAGTGATATATTATGCGCGTGAAGTGCGATTACCAGTCGTCAAATCGCGGCCCCCAAAGATGTTAGTGGTGGAGGAGCCACAGGGGTAGCTTTTGAAATTATGAAAATTGTTTGTCGCCTGTGGGAATCGAACCAGGGTTCTCTAGATCCACAGAAAGAAAATATGTTATACCTATAAACTATTCCATTTTCCATAAAAAATGTATCTTTACTTTGCTTTTATTTATTTAATTCATACTTAAAATTTAAATATTACAGACATTTATACAATGAAAACTTAACTATTACATTTGGCTCAAACAATTAAAAGCAAATTTGAATAACATTTCAAATGGAATTATTTACATTGCTGTTAAACATTTGATACAATTATTATTTATATACCACACACTTAAAGCAGAGTTACTTTTAGCGCAACTGTAGATATTTAGTGAAGTAAAATAAGAATCTTAATTTCCAATAATATTTGAACGTAAAAATTAGGTTAGCTATATGAAATTGTGCTGCTCTGCCTAAAATATCTCTAATTTTCTCACTAAATTAGTGCCGAGTATACATTTTTACGAAATTCGCTTACTTTTCAATAATCTTGATATTGCTGTGTCAGCATTCTTAATATTCTGGCCAAATTTTCTTTTATAGACTTATGAACTAAGAAGGACACTTTGAAGTTTGAAATCAATTTTATCAATAGGCAATTCTGAAATATTATTATGCATGACGAAGCAATATTTTCACGGTATTCTACGTGTGATAAGTAGAAAATCACCTTCATATTTATACGTTTCCTGTGTATAAAATAAAACATTGATTTTTTAACAGTTCGTGTGTTGTGACTGCAACCAGTCAGTCACGCAGGCATTTGAATGTGTGAGGTTGCAGATGTTGGAAAATAGAAACGTTTTTACGGCGCTTTTATGAAATTAAAGTGTTCAATCATGCAAAGTGTTATGTGTTACCAAATGATTTCAAAATACTCTCATAAGCAGAGTCGCATGAATTATTTGAATTTATTTCAAGATTTGAACCGCAATTTTTAAGGCTATTGTATGAATAACAACTGTGTTTGTTTCAATGAAGTTTAATTAAAACTGAACATTAAATATGAATTTAATAGAAAGTTATTTGCGTTTAAAGGTTAAACGCTTAAAGCTCAGATATTAGAAGTATTATTTAAATTTATACGTTTTATAAATATACAAAGGGGTTTGTTTGTATATTTTACAATATTATGTAAATTATTCTGACTAGACGAGCAAAAAATTTATATCACAATTTATTTGTTGTGTTTGGGGTAGCTAGCACAGTGGTATCAAGTCGGCCTGTGGATCCTGAGAACCCTGGTTCGATTCCCACAGGCGACAAACAATTTTCACCATTTTAAAACTATCCCTGTGGCTCCCTCACCACGAACATCTATGGAGGCCGTGAGTTGACGGCTGGTAAACGCACTTCATGTGCAAAATATATCACTTACCGAGATCTGATTCGGCAGAGTGCCACACCCAGTAATGGGTAGAAGGCGTGATGATGTATTTATTTATTTATTTTATTTATTGTGTATTGTAACTAAAACATGTATATAATTTTGTATTAATTTTACGTTTGGGATTATCTTCTTATACTTAATCTGTTAGTTGCTTTCCATATTAAATCAAATAAATATCGTAGCTTTTTTCTTTTTATTTGTAAGTCTGATAATAAAATTATTCATGGGGTAGATGGCTCAGTGGTATCGAATCGGACTGTGGATTTGGGTTTAATTTAATTCCCATAACCGACGTATAATTATCACCACATTAAAATTATTCCTGTGCCCCCTTTCCACTGACGTCTTTGGGAGCCGTAATTTGACGACTGGTACTCGCATTTTACGCGCATGGATATATCATTTACCTAAATCTGCTATGTTAGAGTACCCAGTAATGGGTAAAAGGCGTGATGATATAGTTATTTATTTGATCTGGTAGGTAATGTGATATAGGCATGGTTTACCACGATCTATTGATACCAGTCATCAATACATGACACCAGTAACAAGGATAATTTGTATGTATTTTAAAAAAAATTAGTGGTTGGGGTTCATATCTACAACCACTAATGTCCAGTTGCACCGCAGTCTCATTAAATAAAATAATATAAAATTAATAAAATCTAGAAATAATGTCAAATGAATTAATGTACATTGATGTCAACCATTCGATTCGATATTTTTGTACTTCAGAGACATTCGATATTTAAGGCCAGTTTTCACCAAAGAAACTTTAATTTTAAGTTTGACAGTAACGGATCAAATTTTAAACTACAATATAAATGTCTTCATATTTTCCTTTGATTTATATTTGTTTATTTAAGTCAGATCTAAAATATAAGTTTCGTTATGCAAACGACCGTGAGAGATTTTAGACATATTAGACATTTTCATATCTCACGGTTATCAAAAATTACTGAAAAATATCGGATTCGATTCCCACAGTTGACAAACAATTTTCACCATGTTAAACCTACCCTTGTGGCACTCCTTCCACTAACATCCTTAGATTTGATGGCTGGTTCACTTACGGAAATCTGCTACGGCAGATTTCTCCACCCAGTAATGGGTAGACGGCGTGATTATATATTTATTTACTTATTTTATTTTTAGATACTGTCATATTACGATAGAATTTAAATACATAGTGTTTGTCTGTTTTCTAAAATGCAGCTATTTTACTTATTACCAAATTAAAACATTTAGAAATATTACTTATATAAGTGTTGTGTTGTCATTATTATAAGTAAGTATAGAACTTTCCAAGGAACTTTATAATTATCTCATTTATAGGATGTGTATCTTTTCCCCTTTTAAAATTTCCCAAATTTTTGTACAAAGAAATACTACAAATAAAAAACTCGAAGAACATATTTCTCTAAAATAATTTAAGAATCTTTGACATTTGGAAAGATATTCATATATTTATGACGTAAATTTCATGTACCTGCAAAAGTTCTTTACATAGTTATTAAAATAAAGTTTTTAGTTCCCTTTTTTATTGAGTGCTACAACCTGCAAATTCATAAAGCGTACAATAAATCGAACTTTTCCCCATCCGTCGATTGTTTTTCATCTAACAAATATCACTCTCAATATTCACGTGAAATTGAAATGACAGAAGCTCTTGAAGATCCCTTTCCGCTCTCCACACATACTCGTATGTATCACCACCATCATGTTATTTTGTTTGTTTCTTGTTATTGTTTCACGTTCCATATCGATCCCGATCCTGTTATAGACGCATCATCGACTGTTTGACTGCCAATTCGAGAAATGATCTTTTGTATTTTTTCTCCCTACATTGTTATATTGATAAGTTTTTTTTTATTTGTTTGGATTGTTTTGTTTTCGTCGTCAATTATTGAAGTGAAGTCGATGTTGCTCTTTTGTTTCCTCCCTGTCTGTATATTATGTAAATAAGTTGTTATTTAATAATGGAGCTATTCAGAATGAAGAGGAGTAATTGTTGACTTGGAATTGAAGTGGAAATTTTTTATTGATTACTTGTGAATAAGCGAATGTTCTTTGTCTTTAAGCTGTCATTTTGCAATCTAATTACAAAAGGAATATAAGTATTTTAATATATTTTATGCGAAATAAATTTAAGAATTTCTGTTATTTAAAGAGAATAATACCCAATTATAATTTAATTCTTATGTTCTAAGTACTTAATAATTAATTAAATTCTTTCAATATACAAAATAGTCTTAGGATCGAGGTTGCCTATGGCATATAACAAAAACAGAGAGAGAAAAATTGATCAGATTTGAATCCAGTGTAACCGTGGTTTAATTCGTGAAAGCATATAAGGTTCCAGTAGTGGGATCGCGCCATGTAGAATTCTATAATAGAATTCAGGCGATAATTTTCAAATCATTAAATTAGCAGTCCATTCTAAATAATTTTGCAGTAGAAATGTAGTTTACATCATTTGTGCACTATCTGATACAAAAAATACCAATTATTTTATGATATATTAGGGAAAATCATAATTTTTACTTGACAGATGACAGTGATTCTATTGTTCGAAATAAAATTCTATATGGCGCGATCCGAAGGCAGGTTCAAATTCTGGCGGTATATCAATATTTCTCTCAGAATTCGTCGATATAGCAGATTTATAATTGCAAAACTCAGTAAATTATTACATTAAATTATTAAATGGAGTAGGTGGTACAGTGGTTATCGTGTCGGCCTGTAGATCCTAGGAATCCTGGTTCGATTCCCATTGCCGACAAACATTTTCACCACATTAATATTACTCCTGTGGTTCTCTCTCCATTAACATCTTTGGGGGCCGTGATTTGACGGCTGGTAATCGCACTGCACGCGCAAAATATATCACTTACCGAGATCTGCTTCGGCAGAGTGCTACACCTAGTAATGAGTAGAAGGCGTGATGATATATTTTATATTAACATAAGAAAAGTGTATCTATCCACATATACCTAATTGATGCTGGGTCGCATGAAAGTTTTATCGGTTCATTAGCAACTAACGGTTCAATAAGTTTTAGAAAATTATTATGGATTCTGTTACTAGATAAACCATTTTTTAATTAAAGAGCTCTCTATTTCTTTCTTGCAACCCAGTATGAGTATTATACAACTGTACTTAAATAATTAAGCATGATAGCATGAATATAATATTTTACATACTTTCGTGTATCTTCCAATTACTTACTCCAAGTATAACTTTAAATTTATCGTTACTAATTCGTTCTCCTGAGTCCGAGTGATACTAATTATCCTGTACGAGTAAGCTCTTTTCAGAATTTTAATCGAGATTAATTTTCTGTTGCGCAAAGTACTAAGTAAATACATTTGAGCTGTAATTCAGTTATACAAATCTGTTTAACTATAACCTCTTCGTAGTAAATCTACATGGCAAACTTTGATTTAATACCAAAGTTTCAATTAACAAGTTTAACTTACAAGGTGTTGCTGTTAAATAACGTTTTCAGTTTCTGTTGCTGTAGACAGGACCTTTAAGAACATGCATTATAGACGAACGGGGTAGCTAGCTCAGGGGTATCAAGTCGGCCTGTGCATCCTGAAAATCCTGATTAGACAAACAATAATCACCATTTAAAAAAAAACTACCCCTGTGGCTTCTCCACCACTAACATCTTTGGGGGCCGGGATTTGACGGCTAATAACCGCACTTCATGCGCAAAATATATCACTTACCGAGATCTGCTTCAGCAGAGTGCCACACCCAGTAATGGGTAGAAGGCGTGATGATATGTTTATTTTTTTATTTATTATATACGAACATTTACTGAAGTAAATCTTCTATTCAGTTATTTATAATTTGTTTTTATTTTGTCTTAGTCAAGTTAAAGTCAGTAAGGTGAAAATTTGTCATCCAAATTAATCACATAACAGAAAGACGATGTTTCAAATACGTTTTTGGTGCATAAATAACTAACAGGCAGATTCATAAAACTGATTAGCACTAACACCGTTTTTAATATTATCTATAACTCTGTTTGAAATTAAAACAGGTTAAAGAAATAAACTAAATTTGATGCTAATTAACTCTCTTTTTAACTCAAGTTAAAATAGACTTGTATTGTACATTGAAAAGAGAGTTAAAAACGAAATAAAAAATGGTGAGCGCTAATCTGCTTTATGAATCTCCCTGTATAATATAAAAATAATTGCAATTAAATATAACCATGACGACCCTTTAGAAACTTGAGAACCTGTGTTTTATCCTAAAGCAAGAAAAACTTTAGTTTCATTATTTAATAGCCACACGTCGTACTTCTCATTACATGAACGTTTTTAAAATGTAGTTTTAATCCTCTCGTTACCTCAGACTATATTTTCTTTTCGTTACTGAAAAAAAATATGTTATTTTTCGCCTGGCATCGTATAATTGTATTTCGCTGATGTTCACTCTAGCTGATTCAACCCAACGACACGAGTTAGATTTATCCTCGTTATTAACCTGCTCATCGGCACTTTTATTTATAGAAGCCTCTCAAACGTTGGCTTTCATTCGCTTATTCGTCTAGTGGACTCCGCTAGACCCACTCCCGAAGTGATCAGGTGATTTGAAGCGCGGCTCAGAGTGATGGCAGGTCAGCAGGAGAGAAAACTTCCATTTATTTCCATTTCAATTATTTGAAGCGCTCACGAGAGCTGCGCATTAGGTTTCTTTCCATGAGCGAGGGTTTTCACTATCCTGAACTGTGCGATGTTCATTCATTGCCCCTTCCCATCAACCGAAGTAGGCGAAGAATAATCGTGTGACTTTGAAGACGCCAGACATGAACCGTGTAGTTGGGTGGAAAATTATTATTTGATAACAGAAATGCAACACAGATATTTTATAAATTATTTAGGTATTTGCAATCAAAATAAAATTGTTGTTTTTGTTATACAGACCTCAAATCATGGCCATTTAACATGGAAAATCAGTTTTTTCTCCATCTTTGCTCGCCAAATTATTTAAAAGTACTGCAAATAATCATTCAAATTCTGCAGCAGCAAATATTATGTTTATATTACATTTAATAACCGCGAAAATTTGATTTAAAAGTTTATTACTAATGGTGGAATTTTGTGATAAATCTATAAGTTTATAGATCCATAAATCTGTAAATATTAAACAAAATCACATCAATATTTGTTGATAAATAGAAAATAAATCATAAATTGAAAAGTTTCGTTGCTATTTTGTTCATTATTTATAGAGTTACGAATTTGTAAACTTATATAGCCCAATTCTCAAAAGAGTTTTAGTTAATGTTGAATTTTGTATTAGTCAAATTTAGCTAAACCATATTCTCAAAAAAGTTTAAATAAATTCTAATATAATCTTCTTACCATTTAGTAGAATAATATTTGCTAATTCTAACTTCAGGATAAGCTAAAACTTTTTTGAGAATCGGGCTGATATATTTACCCCCACATTAAAATTATTCCTGTGGCTCCCCCTCCATTAGCATCTTTGAGGGCCGTGATTTGACGTAACTGCACTTCACGCGTAAAAATATATATCACGTACCGAGATCTGCTGCGGCATAGTGTCACACCCAGTAATGGGTAGATGACGTGAAGATATATTTATTTATTTTAATATTTCTATTATGCAGAGTAGCAGATAAATAATTAAATACAATTACCTATTTAGTTAAAATTACCTTAGAGATTTTACAGGAATGAAGGATGCAATGTTCAAATATTTGTAAAATGTAGTTATGTTTGTAAATATTGAAATATTACGCTTGCAGTTTTGTAGCAATATATTTTTTTTTTTTATTATTATTATATATTTATTTATTAGCTTGGCTAATACATAACATTGAACAAAATTTAAACTCAAATATGTAACAAAAAGTCATATAAAATATACAAAAAAAAAACATAATTATATATTCGTATTATTACTTAATCTATTTGTTTAAATAATAACATTTTAATCTATTTTTAAAAAGTTTTAGAGTTTGGGATGTTTTAATATCAACAGGTAATTTATTGTAACATTGTAAACCTTTATGAAATATCATGTTAAAAGTATTTTTTTTACTTTTCTGATCTATATAAAAACATTCACCATTTCTTGTATTGTACATATGCATATCCTTGCGATATTTTAAGTTACTTTTAAGGTAATCTGGTAACTGCCCATTAACAATTTTAAATATGAATATCATAGCTTAGTACTCACACAGTTGATTTATACTCAACCATCCTAACACATTCATCATATCACTTACTCTACTGTATTTAGAACATTTAAAAATAATTCTCATTTCTGTAAATATATTCTCTTCTTTCAATTCAAACATTCTTGTCTCTTCTGTTGAAAGTGGTTTCAATTCTTACTCGCCAGTGCCTACCTTGTTTATATGAAGTTCTTTTTATTAGTTATTAGTACAAGATCCTAAAGTGATACTTTACTTGGTGAGCAAGCATATTCCAGAGCGAACCGTAAGGTGTTTTGGAGTCTTGAGAGCCAAGTAAAGATACTTTTAGGGTGTGTACAATATAATATTTTTTTGACAACTAGCAATGACAAATTAATTGCGCCATCTAAATAGACAGATAAATGATCACCATGAATATATACATTTTATAATATCTTTTTCGCAATTTAAGAATCGGTAGAGTACTCGTATATTAGCCGCCTTTCATTTACCATTTTGATCACATTTAACTTACATTTACTAAACTAGATCACTTATTTATTTCACTGGATTTCTTCGCTGACATCATTGTCAGAACTAGAATTATTGATTCTTATTTACTTTGAAGTAATTCACCACAATAAGTGCATCAGTTTGCTTAATTCAATTCGTTTAATAATGTTGTCTTTTTTATCTGAACTGATTTGAACCCTGGTTCTCGAATCCACTGGTCGACTCGATACCACTGAGCCACCTACCCCATAAATATCAAAATAACAGAAGCAGAATGAAAACTCATGGTTATAATGTATTCTATTTGTATATTAATTATACAAATAACAGAAAATTGCTGTCTTTACATTATTAAGACAAATGAAACATTATCCGAAGTTAATAGAATTAAACTCGCAAGGGCACGGGAAACGGAAATTGAGACATCAGCAGGGAATAATGACAAACTTAGCAGGGAATGCAGTATGTAAATGTCCCTGCGGCTACCATTTGCTTGTCACCGTCTCTTGCTGATGGTTGTTATTAATCTAATCGAAACGCTCAACCACGATTATCCTGTGGATTACTACACAATGCTTGTTATTATTAATTATGGTAATAAATGTTCGAGTGTTTATAACATGTTGTAGGTATATGGTAATGGTGACACTATTCCTGATTCGATTAGTATTATAGGTATTTAACACTATTTATTCATATGCATTGATAATTACTAGTAAATTGTGTAGTAGTACAGAGTGATTTACAGGCGCGGTGGCTGAGCCTGTTAATGCACATCTCTTAACATACTGTGACGTCACCCGAACCAAAGTTCGTCAGTTCGAATCTGCCTGTCGACAAAGTATGATTTGTTGTTAAATAAAAAATACAGTTACTTGTATTAATCATACTCGGACGCTATAAGCTAGTCACTTATACATATGCCTTAAAAAGTAACATCGACTACGGAAACCGGCAGTACGGTAGCGTAGAAACTGCGGCTCGGTGTGCCCGGTAGGCCCAGGCTCGATTCGGGCTGTAGCGCCATTGAAGAAGAAGAATACAGAGTGATCAGAAATAACTGTTTCAGTTGGCAATATAAAAATATCTTGTTATTGGTATGACTGATAGAAAAATGTATTTCTTGTTGTTGACATTTACATTTGTAAATTTGAATTTGAGTCCATTTACAATCCATAATTAAAATCGTTGTTTTCCTTACTCACATCCTATTTTTTTCTTAAGATTATTCACAGAGTTATAATCTAAAGTATTACTATCACTTAAAATCCTATTTGGCGTCGGGACCCTGACATAACCTATCTGTATTTAACATAAAAATGACATGTGAAATAGTATTTTCGCCTTTACCTGTCGTGCAAACTGTGGAATAAAAAGATCTCTAGAATTGTATTGCCAGCTGAAATAGTTACTTCTGATCATCTTGTATTTTATGATGTATAAAAAGCATTATTTTTACGCTCTGCAAAGTTTTTATCATATTCTTTTTTGTAACAGTTTTCATGTAAAAACGTTTTATTCAAAATGTAAATCTGAGTTTCAGTCATTTGCTGAAAGATTTAGTTTTCATTTTAGTCTAGTTTCTGGAATGTAGAGAGTAAAAATCTCGGTAAAAACCATTTACCACATTTGTTCAGTGAAATGTCTCTTCATATTTGATTTACTCGTTTTGTCAAGTGCACCTGAAAATAAATTGAAAATTAATGAAAACCAGCACAAATATTGAAATTTCATTACAATTAATTGACTAACTATAGACTTTTTCTGTTTCTAGCATATTTAACTGTATAAAAATAGAATATAAAAATAGTTTGGCCTTTCTCCTATAGTAAGAACTTTTATATTTAATTTTAGCAGGAAACAGTTATTATTTTATGACTATCTACGAGTATATTCTTTCTTCTTAGTAGTTTATTTATGATGAAACATCCAACTAATTGGGGCTTAACACCTGAACACTAATCTTTTTTGAAAACAAGATATTGTTATTAATATTATATTATAAATGATATATTTTATCTATATGTTACCGTTAAAGTGTATACTGCCGTTATTCCTTGAAATACCTACGTAATGTACAAAATTCTAATTGTAAAAATTGCATTAATAACCAGGTATTTTTATATTAGAACTCATTTTTGACGAGGTTCGCTTTGTTCGCACTTCTAAAAAACCAACTTAAAGCCTGGATAATACATTCTGCACACACTCAAGCCGTTATATTGACATTTAATTAAATATCTAATGTATTTTTGGTAAGAGTTGCTTCGCTCGCATTTAAACAAACAAACTCTAACAGCCGTATTCATAGAATATCCATTAGTTCTGATTTAAACTCGTATTACGTAATACCGGTTTAAACTGCGACTAAAACCCCTTATTCATAGACAAACATAATTCTAGATTTGATTCGAACTACGTAAATACGAACTATCTCTGTACTAGTGCAAGCGATACACTAGGCCATGGTTTGTGCGTGCGCATATTGGTATTTTACGAAGTGTTAATGTGACGTGACATAAACGAATGTTGATTTGGAATTTTTTGTATGCTTTGATTTCTTCCTGATGCAAATTGGACGCACGAAGAAAAATATTTTTTAATTGAAGAGATCAAACCGAAAATACACTTATTAGAAAATAAATCGATTGCTTCAAAAATAAATGCAAAGAAATTTTCAATTTGGGTAAAAATAACAAATAATTTTGTGGCCAGTGGTTTCCAACGAGGCAAGAAACTTCTAGCAACTGACTACGAAATAAACAATTACGATAATACTTTTCTAGAAAATTTGCCTATAGCCACTTTCCTTTCTACTACAGAAAATGTTACAACTATTATACCATTAACGGTTTAACAATTCCTTCCGTTACAAATAATATTCCTGCCGCATCAACTCCAACAGATAGTGTATTTAAAAGGGAAAGAAGAATAAATTCGGAGACATGACGAGATATGAAGAAAAATTATTGGAATTGCAAACGATCAAAATTAAATTGCAAATGAAGCATCCAAAGAAACTTCAAAATAAGAGGAAGCGCTGGGAGGAAAAAGTTTTTAAATTAAGATTTGAATTACTACTTAGACATTTCTGAAGTCGATTCAGATTAGTAATTTTATTTTTTTTACTATCAGTTAATACTTTTTTAATTTATTTTATTTTTAAAAATTATTTTACACAATATAATATTAATGAAAATTATTTTTTCTACAACTGTGCGATTTCTTTGTTATTACGTAACTATAATTGCCTTGGTTACGTATGGAAAGTAGATGAATGCAGACCAAGTGCGTTTCCGAAAGCAAAGAAACACTAGTGCGGAAAGTGCTTCATTACGTAACTGTCAAAAGAATATTGTTTTGACAGCGATTTAAATTTCGCGCCGAGCGCGGAATTCATATTTTGACCACAGACGCTTATGGAAGAAGAAGATACGGTGAACCAGCGCTAGTAAATATGCAGTAGTATATTTTGACGTTTATAAACGTAACCTTAATTTGCAGTATATCTAATCTGTAGACAATTAATAAAAAGAACCGAACAAAGTAAAATATATCGATAAATGGTTTTATTTAAAGAGTAAGTGAAATACTGCATATTTATTGTTTGTGCATATTATTAATACAGTTGTTACAGTTGCTTATATTGACATAATGTAAAGTGGAAACTTTTGTGTCTAAAGAAACATTGATTTCTTCCGTACCTGTTCATATTATTACCAGTAATATTATTGGTAACAATTTCGGAAGCTTCAGAAGTACCAGCAGCAGATTGATTGTCATTGTCTAAAATAGATCCAACATAGTATGATCCGGAGCTTCAATTATCTTTGGAGGTGTTAATGATAAAGAAGAATCACTCACTGTACTATTCCAATCAAGATGATTTTGAAGAAATTATTTTGACGTTAGTGAAATATTTTTAAATAACGTAGAAAAATGTGCAAGCAATCAACAAACAAACCATAGCAACGCCGTAAAACATCGTTCTCATGTAATATGATTAAAATTTTATAAATTTTATAAATTTTAATAATATTTTAGTAATTTACTAAATCGCACAGTTGTAGGAAAAATGTTGTTTATAACACGTGCCGAAAAAGGTTACATGCTCGTGCAGATTACCGCACTCGGCAAGCCTCGTGCGTTAAATTCTGCACTTGCACGTAACGAGCCTTTTTCGGCACTTGTTATAAAAATAACTATTTAATAAAATTCGCCCGAAATAAGTTTCTTCATTCGAATCAGAATAGGCTATTGCCGAAATTAAATTTAAATAATGGTATTTTTATTTTTTATTTTATCTAAGTTTAAATTTGCATTTATAACGTTAATTTCTTGTATTTCCTTGATTGCAATATTATGTAAAATAGCAAGAGCTATAATTGTGATTTTTAATTATACTTAAAATGCTTTTAACACTTGTAAAATTGACTGTCAACTCACTGAAGTCATGAAAATACAAAGATAAACCTACTATCACCTAGGATTAAAATTTAGTACTGGTTTAACTATACACTAAAGTTAGACTGAGACTAAACTGCGCTATGAATAAGGCAATGTTCAGTTACAGCTGTATTAGAGATAATTCGAGTTTAAACCTAGACTATTCTTTCTATGAATACGGCTGTAAGCCCTTAGAACGCACGCTCTACGCTTTTATATTTGTTTTTGGCAAAATTCTGATTTAACACTGCATTTCACACTTTAACGGGTAACATATATATTTAATTATTATAATAAATTTAAATACGTTGAATTGATGTGAAAATACATACTAACGTAAACGATTCATAATGTTGATTAATTTGCAAAAACGACTGAGAGAAAACTAATACAAAAATTTAGTATATTTATGTATTAATATAATGGTCTATGATAATGATGATGA
This sequence comes from Pterostichus madidus, assembly GCA_911728475.2. Classification (NCBI taxonomy): domain Eukaryota; kingdom Metazoa; phylum Arthropoda; class Insecta; order Coleoptera; family Carabidae; genus Pterostichus; species Pterostichus madidus. The sequence continues at coordinate 13,800,669 of OU452313.1, read as the reverse complement.
TGATGAGTAAGATTCTTGACTGTGTTAGTGAAAAAATAAAAGTTTACTGAAATTCAGTCAATAGTAATCTATCTTACTCAATTTGTTTTAACTTGAAAATTTTGAGGTTAAAATATCACCTTTACAATATGTTCACTTTTATCTTAAAATTATTGTACAATATACAATATGTTTAATTTATAATAACAATGATACCATGTTTCAGGAAGATCTGTATTCAGGTGCTAATTTCAGACCCAATTAGGCGCTTGTTTTATCTGTAATTTTATTATTTTACTACTCTCTTTAAACTCGAGCAACATTGTTTGTCGAATAACCTTTTATCACGAGCGTTTCTTGCTGTATTTATAAGTCCCTAGGGATATTTAAATACAACTTGAAATAAACACACATATATTAAATAACAAACAGTGCACAGCGAGGAGTTTGCACATCTCTTCTGTGCTTTTAGAGTTACATATAGTTAGAAGTTAACAATTGATTTCGAACAAAAGAATGATAACGGATGTGCAGATGTTTTGATCGTGACGTCAGCATGACGCAGGTGCAAAGTACAAAGTCGAATGGTGGTGAGCGTGCTTGCGACTTTAGTTAGAGCCGGCGTTGGAATAACAATCGCAGGAAAATATCAGCCGGGAAATTGTTTCATTTCATTTATTATTTAGCGATATTTGATTTACTTGAAAGCATGTTGATATTATTATGTTATTTTATTGCGCATATTATTGGATTTTTTATTTATTATTAGCTTGGTTGACACTGGTTCTCAGTTTTAATAAATACGTATTATTTTTACAAAAATTGTATTTCTGATAGGAAACGTAATTGTTTTAATTAATTTTATTAAATATATGTCATTTTTATGTGCTATTTATGTTTGTTAGAGGGATAAATTTATTAGAAACGTTGCTAGGAGATTAACATATCGACACTAAGTACGTCAAACACGTTTCATGTACACAATATTTTTTATGCAATTACATTATGTATATTAAAAAACTGCTGAATTTATTACAAATTTTAATTAAAATTGATTTATATCTATCAGTACTTGTACCTAACAAGGATCTTAATACATTTTTGTGTGAAACAAACTAAAATATACCGTCGAAATTATAGTTAAGAAAATTATGAAAATTAACCGTCATGTACTATTTTTTGTTTGATTTATTAAGAACTAGCAGATTTACGTACTTGTCCTTCATATTATACTGTAACCAAGGAAACAGTAACCTTGTATTCTATACTTCATCAAAATTTTTAATTAAAAATGTGCGCAGAACTAAAATAAAAAAAAATAAATATATCATCATGCCTTTTACCCATTACTGGGTGTGGCACTCTGCCGAAGCAGATCTCGGTAAGTGATATATTTATTCGCGTGAAGTGCGGTTATCAGCCGTCAAATCATGGTTTGTGGTGGGGGAGCCACAGGGGTAATTTTAAATTGGTGAAAATGTTTTGTCGGCTGTGAGGATCGAACCAGGGTTCTTAGGATCCATAGGCTGACTTGATACAACTGAGCCATTACCCCATTCAAAAGAACTAATAAGTACATCTAAATCTAAAATGGTTCATAAATATCAGAAAAATGGCAAAAAGGTGTAAAATATACAAACTTATTTTATTTATACTAAAATTATTATTTATTTTCTAATTTTGACTTTTAGAGAGATACATTTTTGTTTGTTTTGTATTTTGATGTGTTTGGCTTAGTTGCATAAAGTGTAGTTTATTTATTTATTTATTATTACTCTGTACAACAGGAACTTAAAGTAGTACTAGCGTGAATTTTTTTTTGCAGATCTGAATCAAATTTAACGCACGTAAACATTGGATAGTCATGCGCATCCTGTTAAAATATGAAACACATTCATCGTCTGTGAACAAATATACTTGCTTGTAAAGTTGAATTCTTATACCCGGGGCTTATGGTGATCATCACTCAGAATCGCACATATTTGGTTTGTGTACCTCTAAAATTTTGCAGTTTCATTTGAAAAACTAGTATGATGTTCTAGAACTATCAATGTATATTGTATCAGAAGAAGAAAGTTTTTTATCGTTTAGCAATGGATATATAGCCATGCAAAGCCTTGTTTTTAACGAAAAATTAAGAATCCCAATTTATAATGGCAACACCACACGGTGGTATGGTATTTAAAAATTCGCTAAATCAACAACCTGTTAACAATTCATGATATTCAAATCATAATAGGTATAAAACACTTATTTTATTCAGTCGACAACCGATGGCGCCACCGTCACACTAATACTACCTTAATCCCAATTACAGTACAGGGTCCGGTGTCATCCAGACGCAGTGTAGTAGTTCATATATTTTTAGCTTGAGTGGCATTCGAATTCGGGATCTGCGTATTACCGGACAAGTTAAATGCATTGACGTAACAATTACTATCTAACTGTTAAAAGTGAAAAATTAACAGTAACTAAGATATCTGACACTAAATTTTATACTAGTTATTTCATCATCTTATCGAATTACTAATGTGCTTAACAAAACTTTAACGCTAACAGTACTTTATCGTTCAAATTTTTATGGTTAACAACATTTGTTTGATAGTAGTTACTAATGTTGTTAACCAAAGGTTGAAACAATAGATAGAATGTTACAGGTAGATAACGATGCTGTAAAAGTTAACAGTTCTTTAAACCGCACCTAAATATTTTTCTCAGTCAAATTTAATATTTCTGTTTCAAAATTGCATCTTCATATCTGCATATTCTAACACTTGAGATATTTTTAATAAAAACCAATTTTTTTATTCAAAAACCTTTCAACCTTCATCACATTTTCAGCGGAAACAAATTATTATTAAATTCTTTGTTCTTTTCAAAATAATAAAATCTCTTTGTTTTCCGTAAACATCAGTAAGATTAATCATGAGAGCTATAGATTTAATTTACGATCCGACGATTTCCATATTTTTCCACTGAAGAGTTCCGCTGTTAAAATTATTTTATATTTTCCGTGGTTCTTCCACTGATCCGTAATAATTTAAGGAAATTGCCGTTTCCATCGGACGGTATCGCGGAGAAATTGAAGGCGGAGTTTGAGATTTTATTAATAGGGATGCATGTTTATGACGCTTTAACTTTTCATTTGCGCTGACCCTGCGACATGCTTCAGGCTAATCACTGATTATTTTCAGAATGCAATATTGATTTTTTTGTTATTTATGTTCACAAGTACGACGACAAAGATATTTTCATAATGCTTTGATGCTGCTGACAACAAAGTAGAATGTAACATTTGTGCAGGATAAATTTAAAATGATAAATTTCTTTGCGGAAAAATTTTAGAAATATGTTTTACTGATTTAGTACAGACGTGTAATATTAATGCTGTATAATTATTTAGGTGGCAAGGGTAGTAAGTGCTACATATTAGTTAAGGATGATCTTAATATTAATAATAGTAAAAATAAGTTTATTTACCTTAAGCTATACACCATAATTAACCGAAAATAATGACAAATACATATAACTTGTTTTAATATCTATGGTATATTTCAATAATACTCTTCTACATTTAATCTAAATTTTCTTCAATCTAAATTCTTAAAATTATCAAGAACTCCTTTACAAAGTTATGTATTTTGGGTGCCGGAAAGTTCACCGAAAACAATTCAGCGAAAACAATTCACCGAATACAATTCACCGAATAGAATTCACCGAAAAACAATTCACCGAAGTAACAATCCACCGAACAAACAATTCACCGAAATACAATTAATCGAAAAACATATTCATCGAAATGATAATTAAATTGTAGTATTTTTAATGTTCCTTAGAACTGGTAGAAAAATGCAGGCATTTAGAAAAGGATACTTACCGTAAATTCCGAATCTTTTGAATGTTATCCATTACGTTAAATATCGTTAATTAATGCAGGGTTAACGTAATTATTATTGAATCGGCTAAAATTTGTTTAAGCTGGGACAGTTTCTAATGACATTACTGCACTCGCGCATGTATAGCACTAATAATAGCATCGCTGCCAATATGTTATTAGGATTTATTCAAATAGAGCAGTACGTGTGCGGCCAAGACGGTGCACCGATGCATAAAAAGTACAGAGACTGTGCTATGAGGACAGAGCATCTAGTTCCAAATTACAACAAGAATAACATACATGAGTATTTACGAGACATAGCAAATAATTTATGTTATTAATGTAAAACATATAGTTTTATAAAAATGAAATGAGGCATGACAAAGGAATCCATTTTCTATTTTTAAATATGCCTGCATTTTGCTGCCATTCATAAGCCTGGATAAAGTGTAAAGGAAAATTAATTAGCATTTCGGTGAATCATATTTCGGTAGCAAATATTGCAGTATGCGTTATGGGATGGCTAGCACAGTGGTATGAAGTCGGCCTGTGGATCCTGAGGTCCCTGGTTCGATTCCCACAAGCGACAAATTTTCATAATTTGAAAAAGCTATCCCTGTGGCTCCTCCACCACTACCATGTTTGGGGGCCGTGATTTGACGACTGGTAACCGCACTTCACGCGCAAAATATATCACTTACCGAGATCTGCTTTAACAGAGTGCCACACCCAGTAATGGGTAGAAGGCGTGATGATATATTTATTTTATTTATTTATATTTCGGTGAACTGTCTTTCGGTGAACTGTCTTTCGGTGAATTGTCTTTCGGTGAACTGTCTTTCGGTGAATTGTCTTTCGGTGAATTGTCTTTCGGTGAATTGTATTTCGGTGAATTGCTACTTCGGTGAATTGTTTTTCGGTGAATTGTATTCGGTGAATTGCATTCGGTGAATTGCATTCGGTGAATTGTTTTCGGTGAAGTTTCCTAGACCCATGTATTTTGCCCTTATGCAGTGTTTTTGTGTGAATTATAAAACTTATTCTTATTTAGGATTATAGTATTAAGTTCAGGAGTATTTTAAATTTCAATTATAATGTTTTTTTTCATCAAATTTCTCTTAACGCTTTCTTAATTTTAATTTTGTGTATCAAAATTATAATTTGCATTTATGTTAAATCTTTCATATTGCATCATTTAAATTCTTTTAACATTAGTTCTACACTGTCTGTTACATTTTAAAATTAATTAAGTCAGTTTGGTTACTCACGTATAGTACTGAGATTGCAAAATAGAAATGTAGCAGAATAATTGAATAATATATCGTTTCTCTTGCTGTTTTAGACAAATACTTACAACAACCATTAAATAAAATTTACATGTGTAAATTGTATGTACATATAATTTTAAGTTACTAGTCAAAATAATACTCATATATTTGTGTTTATTTACAATTTTAATATCACAATGATCATTTGACGAAGGTGAGATCTCCAATACATTCGATATTAGTTTGACACCTATTGATCGCATTGCTTATTACTGTTTTTGTACAATTGATGCAATAATGAAATTAAAATTTTAATAGTTGCCGTTACTAGGGAGGAATCTTTATTTTTTTATTTACTTATCGCATTCCGATCGATAAGTAATTCCTTATTGATCAGTAATTTGTAAACATAACTTTGGAAATCCAACAAAATGTACATATTCCATTTTGCTTAAACTTCCTCCAATTATTACTTGATAAAATAATTCGGTCGACCCGAATAGTCCAATTCTCAAAAGAGTTTTAGCTAATCATGGATTTTGGATTAGCAAATCTTATTCCAGTCCGATTTTGAAAAGTTAATCCAAATCACTTTCCAGAAACCAAATAGCGACAAGATATATTATAGTTTGTTTAAACTTTTTTTGAAAATACAGTTTAGCTTAATTTGATTAATCCAAAATTCATGTTTGGCTTAAATCTTTTTTGAAAATTGGGCTGTTAGTGATTTGCATTTGGAAATAATTTATTTTTGTGCAGTTAGTGACTTAATAAATTAAATATAGGAATGAAATTAAAGGACTTAGGCTTAAGTTGTAGTCATTTATTGAATAATAGTTGACAACGTTTCGGTTACGGATGTAACCATCTTCAGGTCTAGGTATAAAAAATAAAACAGTATAAAATAATTGTTGGTCATACAATATGAACAAGTAACTCACCAGAAAACTAGTTGGTAAAAATAACAACACAAAGAAATTAATTCTTTTATAAAATCTTAATCGGAGTTCGAAGTCAGCAATGTGCAATAAAAAAAAATAATTAGAAGTTAAACGAAGCAAAATACATGAATCTAAGTTGCAATGCTGACTCCGAAGAGTCGAAGTGACAACTGATGAGAAATAACATGTTACAGTTTGAATACGAAAGATACAATGTGAGACATCTAGCGGTTGAATATAAAAACAACAACAATTTACAATTATGAGTAAAAGAAGAAAACCAACTCAAATTCAAGCAATATGGTGACAGTAAATAAATTAAATATTAGTATTATTTGGTACCAACGTAGTCATTTTGAAATGTTTGTAATCATATAATGAACATTTACATTTAATTGTTTTATAAATTTTCTTATAGTTGTTCATTCATATGAGAACAACTAATCACCATTCGCGCAAACACCCGAGATTGCAATTTCTATATCGGTAAAAATGAATTACTATCTGTTTCTATGCTTTAATTTCAAATTGAAATAAAATGACTAAAATATCGCAAATAACAATGTTTACATGCATTAAGTAATTATTTGCCCAGTTTATAAATCAGATAAAATACATTAACTAGCATTGCATCTATTATTCAATAAATGCAAAACAAACAAAACTTTAATGATGAAAATTACATTTCACATGTGCTAATTAAATCAGTGAATTTAAGTGTAATTAACCGAACAACGCGTTTCACGGATAATTTTTAGTTTTATCAGGTTGCAAACGGGCTGTAATGCATTGTTTTCCATTGTCCACTAAAGCCAATTGGCTCGTAAATGTGCGCATCCAACGTGACGCGACAGCTATGCGGGCCGCTGAATGCAATCACGATAAGTGCAGTGCACCTGCTCTGAACGTGACTGAAGCTGGTTTTATACAGTGTTGTTCAATAGATTGAGGATTTTGATATGTCGAGCTGAGATTTCATAAATGTAAGCATCCTTTCTCTGAGACGAATATTTCCAGCTAATTTTAAATCACTAAGGGCCGTTTTCACCAACTACGGTTAAGTATTTTATTCTGTAGATTAAATTTAACTGTAGAATATATTCGAGATAACTGCCGATTTCAGTTTCACCAACCTTGGTTAGCGTGAACCGACGATTAAATCACCAGTTAAAATAACCTAGCTTACTTGGGCGGGTTAAATATTTATTCTACAGTTAAGTCGTGTTGAGAAATCCTAATATAAGAAAATTTATTATATTATTTTAATGGTGTTCTGGGGTAGGTGGCTCAGTAGTATCGAGTCGGCCTGTGAATCCCGAGAACCCTGGTTCAGTTCCCAAAGCCGACAAATATTTTCATTACATTAAAATTACTCCTGTGGCTTTTCCACCACTAATATCTTTGGGGGCTGTAATTTGAATGCTGGTAATCGCACTTCACGCGCATAAATATATCATTTACCGAGATCTGCTTCGGCAGAGTGCAGTGGTGTACCTAGGGGGAGGGGGCGGTGGGTGCGGTCCGCTCCGGGTGGCACATATTTTGAGGCGGCATTTTTTATATTTAGTTTTAGTTGTAAAAAACAACTTGTTCCCTTCATAAGTTTACTATTCGATTTCTACGAATTATGAATTACTATATGATTTCGAATATTTTTCTTCATGTCAATGTAGGGTTGAAAATATTATCTCGAAAAATTCCTTTATTACTTCCTAATTTAAATATGCTATCCAATGGTAAAAAAGTTTCCCACCTAAGTTTGTCTCAATTACACTTATTTATTTATGTTTAATAATTAATGGGGTTATGGCTCAGTGGTTTCGAGTTGGCCTGTGAATCCTGAGAACCCCGGTTCGATGCCCACAGCCGACAAATAATTAAAATTATCCCTGTGGCTCCCCCACCACTAACATCTTTGGGGGCGTGATTTGACGGCTGATAACCGCATTTCACGTACATAAATATATCACTTACCGAGATCTGCTTCGGCAGAGTGCTACACCCAGTAATGGGTTCAAGGCGTGTTTATATATTTATATATTTTTATTTTAGGATGGTGTTTTTTAAATTGCGGTATGCGTACCCCAGGGGTACATGGGATATGTTCTAGGGGTACGTGATAATTATGAATGCATAATTAACGCATTTTTACTTCTTTATAAATATTTTATTTGAGTAATAATATATGTGGTACTTTTATATATATAAAAATAAATCTTTAGGGACAGGTGGCTCAATGGTATCGAATAGGCCTGTAGATTTGAGAACTCGATTTAGATTCCCACAGCCGACGAACAATTTCCACCACATTAAAACTACCCTGTGGATACCCCTGCACTAATATTTTTCGGGGCTGAGATTTGACGGCTAGTACCCTCACTTCACGCGCGAAATATATCACAGATGCTCTAAGAAATATGAGAGATAAGGTGAGAGAACTCATTTTGTATACTGAGACCGTAGCGGAGGATCGCGCAGTTGCCAAGTTTCAACGCTCTCGGCTCCTTGTGTGCTGTCTCATTCCCGTAATATCTTTTCTCTTACTCCGTTAGAGATACTGGGATAACTGACTATCTGTTTGCTGAGACACTTAATCTTTTCCTTGTCAAATATTTGTAAAGTGTATTATGTAGAAATATACTTTAAATAAATTTTGCGTTTCAGACCTATAAAATTAAATTAATTAGTAAACAAGATAGTTAGTTACACTTAATTGGCGTTCATCCTGCCAGTCAATGTGCCGAATTTAAATTACAAAAGATTTTTCTTAAAACAGCAAAATAAAGGAAAAATACAAATGAAATAAATGAAAGATCATACAAGATGTCTACTAGATCACGGTTAAATACTAGAGTACTCTATAACTCTATCATCTTTATTAATTAACTTATTTAAATTGGTTTAGTTCACTAGCGTAAAAAGTATTTTCAATTATAAACTAATAATATAAAATATTACTTTATCTCTTTGAAATTAAATCTGTGACCTGCTGCTGAAAATGAGTAAAAGATAAAAATTCACGTTGAACTGAAACGCACATTTACTGTGCTAACATTGTGGTATCCATTAGTTATATACATAGTTATAGCACTAAACTGTAACTTTCTCTCCAACAGCTAAATTACTCTATAAATTGATTTAACGGTAACGTTAAAAATATTATTACAACGGTTTAAATATTTGGTTGGAATTTACACTCAAGTTAATTAAAACACCTGTTGCATTGTTAACAATAATGAATACTGTATGTTCAATGGCAGTTCGTTAGTATCCAATATCAAAATAATTTAATTGTGCATATTCAACAGATATATGAAATATCAACAAGTTAAATTTTGTATTCAAACATGTTGTCATTTTACTTGACGAGAGCATATACTAAGCTGTGAACATACCGTGCGTTTTATGTAACGTGAAACATGGGATTTGCAATGTCCATATTTAGTATTTGATCTTGCCATTGTTTGACTATTGCGCCTGCACTTACGTTCTAAATCTCACGCAATCTGATAAAAAGAGAGTAATACTATGACCACATTAGTCAATATCGTAAGCTGGCTAAGAAGAAATTGATTAAAAAGCGTGTAAAAATAGCTGATCTCTGTTTAATAAACAAAATACGGCAAACCGGCACTCCATTATATTTATGTGACAAATTAGTACTTCAATTCTACAATTATTTTTTTCGTATGAAAGAATTATATATTGTGCCAACTTTCTGTAAAACTAAATTTAAGAATTCATTTCCTTAACTGGCGCCCACTTTAAATAACACCGTCCCGCTTTCATTAAAATTGCTCATTGCATCATCACGCCTTCTACACATGACTGGGTGTGGCACTCTGCCGAAGCAGATCTCGGTAAGTGATATATTTAGCGCGTGAAGTGCTGTTACCAGTCATCAAATCACGGCCCCCAAAGATATTAGTGGTGGAGGAGCTACAGGGGTAGTTTTTAAAATTATGAAAATTGTTTGTCGCCTGTGGGAATCGAACCAGGGTTCTCAGGATCCACAGGCCGACTTGATACTGAGCTAGCTACCTCATAATAAAATATAAAAAAAAATAAAATAAAAATATCATCACGCCTTCTATCCATTACTGGGTGTGGCACTCTGCCAAAGCAGATCTCGGTAAGTGATATATTTTGCGCATGAAGTGCGGTTACCAGTCGTCAAATTACGGCCCCCAAAGATGTTAGTGGTGGAGGAGCCACAGGGGTAGCTTTTGAAATTATGAAAATTGTTTGTCGCCTGTGGGAATAAAATAAAATATCATGTAAATAATATTATGTTCTAACCTGTAAATAAATATTATTCAAATGTTATTTTGAAATGCACATTCTTCGATCAGTTTGTAAAGATTCTTTTATAATTCTTTGCTGTTTGTTAATTTGTTCATTTCTTATAATTCATTGACATTATTGTTATTTTCTTTTGTATTTAATATGTATGGTTGGGTGGAAAGACAGCCTTGACTGAACCCTGCCTTTGACTTGCGTCAATAAATATTATTATTATTTTTAACTAAATGACAGCAATGTATAAGAACGTTCTATTTAAAATAGAAAATATGCTATCATTAGATATATTCCATTTGCCACTTAAATCAGTTCAGATAAACTTTATGAATTTGTTTGAAAAATACCGTGTAAACGCTACTATACACTTGTTTATTTATAACTGATCTGTCACTCATACTAATTAGTGGTATTGTTTAAATTTACCTTAACAAATTTTACAGTTAAACTTGTGTTTTCAAAATGAATAAAGCTGAGAAAACTTTGACCTAAAAAAGAAATTACTATAATACAAACACTCATTTACTATCAATAATCCTCCACCATTACTATTTTACTCCATATTTATTATCTTTTACTAGTTCATTAAATTAGTCAAACTAGATAGCAAAAATCGTATATTCATACACACGTTCACTTATCATAAATAAATAAACATACCGTAAACCAAAATGAAGTATTTTTATCTTTTATCGGCAAACAGCTAGTTAAGCTGCGTCCACGCCAAGCAAACAAACTTGAACAAGTACGAAAAAATACTGAATCGAATAAGCAAATAATAAAAAAAGTTCCTATTTAAAATGAGGAAGCTGCACTCCATTTTTTGAGAACCACTGGTCTAAAAAATACATGTTTCACTCAATAAAGTAGTCTTATAAAATAGAAATTGTTTTCTATGTGAAACGATTTCATAACTACTATAAATAAACAGTATTTATAAGCTATGTTTGAAAATTTCAGATTGGATATTTCATCCGAATTTCGGATCGGAAATTTTATTCGAACTTTGGATCTAATCCGATTCGATCAGAAATCTGACTTCGGATCGGATATTTTAGCCGACCTTTAGTCGGTATATCGAAGGAAGTACTTTTGAATATTAATGAAATAGGTGGTGGATGGGACAAATTATAATTAAAATTGTCCGGCAGTACGGTGGAGAATCTGGAGATCCCGAGTTCGATTCCCACTCAAGCTAGAAATTATAATTACAACCACTCTGCGGCTCGGTGAGTCCGGACCCTGTACTGTAATTGGGATTCAATTCCTGTTGTAAGAGTAATAAATAATAATAATAATAATAAAATTGATTGACCGAACAACATATGTAGTTGTTTGTTTTACGTAAGTAGTCGAATCACTAACTGACTAAGCAAAATATTGATGTTCGTTTAATGTACAATAGTGCTTGTCCATATTCGCCTGTGTTCGTTTCAACTTGGTTCGCTGTGGACACGGCTTTATAAACCTCGCTTCCTCGCCGATTGTACGATAACAGACTCATTGGAGCATCGCCTTTTAATAAGGCTTGTGACTGCGCAGTTCGCAGTGTCAAAAGTCGGCGACTGCTGCTCGCTTGCCGGCATTTTAAAAGCGAATTTAGCGGCGAAATTAATGAAGTATCATAATCGATATTTTTAATTAGGTCGCAACTGTGAAGTCGCGCTATTGTTTACGTAAATCAAGCAAAGTTGGTCCATTGATGAAGATATCAATTTGTTTGAATTTTTAAAGCATATTTTTGATTGGTGGGTATTGATGATGTTTGATGAAAATGATGAATGATGTCCGATATTACAGTTTGTAAATTTAATGTTTTTTTTGTGTGAAACGGTGATTTTAACTTTGTAAACATACAAATATAGATTGAATATTACATCACGTGATATATAAATTATTTGTTTTTTTTTATTATGATTAATATAGCAACACCAAATGCCTTGTCAGTTCGAATGCTACAGTTGGAATGTTTATTTTCCAACAAAATCAGACAGGCAATATTTAAATAAAATAAATATATCATCATTACTGGGCGTGGCACTCTGCTGAAGCAGATCTCGGTAAGTGATATATTTATGCGCGTGAAGTGCGGTTACCAGTCGTCAAATCACGGCCCCCAAAGATATTAGTGGTGGGGGACCCACAGGAGTAATTTTAAATTGGTGAAAATGTTTGTCGGTTGTGAGGAACGAATCAGGGTTTTTAGGATCCACAGGCCGACTCGATACCACTGAGTCATTACCCCATATAGGCAATATTTAAAACAATATAATATAGTCAATAAATTTAATATGAACGGAGTTGTTTTATAATTAAAATAATAATAATAATAATACTAGCATTCAATAATATACAAATACGGTTTTTGGCTTAATAACTTTTCTCTTACTTTCACTATAATAATGCCCGATTTGATAATAAAAGAATAAATAACTATCACTAACAGTTCATGGTACTTAATATATTATTACAAATTCTGATCGGTAAGTAATTACTTAAGGAGGTATAAAAATTAAAGCTTGGTATCATAACAACTATAGGTATTAAAACACATTTTTGAAATTACAATTATATATATATATATATCATCACGCCTTCTACCCATTACTGGGTGTGGCACTCTGCCGAAGCAGATCTCGGTAAATGATATATTTTGCGCGTGAAGTGCGGTTATCAGTCGTCAAATCACGGCCCCCAAAGATGTTAGTGGTGGAGGAGCCACAGGGGTAGCTTTTGAAATTATGAAAATTGTTTTGTCACCTGTGGAAATTGTACCAGGGTTCTCAGGATCCACAGGCCGACTTCATACCACTGAGTTAGCCACCCCAATTGTGACTACTAAAAAAACGTAATAAGCATAGGGGTCAGTCCTATCAGTTTAGTGTGTATTGGAGATCGAATCGAAGTTGAGATCTTTAAAATTATCCTCCACCAGTAAAAACCACTTACTGTCCTTAATACTTAAATATCTATTTATTAGTAAAATTCAGTGCCTGAGTATTTTTTAAAGACATTTATTTAAGAATTGCGATATTTACGTAACTATTTGAAATTGATTTAAAAAACTGAACTTTATTTAGATTTGCTACAATTTGGTTATTATAGAATAAATGCACATTCCTCTTTTATAAAATCTAATCTTATTCTACAGTCATCAAGTGAACATCGTGTATTAGTTTTATTTTATTCATAGATATAAATTATCTTATCCATATTCATATTACAACCTTAGTGAAAAAAGAAAAATCTATAGTAATTGTATTAAGATCTAACTATGAATACCGCTCTTATTTATTAATTTGTTTAACTCTAATTGGACGGACTTATTGTGGATAAATAAAACATAAAAGAAACTAAAGTAACAGATTAATTTTTAATATTGTAATCCTTATTTTAAGGATAACCGCCTCCACTTAGAAATGCATCAGATGAAGCGTAAAGCTTATTGTTATGAAACAGAGAACTCAAATGAAATAAACTAATTTTGTATCTCCTATGTGTCTGTGTTTGTGTGTGTTTGCGCCTCAGGCTGGTAAGCCAAAGTCGCCCTTAATACCTAGTGAAAACGAAACTGAAGGTTGGGAAATAGGATCCAAAGCGTTGGAACTGTAAACAATGAAAATAATGGCGTCGGGATACATTTTCAGCTGTTATGTACCTGGCGAATCATTGCCTGTATTTTTTTCTTTTTATCTTCGCTATTTCATGAATTTTCCACTTTTTGTTATGTTGTTATAGGAGGGCAAATTAAAAATTATATTAGAAAAGTTTTAAAGTATATATTTAATGAAATATTGTTCGATTCCCACAGTCGGCAACTGATTTTAATCACTTAAAATTTTCCTCTATTGTTCCCTCTTTACTAATATGAGTATATTAGTATGACGGCTGGTAACCGTAATTCTTGAGCAAATATACAGGATGTAACAGTATAAGGCTTCGAAGTATGAATTCTGGATACTAAAACAAGAAAAAATTTCAATAAACAACGTTTTCTAACAGAAATACCGAGGATTAATACTATTTCATTGAAAAAGCCATGAAAACCATGGAAACAGTAAATGATGTATTGTTAATGGTCAATATTAGCTGTATTCTATTTGCCACTTGGTTTAGATTTAGATCTGATTCAAATGGCAAATGGAATACGCCTAATACGTATCAAAATGAAAATCTGTATCATATTGAAAATCTGTCTTAATGAGTGTCATTAAAATACATATTAATAACTGAATTAAAGTATGGGAATAGAAAAAATTCTTTTTGGTTTTGGATGAAAATTACTTTTCGTCCGCTAAAATAATATCTAAATCAGAGCTATCTTAAAAACAAAAATTCCTTATAATCGTAACAAAAATAGTGTTTGTAACGCGGATATAAAAGCTTTTCGTATCATCGTATCCAAGTTTTGGTTGAACTCGACGTCATCTCGTCCAGCAATTTCTTACGTTCGTAAGAAAAACTAAATTTTTTCTATGACTGAACAGAAAATAGACTTTTCCAACTGTCAGTTGACAGAAAAAAGTTGACTTTGCCGCTTGTCGAGCGGAAATAAGATGTTGCCAAGCGGTCAAATAAAAGTGTATCTTTGTATCTATGGATACATGAAAACTGTCACCCAAATTTCCAAATCGAAAAACTGTTGATTTTAAATTCTTTTTCAAACGTTTCTCAATGGCCGTAGAAAAAATATTGTGTGCACCTTGAGCAGAAAGGGTCCTTGCCGCTTGCGCATGGTTGTTGCTCTCCGCTACTACTCTCTGCTCTAGGTAGACAAATAACTGTTTTGTCCTTTGTGTAACTATAACTGTGATAACTATATTGCATATCTACTTCTGTGTCTCTGGTTAGAATGTCATTTTATTTTGAAACTATGACAACGCAGTGACAAACGAAGTACGTTGTTATTTTCTTGTCAAACATTGAAGTTGTAATGACCGAAGCAGGGATGATCAAAGTACTCGTATGTCTTGTACTACAAACAGATTCACAGTTGTAATTGTTAGTTAACTTGGTGCATGTGTTGTATTGTTGCAGGTGGAGCTGGTGGTAGGGTTGTGAGAGGAGGAGGGGGCGGCATGCCCCTGCGCGCACGATGAGGCCACCGGCCGGGCCGGGGCCGGGCACATGGAGCGGCCGGCCGAGCAGCAGCCGGCGCCGCCGCAAGCGCCCTCACACACGCCGCGACGCACTGTGCTCGTCTACTTCCACGTCGGCTCGCGCAACGAAGTCGCGCTCTTCAAACACGATACGCCCGATAATCAACTTAAAGGTATGAAATGGAACAAACACTTTTCTAATTTTTTTTTTCTGGCTTCTTTGGCGACCAACTACTCAGGTCATATACCGCCATTACGCCCTGATCTGCGTTTTAGTTGTTATTGTCAACAGCAACGCGAGTTTTTTTCTGGACGGTCACCCATCCAAATACTACCCGCGCGCAACGTTGCTTAACTCGCGTTATCGCTTAGATCAGTACCAACGAGCGCAGCCATGGCCGTTGACAACTTTTCTAATTTGTACCTATTTTTATAAAAAAAAAAAAGTCTTCAAACCTTGAACTATGATAAAAAAAATGCTTCGTAGATTAAACAAATCTAAAAGAAAGTTTTTACCAGATAGCTAAAACACAAATACGGTTGCCACCTCTTGATCAATATACTAATACAGCGATTTTGATTATAAAAATGTGTATATGCATTTTATCGAAATTAATTTATTAATACCAACAGGAACGTAATCCCAATTACAGTACAGGAGACCTACAGCTTATAGTGGGCTCCGAACAACAACATAATCCTGTTTTTGGATATAAGTTGAAGTCAGTGAAATTTGAACGAACGATCTCCTGCTTTCTAATTAAAAAACGAAAATTTTACCTCATTTTTATCCAGTGGACTACGATTGTCTATAAAAGAAATAATAGAAATATACTGGCTGATTTGCCAAATCACAACACGTTTTATTTATCAAAAACATATTGGGAGTTATTTAAGAAAATTAGAGTATAAATAAATTGATACTGGATTTCATGAAAAGTTCATTAGCAACTAATGGTTCAATAAGGGCCAAATTCAGAGTCGTCACTCACACTCATCTCATCCTCAACTCACTCTCAAAATTGAAGTAACTAAGGCAACAAATTCAATAATTTGCATAATTTGAGTTAGTTGCCTTAGTTACTGCGATTTTAAGTGTGAGATGAGAATGAGGTGAGGGTGAGTCACGATTATGAATTTGACCCTTAGTTTCAGAAAGTCGCTACTGATACTGATACTAGATAAACAATTCTTTAACTAAAGAGCTGTTTTATGTTGTTCTTGCATTCCAGCATTAAACTTTTACAGCCCAATTCCCAAAAAAGTTTTAACTACCCCGAATTTTGGATCAATCAAATACAGCTAAACCATTTTTAGGTAAACAATTAAATAAACTCTAATACAATATTGTTACCATTTGAGTTTAAGAAATTGATTAGAATTAACTTTTTATAATAGAACTAGAATAAAATTTGCTATTTCTAACTTCAGGATTAACTAAATATTTTTTGAGAATTTGGACTAAAATAAATCTTATAAAACTAGAGTTCGGCAATTTGTACTAAAGACCAGAGTCTCCGAACTGAAACCAGAGAAGTAGTAATTGTGATTACAAATGTAACTTGAGTTCCCTAACTAGCAATTTTCACCGTAGCTTAGTTGGTTTAAAGCATATAATCGAAGTTCACAGGTCCCAGATTCAAAACCTGGCGGTATCCCAATTTTATTCTTTTTAATTTAATTTGATTAATTACTAAGGGTCAGTTTTTCAATCATCGATTAATGTTAATCATGATTAAATAATAATGGAAACCATAGTTTCCATTGTTATTTGATCATGATTAAAGTTAATCGACAGTAAACCGGTGATTGAAAAACTGGTCCTAAGTATTTACTTAGAAAATAATACTTTTTTTGTTGTTATTTGAGGCGTGAGCAGATTGATTAAATTTTTAATACAATCTAGGTTTTATTGGTTGTTTGTGTCAGACTGCCAGTTTACTTCATCAATTGTTTACTTAAAAATACAAATTAAATTTGTAAAAATTAAGTTTACAGTTATTTGAAAACGTATATTTTGGCGATAATTACAAATTTAATACTGCTTCGATCCGTTCTTTATAAGTGTACCACACTCTGAATTTCTGGATTTTGTTCGAGACAAACCACACAGGTTGAATCGAACAAATTAAAAACCGATTCACTGAACCGGTTTAATATTTACGATTTGGTTAAGATTCTTGCTCTTGAATATTATAGGCAAAGATTCATCATGTTCCGGTTCAAATTTCTTAAAAACTTGTCGGTCCAATCCAGTTTTGATTCTGTTCAAGGCACCAGTTCTTGACATTTCATTTCATTATATTTTCTACTAATTTCCATGTTAACATTCAGCATAAATTAATGCTTTCGAATCCCTTTACAAGCTTATGAAGCAAAAATACGGCCTACCTAATCACCCCTAAATTTCCGAAAATTATGCAAAATTATCGTCTGTTGTATCCAATTTAGTTGGCAGAAGAAATCTCCTGTGACATCACTTATGATGCGAACTTGACGAAATTTTACCCGGCTGGGGACTTGCGAACGTAACGGCGGTTTTATTGGAAATTATAATGAGGCAGTTGTTTTTGGCAGGAATACGCGTGCCTTTACTTCCCTCAACTTGAACCTAGTTACAGTTAACTACTTTTCCGCTCTAGTTAAAACTAACTTTATTATGCAGAACTTTGAGCGAACTATTCTCGGCAAAGTATTTGCAATTGTGGAGAGCAATTGTTTTGTAAACTGGAGACAAAATGTTTTTTTTTGTTGAATTTCCTTTTACGAAAGGGTTGTTCCTGGGTAGTTTATTTGTATAGTAAAGGGTTTATTATTGGATGTAAAAGTATTATTCAGATAGACCAGATTTTTCGATCTTCTGTGGAATTTAAAAAATGTTAAATATGGTTTCTTGTACACACATTGTTATTGTTAAGATATACTGTTTTATGTTAGAGGATAAAGCAGTTTTAAGGAAAATATAAAATTTAAGTTTATCATCCGTGCTCTTTGGAATGTAAAATATGGCGATATTAAATGGGGTAAGTCGGCCTGTGGATCCAAAGAACCCTGGTTCGATCCCTACAACCGACAAAATATTTTCACCAATTTAAAATTACCCCTGTCCCCTTCTACTAGCATCTTTGGGGGGCGTGATTTGACGGCTGGTCAACGCACTTCACGCGCATAAATATATCACTTACCAAGATCTGCTTCGGCAGAGTGCCACACCCAGTAATGGATAAAAGGCGTGATGATATATTTATATTTTTAAATAACATATATATATGAAATAATGTCTACTATTTATCTATTTTAACATCATTAGGACTACATTAGATTAGCTAAAATATAAGATACAATATTTCAGTTTGATTCTTCCAGATTTTCTATTTTATTTACTACTTTACTATTAACCCTTTAGCTACAAATAGTATATGAAACAGTGGATATATTTTAAAATTATGTTCAAATAAGCTTTGTGAATGATTCTAAATATCTATAAGGGCACGATAGAGCATGACGTGTGCACACCTCAAACGCCTAGAGCATACAATTTTCAACTGAGATAATGACTTATACACACATCATCACCATGCCTATTTTTCAAATTTTAATGCTAAATATCAGCTCTTAACGAGAGTCTTATATTAAAATTAAATAAATGTTACACAAATATAAACTAAAGTATTTACAAATCTACAAATTTTTATAATATCTATCGATACATGAAGCAAATCACAGCGAAACTTTTTTCGTCATCGTCTGAATCGTCTAATAGTTATTTGTGTATTAAGAGTGTAAAGTGATTCCTTGTTACTCACACTGCAATACATAATTTTTTCAACGACGGTATCTTAATTTATTAAAAAACGTATAAATTCGTTCTGTTAATATGACTACTATGAAAAGTTTACATTGATACTTTCTATTTATTTATTTTTATGTTCATCATACTTTTTAATGAGAAACACAAGTTTTACCTAGTTTTTATTCACTAGATTGCCTTTCAGTTGTCAACGTAAAGTTGATGATTACTAAGGAACACGAATTATTATATTGAAGGACAGGCGAGTCTTGCGGGTAAAGCATCCGCAGAAATGTTGTAGAAAGAGAGCGACAAAAAAGTGAGTGCGACAGGAAAAAGAGTCTGGCGAATGCATGGTTGCTTACGAGTCTATTCATGTTTTCTTTACTTTTAGAACTAATTACTTTAAAAAATGTTATTTGCAATTATTTAAAATTAAAGACACACTTTTCTTTAATTATATCAGGTTTAGCTTGACAAATATAAATACGTAAAACCATATATAAACACATTTTTCTAGTAGTACATTTTTGCTATTTAACAAGTTACACAAATGTAAAATTGGCATAAATATTTTAATTTTAAAATACAAAATGGTAAAATTTATACAATGTAAATCGGATATTTTATTTAAAAAATAATAAAGAAAATAGATAGAACCGAATATTTCAATTTTTTCTTAATTAATATTTTTGTACTTATACAATATATTTTATAATTTTATAATAATAAAAACAGATCGAACTGAATATTTCAATTCTTTCTTATTTTAGATTTTTAGATCTTCCTTGCACTGAGATTTGATATTATTTTGATTCTGTTTAAAATATTGCTTCAAGCGCATTAAAATAAATTCATGGGCAAAAACAGATATTATTTCTTTCTTGTGATCTCTACGAGAGAAAGAGAATGCATAATTTTCAATTACAGAATATACTGTTTCTTCATATACACGAGGGTTATCTATATATAATAATAATTTATCTTGAATATATTTGGATAATCTAAATATGTTTATATTTGGGTGGATTAAGAAACCACGACTTTTAACATTTGTTAATTCCGCTTCTTTTATGTGACATACATTTTCTTTGTTTACAAGCAATATTATATATATATATATATATATATATATATATATATATATATATATATATATATATATATCTGCTCATATTACTACTTTTTTCCAAATTTCCAACTGCTCTGATGGAGCACGAAACAAAGATATTTTGTCATGATTTGAATCATACCCGCTGGTACAATTGGGCGCAAAACACTAACGACCCATTGCAAACTAATTGTTTATAACTATTTATCACTAAACAACACTAATGATTGAAAAAAGTAACCTGCGTTCATATGGCGTTGAGTAAATGCCGGCCTCTTTAAGCTATCTCTCTCTTTCAAAGTCATGCGCGCGAATGACATAAAGCTGGACGTCTACTAACTGCGCTTATATACGAAGTTGCATAGGGCTGCTAAGGAACAAGCAAATAAACATTTTACCGCGTGACTACCATGGCAACGATTTTCGATTTAATTCGATAAACGAGCTTTATAAGCACACTTTAAGGTATGTAATTGATTAGTGAAAGGGCCTGACACATTTGATAAGCTCGAACTGGATTTTTTGTTTACTAAATTATATCATTCTTAAGAGGCTGCCAAATATCGAGTACGTACCAGCAAATCTAATTATGTACAACTCGCTTAAATGCTTAAAAAAAAATATCGTGGCCATGTGACATCCGCCTTGGACTACGGAAGCACATTTCGTGGTAATGGCTCAGTGGTATCAAGTCGGCCTAAGAATCCTGGTTCGATCCTCACAGCCGTCAAAACATTTTCATCAATTTAAAATTACCCCTGTGGCTCTCCCACCACTAACATCTTTGCGGGCCGTGATTTGACGGCTGGTAATCGCACTTCACGCGCATAAATATATCACTTACCGAGATCTGCTTCGGCAGAGTGCCACGCCCAGTAATGGGTAAAAGGCGTGATAATATATTTATTTTATTTTTACGTTAGTCGCATTTAAAATATTCATATGGTAATTTTTCTTAAATTAAACGACATTGCATTGTATTCCTGTTATTGGTTAGGACACCTAGTTTGTATATTTCATCCAATTTGTCTTGATATTTCTAATTTATATACTGGCGACTATAAATTCCAAAATATCGGATAGTATGTTACCTTTCTTATGAAACTTCTAAATTGAATTTCGCGCCTAAATCAGTGATGCACATTTCCGGCTTCATCCGATAAGGAGTCCTTTCTCTCCTCACATCACCGATCCCCTAATTCTAAATCTTGTATCCCGTGGCCCGATTATGACAAAGTGCGGTCCTGATAAATTAAAGCAGGTTATTAAAACGCAAAATAATATCCGAGCACAACCGTTACATCAGATGCGGCCGTTGAGTCCAATTTATCTCATTCGCGGGGAGAGGAAATTAATTTTCCTGAAGTTCGAGAGTCCTGCGCATGCGTTACGATGAAATCGCGCGTAACAATAACGAAACGAAACGTTTGCGAGTTAGGTTAGAAAGCGAGTAACGCTTAATCAAAAGTTAATGAAGCCGTGTAGCTCTGTAACTGTGTAGCTTCTTTTTCTGTTGGATATTTTTGTTTGTTTTAGCTTTATAGCGCATTCTGCTATGCACAGGAATTACGTAATGTTTTGGTAACTATTTGAGGTATTTGGAGTCAAGCATTATTGGGGTGATGATGCGCTATCATTAGAGATCTTGATTAAGTTACGTGAACTTCTAAGTCTCGGTTATGCTGATAGGGTTGTCGTAGAATTGATTAGTTTAAAATTAATATCTACATTACTTATGATTCAGTTATGAATGTAAATTATGTTTTACTATCCAATTTAATAAACAAAACATAATAAAAACAAACAAAAGAAATATATCATCACGCCTTTTATCCATTACTGGATGTAGCATTCTGCCGAAGTAGATTTCGGTAAGTGATCTTAAAATAGTTATTTTTATAATCCACGAAAAAGGCTTGTTGCGTGCAAGTACAGAATTTAACGCACGAGGCTTGCCTTTTTCAGCACGTGTTATAAACAACATTTTTCCTACAACTGTGCGATTTAGAAAATCACTAAAATATTATCAGAATTTATAAATTTTAATGATATTACACGAGAACGATGTTTTACAGCGTTGCTAAGGTTTGTTTGTTGATTGCTTGCACATTGTTCTACGTTATTTAAAAATATTTCACTAATTTTAAGATAATTTCTTCAAAATCGTCTAGATTGGAATACTACACTGAGTGATTCTTTTTTATCATATACACCTCCAAAGGTAATTGTTGGATCTATTCGTGACAATGACAATCAACCTGCTGCTGGTACTTCTAAAACCTCCGAAATTGTTCTCAATAATATTACTGTTAATAATATGAACAGGTACGGAAGAATCAATGTTTCTTTAGATAGTATAACAGTTTCCACGTTAAATTATGTCAATATCGTATAAGCAACTATAACAACGTGTAACAATCAATATTATGTATTTCACTTACTCTTTAAATGAAACCATTTATCGATATATTTTACTTTGTTCGGTTATTTTTATTAATTATCATACTTAATAATGATATACTTGAGTTCTTGTCTCCTCAATGTGATGTGTACAGATTAGATCAATGACGTATAATACTTGACGAATTATGCCGTATTCAAGTCAATGCAGTGTTTTGAAGCAGAAAGGGATGGAATAACTTGTGGGTGAGGCGGGTGCGCGGCAAGGAGCGAGTACACTTTGGTGTTATGCAAGTTGCAAACATTTGTGTAGTTATTTTTATATTCAATTACTTACTTTTCATACATCAAAGTAAAGGTTAGTTTTTGACATATTAAGTGTTTTGTATACGCACTTTTGTATTTAAATAAATAAAATGCTCGCGCCTGATTACTGTCATCAACATAAATGCAACCTGCATAACATCAACTTGTACTCGCTCCTTGCCGCGCACCCACCTCACGCACCAGTTATTCTATCCCTTTCTACTTCACGCAAACGCCGTTGTTATGTTTTGTCTGAGGATTAGATATACTGCAGTTTAAGGTTATGTTTATAAACGTCAAAATATATCACTGCATATTTCTTCTTCTTCCATAAGCGTATGTGCCTAAAATATGAATTCCGTGCTTGGCGCGAAATTGAAATCGCTTTCATTTATATTTTCTTTTGACAATTGCGTAAAGCACTTTCCGCTCTAGTGTTTCTTTGCTTACAGAAATGCACTTGGTCTGCATTTGTCTACTTTCCATACGTAACCAAGGCAATAATAGTTACGTAATAACAAATAAATCGCACAGTTGTAGGAAAAATATATTATGTGGCAATATATTATTTTCAGTGCCTTATTAGAAATATAAATTTTTAGAAATAAATTAAGGTTATTTTCTCAACAGATGTCACCTGGATGTCACTAATGTCAAACCATATCGTTGTTTTCTAATAGCAGACATGTCTTTATTTTTCTTCCCTAGGGACAAAAAATATCACTTTCTTCTCTTAATTTACGAAAGAAAATTTTACTTTACGGCAGAGCCGTGAAAAAATAATTTCTTGTTTTTATTTTAACAATATTTTATTTAAATACAAGTAACTTGACGTTTTTATTTGTAGGCAAAAAGGATTATTAATTATTCTAAATGAGTTTTAATTCTAGGAAAAACGATAAACAACTTTGGGTTGGAAATTATAGTATGAGTAGTGGTTGTGTTTAAATAGTTTTGTTTTGCGTTATTTTCGAATTCTTGACATATTAATTTAAGTTTATAATGAAGTTGGTTTACGACTGCATGAGATTTACTAGAATTTCTGTAAACTGAATGAAAAGCATATTTAATTACTTCCTAGTTAACGAACCTCATAAAAATGAAATTCCATGAGAAAAAAACATTTTCTCTTTTAATATAGTTGAGCTGCCTAATGAAAATGAATGTAGAACTTTTAACATTTTAATATTTAATTAATATTTTCATGAAAATTATATGTGGAAAATAATGCGAATATAAATATTATGACCAAGTTAATTTACTAGTAGAAATTCTACATTTCATATAACTTTATCATTTCTCACTTTATTTTCAAAAGGTTTTGTGGTAGTTCACTGGTCACGACAACGGTTTAATGTACATTTAGTCGTAAAATCCTGATAAAACATAGATGTTTGTGATGGCTTTCAATAAATAAATAGTCCTGGATTTTGGGTCGATTCTTGTAAAAGCAAATTTAATGATACCCGCAAGTTGTACAATTTATTTATTCATTCATTGAACTCACATTTGGAAACGACTAGCAACGAAATTGCTCCTGATAGTTAGAAAGCTAGGGTGCAAAATCATGTCTCATTTATTCTAGTGACGGAAATGGATTTTTGAATAGATTATGTCTTGATAAACATGAAAAAAAGAAAAGTAGATTTGGGAACGGGTGGAAACTATACTCTTTTTTTCATGTTTATCATGACATAATCTATTTAAAAATCCATTTCCGTTACTGGAATAAATAAGACATCATTTTGCACCCTAGCTCTCTAACTATGATATACTATTTTAATTAAACTAAAATCTATACAATATTTTAAGATATATTAAACATAAACTTTAAAATATCTTCTTGAGTATATATTTTAGAAAAACAGGAACTAGATTGAATTCTAAGGTAAATATATTATCTACAAGAAAAGTTATTTAAATAATAAATTACAAATTTTCGGTAACTCTGTTCTTACCTTATCTGATATACAATAAATAAACATCTTGCCAAGATTGTTATTTCGAATTTTTAACGTTTCAGTGATTCATGTTTAACAATAACAAGTTGAACCTTTGACATTGGTATGACAACAAAAAAATAACATTAAACAATGGTTCAGTATTATAGAAAAAGATGTATAAAGATGAAATAAATATGACAAAAACTGTTGAATCACAGAGTTCTATTGACAAAGCAAAGCATCGTTCTCTTTGGAAAAAAAGTTACAATAATATATGCAATCTTGGATATGTTCAATAAATACTAAAAAAGTGAATCCATAGTTCACAAAAAGATGTATTTTTAAATGATTGAAAATTATTTCTTGATGTTTTTTTCAAATAGGTTGAGAACAAAACTGGGCAAGCTACTTAAAAAAAAAACTACAACTACTACTACTGTTTAATAATATATTAGCTATGTTTAAAAAAAAGCGAAGTTAGAGCTAAAAACTAGAGTTAAATAAAGGAAGCTAATTTTGAATCTACTTTTTTCAGTTAATGTGATAGATTCTGCAACAAATAATTAGTATACATTTCTTGAAACTGCTTCAAAAAGTAGATGGCTTTCGGTTTTCACATTCGACAAATAATTTTCACTACACTAAAATATCTCTGAATATAAGACAGAACCGTAATATTTGGCGAATATTCTGCAGATTTTTTCTGATGATTCTGTGTATATGAAAAAAAGATTTATTTCAAAGGAACTTGACGCATCTTTAAAAATTAAACATACATCGCGATGGGACAACCTGTATAGGTACGTGGTGGACACACAGCACTTAAAAATCTATTCCCGAATTATTTGACAAAAATTTCCAGAATTTCACTTCCTGCTCTCAGAAGTAGGTGTACAAGGAAAACAGAAATAGGCTACTTCCATCGAATGCGGAAAATCTTATAATCAAAATTTGTCACTTTTAAATTTTAATTATAATGATTATTTAATCATTCATTATTAAAATTATTAATTGACATTCATATTCTGTTTATTTGAAAACTTATTTTTAATGTATATAGTTTATAATTGAATAAATAATTAAATAAAATACCCATATATAATAAAATAAAATAAA
This sequence comes from Pterostichus madidus, assembly GCA_911728475.2. Taxonomy (NCBI): domain Eukaryota; kingdom Metazoa; phylum Arthropoda; class Insecta; order Coleoptera; family Carabidae; genus Pterostichus; species Pterostichus madidus. The sequence goes on along the minus strand of OU452313.1, from coordinate 13,774,540 downwards.
TATATCATCACGCCTTTTACCCATTACTGGGTGTGGCACTCTGCCGAAGCAGATCTCGGTAAGTGATATATTTATGTACGTGAAGTGCGGTTACCAGCCGTTTAATCACGGCTCCCAAAGATGTTAGTGGTGGGGGAGCCACAGGGGTAATTTTAAATTGGTGAAAATGATTTGTCGACTGTGGGATCGAACCAGGGTTCTTAGGATCCACAGGCCGACTCGAATACCACTAAACCATTACCCCATTATGTATATAATTAATAATATATTGTTTTTCTTTTTTAAATGAATAATTAAATAACTAAATTAGATACCGGAGTTCGAATGGTAGCTGTTATGTCAAACTATTTGGTATTCGGCCGAATAGTAAATTAATATTCGGTAGATAGATAGAGTTTATTGTGTGAAAATAAATTTACAAATAGTGGTTGGGTTGTTACATCTTAATAATATTCTTATTCTTAATCTAAACATATATTTAACTAATGATTACATGAGAAAAATTATAAGTTAATAGCAGACAAAAACAATAAAGTTAATTTTTTTTATCATTATTATTATTATTATTCATTGAAGCAGAAGTTTCTTAGTTTAAATGCATTTAAAGTGAAATAATATATTTTGTTTAACTGTACTATACTGAGATTCTCAAAAATGTTAAAAAGCAACTGCTCTGAGCTGATGTTCTCAATATAGTTCAAGAAGTAATAGTCACGTAGTTATTTGTATATTGGGCATCTTATAAAGAAATGATACAAGTAAATTAATATTCGGTATTTTGCCAAATAGTTTAATAGTTGCCGAATAGACAGAATACCGAATAGGTACCTAATATTCATTGCAACTATAATTTTCATATTTAGCGGATCTACAGCTACAACTAAAGTAATTATAGCTAAACTAGTAACTTAGCTATAAAAGTAGCTAGCTATTGTCCAGCTCAGGTTAATAATAATTGTATATACGATATGACTTTGTTTGTGATACAAGACACGACGATCATTTTCTTTCCATACATACTATCGAATGGGTAGCACGAACCCTAAAATCATTCATAAAACATGTACTCATTAAAATCATCAAATAATCAGTCATCGTCAAACATTCTCATCCTAACACACTACCCTCACTTTAACCACATTCATAGATCCCTCCATACAAGTTTATTTACTTACACTCGAAATCATTCATTATACAACATTTACATTTACATTTTTTTTTAATGGGGTGGCTAGCTCATTGGTATGAAGTCGGCCTGTGGATCCTTAAAACCCTGGTTCGATTCCCACAGGCGACAAACAAATAAATATATCATCACGCCTTCTACCCATTACATGTGGCACTCTGCCGAAGCAGATCTCGGTAAGTGATATATTTTGCGCGTGAGGTTCGGTTACCAGCCGTCAAATCACGGCCCCCAAAGATGTTAGTGGTGGAGAAGCCACAAGGATAGTTTTAAAATGGCGACAAACAATTTTCATAATTTCAAAAACTACCCCTGTGGCTCCTCCACCACTAACATATTTGGGGGCCGTGATTTGACGACTGGTAATCGCACTTCACGCGCAAAATATATCACTTACCGAGAACTGCTTCGGCAGAATGCCACACCCAGTAATGGGTAGAAGGCGTGATGATATATTTATTTATTTATATACATTTTCAATATTTGTGATGGCTAGCTCAGTGGTATGAAGTCGGCCTGTGGATCCTGAGGTCCCTGATTCGATTCCCACAGGCGACAAATTTTCATAATTTGAAAAAGCTATCCTTGTGGCTCCTCCATCACTAACATCTTTGGGGGCCGTGATTTGACGACTGGTAACCTCACTTCACGTGCAAAAATATATCACTTACCGAGATCTGCTTCGGCAGAGTGCCACACCCAGTAATGGGTAGAAGGTGTGATGATATATTTATTTTATTTTTTATTTATATTATTATGTAGAAGGCGTGATGATATATTTATTTATTTATTTATTTATTTGTGAAGAACACAATGTTTCGTTATGATGGTATAAAAATGACATAATTGCAAAGCCAGTTAACAAAGAGCATAAAATTGTAGTTTTCCGATCGGAGAAAACATCCAATTGATTTATTTATTTGTTCACCTTACTTGATTCGACGCAGAATCAATTCATTATCACCATGAACAACAAACAATTCCTCATTCCAATCAATTGTAAAATGTTCCGTAAAGATCCGCCAATGAATAATTCAAACGACATTGGAAGTATTCGGACATAAACGTAATGTCGGGTACATTAAACTTTGAATAATCGATCCCAGTGGTCGAACTAGGAGGTGTTTCCCGTTGCTGTCTGTAGTCATAAACTAGCGCTGTGTAAACCCCCCATGTTTGCACAGCGTTACAATTACGTGCTTTGGCTGACGTTGAAACGATGACGACAATGCCGGTGGCTCACCTTAAATGGAAAGTTAATTTGTTTTGGTCACAAACTCGCAAAAGTACGACGCGCCGCGTCTTCTTGCTTTTCAGCTAATATTAGAGACAATGTGGGAAGATATTTATTGCTTTTGATTGAGACTGAAACACATTAGATGGTTGTTTTATTTCTTGTTTTTTATATAAACTTGAAAAGTAAATATACGAATATACAGGCTGGGGAGAAGGTTAAACCTCATTCACAATACGAAATTAGTGGTTTAGTTACAGTGAGTAATTATATATCCACCATTAAATCTTTGGGGGCCGTGATTTGACGACTGGTAACCGCACTTCACGCGCAAAATATATCACTTACCGAGATTTGCTCGGCAGAGTGCCACACCCAGTGATGGGTAGAAGGCGTGATGGTATATTTATTTATTTATTTATTTATTTTATTTATTTTATTTATTTTATTTATTTTATTTATTTTATTTATTTTATTTATTTTATTTATTTTATTTATTTTATTTATTTTATTTATTTTATTTATTTTATTTATTTTATTTATTTTATTTATTTTATTTATTTTATTTATTTTATTTATTTTATTATATTTATATATATATATATATATATATATATATATATATATATATATATATATATATATATATATATATAGGGTGTCCCATATAACATTATGATCTTGAATATCTCGAAAACAAGGCATTGTAACAAAAAGTGTGCCGAATCAAAACCTTTATAGTTTCTGGGGGGACATCGGATTTTGACAAAATGGCCACTCGACCTCCCCAGGGGGAGGGGGGCGATAAAGGGGGTCAACTTAAAAATCTTAAATGGGAACCCCTATATTATATTACAGATTCGGAAAGAGCATCAAAAAAATTGTTGGTTTTATTCGGAAACTTTTTTTGTACTTCCAACAGGTGGCGCTGTAATCGTACACCCGGAGGTGCCCCATATAACATTACGGTCTTGAATATCTCGAAAACAATGCATCGTAACAAAAAGTGTGCCGAATCAAAACCTTCATAGTTTCTGCCTGGCAACAAGTTTTCGAAAGGTCTGTCAAATTATTTTCAATTTATTCTCACTCTCTTGTTATATTATTACTGAAAATTTCAATACAATATTTAATCCTTTTCTGGCCATAATTTTTTAAAATACAAGAAATGCTATATTTGTTACGCGTAAAGAATTACAAAAAATATGTAATTTTGTTTAATTTTTTTTAAATAATAAAGACAATTGTTGTTTCATTGGATCAGTTTATTTAGGAAACAGTCTAATAAAATATATCTCGGTTTCATTAATTTACAGTGGAAATTTTTACTCAAGATTATTGCTTATAGGTAACATTTCAATGAGAAAATCACTTGCCTTCGGCTCGTAATTTTAGATGTATTCTATTTGCCATTTGGATCAAATTTAACTTACATTTACTGAATCAAATCACTTATTTATTTCCCTGGATTACTTCGCTGACTTTATTTTCAGTACTAGAATTACTCATTCTAGTTAATTTTGAAGTAATTCACCCCAATAAATGCATCAGTTTGTTTAATTCAATTCATTTAAACATGTTATCTAATTTATCGAAATTGATTTTACTGAACCAAGTAGCAAATGGCATACAGCTATAGATCATATAATTTGTCTTGAAATGTTGCCAAGGTACAATCTTTTGAAATAAATCTTTTTCTGGCAAAATAATGTTTCCTTTCCTTACTATTGGAAAAAAATAAAAAGCTCTTGTGTTATTATAGTTGATAATTGAAATACAAGTATTTCTGCAATATTCATTACAAACAACTCTTACCCTTTACATAAAAAAGCATCGACGAATAAACAATCCAATATAAAATAAACAAACATTTCAAAGTAAAAATACATATTATTTCTAGCAAACATATGAAGGCAGCAAAGAACACAAAACAAAACAAATTCAATACATCCATAGTATATGTTTCTATCCATTAGTGCAACAAAGCTCGAAGTCCTATTTTCTATCCATGCTATCTCCGTGACGTAACAAGCTAGACACAGCCACCTCGGATGAAAGGACAATGGTCAAATAATCGGATTGTGCGATACACGGATAATGGAACGTGCAAGTAAACACTGCTTTACTAGTAAACAGTATAGTTGAGTGTATTCATAACAACGAGAAATGTATCGCTAGTGGGTAGTAGGGTAGCCGATACGCAGAATTATTAGTCATTTAGTAGCCTACTAATGGTATTAGTGTTCATTTGGGAGTATAGTTATAGGGAATTAATTAATGAAATTATTTCGGCACTTGGGATAATGACTAACATAACGATACTAACATAATTTCGATCAAATAAGTAACCGAATAAGTATTTAGCAATGCTAGCCTCTAAATTCTATTTAAATTTGTTCCCATATTGGTTCTTTGATGTTTACCTTACGAAAGTTCTTCATTAAATAACTCAACGCTTGGTTGTAAAAACAAATAAAATCAAATAAATAAATATATCATCACGCCTTTTACCCATTACTGGGTGTAGCACTCTGCCAAAGCAGATCTCGGTAAGTGATATATTTTGCGCGTGAAGTGCGGTTACCAGTCGTCAAATCACGGCCAACAAAGATGTTAGTGGTGGAGGAGCCACAGGGGTAGCTTTTGAAATTATGAAAATACAAAATATAGAAAATTTACTTATTTCTTGTTATCTACCGGCAGAGTATAAATTCCAGGCAATATTCAAAATTTTAAATGCAATAATTGCATTCTCGGCATTACTCCGTAAAACACACAGTCCACCCACGAAAGCCATTGTATTTGTTTTTGGTAAAAATTTCATGATATAATAATGCATTTCATACTTTACCTGAACTTCACACTTTACCGGTAAGCGATGACATGTTCATACTACTAAGTAGAAGATACAGACGATTGAAGTTAAGATCAAGATGTGTCGAAAATCAAGAGAGACGCGAAAAATGCTATTTAAGATGCATCTGAAAATAAAAAGAAAACTTTTGTACAATATCTAATAAAAGAAACAAATGTGCACAATATTCTATTTGATGTCTTTCGAATCTTTGTTATTTGTTAGTATTTATTTGTTAGTACATATCTTTTGTGAGCTTATTTAGACCAAAAGCTCATAATATGTACTTAGGCAATTATTAAAATGCGGTCCATGTTCCTCATATAAAAACAAGCAATGTGTTAAATTAAAAAATATGTTTAACTCAAAATTTGAAAATATGTTTTGTTACATTGCGCCACAGCCTGCGGCTACATTAAATTTAATTAAAATATCCTAAAAAAACATTTTCCACTGTGTTATTTATTAAAAAAGCTGAAGAAGATCAAACATCAAAATGTCATCGACTGTCTCGTTTAGTAATTGATAATATAATTCACTCTTAGATGAGTTTTAATATTTTATAATGAGGGATATCTTCTGTGTATCATATTAAGAAGAAATTGATTAATATTCATGTTGAAAAAATCCGAAAGGCATTGAATGTTCAGCATTATCTCAAGAATGAATAAATTACAAGTCAGATCTTAAAAGGAAATGTATTTCACCTGAAGCTAGAGATATCTTACGGAGTATTCTTCTTTTAAGCAGACTTTTAGATTTATTATTAAAAATCTTGACTACCGACAAATTTTATTAAAAGGAAACTGATGTGGAAAAACTGTCATTTAAAAAATTCTTACAGAAATAATATATCACACTATTGTTGTTTACTAAAAATAAATATTACTTTTATTTCATTACGGCATTTTACCCAATCATGGATATAGCATACAATCATATAGGCAATTGAAGTCCAGTCGTTAAAACCGAGATAAAACTTGCGTCTCAAGAATGAAGTCATACTTTCAAATCTCAGTGACTTCAACTAAAAAAATAAAAATGAGAATATAATTCATGTTACGTGACATGTTTTTCTCCAATCAACAATGATAATCTTCCTTCGTTACATGTCTATCACAGCGATGATAAAAAATAAAAGAAATATTCACCTTGTTTTGGTTTGTTCCTAACGATAATTTTATCGCACGGTCGCTGTATGAAACTTGCTATTGCATTCAATGTATTTTAGGTACGATAAGAAAATCGTCCGATACAATATCGTTTGTTCGAAACGGCCCTTACATGCAAAATTTAATTACTTTGTCATTTGAATACATGAAAGAGTATTGGATTTTATAATTTCTGTACTTGTTTATTTTTTTTTTAAGTTAAATTATTTGTTGATTATGCATTAGTTTTAACATTTTGTCTTTGTATTATTTCAATTGCTGTCAAGCAGTTTGCGATTTTTGTACGTCAAGTAATGCCATCTAGTGCTTTTTATTTATATTAAAGGAAAGTGGCAACGCTGTCAAGTTACAAAAACAACCTTAAAATATTTGAAAACTGAAGTTTGTGATTAAACAAAATATATTTTTTGGAACTGGGTATTTTATTTATACATTCAATATTATTAAATATTATGACTAGTATTCTGAGCTTTCGACTAAAGTGACTAGCTAGTCTAGACTAAGTGAATTTCATTTGGCAATGTAGCATTATCTGTCACTTCAGGTAAATAATGCCGCCATATTGTCTACCTATTTAAAAATTCTGAAGTGTTTATAGGTCAAAAGAAGGAAGTATTATTGAATTATTGATGCCAACGGTTAGTATTTTATTGTAAAGATCGTATAATAATAAATATACAATGGCTAGGCTTGTTTTTAAGATTATTTCAATCAATGCAAGCGGCAGCATTTTTAAATTTAGTTACGACGTATCTCGTTAGAAGCGCTAGTTGACGTGCCCGCTCTGTAAATTTGAAACTAGGAATTTTAATGATATATGAAGTTGGCCATGCTCCGTAGCTCTTATGACATGTTAGTTTTTAACATCCGTCACTTCAGCTTAAACAGTACCACAGTTCACTAGTCCCTAGTTGTTCTAGTTGGATAGTTGATCGCACCATACTGGTGAGCCCCAAAAGAACGAAACGCGTCTATGGTTAAAGCTGAACTGACCAGCCGTTTGATGATGACCTGATAAGTTGATTCAAACGTGCTGTAAATTTTTGTGGAACTTTAACAAGTGATGGAAAATTTTGTTTATTTCCTATTTTTTCTTAATTATTTAAACATTTTGCATTTCTGTGAAAAGAAATTATGAACTAATAAATCCTAATCTTTTTATTGAAATCAAAAGACAGTTCTAACAATTCACAAACATATTTTCACTGGTTTAAATTCCTTGAAATGAAAAACAGAAGTATGTACTATACAATCGCATCTAAAAAAATTCAATTAATTTCAACCAAGTTCTCTTCATAAAAATATGATTTTCACATTCTTCAAAACTCCAAAGATTATATTTCTCAGTTTTTCCACTTAAAAGTTTTATTAAAAAAGCAATTCAGAATCAAAGTAAATTCTTTTGTGATAAGTATATATTCAATGTGGGTAAACAAAATAAAACTTTGTAGGAACTAAACTTAAAGAACAATGCGATAATAATAAATGAACGAGAAACTTCTTCTCGGCTTCCTTATTCACTGACCTGAAAAAATCTGCTTTCTTTCCACTCGCTTTACTGCGTGATAATCTTATGAAAATTTCATTTTTCATCAAGAACACCTTGATTCCGCATAAATAAGTTGGTGGTTGGCAGGTTTATATTTAAATATTTTTTCATAACAAATTTAATTTCTTACCTAAGGAAATCTCGCAATGTTCCTTGTCAATTTTTTTCTTTTCTCTACTTTGGCAATAACTCTGTTTTACCTTCGTTCACTAAAGATTTTACTGAGTTACGAGGGTTACGAATATTAAGGAAAATTATGTTTGAAACAGAATTATGTACTTATTTATAAGCAGATTTGTAAAGTAAATTAGTTTCAAACACTATATTTATTTTGTACTACAAGAACTTAATACTAATTACAGTACAGTGTCCGAACTCACCGAGCTGAAGTGTAATAGTTCATATATTTTTATTTTGAGTGGAATTCGAACTCGGGATCTCCGGATTCGAATTCCGCAACGCAATTCACACTACCGTACTACCGGACATTAATATTATCTTTAACTTCGTCATTAAGATTTTCAGTGTGGGTTAAATATTCTAATAATTAATCTTGATTTCAACTTTAGATAAAACAAATGCGTTATAAAAACGGATAAGAAATATAAAATAAAAGTTATAATAACCAGTTATTGAAGTATTAAAGTTATATAGTCATTTCAAACCATCTAAGGTTTTGCAAGTGTAAAGACCGAGGAAGCAAGAAATTGTCCTCACTCCTTGAAATGCATTTAAAAAAAACCTTATTGCTAGCATAGTATAACCTTACATGAATGCGCATTACATGAAAAAAGTGACGTTAGACAAAGTTATAGGTAAGCTTAAACTATTGAACAATATTTTTGTTTTGTTTTGAAAATCGTAAGTGTCAAGTTAATTTTGATAGGAACGCTAAACAGTGTTTTTCGGTATTTATTGCAAATACCGTCCAAATATTATTTGGACGACTTGTCAATCGCATTAAGGTAGTACTAGTGTGACGGTGGCGCAATCGGTTGTCGAGTGGCGAAACTGACGCTCAAAAAAATATAAAAATTGAATAAAATAAGTGTTTTATACCTATTATGATTTGAATATCATGAATTGTTAACAGGTTGTTGGTCTAGTGAATTTTCAAATACCATACCATCGTGTGGTGTTGCCATTATAAATTGGGATTCTTAATTTTTCGTTAAAAACGAGACTTTGCATGGCTATATATCCATTATTAAACGATAAAAAAACTTTCTCCTTCTGATACAATATACATGGATAGTTCTAGAACATCATACTAGTTTTTCAAATGAAACTGCAAAATTTTAGAGGTACACAAACCAAATATGTGCGATTCTGAGTGATATTCGCCATAAGCCCCGTGTATAAGAACTCAACTTTACAAGCGAATATATTTGTTCACAGACGATGAATGTGTTTCATATTTTAACAGGATGCGTAGGACTATCTAATGTTTACGTGCGCTAAATTTCATTCAGATCTGCAATTTTTTTTTCACGTTAGTACTGCCTTAACTCGTCTGTTAGCTGAGTAATAATAACAATTATAAGTATTACAGAAGCAAAATTTATTTTTTGCTAAATTTGGACAAAAATTACATGATTATCTACAGATTGAACTTGATCTATAAATAAAAATTCTTTGAAATCGGTTGAAACTTGCAGAAGGAATTTTAGAGACCGAGTAGCCGAATAAACGACATACATCCACCTAAACCAAAATCGAATTCCTCTTCTATGGATAGACTCTGGTGTCTTCCACATTCGTCCTGTGCTTCTACGGTCAAAGTTTCATATCTCCCATCTACCTTCGGCCCAAGAGCCTTTTTTGAGACGCACGATTTGGAGCTTGGGTCGTAGACGCATGGAACGCAAGGGCACATCGCCCAGGACTCGAATCCAGATTTTCTGTATAAATTTATTTGAGCTCATCTCTTTTGAGAGTCGCGCTAAAATGGATTTTATGAATCTGGTTGTTAGTTGCTAGTTTCGCTGAACAATACAAAATTATTCCCAATTATATAGCAAGGGTTTATAGTTTATAATAGTTTATTTCAATATACTTCGACACGATTTGGTTATAATAAAGCTGTATTGTTATGAACTTAGTAGTAACCTTTGACATTTTCCCAAGTTTATTATCGTCCATTAATGTGTAAATACGATAAACTAAAATTATTAAAAGCATGCATGTTGTACTTATCGCTTGTCTCCATTATTTGCTATTATGTATTTAATAATCCATAATGAACAATAACAATGAAAATTAAGTAATTAATATTAGATCAGTGAGCGTTTTATAAAATAATTAATTACAGGGCATTTGCTTATCACATAAGCAATGCCCTTCTACTGTTTTGATTCCTAAATAGCAAGTTATACATTTAAAAATGGGAACAATAAGAGATATCTCGTATTAATGAAAGAGCTACTTGACAGATTAGAACATATTTTTAACATGCCATTTAACCTGCATCGTCTGTTAAAAGTATGCTCTGGCTAGTCGTGGTCTGTTAACTAACTCTCTCACTAGTGTGAGATGTCCCTTTTTTTGGTTCCCTTCCATTTCTCCCTAGCGTGGCGTCAATTGTATAACTCTCCATTTAAATGAATAATTAATAATGTTCATGTTTAGTTTATCTAAATAAATAACAGTTTTAAACTAAAGTTTAACTGCATGCATTTTCTACAATGAATGGTAGCTACTAATATGCATGTATACATATAAAAAAGGACGAGCATATGTTGTACTAAAGATGTGCATCAAATAATATATAAATGGGAAATGGTACATCGTAACAAAAATATTTATATTCAAATGGATTCAAGAATCAATCATAAAAGTTGAATTATATTTCTTTGCATGATCGTATTACGTACCTAAATGTTAAAGTTTTCCTTTTTCGATAAATAACTGATAGGTTGATTGTCATTTGATAATGTCATTGTCATTGTGTTTATAAAATAGAAACTCGTACCTTATTGATTCTGCTGTCTTGTTTCATTTATTTTAAGACTAAAATGAAAAATCTGGTGTGGTCACCACACGACTTTCTTATACACAGCATATTTCATATTAAAAACGCTGAATTGAACACTTATGACTTGCTCCTTGCGTTTGACAATTATTATTTGACATATAAATGTTAAACATGTTTTTGTTTTTTGTTTCTATTGCTACTATGATTATTGAAATATATTATTAAATATATAAATTAGTTTTTCTCAAAATCAGACGCATATACAGGAAAATTGCAAATAACATTTTATGTTCCAAATTTTTTTGCTAACATCTTTTATTTGAAACTTTTTTTCGTAACTGATTCCATTTTTGAAATAAATGGAATTTATTGTTTTGTGTGTCCAGTAAACTTCCTCTTTCGGTTTTTCAATTTCATTCAAAATCAACTCAGCTCTTCGTATTTTCATGAAACTTATAATTACCAAGTTTCGTTAACAAATTTTATCTCGTTCATGAGATATTGCACATAGGGACATACATCCATCCATCCATCCATCCATCCATCCATCCATCCATCCATCCATCCATCCATCCATCCATCCATCCATCTATCCATCCACACACACACACACACACACACACACACACAGACATCATTGAGAAAATGATCAAAACAGATTAAGTGGACCTGAAAACATGTATTTCCGCGAAAATGTCGTCAACGATTTTTTTCACGATTCCAATACTTCCTTATACTACGTATAAGAAAGTAAAAATGGAAAAATTATTTACTTTTGATAATATTATCATTTGAACAAATATTTAAATTTAAAGATTATTATAATCATGTATTTAATAGAATTCATTCACTTGTAAGTACATGAAACTAACCTAAATAAACTAAGTACTTTTATCCATTTTTGTTCAAATAAAATCTAGTTATTTTTTTCTATCTTTTGAAATAGCAATCTGTAAATATGTGTTTTTGATGTTTGTGCTTTTATATAAATCATGTTGAAGGAAAAAAGAAAAGAAGTCAGGCTTTTGCTGAAATTACAAATGGAATCTATCCGATATGCAAAACTAAATATAGATAAACGCAAATAAAAGAAATATCTTTGTATGTATGAATGTACCTACAATGAATGAATATTTAAATTGTAATTGTAGAACAAATTATTCTGCTTACAAATTGAGTAGATTATAATGGCAAACCTAGTTACATAAATATGCATCGACTATGAGCAAAAATTGTAATTTAAAAAATTTTTCAACTATTTAAATGTTAAATAGATGTTTTCGAAGAGCATATTTAGAAATGTTGAAGAAGTTGTGTAACTTGAAATTTATAAAAGTTACAACCATAGAAATATACACTACAAATACAATATTTGTGATTTAACTTTTCATATTATTTTAAATTAAAAAAAATTGCAACTGTTATAAACATAATACTCTTATATGTATTATTTGTTTTTGAACAAATTTCTGAAAGAATGTCGAAATTTAGCATCTCTATTAATTAGCATTTACTTTAAAAATGTTAAATAAATATTAAATACTCAACATAAAGTATATTTTAGCGTCAAATAGAATTATTCAGCCCAGTTAATAGATAATTAAATTAAATGGATTTTACGGAAGATACATATGTACGGAGGGTATGTATTGCCTCGAATAATTAAAATAAAAGTATATATTTAAACCAACTGCAAGTAACACTAATCATTTTCTTGAATTCATAAAAAATAGCTATTTAGATAATAAGTGCGCGAATAGCGCAAATAACGTCTTCGTGTACGAGTTTTGTATAATTAGGAAATTTATTAAATTTGAAGCGTGAATTATATTGACAGTTTAGTATGCCTTGAAAACAAATTGTTTATTTATTATTAAAGTTTGTTAAAATATGTCTGACTGATGGCGTTATAAACTAATGTATCTATTTATTTTATAAATACCTTAAAATATGTGTATATAAGTACAATTAGCATTTTAATAGTCAATTTTAAAGAACCATAAAAATGGGTGCTTACTCAATTACATTGCCATGGAGTTTACCGATCTGGAAAAAGCCTGGAATTTAAAAACATACCTAAAAATCCTTAAATATCCTTGAATTTTTATAAAATACCTGGAAACAAATTATTTACCGTCAAACAACATTTTTAATTCAAGTTTTCTTATATTTTCGAATAAAATTGATGTTTGAAAGTTCGTGGCTATTTTTTTTAATATCTTTTTATTAAATATATATATATATATATTTCTACAAATTTCGTTAGTTATTTTATGAAACTACCTGGTTTTTGTTATAATATATACTTTGAAATCCTTGAATCCCCTGGAATTTTATAATTTGGAATTGATAGACACCCTGGTTATGAAGCGTGAATTAACGAATGGCGAATTGCACCAACAAAACTTAAATTTTAAATTTAGTTTAAATGAATAAACCCATATCGGATGTTTGATAACCATACCAATTATTATTATATATTCAGTTATTTATTAATTAATTTAAACTAAGTTTAAATTTACGTATTGGTTGTTTCAGCAGCCATAAGAAGTTAAAATATCTTAATTTTTGTATTTTGGCATCAATATTGACATAAAACAGTAAAACCCGTGCAAATAAAAAACCCTGTCTAATACAGGAATTTTCAGTTAATTCTGTTGTTTCTCTGCTTTTCACTGTTTTTAAATCACTCGGATTAAGCTTGCAAAGCTCACTGGGCTACAAATGTCAATGGTTACTTAATGCGCACTTCATCATTAATAACTCCACATAAAATAAAATCTCCTAATGGATTCTTTTATGATCAGTGCACATAACTATTATGCCAACCACATGTTATTTATTACCTTTTTTTCGTTATTGTTGAGTATCTACCCAGATTATAACACGTGCAGTATCGAAATGAATTTAATTGTTCTGTGCTAGCTGTATAGAAATTAAAATTTTATTTAAAGTTTAAATGTTAAACGCATCATTTTAATCGAGAGTTATTAAAAGTTTTATGTTACTACTATTTGTCATAAATTAAATTAAATTTTAATTAATATCTGTTTTTTCAAATAAAATACCATGACTGATAACGAAATCCAAGTTCATGGAAAGATGTAAATTAGATAAATATTGGCCGCCATTTTCTGTCAAATGTCAAATATAAATTCATGGTTTTATAATATAGATGACACATCAACTTGATATTTGAATCAAAATAATTCTTCAGCAATCAGTTTCTAATAAATTACACTATCGAATTAATCAAACTAGTTAGCCAAAATAGTTATTTATGTATCAAGGATGCAAAGAACTTTGCGCCTCGTCCTAATAACATGTACAGGGTCAGAAACGCTAATTTCACCCGTGATACATACAATATTTTATGTACAATAAAATAATATTTAATTATATGTTCAAAAGATTAAAATATGTGCATACACATAGGTTATGTCAAAACGACATTTTAGAAAATCAAGTATTCACAACAAACAAAAATGGTCATTTTATTTTGTATCCACAGGAATTTTTTTATGACCCTAGGCCCAAAAACAAGTGTTTAATCTCGCTTTTTAGGCATAAA